>JAYRBT010000177.1:22872791-22887157 GCA_036023395.1 Myiotriccus ornatus
ATATATTTGTATGTACATACTTGCACAAAACAGATTTTATCCTTATTGGATAATTTGTAGAATAACTGGGAGAAGGCATCACACTCAAAGCTGAGATCAAGAAATGAAGAAGCAGAACCAGAGTATAACATCAAGGTGTAGATTTTTGTCTGTCACTTTCAAAATTACAGAAAGAGCCTCCCGAATTGCAATGGTGACTGATTCAAACAGGTGCACCAACACAGGAGCACAAATTAACATGCACAACAACAGATATTTTGAAAATTATTTGTGGGCAGGGAAACAGTACTATAGGTAGATTGGTGGCTTGGGGATTCATTTAAATGACTGTGAATATTTGGAATTTTTTTTTGGGGGGGGAACTGTGTGGAAAACTATGTGGGGTTTTTTTTTGTGAGGTAGTCAAGGAACTAATTTCACAGCCAGGGGACAGCCTGCCTAAATAATCAGAAAGAAAATCCATTGAAAAAGTGGTTTTCAGTGTACATTTCCAAGCCAAGAGACACAGGTGACCCTGATGGTGGCCATATGGAATACTACAAAAGCTCTAAAGTAAATACCATTAAAAGGAATGTTGTTTCCAGCAGATGGTTACACTTTCTGCAAGGGCATATGTTTGCTCATTAAGGGCATATGGCTTCACACTAAATACAGAATTACAAAGAAATTACTGGACCATTGGACTGATGTGCACTTCTCAAAGCTCATGAGATTGTGTTTCCAGACTTTTGATGATTTCACTACTGAGGTAGAAGCAGCTGGATCCAAAAAAGAACCTGTATCCAGATACTGTCCAAGTTCGGTAACGTTCACATTCAGAGAACTGATGTAGACTCAAACTTCTATTTTGAAAGCTGTTGTCTTTTGAGTGGAAGAGAGCAAGATTTGTCTGAACCACATATTTGAAATGCTGATCTGGTACCACACTGAGCACTTGCATAGCCTGCATCTTCCTTGACTTGCATTGGCATCATTAGAATGCTTAAATATTTAATGGAAAGGACATATTATGCTGCACTTTTTGATGAAAAAAAGCATTAGCATAGAGGGAAAAGTGGACAGGCTGAAAAACAATTTAAATAAAACAAATGACTGTGAGCAGAAATAAATTTTTAAAAAATGTATTAATCATGCCAAAGTAATACCAGGTTAAGTTGGAAATTATTTAAAAGATATCTGGTGGAAGGAAAGCTGCTGCAGGTCTTGCAATGCCAAGCCTGACAGGGAAATGAGCTGGTACTGAGGATCCCTCAGGAAGAAGCCACTTAATAACTGGGGAACTGACACACTTCTGCCCTGTGAATTCTGCCAGCAGGTTTGCTGCTGCAGGCATGTACAGAAGGTTTCCAAATATTAAAAGATTGAGTCTTGCAGCAGCGCTTTGCAAAAAAAGAAAAATGGTTAATATGGCCAGGGGAAGGAAAGGCACAGGCATGAAGTTACAGAGCCACTGAGAAAGAAGCAGGGAACAAGGTTCTGTAAGCAACCAGATGTAAAATATGGTATTTTTTAATTCCTCGAGTTACATTCTCAGTGGAGTCAAGTATACTGGGCTGTGCCTGCTGATTCACAAGCAGCAGAGACACAGGCTGTCTGACTCCTTTCTTCTCCACTGATCCCCAAAAGAAATGAAAGGAGGGAAAGGGGGCGGGTCTATCTCAAACACTTTTGGAGGCTGGCAGTATGTATTGTAGCTTTCCTGATGGAGATAATATCAATCTTCTAGTGACTGAGATTTTAGTGAAAAGTTTCACGCTAAGTTTTTTTTTGTACAAAACAAAGCTTGAGATTTAAATTTGGTGAAAACATGAGCATTACTGTGTGCAGCTGAGAAATATTGGCATTTTGTCACTTATTTGAAGTGATTTTGGCAATTCTGAACACAGATAATAATTTTAATTAAAATGCTATATTGCATTATAGTAGATATTATGTTCTTTTCCCTACTGACCTATCACCTTCTCTCTGATGTATGCTTATAGTCTTGACCTGGCATGGGTCAAAAAACCAGCAGGTTTTCATTATGATCCCCTCAGGAAAAGCTCTCAGATTCTGCAAAGTATCTGTTAAAACATTTTTCATTTGAGCTAGCACTATAAAGAAAGAGAGCATGGTATAGATAATTTTACACCACTTCAGATACTGGGAACCCTGAGTTGCCCAGCATTGACAGACCTCCAATCAGGACACAGCACACTGTGCAGATCCTGTCCATGGGAAGATTATACAGCATTTTGGCCTTTGAGCTCTTGCAGGATTTTCTTAAAAGAAAACAACTCTATTCATCATTTCTAGTGTCACACAGAAAGTTCTCATGAGAACTTTTTGCTGCATTTTTTAGATAAAGGTGAGGACAGGCAGGTGGTGCAGCTACTGTTGCTGAGTGGGAGCTGCCCGCAGGCCCCTGTTACCATTAGCTGAATGACTTTTTCCTGTGGCACAGGGACAGCACAACACGACACTACCCTGAAGGCCAAGCTATAAGTGGTACATAGCACAGCACAGCCCTGTGCCTACTCAGGTTAGCTGTGGAGTGCTGCACAATTATCTTCCGGTTCCGATCATTCCGCTTAGGAAATTCAGAGAACAGCTAATTGCATACTTCCCTCCCTCTCTCATACATCTCATCCTTTTCTATTATTTTCAAGGATTGAGCTATCATTGGGAACATGTACTTTTTTTTCTCTCTTTTGTTAAATAAGGCTTTAGGACAATTGCAGTAGGCAGATTCTTGAAGAATTAATTCCAGGTTTTACAATGTATGTGGTGCAAGTCTGGAAAAAATGTTCAGAATTTTAGTCAGTCTAGGAAAGTTCCCAGTCAGGCTGAATTTACCAGATTTAGCTTAATACTGAACCTTAGTGATTAAACTTATTCAAGATTGTGACACAGCCTCAGACAAACTGGTGCCCAATACTGTTTCTTGCAGGTGCTATAGAATTTCTTTTCTTTATTATAGAAGCTTTCTATGTTTGATATTTGGTGGTTTCTGTTTGTTTGTTCGCTTGGGTTTTTTTTTTTGATATCACTTGTCTCAAGGAAAACTAAGCTGTTCCTCTTATTTTCCACAGTCTTTTGTTGTCTTCCGTACCAGATGGCAAAGATTTTACTATGCCTTTTCACTGCCCAGATACATAAAATCAACCCTTCATATTGTTCTAATTCTGTCTTTTTGTTTTTTTCTGGTGTAAATTTTTCTTCTTTGGTCCTTCAAATCTTTCCAAGGAATGCTAGATTGACTTTACAGAATTATTGTCCAGGTTTATACTATTCTCCATTTCCTCTCAGCATGTTTTTTACTTATATGCTTGATGTTTTTTCATTGCAGCTTTCAGATAGTGGCTTGTTATTACAAGGAATTGAAACTGATGATAACTTGTATTGGGAATCTGGGCTTATGATAGCTCTTGACTCATCCCAGTTATAATATTTTAATCACTAATCCTTGTTTTAACAATTTTAGGTTTAGGTAAGCCAGTATAGCATCTCAACCTGAAACATCAGAGAAAAAACTGTCAGAATAAACACAGTGATGACAATTGCTAATGTTTTACATAGGGGGTCTTATTCCCATGTTCAACTACTTTGCTTTAAATGTTAGTTACTGCCTGCAGCACTGCTTACAGTCATGCTCTCTTCTTTGAGGCTAACTGCTGTTAGCAACAATGGAAAATTATAGTAGAAAAAAATACAATTAGAGACAAAAAGAAGAAAACACTTAAAAGGAATTACAGTTCCTACTTCCTTGGAAATGCCATAATTCGTCGGTCAGGTTTCTACAGAGTACCAAGTATATAAATTCACGGTTTCTGTGTAACCTGAACTTCTGTTTAAAATGAAAGAGACGAATCCTCGGAGTCAAGTCTGTCTATGAGATATTTTCAAAATAAATACTTCATTCAACTGGCATCCCCAAAACTACTCTCTGGTCACTCTGACCTGTGGTAAAATTCTTCCTAAACCTCAGTTTGAGGAGGAGTTAAGCCTTGAGAGCTAGACATCAAACGACAGAGAAACTGCTACTAGTAGAAACATCAATTTATAACTGTCAGTGCTTCAGGAAAGGTAAAAAAAGACACTAATTTGAGGAGATGAATTATCTAGCCAACCAGAAAATGGCCATCCTGGGGGTATCAATCCAGGGCCAAAAGAATGATCAAGGGCATCCTTGTATGAGGAAGGGAGCTGGGATTGGTTTAACCTGGAGAAGACTCAAGGAACATCTTATCGAAACATATAGATATCTGATGGTATGGTGTTCAAAGGATGGACAGATCCAGAGTCTTGTTAGCGCATGATGACAAGAAACAAAGAGCACAAACTGTGAGACAGTAAAAGAGAACACTTTTTTACTGTAGTTGAACATTGAATCGTTTCCTGGAGAGGCTGTGAAATCTTCATTCTTGGAAATATTCAAAACTCAGTTGGATGCAGTCTTGGGAAACCTGCTGTAGCTCACCCAGCTTGAGAAGGAGGATTGGACTAGGCAAGCACAAAAGGTCTCTTCCAGTCTCAGTTATTCTGTGAAAAATAAACACAGAGTCCTCAACTTCCATCTTCCTGTCAGATCCTGTTTGTTATATTGGGAATACTTATTGGTCCTTAGACTCCTTCCTAACAGCTTGCATTCTGAATCTAGAACCTGCTGGGCATTTCCCTCTACTATGTATACTCTCATGTTCCTTATCCACTGAATGTACCCAGATTGTTGTGTAGAATTTGACAGGGGCAGTGCCACACATGTTACCAGCATCACAAAAGAGCTTTCTGTTTTCCTTAAGTGCTGTGTCTCCAAGTGACACAGCCTTCAGCAGACTATTAGCAGAGATCTCAGCCAGTGGAAGGGTATGGTTAATGCAAGAGGACAGGTTCACTGGGCATTTCTGTCAGTTTTGCCCCCTTTCTAGCCTGATAGCTTTTTGCCCGGAGATTTTTGCCTTCTTAGGGGAATGCACCTTCTAGCCTGAGGATGAAATTCTATGATTTCCTTGAAACCTTGTCACACTGTACCTCCCATCTCCCTGAACTCTTCCAGTTCAACAAATGTAGACTCAAGGGACAGTAGTTTGTCACTGAGTCCCTTAAACTGTCTGTGCTGTTTATGCCACTTGCCAATGGAGCAAGTTATGATATATGCAGTGTGAAAGGATTTTGTCACTCTGTCAGGAAGTGAGCTCTGAGAATCCCATAATTTTTTCCGTTCACAGATGAAGTTGCAGTCCAGATGAATTTCACTTTGTCTTTTCATGGATTAATTTGTTCTGGTCCTCATGCTGGACAGCAATTTTGCTTGCTCAAGACTCCTGATAGGATTGTCAAGGAGTAGTACTGTGCTGTGATGATGTACACTGTGGAGAATGAATACTTGTCAAAAATACAGTGCATCAAGTCTATCTAGATGAAAATTAGTATTTAATTTCAAAACATCATAATTTCAGTTAGGCTTTGAATGGTCTGCTTAAAGTAAACTTGAAAGAATAGGAATAAAAGGGGAGCATTTTTGGCATTTTTGGTATTAATAAGGTTGGGGGCATAATAAAAACTAGGAATAGAGTGGAAAGTTGTTATTCTTGCGGTCCATGAAACTAACTCAAGGATTCACTAGAAGAACTTGTCCTATGGAAGCATTTCCACATTACATTCTGTTACAGCTGGAAAGCCATTTGAAAACCCTAAGAAACAGGAGAAACTGACTGTGCTACCTTGTGTACACGAGGAACTTTATGGTGAAGTTAACTTCCCTAAATGCTTCACTACTAGGTAGCAGTAGGACAAATTTGTCAAGAGAAATTAGTCCCTGCTTAAAAAATAGCCTGTAACTTGAAATAGTGTCAGATGGAAAGTCTGTGCTCATGTTAAGTTTATTAATGTTTTAATGGGTCTTGTGCCAATAATGAGCTTATAAAATATATGACTTGTACCTTGTAATGTAATGTGTTATCCAAGTGCATTGATTTCCTTTCAGTTTCAAGGCGTCAAGCATTTTTAATGTAATGGGCTTGTTTGCAGGCTGTGCAAGTCTTCTGAGAGAGGAAAAGGTTGTGACTGCATCAAATGTGAATTATTCAGTGTAAACACATCTTTGTGCAAAGCAAACCAAAGCAGTCACTCTGCCACTCAGTGTTTTATTCTGCCTGTATTTTAAGCCTCTTCAGAGGATAACACTTATCTGCTTTGTTATTGCCCTTTAATGATGCTAAGGTTATTTTGGAAGACAGAAGTAATAAGGATTCTAATTGCTTGCTCAGACATCTATCTCACATTTCCATCCCACTCAAGGCTGTCAGGAGAGAAATCTTTCTAGCAACTTGTATGAATATTCTACAATTTAAAAATGTCCAGCAGATAGCCCAGAAGCTGGATAACCAGCTTTAATGAGAGAGTCTTATGACTGAAAATAATTCATGCCCATGCAGGTTTTTCCCTGACATTTTTTATTTACCTCTCCCCACAAGAGGATTATCCATTTAATTACTGGGTCTTGTTGTGTTTCTACAGACAAATGGTGGGATGCAGAAATAGCTGAGGGAGGAACAATTGAAGGAGTCTGCTATGACAGAATCACAGAATATGCTGAGTTGGAAGGGAACCACACGAATCATCGAGTCCAACTCTTAGCCCAGCACAGGACCATCCTCAAGAGTCACATCATGTGCCTGAGAGTACTGTCCAAATGCTTTTTGAACTCTGTCAGGCTTGGTGCTTTGACCACTTCTTGGGAAACCTATTCCAGTACCCATCAACCCCTTGGATGAAGAACCTTTTTTCTAATATCTAACCTAAATCTCCCCTGGCACAACTTTGGACCACTCCCTCAGGTTCTGTCACTGGTCACCCCGGAGAATAAATCAGTGCCTGTCCCTCTTCGTTCTCTCACCAGGAAGTTGTAGACTGCAATGATGTCTACCTTCAGTCTCCTCCTTAGGCTGAATAGACCAAGTGATCTCAGCTGCTTCTCATACTGCTTCCCCTCCTGGCCCTTCACCATCTTCTTTGCCCTTCTTTGGACACTCTAAGGGCTTAATATCTTTCTTATATTGTGGTGTCCAAAACTGCACACAATATTCAAGGTGAGGCCACCCCAGAGCAGATCAGGACAATCCTCTCCCTCAACTGGCAGGCGACGCTTTGCCTGATGCCCCCCAGGACATGGTTGGCCTTCCTGGCTGCCAGGGCACTGCTGATTCAGATTCAACTTGCCATTGATCAGGGCCCCCAGGTCCCTTTCTTTGGCACTGCTTTCCAGCATCTCATCTCATTGCCCAGTCTGTACGTACATACAGGGTTGCCCTGTCCCAGATGCAGAATCTGGCCCCTTGTTAAACTTCATATGGTTTGTGATTGCCCAGGCAGGACCTCCCTGCCTTCCAGGGAGCCAACAGCTCCTCCCAGTTTTGTGTTGTCTGCAAACTTGCTTACTATCTCTTCCAGTCCTGCATCCAAGTCATTTATGAAGACGCTGAAGAGAACAGGGCCTAAAATGGAGCCCTGTGGAACCCCACTAGTGACAGGTCGCCAGTCTGATGTTACCCCATTTACCTCATTCACTATAACCCTTTGCACTCAATCTGTGAGCCAACTGCTCACCCACCACATGATGTGCTTATCCAGTTGTGTGTTGGACTTTTTGTCCAGAAGACAGTACTTTTGTCCAGTGGACAAAATGTCCAGTGACTTTTGAGAGGCAGTATTGAAAGCTTTACTGAAATCCAAAAAGATTGCATCAGCTGGCTTCCCTTGATCAACTACCTTGTCATAAAAGGAAATCAGGTTGCATAAGTAGGACTTTCCTCTCAAGAAGCTGTGCTGGCTGTGACCAGTGACTGCATTGCCTTTCAGATGTTTTTCAATAATTCCCAGAATAATCTTCTCCATAACATTACCAGGCACTGAAGAGAGGCTGACAGGCCTGTAGTTTCCACAGTCCTTCTCCTTGCTCTTCTTGAAAATTGGGACAACATTTACCAGTCAGCTGGGACCTCTCCTGATTCCCAAGACCTCTCAAAAATCATCAAGAGAGGTTTTGTGAGGACATCAACCAACTCTTTGAGGATTCTGGGGTGAATCCCATGAGGCCCCATAGATTTGTAGGGATCCAGCTGGAGCAACAGATCCTACACAATTTCAGGGTCAACTGAGATTGATCATTCTCGCAGTCATGGTCTTCCAGCTCAGGGCTCTGAGACCCTCTTGATTCATTTTCCATGTTGAAGATAGAGGCAAAGAAAGCATTAAACACCTCTGCCTTGTCTCTGTCCCCATTTGTGAAGTGACCATCTTCATTCTGTGATCGGCCAGTGATAATACTATACTGCCTATTGCCATTAACAAATTTGAAAAAACTCTTTTTATTGTCCCACATATTTCTGCACAGCTTCAACTCCAGTTGAGTTTTGGCTGCAGAATTTTCTCCCTACAGCAGCAAGCAGCATCTCTGAATTTTTTCTATGTCACTTAACCTTGCTTCCACTATGTTGTTCTTTGCTCAGCAGCTAGTCCAGAGTTACTAGTGAAACACTCACACTATTGTTTCAGATCTCATAATTCTGTGGGCTGAGATGAAGGAGAGAGAAAGGGAGGAGAAAACATACCATGAGCTATTGGAAAACAGGTGATGAAGCTGGGGAAAGTTCTTGATGGTCCCTACGCTACATTAAAGGAGAAAGACAATCACTGTAAAACAGTCCATTCTGTACCACAGTAAATCTTACTGAGAGAAATCACAGGGGGCAGCTAAATGAGAAGAAACAAAATCTCTGAACTCCAGAAGATGAAAAATACAAAGTTCCTCTGTCCACCTCCTCTAGGTGAGGTCCTCAGATGACGTTTGTGGAGATATTCTGCCCCAGGTTACCTTGAAAGTTCAATACAAAGTGCAATCTTTACAAAGAAAAATTAGGGGAAAGTGAGACCTAACCAGTTACTCCTTTCTGACCCTGATTAATGAAGGATTATTCCTATCATAATTTTCACCTTTTTTCCCTTGTCTTATTGTACATTTAGAATGATCCCAAAATTCCTCTCTATTTCTGAAAGAATATTTTATTTCCACTAATTAGAACACAAAGACATTTCTCCAAAGAGTAAATCTAATTTTTCCTGCTGTTAATTTTATTTCAATACCTCGCAGTACACAAAAATATTAGAAAAACATTCTAGAACATAAGACCTGATAACTGCACAATTCATTGCTAATTTTTATAGACTCATGTGTTTCTGGTCACAGGTGAATTAAATTTAAGGACAGAACTGTATACTCACACCAAGAGAATTTTTGTAATAGATAAATTCAGCATTCCCCCCATTTATATGGATAGAATCATAGAGCCATAGAATCAACCGGGTTGGAAAAGACCTCTGAGGTCATCAAGTCCGACCCTTGGATGATAAATGCAATACATCTTCACTTAAGAAAGTTTCCTATTCCTAAACAATGTCACAAAAACTTCAATCAACAATATAAATTAGCTCTGTAGAAACAAAAGATGAAGCTGGAATATTCACAGTTGAGCAAGAGACATTCCTACTGCCACATAAATTATGGACTGGGGTATAGGCAGCCTACATGTTGCTCAACCTTTGGCACAGAGGGGGCATTAGTACCTCTTTTGTTATTGAATTACGAAAGTGTGGAAATAACATTTCTGTGGCAGTATAAGATATGAATTTGTTCTTTAAGACTTGTTCCCACACAACTGCTCAGCTATCTGGCAGTATAAATTTGACTTAGTTTGGCCAGAGAACACAACAGTGGTTGTGCCAGTACTTTATGATGACTTTTGTCTTGTTAGAGAGCTACATGGCCTGTTCTGGCATACACTGCCCAGAATACAGTCCTCTCCGTGAGTACTGTGACCAAATCTAACCTAGCAGAATGAGATAGTGTAACCTGGCTGCAGTGAATCAAGGCGGGACTCATAACCTGAGGTAGCTGCAGCCTGCTGTTGCCTGCAGTTCCCTTTCCCCTTGCTACAGGAGCCTACTCTCCCTTCAGATTTGCAACAAAAGCACCCTAACCTAGTTCAGTTTGAGGCATCCAATGTTAAACATGTTTGTGCTGGACTGGGACATTAAAACAGAATAGGTCAGGGAAACAGTAATACAGCAGCTCTCAGAGGATGGCAATATAAACAAGAATATATCCAGAACAGTGAAGTATTTATATTTTTCACCAAGACCTAATTGGATGTCATATAGAAAAGGAAGTATTACAAAAGAATGAGAAAGAACAGAACCTGAAGAAATCTCTGTATCAAATCACAGTGCCTCAGTAAGCTTTGTTGCACTGTGGCAGAGGAAGATTTATTTAATAAGACAAATTTCTATCTACTTATATTTTTTAAATTGATTGATTCTTTGCATCTTAGATATGGAGGTCCTAAGATAAAAGTAGAAATACAAGTCACTACTACAGAAAGTTACTGATGACAAAGATAGATTGTGACATAGTAAGTTATAGACACAGGGGAATTCTACAGTTTTCTGAATGTCCTGATAAACAAAGTCCTCTTGAGCTCAGAATTTATCACACCAGGAGACAATAATTCTTGCAGTCAAGACTGCAGGACAAACTACTAGACTGAGAAATGCTGTTTTGGAAAGCAGTGAACAACCTGATTCCGAATTAACCACTGTAACCCAAAGGAGGCAAAAATTCATTTTGTAACATTCTACAGTGGAATAGCCAGCAGAAATGGAGTGTTGTTAGTATCACAGAAAGAGACAAAGGAAAATTAGTACATTATGAGTGGCTTGCCAGCGTTGTATATGAATGATCTTAAAATAAGAGGGCTCTTCAGTCTAGCAGATAAAGCTATACTGTAGACAGGAATCAGGTTCAGTAACTCCTGGAAGAACTTCTTTATGAGTGTGCTAAATTCATCTCCCTCAAGTTCTTATATATAGATGAGATCTTCAGGTAGAAGATACATCCAGCTCTGCTGGAGATGTAAAGGAATCAGTTGATAAAATTCAGTGGTTTATGATAGGCAAAGTTTGGTAGGATTATTGCAAGAGTCTTCTGGCCTGAAAAGCTGCAGCACTTCTTAGGGAATTTTACCATCCATGCTTGTGTGAAGAATTCTGAATGAGAAAGCTGTATGGATTTCATTTTCTGTGATACACATGCATAAGATAGATGAGTTATTCACAATTGTCTCAGAAACAGAACTAAATGTGCTGATTGAATTGTTGTTTACACAGTGGTTGGTTTTGCTTTCAATCAAACATTGTGTCTTCGTTGTCATCTGGCTTCTAACACAAGTTGTCTCAGGGAAGGTATGCAGGATATTTTAGCACTCGGGAATGTTATCTGAATAAAAGTAATTTCTTCTCTCTCTTTTTTTTTTTTTTTTTTTTTTTTTTTAAATTATTTCAGCAATATGTTAGGTATATATATAACATTACACCAGGAAAGAAAACTTACTAAGGAAAAGAATTCTTAATGTAGCTTCATTATTCAGCTTTGTCAGAAATTTCAGATTTTTTCTTTTGTAAAGAGCACAAGCTTTTTATTGCAACATAAGACAACTTAGGTCTCAGAAGTGAAAAAAGAAAAGTAGTAAGCTTCTGATAAAGTAAAATTGAAGCAAACAGAAGTATCTTTTCCTGTTGTTATTTAAGTTCATGCAATGAAAATACATAAATGAGAAAAGTCTGCTGAACTGAAATTCAGTAGCATCAGGCAAAAGTCTGTTGAGTACTGGATTTTAATCAGTGTGTTAAAAATTAATTACTAGGAATGAAAATTTTATGCCAGTTTTCATGCCACATATCAGAAAAATAACAAAACTGTTCCTAAAATTTAGTTTTCTATATTCATTTCAATGAATGTATGATGCTTTCTACTATTGAATTAACCAACCATTGCTAGAAAAATAAAAAACGCTTGCAGTATCAGTGGAAGAATAAGAAATAGGATGCAAACCACTTAGCAAAGGTTAAAAGAGTACATTCTAGTGGTTAGGTTTAAGAAAAGGATTTTTTTCCTTTGGTATTCACATAAGCTAATACCATCATAATACAAAAACAACTGAACAGATCAGAAAAAACTAAAAAAAAAATAAAATTAGAGACTTTTAACACTAGGTTTGTGACAAACCTCTATCAGGGTAATGGAAAGACAAATCTTTACATGTCACTTTTCTGGTTTCATGATGGCTTTTTGTTACATAAGAGTGATTGCATTGCTAGGTGTGTAAGGATAAAATTATTGAGATGCATTTTGTTTTCTGTGAATTGACAAATAAAGCAGAACATATGTGACTTCCAGACACCATTAAATGTTCCTTGGTCCCAGACACTGCTAATAATCCTCATGTTCTACAGGCACAGATGTAAGACACCTTCTTTCTCCAGTTCATTTTGGATTGAAAATGCTACTAAATGTGTCATTGTGTTCTATCCTATGTAACTTCCCTTCTTTCGCTGCTCTTGAGGATCACTGAGCCTTAAAAACTCAAATTAAATTCATCCTTTTACAGTCAGACACTACTATGAAACAGACGTCTTTTCAGCAAAGAGACTAAGCACCAAAAGGGGAGAAAGCTCACATTTCTTTCTATGACAGGCATAGCATACGTTCATTTTGGTGTGAGACTCAGCTTGTTGACAGGGCAGCCGGAACAGCCAAGCCAGAAGCCCAGGGTGACAGCAAGGCAGGCAGACCACATGCCCACTATGCCGAAGGGAGAAGGGCAGATCAGGTCAGCTGCTCAGCTAACAGCCCAATGATCTCCAGTCTATAGTGCCAGGGCAGGAGCCACAGCAGGAGGCACAGTGTGCCTGCAACCTTTCTTAGATGTGGGGCAAAATCAGGGCCAGAGCTCAAATTCAGCTCCCAAGCCAGTGAGTGGAGTTTGTATGTCTGAGATGTGGTTGGTCAGGTCATTGTAGGCTTTGGTGTAGTAAGGGCCTTGGGAGAGCCATGTGTCAGTCCTATCTGCATCATGGAGGCCTGAAAGTGTCATATTCCAGGCTTATTCCTAATACAGAAAATCAAGGAACCAGGGGCCTGAGGTCTCTCATGATTAATTTTTCAACTGCTGAGCCATGACAACTATTTTTGAGATATCTCTATAAAATTCTTACTTTCTATTGGATGTTTTTGTTGCACTGAACTTCAAGAATGGGGAAGCTAAGAAATTAATGTAATACTTGAAGGATGGAAATATTTAAGCACTTTTCTTTCTACTATTCACTGTGTTTTTCACATGCAGTCCTTTCTGGTCTGGGTTACAGTCTGCCACAGAAACACCAAATAGCTCAAAGAAGAAAGCTGATCTCTGTAGGCATGTACTTTAGTTCTGAGATGTGAGAAAAAGATGGGTTGCTAGTTCCCTGTATTTTATCAGATTCTCTGGATTTTTCAAAAGCCATCTGTGTACGTGGAAAAAATCGCATGTTGGTGCATGTACAGTAACTATTTGTTGATGATTTGGTGTGAAATGAAAAAAAAATCAGACTTACGACCTGTTTCATCTGTTTAGTCTTAACTTACTTATGATTAGAAAAGAAAATTGACTCTTGGAAAAGAAATGAGAATATTGTACAATGTACTGTGTTGATTTTTCTTGTTAAGACTTTAATAACCAAGGACTCTTCTCAGCTAAAAGGCTGCAGCTCTTTGGAAACTTCACTCGAAGCATGCTGTGTGTCCCTTGGTAATCACGGTAGAATTTACTGCAGTGTGTAGCTGACCTGTCTTTGCTCACTGTTTGGAATCATGGTGTGAGCACCAGCTGTCTTTGAGGTAGCTGCTCTTTAGTAGTCTTAAATGGGATATGCTGTGGCATAGTAATTAGTTTAGAAAAATTGAATCCCTTCTAAAATTGATTCTTTCCCTGTTGGCTTGACTTTAAGGAAAGAGTTAGGATTTATTCACTTTTGTCTTCTACTGATGTGGCTTACACTACCAAGTTCACATCCTATCATATTCTGCCAGTCTCACTAATCCTTCCATATGATTTGTATGCTGAGTAGGAAACATGGAAATCTATTGGGTGCTAGATTTATAGATTCTATTACCTGATACAACTTTAGTCCTTGAAACTATGATTACTGTATTACCAAGTATCTGAAAAGGAATGTTGTATCACACTATTTCAGCAATTCTCTGTTGGGCAATTACACCCTTCCTACATAGTTTAAAACCATCCAGAAAATCTTCTAAGAATTCATAAAAAGATAGCACTTTTAAAGGTTTATTTTACCAAGTAAGATGTTTTGATCTGGTTTCTCTCTTGCTGTGCCTTTGTAAGGTGTTGTATCTATTACTCTAGTTCAGGATCTAAAAATGTCGTGGTTTTGCCTTGGGTTAATTTGTTTTTACACCCCCCACACAATTACCATTAGTAGAGAGAAGGTTT
>JAYRBT010000177.1:22888012-22916470 GCA_036023395.1 Myiotriccus ornatus
TGGCACATTGTTCTCTTTTTGAGGTTGCAAATTAGCTCCAATAGTGACTTAAAAATATGAACCTCTTGTTCCGTATCTTGGATGAGTGGGTTGTGTCTCCCTCTATTTTTATATACATCTATCTTTCTGATGCTTCAGTATTAATTTTTAAAGAATAACGCTAAACAGACCTTACAGTTTCAAAGCCAAGTCCTCAGATGTTAAGAAACTTGTTAGTTCAGCTTCTATATAAAAGCCTGATTTATCATGAGTGTATACATTATGATACAGATGGCATAATATATGCTGTCAAGTATAGGTTTTAGTGACATGATCATGTGTTTGATTTTGGTTTTTTGTTTGATTGTTTGGTTTTTTTCCCCCACAGAGCCCTTGTATCATTTAAGTGATAGAAAACAAGGAAAATAAAAAGCAGAGGAAAATTAGAGACAGATAATGGGACTGGGGCCTGATGGTAGAATGGGGAACACAGAAAATAATATGCAGACTGAAAAGAAATGGAAAAATACAGCTGACCCTAAAGGTAACCTGTTTTTATTCTGGATAATACTGAATAACAATATGTTAAAAAACGCTGCAAAATTTCACTAGTAAAGTTAGTTTAATTTTTACTTCTCCTTAATTCTGAGTGAAATAGACAAACACAGAAAGTTGCTGTTGAAAATCTGGACTTCCCTAATTAATATCAAATAAAACAATCATTAACCTCTGGATTAAATCCCTGTGCCGAGAAAGAGAGAAATTCACTGGGTATCATTAGTAAGAAGTAGTTAACTACATACCTCTGATGAGCTTTAGTAACCAGCCCCTAGAGCTGTGAAGGTCCATTATCACATCTACAAGGAGACAGAAGAGAATCCCTCTGCCCTCCATTATTCTTTTTTTTTTTTAATGAGTTTACAAATACACACATTAGCTGCTCCAATTTTACTTCTCCATGTTACAGTGTATGATGTGCTTTGTTTGCAAAACGGTAACTCCTATTGATGTCAACAATAATGGTATTAAAGCACCACTAACCCACCTTCTACATTGCTGTGGCAAGGGGACTACAGAGTGTAATATTTAAAAAATAATAGCACATTTTCCATCAGATTGAAAGAAGAAACTGGCCTTTTGACAAAAGGAATAGTACAAAAGAACTGGGAGCTAGATGATCAGGACAAGCAGGACTTCTGTAATTTATTCTAATCCATCAGGGGTCACAGCAAAATTTAAACCTAAATATTTTGTTCTGTAAAATTGGATTAGAGTCTCAGGACACAATAATCAATAGTGCATACCTAATAGCTTCTTTCTTTCAAATTTTGCATCGGACAAGCCTATTGCACATTAACTGAATTGCTTACTGCCTTGAAAACCTGGTGAGGTTTTACCCAATATATTTTTATTATCACTCAGTGATGGTGAAAAATCTTTTTCTCAAAATAGCTTTATTGGCCCACATAACATAAAAATATCTGAAGGGGCCAACTGCAACCCTGTTAACAGCACTGGAAGTGTTTAATTTTGCATATGCACTCTTCTAAATCTGCACCTACTATGGTGGCTATGTAAGTGTGGGCTGTCTTAGTATTTGCAGCTCTGGCGCCAGAGCATTTCTGAATGCTCCAGTATTTTCTAAGCATCTTTTGTTGTTGTTGTTGTTGTTGTTGTTGGTTGGCTGGTTGTTTTTTTTTTATAGTCCCCACTTATATGTATGATACCAGAACTGTGCTCCAGCCAACTTAATCTTAACTGGAGAGCATCTTCACTTTACTGCAGCAGTGACTGCAGGTAAGTGCTCTCTAGCATTTTATTGTTCTATTTTTCTTTGTAGGCTTGTTTTCATATCATATATTCATTATTAAAATGTCACGGGCCTTTCTCACACCACCCAAGAAATTTCCTGTTATATTGAAAAATTCTGCTGACTAGATCATGCAACCAGAACTAAGTAAAATTATTTAAGCAGGAATGTAATTCTAAAACAATCAAATGTGACAAACTATTAGTAAACTGTTTTTCCAAAGCTAAGGACACAAGAAAAAGAATCGGTTTTGTAAGTAATTTTGTCTCTCTTCATAGTATGTTTTCTTTGACTGTTACTTAAATGGCCAGATACCATTAAAAAGTCCACTTGCTATTGTAGCAAGTGAGAATCTTGAACTGGGATTAGCAGGGATTTGGCATGGTTCCTGCTTGAGGAAATTGTTATGTATTGGTATGTGATGTCTTCTAGTGACAGACTTAGGAGAATAAATGATCTGCTCTTTCAAACTACTTTGATGTTTGAATATCTAGAAGAGCACTTTAGTAGAACTGTAGCACACTGCAGTCTTTTTTAACTTAGACAGACCTCTACTTTAAAAAAAATTCCATGTAAGTCATTTTACTTCAGAAGCATATTCACCATTGCAATTTCACTTGAGAATATGCTATTGTTAATGCTGCTGTTCCTGAAGATTTGTTGCATTTGGTCTTGGCAGTTATGACTGCACAGTAACTCAGAGATTATTAACCTCATCCAGTAAACATCAATGACACGCTGCTCGCACAGGCTGTGTGCAGCCTCTGAACACCATGGAGATAATGATTCTGTTTACTGATCAGTAAACTTGTTGGTCTTCATAAGTCTTACCTCTTAGTGATCTGAATATTATCTTCTTTATAATACTAACAACAAATAGCAGTAATAGTGATACAGTTTAAAAGTCTTGAACTCGAGTGTCTAAACTTTCCAAAGGAAGTGGAATGGATTATACTGAATAGACATCCCAAAGATTCCTGGAAACCTAGTTAGCTTAAAAATGCATGCAGAATGCAGTAATTTTAATTTATTTATTTTTTTTTAAACAGAGACATATTTTAAAAAATAGTCTTTGGGATATAGTTGTTAAAGATTCTATCTTGGTTTTCAGAATGTTTCAGTGAAATATTGCTTTACTTTGTGGAAAAGATACTGTGCACAATGTGTTTGTAAACTGCACCAATTATATCAATCAGTAGTCACCAGTAACTTCAGCAACAGAGATAAATATACCTTGGAAGTTACTGTAATTCTACAGTAATTTCATATAAGGAAAAGAGTTTTCATTGAGAATAAGTCAATTTTCTTAGACTAAATAGAACTGACCTGAATATTTCTGCTCAGACCAGAACTAAAACCCTGAAACTTGTACAAGCTCAGAGAAATTCCGGTAAAAATATTGTAAGTTTATTTCTGTGGTTAGTTCTGTAATTTCAAAACATGGAAGAACTGAATTTACCAAAATGCCAAAGCAAAGCAAGATCTGATGGTGTTTCTGGATTAATTTGCTCAGCTTCAGAAAGTCCGAGTATCATTTTCTTCTGCACTGCACTGAGAAAAAAAAGGAGCTAAAATGATGAGATCAGAGAGACTTGCAGCTATGTCACAATTGCTGAGTACCTCACTGTTTTTTTCCCCCAGTGTCTTTTTCATGAAGTAAAATCTTAGTAATTTTGCTTCATAACAAAATTTTCCTTTGAGCCTTTCTCCTCCCTTCTCTAACCCTCAACTATTCTCTTACATTCTTTTCAAGCAGGTTTTGCCAATGCTTTGTGCTTTTTGTTTTATTGTGTTGAAATCAAGAGTTTCTGCCTGGCTGCTGGAGTTTAGAAAGACTGAAAGGAAATATTTATTTTTTATCTTTCTCTTCACATATCTTACCTTTCTTTTTAGAATCCCTTTGATCTGGAAACTGCTGAGAGACCATGAGGGTTAATTTACTGAACAACCAAAATCTGTTGGTATGTGATAACTTCAGAGCCCAAGATCATATTGAGGAACAGTGGAAATAAAAAGATATCTGATACTGAATATTAGAAGTATGTTCTAGTTAATTAAAGAGAGATTCTTCTTTCTCTTAGAATTGTAGTACTCTTCTTGCTTTCTGAGGACTTCAACCATAAAACAACTATGAATAATTCAATAGCCAAAGTCTGGTAAATTGAACTAACTTCATGTACTTGCTTGTGGTGTTGCCCATATCAGGTGATGTGTTGAGGATAAGCTGTTCTACATGGAGTTTTGTAGGATGAAGTTACGGTTTGCAAACTTATACACTATCTGCATGGCCCTCTGCTGGCATTGTCATCCTCAGCTCAGTGATTATAGGTGAGCCTTCATGTCATAACCAAGTAGGGAGAATAAAAAGCTGTCTATCTCCTCTCTCCTTCCACAAAGGGAAGATATAAAACAAAAAAATCACATCATGTTGATTACTGGTTTGCACTCTGAAGCTGCAGTAATTTAGTATCTCCTTTCACTGAATATGTCTTGATAGTTGAGATTAAAGTGTTCCAAGAGGGCATTTTATTTGGTTCTAATGAAGCTGTTTCAGAACGTTAATTTCCCATTCACTGGACTCTTCAAAGAGCTCAGCATGGCTGCAGAGTACTGAAGACACACCTCAAGTTGCTGCAGAATTAACTTAGAAATTATAAAAGCAGTAAGTGCATGATTACTATTTTTCTTAATACATGAAAAAGTAGATGTGTAATTGGCACTTTAACAAGCTGGCAGCAGCAAATTAAAACTTAACATGATTATGAAATGACAATTACTGTTAGTAATTAATTGGTATCACCTTTCTGTAGCCCTCTTCAGTACTCTTTGTGCAAAGCTTATATCAATGAGAGAATAATTAGGTAATTAGGTGAAAAACTAATTTTTTAGTTAGGGAGAGTGTGAGTTATAAAAAGCTGTAAAATATCTCTTTCTGTTCTGTGGGATCTATGGAATTTGAGATTGTTAGCAAGCAACACTCGCATCTCATAAATTTTCATCCTAGGGGACTAAAAAGCTTTGGAACTGCATGACATTACAGAAATTACTGTACTCATAATTAGAGTTAACTGCATTTGTACTAAACTGGGAAAGACTGGTAAGACAGTATCTCTAAATTGCAGTTCTTAGTAAAAAGTAGTGTAGATAATAGTGTATACTTTCAAAAGCACAGAAATACATATCTGGTTTGCAGAGAACAATAGGAAAGTATCGAAGCTGACATGATAACTTTCCTGATTTTTAATTACTATTACTAGTCAAAAACTGTTTTTACATGTCATGTGTAGCACTTATAGCATAGAATTTCTCTGCTAGAAGTAGAGAACCATGGTGGGACAATGGCTCAGTACAGACAAGTATAACATCTTGAATAATTTTTGTTTGAAATCTCAAACGTCACCTGTCTAGACCACATGATTTAGGTTTTTGTCATGGTTTAATCCCAGATGACAACTAAGCCCCATGCAGCCAGTTGCTCACTCCCTCCCTGTGGGATGTGGGAGAGAATCAGAAGAGTAAAAGTGAGAAAACTGGTAAAGACAGTTTAAGAGGTAAAGCAAGAGCTGTGCATGCAAGCAAAGCAAATTGAAGAATTCATTCACTACTTCCCATGGGTAAGTAGTTCCCCTCTTCCTTCTTCTTCCCTCAGCTTTATATGCTGAGCGTGATGCCGTATGGTATGGAATGTCCCTTTGGTCAGTTGGGTTCAGCTGCTCCAGCTGTTTCCCCTCCCAAAATTTTGTGCACCCCCAGCCTGTTTGCTGTTGAGTGGGATGAGAAGCAGAAAAGCCCTGGACTCTGTGTGAACAGTGTTCAGCAGTAACAAAAAACATTCCTGTGTTATCAGCACTGTTTTTAGAATGTTTTTGAATTCTAGTTGAATGTGACCTAGACCTATCTTCCGCCTTTTCCCTGTATACGTCTGCAACCATGTGATTTGAACTAATTTGCCGGAGACCAGGCAGCGATGTACTTCCCTCGTGGATTGATCTCTAAAAGGGGTTTTGAATTTCTTTATTTTCCCATGTGTCTGACAGAAGTTAAACAGAACTATCCAGCAGATCAACTTTCCTGTGTTCATTATCTGTTACAAATGGGAAAGGAACAGACTAGCTGTATGGGCTACCTCAAGAACATCTGTGTGCTGTAGTTAAAAAGGTCAGAGGTCTATTTCCCTTTTCCAACTTATCCACCCTCCCACAAAACTCCATAGCTGTCCTCATCCATCCTGAAGAATTCTCTGAAGGAGGCACAATTCTTTACAATAGCAGCCAGAAGCCATTAACAACAGCAGCAGTACAAGGAAAAGGATTAAAACTGCTTCCAGCTACCTCCAGCGCTGCTTTTGTAAAGACTCCAGGGATCTCCAGAACTAGACATTTCAGGCAGAACAGCTTCTTGCTTTAATTGCAGCATAAACATATGTCAGCATGTGTGAGACATAAGAGATGTGTTTCATGTATGGAACAGAAGAGGCTGCAAATGGGCACAGAGGTTCACATGAAGTGGGTAATACTTCTAAATCCAAATGTTAAAATATCATACATAGACCCTCATTCATTAGTTCTTAAAACCAGAAAAAATTCTCAAGCTTTCTTTTTCTGCAACATCATGGTCAAGAAGCTTATCTCTTCTTTCATTGTGTCTTTTTTTAGTATCAAAATTTGGATTCTAAAATAATGATTTGTCTTCAGAATCTGTGCCTCTGAGTAAGGTATAAAAAATCAGATGTGTGGAATTACTATGGTGGGTTGACCCAAGCCAGCAACTAAGCATCACACAGCTGCTTGCTCGTTTTCTCTAGGCAGCAGGGCAGGAGAGAAACAAAAAACCAAGAAAACTCATGCATCAGAGTTGAGGTAGTTAAATAAGTGAAGGAAAGAAGAGTAAAACCAAACCAAAACAAGTGACGCAAAGGAAATCAGTCGGCATCTTCCACAAGCAGAATGGCTACCTAACCAAATACCCCTCTCCTCATTTTTAATGTTGAGCATGTTATATGGCATGGAATATTTCTTTGGCCGGTTTGTGTCATCTGTCCTGTCTGTGTTCATTCCCAGCTTCTTGCCCACCCCAGCCTACTCACTGCAGGGAGCAGAGTGGGAAAAAAAGATAAAGCCTTGACACAGTGTAAGCACTGTTCAGCAATAGCTAAAGCACTGGTATGTTATCAACACTAATTTAGCCCCCAGTCCAAAACACATATAGGCTGTTGTGAAGAAAGTTAACTCCAACACAGACAGACTCAGTACAGTTGTCAATATTTAGAGGGGGAAATAAGCATACAAAGGCAGGTTCTCATGGGCATGTAGGCAATATGAAGCTTGAAAACCAAGAAAAGACTAAAAACACTCTATAGAATGAAGTAAATTGAGGGCATCTGATGAAGAGAAAGTTAAAAACACTGAAAGAATATTGTAAAAAAGGTGAGTAAAAAGACTCAGAAAACCAGCGAGTGGAGAAAGAAGAGAAGGAAAGATATGTTGAAGATGTGAGAAAATCTCAACAAACTAATGAAAAAACTTGACAGATATGGAGGTATGCGTAGAGAGCAAAAACCCCCCAAGATATAATAAGAAAAAGGAAGATGAAAAGCAGCAGTGGAAATATGAAAAAGAATATATATTTTCCAGCTATTGCCTCCTAAACATATGTTTCCTATTGGAGGGAGCAGTTGGAAAACGGGACTTGGAAGTTGTCAACAAGAACTTTAGTAAGTATTTGTTGATTTTTTAGTATGTGCTATGTACATTTTGTATTCATACATACAAATAGAATTGCATCTTGACTTGGTCACCTCTTCCTCTTAGACATGCATGTAGAAGTCCAGTTCGAGAGAGCAGTTCACATTGAAAGTGATAACAATAATTAATACAATAATTTAAATAGAGCTTGGGTGTATAGTTAGTTGGAAATAGAAGCCACAAAGCCTAGAGATGCATACGATTTGACAAGCATCTGTCAGTTTTGAGAAGGCTTGAAAGATATCAATCTATCTAATGCATTATTTTGAAAGAATATAAACACCCTTCATAACTCACAGAAGAATATAAACCTGTATTAGGAGATTTGTAAATATGAAAGCCATGAAGGAGAGTTTATTTTCAATATTAGGCTGGTATTAACCTAAAGTGTTAATTTCTGGTTTATTTGGTAATGACATTTGTTTTCTATATTTATTATAATAGGTCTTTTGATAATTTTATTAATTTGTGAAAATAAATGCATATTTTATAATAAAACCCATTTAAATTTTACCCATTGATGGAGTTAAGGAGAATAAAAAAATACATACAGATTTTCTGTCTAAACGCATCACATTAAAACATCAGACAAATGCATGCTATGGTCCGAAAAGCTGTAAATAAGCCGACTTGCAATACAATTAAAGTTGTATTAATAGCCATCCTCTTATCCTAAAAAAAATAAATTGTATGCAACTGAAAAGTAAAAGTATGCATCCTTTCAGACTGAGTAAAGTGCTCTATAAAGAAACTCAAAGATAGATGATCTTAAAGTAAAAGTTGTTGTGATTTCGAAAAGGAAAAAAAATTATTTAGAAAATGAATTTTCAAATTTTCTAGATTTGTAAACTTTTTATTTGTTTTCATAAAAACAAGAAGCCAAAAATAGATAATAAAAATTTTACTCTGAATCTTTAGCTTTGTTACACCAAAGTAAAGGAACAATTTATAAAATTCCACAATCTATAAAAAGAGATGTGGAACTTCAGCTGGGACAGACAGTTATGTTGTGTATCTGTTAGCTATATTAAGAACCTTGGGATTATACTGGCCTGTTAGTCATCTGTTCTGAGATTTTAGATAAGATTACTATAATAATTCAGCTCCCTACTCCTGATGTTCTTGATTTGCTTGCATACTGGATATACGGAAGGTGTGCAATGACATTATACTTATGTGTAGTCAAACAGCAGCACTGAGCTAATTGTCAACTGAGATAACAGTTCAGGAAAAGAGGCAGTGATAAATGTCAAATTGATTATGACTTGTACAGCATAGAGGATTTGCACCCTTTTCATGTTAATTTCCTGAATCTAAAGGTAATATGAAATGCAACACCAAGTAAGAATGTGCTTTTCATTTGAATTTAGCTAGATGCACTGCAAGAGCCAAGGCCTTTGTACTTCCATACTTGACCTCTGTAACAAAACTTCACCCTTCCCTTGGAGGCTAACTTACTGTTCAGCACAGCCGCCAAAAAAAGGCATACGGCACCTGTGTTTCAAGATTTGCATTTGCATCCTACAGTCCCTTGAGAAATGATCCCACTTTCCTTTTCGCCACTTTAAAGTGCTGAAAAGATGCCTAAAACCACAGCCCAAATCCCAGCAGGCCTCTATCAATCACCTTAGGTCCTCATTTGTGAACTTTCTGACAACTAATTTGGTCTAAATCCCTTTTGGCTTCCAAGCCTTACAGTTGCTTCACCAAACCCCACTCATCATTCCTAGTTCTTCTAATAGCAGACTTTGAACTGTGGTTCTTAGCTGCAGCTTCCATATGACTTTCATTCAAAATACCTTGCCGATCCCACCATCAGGGCTGTGCTCTAGGTCTGTGTTCCGTTGTCAGAACTGTTTCTGAGAGAGCATTTACCACCAAGAGATCTGTATATCTGTTGCTGTCTCCTTCCTCACACTAGAACTCATTCTCTCTACCATATCTGCAAGTTCTACTAAATAAAAAATAAGTCAGTCCATCATTTGATCAAATGATCCCTATTAGTGCAATGTAGTCATAACAACATGTGTCTAGAAGGTTTAATGTTGCTCTTTGGGACTTCTACTCTAGGGTATGGAGAACAAATGTAGACTGTCACAAATCTGAGCAAACAGCAGAAGGTTGTGGCAGGAAGATAGTGATCAGTAGTTTACGTTCATAGCCTCGAAACACAGTTTAACTGCATTCAGAAAGGCATGCCTGACTGCAGTCTGATTCCCGGCAAGTTCTTGTCAAGTACTACTATTCTGCTTTGCTTTGGAAACCTCCTATGTGTGATCCCTTCCCCATCCACCAAGCCTTTATGCTATCTTATCCCTGGAAAACAACCTAGATACAGTTGCTACCAAAACCCAGCTGACAAAGAACCTAATGTTTACACAGAGCTGTGTAATGCACCTATAAAGCTGGTATAAAAGTGTTGAGTAAATCCCTTCTAAGATTTGCAGCATATCTTGCTTCTGTCTGAGTTTCATTTGGAAAATATAAAGAAACTCTCTCTTCAACCGAAGTTGACGTGTGAAATCTTCTGATTTTTGCAGAAAAAGTGGTGACAGCCAGAACATAACACAGCTCTTGGAGTCAAAGTATCTGCACTACAATTAACTACTTACTGTGTTGTTCACTTTGCATGAAACTTGTCTCAATAAATGAACACGTTATTGGGGGAGACAAAGATGTAATTTGCTGCTCTTGCTGTATTTGGTTGTGTCTAGTCTGCAAAACTGTTTCTATCCGTCTTTTGAATCTGGTTTGGTTTGTTTTGTCTGGAGCTTTTTCTGCCATTTCTGCTTTTCTCAGCATCAGAACCCTATGTTTTTCACCCTGTGTCCTTATCTCAAAGACTTTATTCTTGTTCAGCAGTTCTATTGCCTTTCTTAATAATTCTCTTACCAGGATTCAGAGCGAAATTTGTGATGGTTACAAATCTGGGACCTAATTTGCTCTCTATTTTTAGAATGCAACTCACATTACATCAGTAACAAAAGGACATTTATATATGCATAGCACTTTTCATCCTAAAGGATCCTTTTTCATGTTAGTAGACATAGGACAATGGCTTGATCCAAGAAAAGACATCTAATCAAAGCTGTCTCTTGCAAAAAAAAGAAACCCACCTGGATTACTAGGATAAACCATAATTCTTAACCTTGTACTTCTCATTTTTGATTGTATGAACCCTGAATTACTATTTGTAGTATCCCAGCTTTGACAGGAGTAGTAGAGTGGGTTCTTGCCCAGCATGGCAGCTGGCAAACTCTCACCCATTGGAAATGAATGAAAATCTCCCACTACCTGTGCAGGCACATTAACTACATGGATATTGTAGAAAAGGCAGGCATGATGTCTTTTGTCTACATTTTAAAAAAAAGTTACTACTGTGTTTTGTGAAAGGAGGAGTTCCGGTATGTTGTCATGATCTGGGTCTGCTACCACAGTAAGATACTAAAGGACCGAGGAATAGCGTAGGCTTAACCAGCCACTCTTACTGGGGCACTCCAGGACACATGTAGTCACACAGATTTCTAAGTGCTTAGGGAACTTTAAGGTTAAATAGTGAGGTAGCTAGTTAGTTTAGATGCCTCCAAGCTTGAATAGTATCTATCTGTGGGTATTTTGGACCATAGCTTTATATTTAGGAACCTCGCTTCTGTTCTGGTCTTGCTGCAGGCACCAAAGTCATTAATTGGAGCCAGCCCCAGAACCCCAGCTGGTACACATCAGTAGCAATCAGTTATACTCAGAAGGATCATAGCACATGATCCTACTTGCTGCAGGCAGAAATAATCTCATTTGTTGTTGAGATGAGCTGCTCTAGAACAAGTAGATGAAGAGGATATCTGGCAAAAAGTAGTATTATGGTGATATTTACATATGGGCTTCTTTTCTGAGTGCACTGAAATGTGCACTTGCAACCCAGAAATCCAACTGTATCCTGAGCTGCATCACAATCATCTGTGACCAGCAAACTGAGGGAGATGATTCTGCCCCTCTACTCCACCCTTGTGAGACCCCACCTGGAGTACTGAGTCCAGCTCTGAGGTCTCCATCATAAGAAGGACCACGACCTGCTGGAGCCACAAAGATGATCAGAAGGATGGAACACCTCTCCTATGAAGTCAGGCTGAGGGAGCTGGGGTTGTTCAGCATGGAGAAGAGATGGATCTGGTAAGACTTTATTGCAGACTTCCAGAATTTAAAGAGGGCTTATAAGAAAGACCTTTTAGAAGGGGTTGTTGTGATAGGACAAGAGGTGATTGTTTAAAACTAAAAGAGGGTAGATTTAGACTAGATATAAGGAAGAAATTCTTTACTGTGAGGGTGGTGAGACAGTGGAAGAGGTTGCTCAGAGAAGGTGTGGATACCACATCTCTGGAAGTGTTCAAGGTCAAGTTGGATGGAGTGCTGAGTGACCTGGTCTAATGGAGGGTATCTCTGGCCATGGCAGTGGGATTGAAACTGGATTATCTTTTAGGACCCTTCCTACCCAAGCTGTGTTATGACTTGAAACCAGCAAAAATCTGGAAAAAATGATGGTTGTTTTATGTCTTTGATTTTTTGATTTATCTCATAAGAATTTCTAAGAATTGTTACTGGTTCGAATGTTAACAAACAATTTTTACCCATAGCATCTCCCTTGCCTGTGCTTCTTACCTTGTTTTTTTATATTTATATTCCTTTATTTGTAACAAACTTACCACAGAAATCATAAGCTGTAGCAGCCGTAACAAAGTGTCAGAATGGACCAAAAGGAATGGAGTAGTATACTGAGAAATGATTCTTTGGAGCCTGTACACTTCCTAGTGTACAATCCAACTGAAACAATCCAGTATAAGGCAGGAAAGTGCATCTCTCTAGGTGCCTGTGATGCACGTACTGTGGGAGTTCAGTTCTCCTGGGCTGACCACCAAGCACTTCCTCCAAGCAGGAAAGTTTATTGTGAAATTAAAGTGATATGAATTCTGTTTTATTTCTCTTTCTGGAATAATCAAGTGACTTCATATATTACAGAGTTAATCCAAACTTGTTAGTCTTTAAGAAGCCCTTCTTGGATGACAGCCCAGGATAGCACTATTTTCCAGGGCCAAGACATAAGCTTGAATAATTTAAAGTGTGAAGGGTAGAAAAAAAATGTTCACACACTGCACTATAAATACAGAAAATATCATCTGGCTTTCAGCCAAATGCCATGGTACACTAGAAATGCTTATGCCACATATGCATAATAATTCTTGTTAATGCTAAATGGAACTGTTGTTACTGATGATATTTAGTTTGGAAGAGATCAGCAGAGAGCAACCATTCTCTGAAAAATGCCCAGACCTTGGTCAAAGGATTGTGAAAGTTTTCTGAGTTCATACTACAGTTACAGTTTATCACGAGGTATTGTTTTTGAGTATGATCTTTTTTTATTGGAAAATGCAGTTTGTAAAAAAGTCAATTTCTTTTTATCAAGTTCTTCTCTTAGAACTCATGTGGTTTGTATACACAGTTAAATATTCTCTAGCTCAGGGTAATTTAATAGCGTGCTGCTAGAAATCAGGGGCTAGGTTAATTACATGAAAGATGAAGACCATAAGTTCAAATCTTTTGTAGTAATTGATGTGACTTACGTTCCATGCAGGTACCATAAAAACCACGTTTTCTGAAACCTTGTTTTTCTGGTAGCTTCTGCTGGTAATGATTCCTCCCATCAAGAGGAAATTCTTCTGAACCCTTATCTTCAAGTTTTGCAGTTCCAGTTTCTGACCTTGAATTGTAACAGATAGGTATTCTGTGCCCAGTGGAATAGACTAGGAAAGATGTTCCATCTGAGATATTTGTGGGAAACTAGAATAATAGAAGTATAAAAAATGTGCTTAAATGAAGTACAGTGGTACGTGTTTAGGGACCAGGATAGAATTTACTGTTGATAACTATAGCATGTTAAATGACAAATGAGATAAAAGACACTAGTTGAGCCTTTTCTTACTTTCTACATGCTCTGTGATAATTTGTGTAGCCTGAGTCTCCATATCCCAAACTCCTTGCACCCTAAGCTGTGGTAAGCATAACAGTGACCTCACCAGGCTGCATCCTTATACCCAGATCCTCCACCCTTTCTCCATGCTGGGGCTTCCTGTGAGTCTGAGTTGTGCCACTCCTGTATCATTGGATTCTTTTCACTCCCAGGCCTCTTTTCTCACCATTAG
The DNA here is from genome assembly GCA_036023395.1 of Myiotriccus ornatus. Classification (NCBI taxonomy): domain Eukaryota; kingdom Metazoa; phylum Chordata; class Aves; order Passeriformes; family Tyrannidae; genus Myiotriccus; species Myiotriccus ornatus. The sequence continues at coordinate 22,901,737 of JAYRBT010000177.1, forward strand.
CAAATTCTGCACCTAACTGTCTCAACAGCATAACCTCAGTGAAGTTCCCTCTTTGTCTGCAGCCTGGACCCATGACAGCTTTCCCATCACCAGTAATTGTTCCTTCTTTTCTATAAAGATGAATCTAGTCTTGCTATGGTGCTTATATAGCCATATTATCCACCTGCACCTTGTCTTGTCATCCCTGAAAATGAAGGAAAACGGGAATGGGAGAAAAATCCACCCTTAGCCTGTCAGATGATTGCTGCCAGTGTGTCCATGGCTGTACTGCCTTTTTTAATCCCACTTGCCTTTTGTTCTTTTGCCCCTAATGGTTCCATCTAAAGGCTGTGCTATTCCCGTAACTGCTGGAAAGGAGACAGCTTCTGTAAGAGGGGAAGGAAAGAGAAGAGGAAGGGATAACAATGGATGGATATTTTTCTCTTTTTTCTTCCATATTGCCAGAGATTTGAGCAATATTGCTCAGTTCATTGAAAGATGGCTACTAGGCAACTGAGGAGGATTTCTCATAGGTATTGGAGATGGTATTTCCAGCAGAGGCATGAGAGAACTTATGCCATTGTACAAGGCTCTGCTGATCACTCCTCGATAGACTACAGCCATGGTCACTCATATTGAGAAGAGGTAATCCGAACTGGAAGAATCACAAGGTGGGAATTGTTGTATGGTCATGGAGGATAAGATGCTGCTCAGGAGAATGTTAAGAGTGTGTGTACACTGTGCAGTGCAGTGCTGCACAGAGACCTGAGTAGCTATGATATAGTTCTAAATTTAAAAGCAATAGATTGGTGTCAGCATTTTTTTGTAGCCAGCTTAGCTGTGCTGAGTGGCAGCACTAATTAGCACAGGAACACTGCTGTGCTAGTGCAAATATGCAGGACTAAGCAAGTATGGATGAGCTGAGCCAGGTGAATGCACTGCTCTGCTTCAGGCTAGCCCTATTGCATAGTTTATATCCTGAAAGAGCTTGGCTTGCACAGCCTACCAGACACTGTAGGGAGAATTGTTTGCTCTTCATACTTAGGCGGGAAAGCATTAGAAAAATGGAGAGGTTAAGTGAGCTAAAGAGCAGGTTTGGCAGAAAAACAGATTGGGAAGGAATTTTTTAAATTTAATTTTGTATTTTAATAGGTGATTAAGGACCTCCAGGTGGTAAAAATTGTTTAGGAATTAATATAAATACAAGAATTCCAAGGGCAAAATAGTCCAAGAAATATAAAAGTGAAAGGACAGAACACTACAGCAATGTCAGTGATTCTGTTCACTTGAAAGGTGCTTAATGAAGTATAAAACAACTGTGTCAGGTGCTCTGATAGGAGTCTGAATCCTGCTGTATCAAAGATTTTGCTTCTGTTCTCCCCTCTTCCCCACTTTTAAGTGGTTTTTAGTTCATCTGTTTGGACAGATAGGTTTCCTAAAAGGAACTGACAGCAGATTTTGACATTATGGTGATTTCTGCAGTAAGCATCCAGTGTGAAACAATTCTGAAATATGAATGCAGTGGTTGCTTATTTGTCTCTTTTGAAAATAATGCTAATTAAAATTTAAATTTGAACATTTAATGGTTAATTGTTAAAGAAATGAATGAGAAAACCATTATGTTTGAAACCCAGACAGGAAATTTCTGCAGGGAGGAAAATGAAAAGGGTAAAAAGTACTAACAGTCAGGGAGAAAAGGAAGAGGGGAAGGGGAAAGTGTAGCACTGTTAATAGTCCTAAAGGTGATCTCATTTTCAGTATGATCCTGAATGCTGTAATAAGATACTTAAGACATTAGAAATGTAATGAACTTTCACAGTTAAATATTAGAAATAAAATGAAATTACATAGTTCTGTATGAACGAGTCCAATCTACTTTTGAATAGCATTTTGAAGTTTGCCGCCCTAGTTTTGTACCAAAACCAGCAGAAAATAATTGGAATATTTGAAATTAGGGATTCTCTGCTGGCTGAGTTTGGCACTGAAAGTGGGCATTCTCTGCTCTGCTTGGAAGGCTGAAGTTTGTTGCTCTTTTCCAAGTCATTTTCAAGCGATGGCAAATAGCAGAAGTTCAGGCATTTCACTTGAAGTCTTTACTTACAGTCAGACATGAGGCTTTAAGGTGCCTTCAACCACCCAAGGTCACAAATGCACAGAAGAAATATGGTCTACTGTATTTGCACTGTGAGTCCTCGAGCAGATCTCGTTTCTTGGTACGGACAATCAGAAATAAAACAGTTCACTTGGTTATTAAAACCCATACCAAAAATCCTTTATGTATTGTAACATTTAATGAGTGGTCATAAATTAAGTTGGAGAAGGGAAAGAGATAATCCATCTGAGATAAATTTTTCTACAGTCTACCATGACCTCATTTTGATGCAGATTTGATTCAGTTTTCAAATCTTTGTGCAATGATGATCTATTTCAGATACTGTGTAAACCAAGACTTGGTTATTTTCGGTACAACATTTAAGAGAAGCCAGAGGCCAGAAAAGAGAAATTCTGTCAATTAAAAAAAAAATTATTCTTACCATCAAAGTTATTGAATATCTATTTAGAAAAGAAAAACAGCCACATAACCAGACAATTAGCTTTTCATGATCAAAGATAAGTATGAAGGGGCTAAATCCTGTAATTGGTGTCTCTGGCAAAAGTAGTGGTTGGAAGTTATGCTTTCTTCAAAACATGGAAAGTAATATTTCAGAAAGAGTGCTACTTCCACCTTTTTTCCTCTTTGCCCCTTTGTCAAGAAAATAGGCAAAAAATAGACTAGATCTAAAGAAAATTTGCAAGAATGGTGTTGATAGAAGCATGTTTTAAAGACAAATCAGAAGCAAAGAAGAAAATCTAGAGTTCAAGTCTTATTTGTATACTTCTCTGCCATAAGCCAGTTTGTTGTTTGGTTTTGTTCTGTGTTTTTTTGTTGTTGTTGTTTTGGGTTTTTTTTTTTTTGGGTTTTTTTTGTGGGTTTGTTTTTTTGTTGTTGTTGTTGTTTTGTTTTTGTTTTTTTTTCCTCAGTAACAGTATTTAAGTCTTTAACAAAGCTTTTAAGAATATCTATGAAAATCAAAGTGAAAGTGGTGCTGTGGTACCTGGTTCTCTCTGAATGTTTACAAATTGAATTGATAGGATCTCCATCAAGTAGGTAAGACGAGTAGGTAAGAGTGACTTGAAAGATGCACATTAAAACTATGAGAGAAATGGATGGTAGGTAAACACTTGTTTACTTGCCTTTGGTTTTGTACCATTAGTGGTCTTGTTAAAAATCTGTCCTTGGTGAGTCTGGCAATCCTCCTTCATAGGTGGAAAAATTAATAGATTTGTTTAAAGTCAGTAGATGGAAAATTAACATGCAGAACCCAGAAAATATTGAATAGGAAAATGCAGATGATGTAGCAGAATCCACGATCTATATTTTTCTCCATGTAGTCTGGGTGTGCATGTTCTATTTTTCAAAGTGTGAAGGTGAAACAAACTGAGACCTGTTCACTACCAACTACTGTCCGAACAAGTAAATGACTGTACCCAGGTTATGTTTTCTGGAAAATAAGGGCAAGAACAAAAATAACACTTCCCTGCCAGACTACATTCATGGATTATCATAATCTAAAACCAACCACAGTAGTTCATTATCTCAAATATGCAAATTATTATTTTATGGTCACTGAATGCAATTCTCCTTCCCCAACAAAACAGGTCTTAAATAACTATGACCTTAATAATTCACATGGATACTATGGAAAATTCTCTGCAGTTTGAGAATAGCCTCCTTTGTTTAAAATGCTTAACAACAGACAGTAAAAAGTTCCAGTAAAGGACATCTGAAATTGTTTGCAACTTTCCTTTTGATTTTCAGTATATGATAATTTCCTTCTTGTTTGGAAAGTCCGAATTCCAAACGCATTATATGTTGGCTAGTGATGGACATTGTATGACAGTGTTTTATTCTCTTTCCTCATGGCAAATAGGAGGTGGTAAGAACTTTAATTCCACTGACTTTCTTCAGAGAGCCCAGCCTTTCAAAATAATTTAGTTGTTTTTTACCAGAAGTTCATTCAGTCCTTTAATTCCTCCACATAAGAATAGGAGTGGAGTTTTCACAGTTTCCAAGTGCCATTTATAGTTGTAGAGAAGTGAAAATCAACTATTGCCTCGGAAAAGATCCTTTTATTCCCAATGTGGCTAAAGAAGTGAAACAATGACATGGCACTTTTACAAGATTATTGCATACCTGATTCATAAGTCCCCTGGCCACTGTCTCACAATGTAATTTGGAGTAACGACAATACTCTGAAACATGGAATTGACTCATTTAATCAGTATTCTTCTGCTCAGGTGCATCCTGTAGCTTTATGTACAAATGCAGTATGAAGTAAGAAAGTGCTTCTCTATGCAGAGAAATAATTTTTAGATCAAGAACATGTTAGTCATCTATACCAGAAATCAGTATTCTAGGTAACGTGTGTCTCCATACTACTTTAGCTAATGTGACTACAGAAGAACATGAGATTGTGAAATGAGGGTTGAATTAAACATGCATAGATACACTTGTACTGGTTTGATGATTATTATAGAAGTGAGAAAGTCCTAGTCCCTACAAGACTTTTCATTAGGTTACCACAGTTTACAGTATGTAATTGCCTTCAGCCTGCCTTGTTCCACAGAAACTGTGTCATTGTCTTCTGACTTAAAGCCTTTAAAGGTGTTGAGGTTAATACAAGATAACAAAGGCAAGAATGAGCAAAAGCCATACAAAGCCTTTTACTACACAGTATCCATGCTTTCTCCCTTTCCTGTCTTCTCACGAAGTGTTTTTTAAGTTCCTACAACTTCTTTATTGTGTGATTCCTCTCTTGTTTGAAACCTTGTCTGTATCCCTGGCTTGACTTATCCCCAAAACTATGTGCCTGGGGACTCAGTACTGTGCCATAAAAATCTTACGTGTTCACTGCATTTTTGGTAGCAATTATATACTTGCAGAACATGATTTTTACATCCATAACTCAGGCCCAAGGTGAATAAAATCCTTTCAAAAGCCAGACTGGGATTAATAAAAATCCAGCAACAGAAAATCTTGCCAATACTGTGGGGAAAAAAGGTCCCAACCTGTCTATGCAACAGGCAGAGTATTCATAATAATTTCCTTAAATCAAAGTCACTTAAATCAGTATATATTCATGAGACCTACGTATGCAAAACTGTTGGTTACATATTTTGTATTCTAAGAAACTTTCTGCTGCTTCTGAAGCAATGAATAGGAACCAGCAACACACAGTGTAATAATTGGAGAAATGTGTGATGTCAAGTACAATCCACATTAATAGGCACTAGAGCTATTGCAGTATGAATTACACTAGTCATGTGCCTTCTGTGTGAAGCTTTGTACAGGCCATTCCTGGCTTTACGTGGTATTGCCCAGTCTAGCTGTGTTTCAGCTTCTCCTCAAGCTCAAAATCCATTTGCCCCCGATACACAAGAAGGGAGGGCTGAAGCTGGAAGGAGGTTGTGCTCCTTTCCTCCCTTGCTGGCAGCATTGCCTAATAGGGTGCTAGGATAGCTGTGAGGTGTTTGCGCTCTGTGACTCTGAGAGGGAAATGCAGTATATGACCACCACCTTCGACACATATGGCTGTTATCACTGAAGGCAAAGGAGTGCTGTAACAAAGGGTCACTGCATACTTTCCTTTACTATTCCCATGACAAGTGTCACTGTGCTTTGCAGGAGATGGAGTACTAGGCCAAGTGGAACTTCAGTCTGATCCATTGTGACCACTGTTAAATAACAGCTTATACACAGGGCAGCACAAGAGGTGCCTGAACTCAGTCATACCGAATACATAGGAACAGATCTTGATCTAGGAGTGAGGAATTGTGAAATTCTGCACTGAGACATGTAGAAAAAAACAAGATCCAACACCTGAGTCATCACAAAAGAGAGAGAGGTGCTACTAGCCCCTTCACACTCTTACTTTGTCTCCCCAGGCTGGCTGTGACCTGTATCTGTCTGGATGTTGAGATGGTGAAGGTGTGTCAGAACAGAGTTCTGTAATCTCTTAGGTGTACAGTGCATGTGTGGTCTCTGTTCATGGTTCTTCACTGCCTGTAACTAATATTAATTCATAGTAGCTATTATTGCTACAGAATCAGCTCTGCCATAAGTGACTCCAGAACATCCAGAGGAGAGGAAGGTCTAACTTTTATTCCACCAATATCAGTACAAAGAACTTGACTGTATCAACGGACTGGAAAATACTGTCCCTTGCCCAACATGCTCAATCTTCATCAGACACTAATCTTCATGTGAGTGACCTTCTCTCCTGGATGGATCAACTTTAATTCTTTGTGATTTTTCTGTTAAATATTAGATGTTGCAAACAACAGGGTTTTTCTCCTGCACTGCTTAAAGCATGTGATAGCCTGTTAGGCCACACTTCCTGCCGCATTTTCACTCCTCACAGTCTCTACAGTGTCAGGTTGTCACAACAAATAAAGCTTTTGCAACACCTTGCTGAAGAAGTGTTTTTGGGCTTTTTTTTTTTTTTTTTTTTACATTTGGGGAAGGTTAAATCAGGTAACAGCTACCTTAGGAGACCTACTTAAGAAACTGTTATCTATCACGGTTGCAGGACGTCCTTTAAATTGATCTCAAGGTGCACAGCCACCCACTGAGCAGCTGAAAAAGATACTTTACTTATCATTTGGTTATGTCATTTTTGGCCTGTAAGTAGTGCCACTAGGATTGAAAATGCATCTAACATTTTCTGAGGCATTTATATCCTTTCTTCTTTACGGAAGGTTCAGCTGAAACTGATTTTGGGGTCCTTTTAAGTTAAGCCCTGGCTCTTTCTTTCGAAGAGATTATGTGTTCCATTCCATTATACCCAGTGTTAAAGGAGAAGCTACTGCCTGAGCATTCTCATTTTAACACCCAGTTTATGCCAGTTAGAGAGTGCATCCAGTAAAAATCAGGTGTAGACTTTCCTTTTACTTCCACTTCATCTTACAGTAATTTTATTCCTGATCTCATGTGTGGATTTTTTGATATTTTTTTTTCCCAACTGGCTTATGAATAATTCCAGTAACATAGTCCAGGGAAAGGAGCTTTCACCTCACCTGAACCTAACAGTCAGATACCAACTTCTCCCTCTAAGCTGCTTAATCTGCTCTTGTGTCTCCGTAACCTCCAAGGACAACACAAGTGATATGGATGTGAGATGCAAGTGAGATCACGATCCCCTTGTGATTCCCATTGCATATTCTGCCCATTCCAAGTTTTCCTCTGAAGAAGAGGACTTCTCTGACTGCTGAAGCATGAAATCTGCTTGCCTGAGCCTAGTAGGAGGGCAGAGGGCAATTTTCAGGATAAAGGTGGTATTGCTGCACTGTGATAAACATTGTGTTTTATTTAAAACTGAGAAAAACATTGTTTGCGTAACTATAATTTATCTAGTGTGCCTCAATAGTTTGCATAGGGATACCACCTATGAATAAGATATCACAACTGTGGTTCTACCCTCTTCTCACCTCAGATTCTCATCTACAGCTTCATGTCTGGATTGGGACACCTTGTAACAATTTACAAGCAGCTGAGCCAAGAGATGTGCAAAGAAAAACAGAAATATTGAGAATGAGAAACTGGGGTGTGTGTAGTGCAGCAAGCTGTGTAGTGGACTATATTATTCCATACATGAAAATCTTTGATATTTGATGACACTAGTCAGGCTAAAACTTCAGCATAGATTTTGCATTTGCAGATTTGATTTTTTTTTTGTTTTAATAAAATAAACCCCTGTGTACATAAAAATTACAGTTGTCACAACCAAACCTAGAACTATCTCACTGCTGATAAACACAGACACACACAAAAACTGACTTCTGGAATCACCTGCTTTCTAAAATAAGCTTCCAAATGGTTGAGTGTTTATGTGTGTTAGCCCATTGAAAATTTCTTCTTGGGACTGAGGGTATTTCTGATGCATTCCCTTATGGCCCATTGATTCTCGGGAGCGTATTTAAAGACCTTACTAAATTTCTCCTTTGGGTACGCTCCAGAGACAACTCTCAAATGCTTCCAGCTTCTCAAATACTCAAAGTAATCTTAGCTCATTCTCTGTGCCTCAGTGATGATTATTTCTATGCCATTTTAAAATCTGACCTACATTTTGTCTTCAGCCTTTCAGCCTCCTTTTTCAGGCACAGAATTTTTTTTTTTTTTTTAATGCGGAAAGATGTGGGTTTTATTTACTATCTTTTCACTCAAATACCTGCAACTTTTGCTTAGTTAGAAAAGAAAAAATAAAGTAAATCAGTGCTTTGGCAGAGTTATTCAGACAGTTTGGTCAGGAAAGAAGCCATCAATTGTATTAAGAATCCATTATTTTCCTGCACTGAGATTAGAGTGAATGAGACGGAAACACATGAGAGAGTCCCACAGCCAATGACTGGGACTTAGCAAGTATCTGGAACACAAACTGAACACAGAAAATTCAAAAGACTTCCCATGATACATGCCAAAAGTGAGATCCAATTACATTTAAAGTAGTAGTTTAAATAGAATTTTTAGTTCACTCTGAGCTGGGTTTAGATTATGCTTTCTTGATTCACATTTCATTTGTACAGAATTAGCTTCTCCCAATCATATTCTTTTCTGAAATGACCTAAGTTTGAAAAGTCAGTAGCAATAGGAAGTATCACTGGAAGAAAAAATATGTAAAAATACTAAATTAAGTTTTCTTGCATAAATCCCAATGATTGCCTTTTTGTATTTTATGTTATTTACAAAATTTGCTACTAGACATGATGGAGTGTACATTTAATTCCATCATCAGTGATGGGTAAAATTTGCTGCTATCACTCACATTACTAGACAATTTTACTGCAGAGAATGGAAGATAATTGGTACTTCAGGCAGGCCACAAATCTTTTCTGGCAGCAGTGTAGAACTCACAGTACACTGATTGCAAAAATTAGTTAATTCAAGAGGAATATTATATTCCTTGAGTCCTGGCATAAATCTCTCCAAATTCTGCAGGCATTACTGCCGTCAAGTTAAAAGATAGATCTCTGTCAGCCTACTTGATTCTGTGCACTCCTCCTGATTTAGATGCTACTCATTCCAACACCTCTTCTAAAACTGATATATGCTACCTGTTAAGTCCACCAGAATGGACTTTAAATGGAAGGATTCAGTAATATTGGGCTAATCTGTTGTTTTTATTTACCGATCTTCTTAGGGTTGTAAATCCCCAACTACATGGTGTTTTCTACTTCATTACCTTTGTAACTGAAAACTAACGAGAGTGCGGTGTTTATGCATTGATGAGAATCAGTCTTTCTGTACATTTACGATGCTCTTCATTTTTAGTGTTAGGGAAATGAGGTTAAAATTTCTTTTACAAACCTAAGAAATTTCTTCAATGCTCACTCAATGAGGGTTCATCTGGATTTGATATAATGATTACCCACATAACCTTGTGTTTATAAAATTTTCCAAATGTTGTACTTCAAGCATCATTGTAAATATACATAATTTTTATGACATACCTGATCTTCAAGAAGATAACACGAGATGCAGAGGTTTTGGACCAATCAAAATTCCCTTTATGTGAAACATGGCGTGTGCAATGCCTCGGTTGAGGAGGTTTCAGAAAAAAATTAAATGTATTGTTGTGGCACACCTGCATGTGGAACTTTGGCTCTGCCTAAGACATTCAAACCTCTGCCAATTCTTGTGGACCAGGATTTAAACTCCAGGTGATAACTGCAGATGAAATAATTGTGGTCATGTGTGTATTTTTGGTCCACAATTCTGAGCATAAGCAAATAGGTACAGCCTATTTTGAGGGGTCAAGCTAAATTGAATCAATAGCACTAATAGAACAACTGCATGACCAAGACTTCAGATTTTGGACTGAAAGAGATTCCCATTGAGACTTGTTTCTGGCTAGCACAGGAAATATACTCACACTACTCCCCATAAAAATACCCATCTAGGAAAATGCAGTTATGAACATGAAAGGTAGAATTTAGAATTTTGGTTTCCTCCAACTGAACTTGTATTCAAAGCAAATGGGCAGGAAGATTAACAACACAATTCTTAGTGGGTTTTTTTTTTGGTTTTGGTTTGTTTTTTTTTTCCCACCCAGTATATAACAGTGCAGAAGCCATGGGAATTGTAATGTAAGAGAAAGAGGCTCTCGTATAAGACATTTGAATCGACTGTTGCATAGAGGTTCATCCGAAGCAGTGCGAGCACATTGATACAACATAGACAGTGAATGAGGGGGGTGTTGTTAAACTCAGCTCTTTGGTGATTGCTGATGAATAAAAGCTTCTGCACAAAAGAAGAGAGTAGGTCTGATCACCATCACACCTAAAATTTGCGAACCCATGGAGAATAACTGAAAAAGAACTGAGCATATTATTCTTGCAAAAAAATTAAAATTAATGGGCAGTCTGAAAATAGTTTTCATAACAATTGTTTTGGAAATGCCTGATTTTTCCATTAGTTTTCCATTAATTCTGGAAAAATATGCCTTTTTGAGATTGTATTTTTAAACTGCACGTAGTAACTGCCTGCTTTAAAAAGATGTATAAGTGATGTGTATGAAAGAATATTAAAAATCATTGAAAACATACATGAATATGTAAATTCTTAAAGCTGGTGAGACACCCTGCTCAATTTAGGGAGGTAACTGAGGCACAGATCAGACAGGGAATGGCAAGACCCTAAGTTAACAGGCAAAACAAAGCTGAAGACTGAAATCAGTCCAGTAAATTGTGCTTCTTCTGAGAGATGCCACAAGCTGAAAGGCTGCCTCGTATTTGAAAAGAATCAAAGCAAATGCATTAACAGCTTTTAGTAAGTTGTGACAATTTATGCTCATAGCATGAACAAAGAACAACAGTATCACTGCAGATAAGGAGTCTCAGGGGAGTAATGGACAGTTTTGGACAGAGTTGGAGATCAGTACTCAAGTCACCACAATTCCGGAAAATATTAGAACTGTAGGAGAAACACTGACAGTGCCAGATAAGTGGGAAAAACTGAAGATTTTCCTTACATTCAGCCTTACTACAGTAAGCCCCACTGAGTAAGCATATGAAATAAATGCATGAGTAAATAACAAATGTCTGAAGCTTCAGCTCCTAAAACTGCATAAAATAAAATGCATAATTAATTAAAATATGTAACTTTTAGGAAAGCAGAAAATTCAAACACCTGAAGAAAATATTAGAAATGTGTTCCATGATGTGGAGAATCTTTCTAAAGAGAAGAGAATAGAGGAGGAGAAGCCTATTTACAAGACCCTTGAAAAATTCTAGATTCAAAAACAAAGGAAAAGAAAAAAAGGAGAGAGATCGCTTCCCTCAAAATCACAGAACAAGCAAGATAACCAAGAGAGATCACATTACATATCAGTCACTACAGAAACAAAAATGACTACTTCTTTCCTATCTATTCACTCCAAACAACAAACTAAATATATACAGATATGAATGTTTTTAATCAGTTAAACATGGGCATTCTTACATGTTTTTTCTGGTGCGTGCATCAACCTTGGAAAAGTATTTGGTATCAGCAGATTTTGGCCAGTAACCTTAAGAAACAGAGCAAACTTTCTTGTAAGGAAATGCTGTTTCTACACACTGTCTTCTGAGATTTGTTTGGCACCTGACTTTTTTTCAGTGGAAAATAAAGAACATCTTTGATAGCATAGGGAGTGAGTCTTGACAGGCTATCTTTTGATCTGTGGACATGCTGTACAAGAGCATGACCACAGGCTTCAAATAGTTTTGAAAAGAAGGCAAAACATAAACAAAAATGTTAATTATATGTATTAGTAATAACATTCCTAGAAGCAAGGTGCTCAAGCACGTCATTGTACTTGTACATAAAGTATGATCCTTATTTGTAAATTCTCAGGGGCCTTTGAGTATTCGGGTGGAACTGTGTTCACAGGACCCAAATGCAAATAGAGCTGAATGAAATTAAGGTATTAAAGAAACTGTAAATTTGTTGTCCTTGGGAAGTGTAAGACTAAGCTGTTTATGATACAGATGGCAGCATGATCAGAACTGGTGACTAGCAATGTAGTTGCTGAGTATCTCATACTTAATCCGTGAGTTTGAGAAATTTTGTGCTATTCATAGAGGTCCATGTTTGCTGAAGCTGTCAATAAATGACTTAAGGTCCTTGACAAAAATATGCCTGATATGTTCTCTAAATACAATACAGACATGGAATATTGTAGCTAAAGTAGAAAGTATAAGAAATGAGAAAACTTCCAACCTGGATTCTAGGAGTATCAATATTCCTTTCAAAGAACTGTTCTATCCAGGACAAAATGGGAAAAGAGACTTCCAATACTAATGCTGAGAATAGGGAGTCTGATATATGTATATGAAATTCTTCGTAGTGTAAGATTTGGAAAAAACTCTGGGCTTTCTTTACTTGTTCAGGGGGAATTTTCAAGACTAGGATGTGATCATTAAAATGTTACACAACAGCATTGAAAAAAAATTACACAAAGTTCATCTGAGGACCAAAAAGTAAATGGAAGAACAACACTTAGGACACTTTGAGGCATTACCTGCAAAAACACAAGTGTAATCCAGCCAAATTTCCATATTGATAGCATAACAAAAGTAAAATTCTGAAGGATATTTTAATTTCTGTGAGGTAGCCTTTGCAGAATGTGCTACAGTTAAATAGGGACTTATGCATACCCATTTTCCCTAGAGATGATATACCTCAAGCAATGATGTCTTACAATTGGGTGATAATTTGTGTGGCAGTGAAATTAAGCATTCTGCAACTAGATGTATATATAAATGTTCAGTCCAATGATTTGATGGAAAAGAGTGTCAAAATATTAAGTATATGCACAAAGGATTGCCAAATCAACATGGCTGAACTGCAGGACATGCCTCTGCTACACCAGATTACTTAGCTATTGTCAGATTGAAGCCACCATTTAGAAATCTGCAGAATCATAGGGGATGTAATACTCAAAGTACTGTTTGAACTCAGTTACAAGTCTTTGTTCTAGATTGAGAATTCAATGTTAATTAATATTACAATTGTTAGTATTATGATTGACTGTCCATTAACATTGGACAGATGACTTGAGAAAGACACTCTTGAACAGCCAAGTCTAGTGACTGGCAAAAGTGCAGAACCTTGTAATGAACATTTTCAAACAAGCAATCCCAAACACCATGAACATTAGCAATAACAAACATAACATGAAACAAAAGTGGCGTTTTTTCATCATTTTTTGTCTTCATATAGCAAAAATGTCCTTACAAGTTGACAAATAGTAAGGCTGTTAATCACAGAAAGTATAGACTAGGAAGCCTCTTATTTCATATCTCCTGTCTGCGCAGGGACAATTGAATTCTTGTCTGACAGTGTTACTGTGTGCCAAGTTCAATTTTTACTGGTTTGCATGGCCTAATCATTGAGATGTAGTTCTTTCCTATTAGTTCCAGCACTCCAAATGACTTGTTGATCTCTAGCTGAAATTCTAGCTGCTCATGTCCGGTTTCATCATTTTGCACTACCCCTGTGTTCAGATTCTTGAAATCTGCAGAGGTACTTCCCACTCCTTACTGTAACTTGCTGAGATGCTTTTAGTACTGAACACAAATCCTGCAAGAAATAGCAGCCTCTGTGCTACCTTAGACACAGACTATGTTTTAGTTTCCTCAGGGCAGCAGAGGAATGGTTGAGTGCAATTGCGTTGGCAGATGCCTTTCCTTCTCTGCTTTGAGGCCTTTCTTGTTTTGTGGCTGTGGCTCAGTGAAGTGAGAGGAATGTCTTCCCCAACATGCACAGTTTTCCAGTGGCTCAGATAAAGCCAGTGAGCAAATACACACTTCAGGGTAAATAGTGTCTTCACAAATATATGTCAGGTTTTTTTTCTCTTTCATGTGCAGAAACCAAAGATGAAGTGACAGATTGGCTAGACATTCAAAATGTGCTGATTTTCTCTGCAACCTGAAACAGCAGACCCAGGCAGGAGGAAGGCTGCAATCAGTTGTAACAAGAGCACTACAGAGCTAGTGCACAGCATGTTTATTCATACACCCTTCTTTAATGTAGTGCTACATAAAATATATTGAAATTTACAAGTTGTTTTCTTCCCTCAGGGTCAAAACGTCTTTTACATTCATTAAGTACTTCAACAAACTAAAAGGCAACTTTCTCTGGAGTAGGAAATGAAAGCTAAATAGGGCAGGTAGCAAAGAAAAATGCTGTACTCAGACGAAGCTGAAGAATCCTTCAGGACTTAAAAACTTCTTTTGAGTACTGTGTTCATGTGCAGTAGAAAACTTATCTTAACAGAGGCACATTTTAGTGTTAAAACCCCCTGTTGATCAAGGGCAAAAAGAAATTATTAGGGGATTCCTAAAGCATCACTAGATTCTGCTAAGGAGTTCTTCTTGATGTGTAGACGACAAGTTAGTTCCCTAACCCCTTTACAGTCAAGGTTAGTAGAGGCACACCTCATTAACCTGAATAAACTATTAAGAAGCAGCAGAAAAGAAAGAGCCCCAAGGCTGATTGTCCTTCAATTATTACAGCTTTCATGCTAAGAGTAAAATTAAAGAGATGAAAATGCAATTAAAGCCCTACCCACACTAGGAAGTTGAACCCTTTACTTTGAATTTTTCCTTTAAGTTTGTTATTTGGTCACTATAGTTCATATCAACTTAAATTAACCCTGGAGACACTACTTATTCTCTG
>JAYRBT010000177.1:22916570-22933145 GCA_036023395.1 Myiotriccus ornatus
TTTCCTTTAAGTTTGTTATTTGGTCACTATAGTTCATATCAACTTAAATTAACCCTGGAGACACTACTTATTCTCTGTCTGAAAACTTGAAAATCTTGCATCATCCAGATTTCTAGTTTCCTTCCTCTTTCTATTTCACTTCCCACCTGCTGTGGCCAGTAGTAATGGGGAAGAGATTCTAAAGTGGGACCAAGGACAGTTCAGGAAATACAGTGGCAATAACAGAGGAGCTGGGTCTGTGTTCTTACTCTGACAGAGGAGGTGTAATCACATAGTAACAGCCCTCAGGTTGAGCCGTTCTAAGAAAACACTTCAGTAGTTGCTACAAAGTGTGGTGAAATATTTTTCTGGATTACGTTTGAAGCTTATGTTTGCACTGATTGATCCTCTACATGCTTTGGTGAGAAGAACTACCTGCCCTTGATACTCTGAAGTATGTTAGTTGTTTTCTCTTTGGCTGTTTGTTCCATATAGGCAGATTATAAGATAGTCATGGCAGGTGTTTATGCCTGAGATTGTAGAGAGCCAGTTAGGAGACTGGAGTGCCATAATTTCAGGCCAGAAAAATTTCTCTACTCTGAGTAGGCTAAAACTATGATCTCTTATGTTGTTTAAGCAATGGCAAAAGTGGATTAGATCACATGTGATGTAATATCATAAAGCACTCGTGCTGCTTAATGTCTTTGTAAAGGTGGTAGTATTCACAACCAATCTGCTGCCCAACCACCCCAGCCCTTTTAATGTTTTGTAGAATCATAGAATCACAGAAAATGCTGAGTTGGAAGGGACCCAGAACCATCACTGAGTCCAGCTTCTGACCCTATGCAGGACACCCCAAGAGTCACACCATGTGCCTGAGAGTATTGTCCAAAAGATTCTTGAACTCAGCCAGGCTTGGTGCTGTGATCACTACCCCAGGGAGCCTGTTCCAGTGCTCAACCACCATCTGTGTAAAAAAGAAAAGTGATGTCCAGCCTGTTTGGCATCATGAGAACAAAAATTTCAGGGAAGTATTTGTATATCATAATGTGGTTGGGGGTTTGGTGTTTGTTGTTTGGCTGTTTTTTTCCTTAAAGTAGGTTATTTTAACTTTTCTAGTGTCTTTACTTGTGCAGATGTAATTCAGTACACATTAATAAATTGTTGAAAGTACTGAGAATGAGTCAACAGTTTATCATGTTTTCCTCTTAGCATGTATTACTGAGTCATTGTGGTGCTGCCAATCATATTTGCCTTCCAAAGTTCTGTTTGCAGTAGAGAAACAGCACATGGCTGAAATGGCTTAATTAGTCAAAGATATGCAAGGTAAAGCTTACAAAGGATCTAACTGTGTTCTCTTGGAAGACAAAGAAAAAGGAGGAACTGGAAAGTGTTAGCTTCACTGCTCTTACTTGGCATGTTTTGTTTTGCCTTTGCAGTCTCTGCTTAGCTGCTGATGTTCTGTTTCAATCATTGTTGAGATGAGTGCAACATGTTTTTTTAGCATTTGGTATAAAGAACATAATTCAGGCTGTGCCTCACGTAAGTGTTCACACAGATCTCAAAATGCCTGATACACCAGCTGGGAATCTGGCATAAAAAATACATGTTTTTAATTTCAGGCAGATGAAGTTAACCCTATGCCAGAGTCACTTCAGAGTCCTGTACAATGATGTATGAGTGTTTCTGCTGCAGTTGGAAATACTGTTGTGATATTTTACTATATATTTTTCCAAACCAAAGAATGTGACCTGTCTTATGCTGCACAGCAAGTTTTGGTGTTATGTTTAAAACCAGAAACTAAAGTGATGTTTACTACTTTCTAATGCTTCGTTTAAATGAAAATTTTGAATGAGTGCTTCTCACCTTTTCTGCAGCCTTGTGCTCCAGTTCTGGTTACAGTCTAGTATAGGACAAATTTATTTACTAAATAGAAGGACTTTGCAGATTATGTGGTGCCAGTGACTCAGGAACCCTGATTTCCTCCTATTGCGTTTATGGTGCTACCAATATCTCTAATGTTTTGAAAAACCTACACTGAATTCTATAAGCCTGAGATGTAGTGCAATATAAGATTAAAAGCACAGGAATTTAATTTTGAACTACTGATGTTAACAAGCCCTAAGTCCTGCAGTACTGCAGGACTCGCACCTGTGCTTTTAGTTCTTCACCCCTTACCACGTGACAGGATTTTCTGAGAATCTCTGCAGACAAGAAATTTGAGTTGATTTGGACTTACTGGATGTCCTCCCCTGGGTGATGCATTCCCTCAGAGGGCCATTTGGCATGAATATGTTTCCTCCTTCTTATGATCTTACAGATCACTTTCTATCTCCACATGTTGACAGACTTTGAATAGGGATGAGAGGATGTTGACAAATGTGTTGAAGAAAAGTGTAAGGAGGAGATTTTTTGTTTTGTTAAGCTGCAGGGTGATGTCTCCATGGGGGAAAAATTTTGATTGTTGCCAGTATCTTGCATATTTTTTTTTTCATTAGATCTGTAAGAATAAATACATGTAATTAGCAAGGAGTAGTGCTCTAATGCACATGTACATAATGTATGTCAGTCGTCACAAGAGATTATGTCAAACAAAAACATAACAACAATAGAATCTACATTTCAGAATGAGGAATAACGTTGTCTATCTAATTAGAGGCAATGGTGACCCCATACAGAGAAGAATGGAACCTGATTACATCCAAAAATGTCGGATATAACACGGTAGGGTATTAAATTTCTGACAGATTTTTGTTACTCAAGAGGGTGAATGATATTGCAAGGTTATTTAGGTGAGAAATCCTTACGCCTATCCATCCAATGGTTTGGGTATTTTTCACACGCTTTAAAGAGTCTGATTTACTATGAACTAGAAGGTGGCATTCTTCTGTAGATCAGTAATCCCATGCAATATTTATAACTGTCATTAATTTTTCTATACCAATGCTTTTTGTAATTTGTCTTGATAAATTTGTCCGGAGTTTAGAGAGCACTCTCATTGATATTTAGAGTGGCCTTATATATACTGGATATTTCCAAAGCCTTTGATTACTATCTTGCGCACCAGTGATTTACAAGATCATAAACAAAGGCTTAAAGAGCAACTACTGAATATTGTTCTGAAATTCAGGTGCTTGCCAGAACTCTCTTGACATTTCATGCTTTTTTCTGCTTGTGTGCAATTTATACTTGGAAATGGCCATCAAATGTGCATGTTGCAAATGCCATTCCAAAGAAATCTAGGTATTTGGGATTCTGAATTGAATAGAAAAGCATAGAGTGCCTTTGGACATCCTTTGGCTATAGCAATATTCTGTCCAAATGTGTTGGCAATAAATAACTTGTCATGTGCTAAACTTTTTGAATTTGTCTATAAAAAACATCAAGGTTTGTTGCAATTAAACGCAGCGACAATTCAAATGATCTTTAGTGCTATATACTGGTGATTGCTGGTAACTACTAGTGGCTTGTGAAAAACTGGTGTCAATAATTGATAATGAATAACAAATAGTGATTAATTCCTGATGGGAATCCAGAGTGGTTCTTCCATGACTTATTGTGGGACTGTGTTCAGTAATTGCTGCAAACTAAATCAGAAATGATCAGCTTTTGGAAACACTCTGAGAGTGTGTTTCAAGGATAGGTGTTTGTTTCCATACACCAACCTATTGCCAGTGAGTGTCATTATACCAATACAAAACATCAGCTAATAAGCATAAGTAAAGAGCTGGGTAGAAGAACCAAACATTAAAAGGCCAAAAAAGTAGCCACGGTGCAGCTGTCTATTTTGTGGAGGCCTCTGTCAAGCAATGACAAGATTCCTGTTGATCACATTAGGAGGAGGAGTCAGGATGGATGGGGAGTGGGGAGTGAAAGGGGAGAATATTCATAGAAAGCAGAACAAAAAACCCAGTAATAATCGTTCACCCTAAACATTCTATTTACTTTCGGCAGTAAAAGCAGGGAGCCCCCTCTTCCAAGGACCAGTTTCTGCCTCTTTCTTTTGCCCTTTTCATGTGCTCATTTCAGGGTGACAAACTTCAAATTTTCCTGTGCTGCTAAGTCTTGAGCTGGATCTGCATGATACAATTTCATAGAATCGTGGAATAGGTTGGGTTGAAAGGAATATTTAAATGTCATCTAGTCCAAGCCCACTGCAATGTGCAGCAACATCTTCAATTAGACCAGGTTCCTCAAAGCCTGGTCCAACCTGACCTTGAATGTTTCTGGGCATATGGAATCTACCACCTTTCTATTGAAGTATTTCTCCATCCTCATTGTAAAAAATGTCTTCCTTATATCTAATCTAAATCTATCCTCTTTTAGTTTAAAACCTTTATCCTTTGTCCTGTCGCAACAGGCCGTACAAAAAAGCCTGTCCCCATTTTTCTTAAAAGTCCTTTTAATTATTGAAAGGCTACAGTAAATCTCCCTGGAGCCTTCCTTCACTCTGGCAGGCTTCTCTTCTCCAGGGTGAACAACCTCAACTCTCTCAGCCTGTTTTCACAGGAGGTACTCTAGCCTTCTGATTATTTTTGTGGCCCTCCTCTGGACTCACTCCAACAGGTCCAAGTCTTTCCTGTGCTGAGAACCCCAGAGATAGATACAATACTCCAGAGGTGGGATCTCACAAAAGGAGGATATAGGGGGACAGTCATCTCCCTCGACCCACTGGCAACGGTTCTTTTGATGCAGCGCAGGATACGGCTAAATCTCTGAGCTGTAAGTGCACATTGCTGGATCATGTCCATCCTCTCATCCACCAGTACCTCAAGTCCTTCTCAGCAGGGCTGCTCTCAATTAGTTCATCTCCCAGGCTTTATTGACACTGGGGGTTTGTCTCAATCCAGGGCACTTGTCCTTTTTGAATCTCATGAGGTTCCCTTGGTCCCACTTCTTTATGAGTGGGACCCTACGGCCAGTTCTCTCTGGATGGCACCCCATCCCTCACGTGTGTCAGCAGCACCACTCAGCTTGGTGTCATCTGCAAATTTGCTGAGGATACACTGGATCCCACCATCTGTGTTGCTGCTGATGAAATTAAACAGTGCTGCTCTCAATACAGAACCCTTAGGGACACAGGCATCACTGATTTCCATCCATACATCAAGCCACTGACCAGTATTGTCTGGATGTGACCATCCATCCAATTCCTTATCCACCAAACAGTTCACCCATCAAATACATATCCCTACTATTTAGAGGGAAGGATGTCATGGGGGACCATGTCAAAGGTCTTACAGAATTCCAAATAGATGGCATCTGTAATCCTTCTCTTGTCCACTGCTGTAGTTTTTCCATCATAGAAGGGCCACTCTGTTGATCAGGCAGGACTTGCCCTTGATGAAGCCATGCTGACTGTTTCTAATTACGTTTCTGTTCTCCATGTGCCTCCACTTAGTCAATTAAAAGTAATTAGTAGGGTTAACCAACAACGGTGAAACCTCTGATTGTCTTTCCATTTGTGGAGCTGATTCAGCTAATCTTAAATTTTTGGAAAGCTCGCAAAAAAAAAAGATTGGGGGCAGATTTAAGGAAGGATTTTGAAACCATTTCTTGGTTCTTTCTACTTAGATTATTAGTACTGCTTGGAGTGTGCTTTGATCAGGCACAGGTGATGCCTGGTTTTTAAAGCTTTGAGCATGAGTCTCTAATATAAACCAAAAATTACAACCATCAGGAAAGAAGGGGGTGGATTGAGGAGGGGTGAAGTCTTATACCTATGTGAACTCAAATGAAATTTACTACGAGGGCCTTACTGGGGTTTGCAGATGCAAGGTCATGAGAATAACAGCAAGAGAATAGCAGGATGAGAAAAACAGGGGGAACACTGCCACAGGGGCTCTGGGAAAACTGCCACAACAGCTGAGGTGAAAGACTTCAAAGCTGTGAGGGGCAAGCTACAGAACTCCAGTCAACCCTTACCATTTTAAAGTCTGAGACACTTAAGGCACTGTGAAAAAAGGTAAGTTTTGTGGTTTAAGACCATCTCTTCATTGTGACTGCTTACTGCCTCTGTCTGAGCAACCAAAATAGGCTTTACTGACCAGCATTTGAGGATGAGGGACCATCCAATTTCTGTCCTTATTTCCTGTGTGCATATCCCATAGTTCTCTGAGACTGTTTTAGATTTTTTTCTTTTTTTTTTTTTTTTTCTCCCAAGTGTTCTGAACGTGCTTGTAAGCAGGGAAAATAGTTGGAAAGGCACTGAATGTAGATCAGAATTTCAAGGGTATTTTGCATGCTCCTTTATTCTGGAGCAGGTGGATAACAGCTAAAGTTAAAAATAAACACAACAAAGACCCACTCTCTAATCCTTGTGCATATCTGACAAGCCATCTACAGATTAAAGTATTTTCAGACTTGAATATTGGGATGGCTTGGGCTGAAATCCAAGAAGAGTTGAAAATAAGATTAACAGAGAAGATACACCTTAAATCACTTCTTAAATTGTACATAATATATGAAAGTGTTGAACTCACAATAGAATTTAGATAGGATTTAGGCATCTAAATCCAAGATCCTGAATCTGCAGACCACGCCTAACAGCTTTAATGTTTGAGAACTTGACTTCTTGCTTTTTCAAATAGTTTCATTGAAAAAATGGAACAAGCACAAACAAACAAACCCCCAAAACAAAAGCAAGGAAACCCAAAACCAAAGCAAAGAAAACCCCAAATGCAGCGGCTCAGGGATCCTACTTTCAATTTGCAGTAGAGAACATTTGTCCTGATGAGCTTCCTTTTGAAGGGAGGGAGCCCCTCACAGAGTTCTCAGTGCATGATGTGTGCTGAAACCTACACAAACAGCACCAGAATCAGAAGCTGAACATCGCACTTGTAAGGATTCAGTCACCAAAACAAGAAAAAGTTTTGATCGTTCACAGCCCATAATCTGCTGCCTGAAGACTTAAAAGGACAGGATGGGGCTATCTGGCTCATATAGATATTTTGCTTCCTAGTGAATCCATTAGTGTGCAGATCATTAAAATACAGCCAATAACTTTGCTATCATTCTCTCGTCTGGGGAGAAATAATCACTAGTGACAGGCTGTTTGCAATTTATGAATTCAGAACTTTTGAGATACAGTTTCACTCTTTGCAATCAGCAAATACAGAAGAATGTAGCTACATTCCAAAGCTGTATCTATATGCAAATATTCATGGTTGTCAGTTTGAAAAAAACAACAAAACTTCTTTGCAGGATCCAAAGCAATCTGAAATGCTGCATGATCATATCTATCCAAATGGTTCTGTTATTTGTTTGATAAAGGAAGATTATCCTTTGAGGAGTTCTGAAATAACACATGGGTTTGTTCTGAGGATATGATCATCTAAAGGTCTTACCTAGAAAAATTCACCAGACTTACAGGAGGAAATCAGATGCAGCCAGGACTTGTGCTAAAAATATTTATGTAAAACTCTTAGTCTACCTATAGCTGATGTCAAGTCAGATGTGGGAGCTGGGAAGTTTCCAGGCTGGTTACACTGCAGAGCAGAGATAGAGAGTAACTTAGGAATAATTTAAAAATCTGTTTTAATGAGGACCTTATTTTCAAATTTAGAATATGTTTTATTTCAACATTCCTTATTATTGCCAAGTGTCTCCTCTCATTTTGTCATTTTCATTCTAACAAACATTTTCATACTGTGCCTGCACCTTTTGTTGAATCTGAACTGCAAATGGAAAAAACTGGCTAGGAGAAGGCAAGTAAGTTCCAAAGAGGAAGGATATAAATTCATAGATAAGAATCCTTACAGGAAATCGATCTTTTGCAGGATCAATGTGAAGAGGAGAGAAAATTGTGAAACCCTGTGTAGGAGAGGAAAAGGAAGCAGCTCACTATCAGAGTTGCAAGTGTAATAGTTAGACTGAAACCCAGTAAGAACAGCAGCATTACCTGCCCTGTCTCCTTTCCAGTGAGTAGTTTAAACCTCCACTGGATTAAGTGTCATTTCTGGTCAAGAAGTTGCAATTATCTCACTCTGGAGACTGAATCCCAAAAGAACAGAGTGTCTTACTGCTAAAAGGTGATGAGGAGTTTTTCTTTCTCTGACACTTCAGCTGCTTTAATACTCTAGCATCTAATTATAATCTATAATGTGATAAATATCAATAATATCAATGGGTATTTTCATCTTCTACTAGTTATCCTTCCCAGCTACTCTCCTCAGTTGCTCTAACTCAGTTTTAGCTATGATTTTGGAGAAACTCCTGGCTTGTTTCAGCACAGTATAATTGGTGGCTATGTCTTTATTTATGTCACCGAGATCCACTACATACCTATGGTAACAGGAGATCGCCTGATCACCAGGCAAAACAAAAGCTTTGCTTTTTTCCTCTCTGCATTTTAATAGCATACCCACCCCATTGTTTCATGTCCTTCAGATGAAGAGGTGATAGCAAAAAACTTCTCTAATGGATCAAGGGTTTTTTAGTTAAAGGTTTTTTAGTTGTTTCTTCCTTTCTTCTCTACCTCAAAATAATTAACTTATTTTTACAGCTTGATTTGTGAGAATTTTACATTTTACAGCATCTGGAATTTATTGTTATCTTGACTGAAAAATCTTTCACCTCTTCTGTTTTCCTGAAAATCATTATTTTTAAGGATTTTTTACTCCCATTTCCTGCCCTTATCAGGCGATATCTCCTGTGTCTGGATCTCTTTCTGATCACTTTAATCTGTTCAACTTTGGCATGATTTTTAAAGTGTGCCGGGTAGGTTCTGTAAGCAATGTTGCTGCCTATTTACTTAAAATAGTAAACCCATAGGAAAACATATTTGAGCATTTTGATTTAATATAAATTTAATATATCTAAGCAGGATAATTTACAAAACAATCTCTGGAGGTGCATAAGCAAAACTTATTAATCATAACCACATCAGGGTACAAAACTGCAGTACAAATATTTGCACTTCTGTCACAGCCACTTATCTGATCTATGCCAAGTGCTGACAGGTTTTAAGACAATCACATTAAGCATTAATCAAGCTTGAAAGATGCAGCTGAGTAACAGCATACTAAAGAGACATCCATCTCTGAAAACAACTGCACACTCCATATATTCAGCTTCCTATTGCCCTGAAAAATGTTTAAAATCTTCTTCAGTCCTGTGTTGTTTCCTTGAATCTTTCTCATCTCTTTCTGATGTATTTTCCCAAAGCTTCAAATATCCCACTCCCTGCAAAATTATTAAATACACAGAACAGGGCTTCTGTCTCAATGGTTTCACTTCACTTAAGAACAGTAGCAGAATAAACCAGCTGAACGTGTTTTATTTAAACATTTCTCTGCTCCTGTGTACAACAGTGATCATATTTCCATCTACACATTCTCCCATGATAGCATACTTTTTTTCTTTTGTGCTTCCATAGCCTCTCTTCTCCATTCTTCATGTTTTATTTTTTCTTCCATAGCATCTATTAGACATGGGACAACTTTGTGTAAGCTCTGCTCCTACACAAACTCTTCAAGTCCCTGTTTAATAATTTTCTGTGATGCCTTCCCACACTATTTCCAGAGATTTCACCATAACTCACATTGTGTCTGTAATATTGCTTGAATTTCTGTTTCTCTCCGGTCAGTCTTGTTTGAAAAGCAATCAGCAGGTGCTACTTTATCCTATTACCAGCTGTATTATCTCAATTACTCTGTGTGTTCTGCTGTACCAGAACACTGTTACTGAAGACTGCACTAGGGGCAGCCTTCTGTGCTGCTCCCTCAGGCTCTGTCTGGGCCTGGATCCCACAAAGATCTGTTGCTAGTATCTATCCTGACAGAATTCCGCCTGATTGAATGCCTTCATGGTGTAGGATGGCTCTTCTGCTTTTCAGATGCTGAGGCCTGAGTGCATGGACATGCTTTTTGCCCCAATTTCCCCCCATCTGACTGAATGTCTAGATGCTATTCCTTTGATACCATAACCATCAAAAGGCCACTAGTTAGGATTTTGTGTGTGTCTGTAGGTGGAACAGAATTTAGAATTAATGGAATCATTTAGGTTGGAAAAGACCTTTAAGGTCATCCAGTCCAACTGTTAGCATGGCTGTGTTCACTACTATCCATGTTCCTAAATACTACATCTACACATCTTTTAAATATCTCCAGGAATGGTGGCATTTATTCAACCACTTTTCCTGGGCAGCCTGTTTCAGTTCTTGAAAACCCTTCAAGTGAAAAAAATTTTTCTTAGTATCTAATCTAAACCTGCCCATGCACAACTTGAGGCCTCTTCCTCTAGTCCTGTCACTTGTTACTTGGCTCAAGAGACTGCCCCCCACCTACCTACAACCTCCTTTCAAACAGTTGTAGAGAGTGATAAGGTCCCCCCGAGCCTCCTTTTCTCCAGGCTAAGCAACCCCAGTTCCCTCAGCTGCTCCTTAAAATACTTGTGTTCCAGACCCTTCACCAGCTTTGTTGCCCTTCTCTGGACACTCTCCAGCACCTCTATGTCTTGCTTTTAGAGAGGAACCAAAAACTGAACACAGTACTCAAAGTGTGGCCTCACCAGTGCAGAATGTAGGGGAGAAATCACTGCCTTAGTCCTGCTGGAAGTACATATACCCAGGAGACAAAATATATTATAAAGCTTGATCATGGAAAGAGCTAAAATTTGATGTTGATGTAGAACACTTTTCCTCAGTTTCAGATTCACGTTGTCTGTAGGTACTGAACAGGTCCTTACAGTTTCCAGAGAACACTTCCTTGGCCATACAGAGTACAAGTGGAATTTATTATGTGGTTTTTTTCCTTTATAAGGGGATCCAGTCATTCACTAGCAGGGCTCTATATGAAGGATGAAATATGCAAAATTCAGAGGGGCCTCTCCAGTCACAATAACCTTGAGAATTCCCTGGTTTGACTGTGAAAACATGCCAATTTTATTTGGTTGTAAAAGTATACCCTACCTATATACTTGATAAAACAGAGAGAAGTAACTCTACATCCTCCTGGACCAGCCTAAAAATCAGTCAGATTGTGAATGCTATCATAAGTGAATGTACAAGCATCTCAGTCAGGGTAGGATATGGACAGAAGTGTATCCCCAAGATATTCCAAGACAGCCTATTTCTGGCTCATCCAGCTTTCTAGATGAACCTTGGATCCTAGTTTCACAAGGCATGCTTTGCTATGAAAGATTGGCCTGAATGACTAATTGAATCACAGGCAGAAGTTCAGCCAAGTTTTGTTTCTGAATATTTCTGTGCCATCCTTGGGTGGTTCAATCTGTTCTGATTTGTTTTTGTGCATGTACCAGACTCTGTCCTGAACATAGAATTCCCTCTATATAAATCTGTGCTCCACCTTGTCACCCAGCAAGGTGTTGACCTTGCACATGTCATGGGGTGAGAACACAGAGGGGGGAGCAGATGGGCAGAGGATGGATGGGATTGAGCACTATGGAGGAACATTCATGTGTCAAAAGCAATGATTCCTAGCTCTGTTTGCAATTTTTTTTTTCTACCTATGTGCCTGTGTGTGTGTGCAGATCTTCTGATGTCTTTTCAGCTGGCTGGTAACCTTTCCCAGCTGGTGGAAGGGGGAAGCCAAATGTGCAGACAGCCTAAGGAAAAAACGGCATCAGATGCAAGTCTCTGTGCTAGAGGGAGAGTGTGGGTGCTGGAGCTCAGCTGGCATGCATGGTCTAATTGTTGTTTGTGGTTTGTACAGTGACATGGAGGGTGTGTCTGTGGAACTGCTGGGCACGATGTGTACCTATTCAGGTGAATGTCCTGTGGAACAAGGCTGAACTGGAACTGAGCTGTATAGGGCACTTCTGAGGGTGAATTATCCAGACTGCCTTGTAATTAGAGGTTTGGCCAAATCTGAGATTTTGGACTTCTGGCTCTGATACCCCTATTGGGACTACACCAAGCGTAAATTGTTGTGTAAAGTGGTGTATAAAATGAATAAGGCTGCCTGCCTCACTGATTTCAGGAATTAAATTATGTGAGCACATGAGAAGTAAGCCTTTTGCTGTGTACTTATCACACTTACAAAACCTTGAAGTCATATGTAAACAATTAAGAGTACATAATTCCTAATTCTATACTCTGCAGAGGACAGACAGCTGGGAATTATAGAACTTGACAAAGAAAATTTTAAAATTTGCAGCAGTAGCTTGGACAACAAAGGCCAAAGAGAAAAACAGGTACACTGGATTCCCACACAAGATACATATTATAAGAACAAGAAGAGAACAGTGCTCATTCCAGGTAGGTTATTGTGTGCATGCACTTAGCTGTCTTTCTGTGATCCCATGCTGTTGGGATGAATGTTTATGGCAGAGACAAAATACCAAAATTTGTTGTCTGAACTGATGGCTGTACCACTAGGGTAGTGTTGTTGAACACTTTTCACCATAATACTTAATCTTGATGATCACTGTAGTTCAGACTGAAAGCTTTCTTATTAATGTCTATCTCATACTGATGTGTGTTTTATAAAGTTTAAGTGGCGAGTATTCCAACTGATTTTTAAAACCAAGACTGTCTGGTTTTCTGTGCTTTTTCCAGGACCTCCTATTTATGCACCATTTTGCTGTCCATTTTTCGTGGTTTTCTTACAGAGGATAATAGCCTACTGAATCTGAAACCCAGTGGAATTGTTCAAAAAAGGGTCTCTTCAGATCTTCAGAGGCAAAATGTTCTGTCCTGATTCTAGGAAGAATCAGTATTACTTTCTAGTAAAAAAAAGATTTTTTTTTTTTTACCCTAGAAACATACTTGCATTGTAAATCTAGCAAAACTATATTTTTCCTGAAACCAGAGTTGAGTTAATAATAGTCTTATTGTGTAATCATAATCCACAGGAAATATTTTCTATTGCTGGTTCATACAAAAAAGCATAAATGCAGTATTCAAATAACTGAAAACCAAGAGGAGGTTCTTTGAAATACGAATGTGAGGCATTGCTAGTTTGTTTCTACAGAATTAGGGAGTTTTTAAATTTTAAGTCTGTCCCAAGAAAGAAAATACAAAATGTTACTCTAAGAATAAATAGATTTAAAAAAATTAGTCTAAGCAGATCTTGACAGATTTCCTTTATGTACTCTGTGAAAGATATCAGTATTTGCTTTTATTATGACCATCAAAGTAATTACTTCATTTGACAAGATCAATTAAAAAATTAAGTAACACTTTCCCCTATTAGTGTGTGGAAAAAACACATAAACAGTCTCTGTTTCAGATGATAGGTGGATATTATAGTCCAGTCTACAAATTTATCAGCTTTAATGTATTTGATAACCAAATCAATATAAACAGAATAAGTTAAGGAGTGAATCTTAGATACTTGAAGCTAATTTTCTTAATTTTTGCATCTGCTCTTAAGTTTATTTATTTATTTTTTAAATCCAAAAATTCTTGTTTAGTTGTTGCCTAACCCTGTGAATCCTACAGTTCTTTAGGAGCTTCCCCATCTCTTAAGGCAGCTAAAGAAAGCTCTGTAGGGCCTTGCAGCTGTGCTTCCATGCATACTAAGATAGTGCACAGTCCAAGCACCTATTTTTCTGTAAGTTTTGCTGAGATCAAAAATATGAAGCAGAGAAGGAATGTATCCAGAGTGGACCCAATGTAATAGGTGTGATTTACTCCCTCAGCCTCAGGTAGTCTAAAACTTATGAGTTCAGACAGTGTCCTACCTGACGTCCTACAGACTATTCGTGGGGCTGAAGGCAGGCTGCATTCCCCCTTCTCCTATTCCTAAAGTCGTGTCTTGGTGCAGAGCTTCATTTTAAGGTTATGGGGAGTGGAAGGAGAGAGCAAGAGGATGTGTGCTCAGCCCGGTTTGTAGCATGCTCGTTCACCTAGATGGGTAGGACTGTTGGGTTCTTGCTGCCAAACTTATTTATGTATTTTATTATTAGCCAGTTAATGCATAAATGTGTAAATAGTGCATAAGCAGTGAACCTGAACACTCACTTTCCTAGACTGTATCCCATCTACTGATCTCCAACATGACAAATTCCTGATATAGCAATCTTCAATTCTGTTATACTTTGTGACAGCTTCCCAAGGGAGTGCAACAGGCACAACCACCATGAGTTGCTATGAGTCTGCTGATCAATTATTGCTTTACGAGATAGGACATGTGGATATTAACCTTCTCAAAAGAAAAAAAATCTGCACCTGCCAACTCCTGCCGAGTGCCAGGCTATTACATGCAGTGCAGCTGTCATCTCCTTCATTTGACAGATTTTAGAAGATAGCCAGCCATGGTTACAAAATGTAGTTGCCATGAGTCTGGTCTGATCTTATCTATGTACAACAGCTGTACTGGGAATATTTACTGTAATTAGGCAGAGAAACACCTAGTTTCCTTTTTCTTAATTTGCCATAGTTGTGTCCTAGACCGCAAGCTGATCACTTCTTTGTGTAAAATGCCAGCAAGGCTAAAGCTGAGCCAGACAAAGATGTTGCCATTATCTGTGCTCATCATTATCCACTCCTCTTGCTCATAAGAATTATTCACTCAACTTAGCTGCCAAAGATCTATTTGCTTCTCAGCCTAGTTCTGTGAAAATAACTGATTAATTTATGCACTTCTAATGGTAAAGGTTTACCATGGGCCCCTTTGCTTTGCCATAACTAGGTTAAGTAGCCGTCACCCACACGTGTCTCAGAAGCTGCAGACACCAGGGAGTTTAGGTGTCTCTAGAACTAAGTGACAGCTGATTGGAAGTTTCTGCCAGTGGACTTTTGAACATAAGCACGTGAAATCAGTAAGTTAAGTACAACAATTTAAACATATGATGGCTTTTACAGATTTTTAAAATGAAGCAAAGATATGGCTAATTATGTAAGTCTATTCCAATAATAGGGATATAACTGGATGCTGCATTTGTAGCTCACAAATGGAGACAAGGAGAATGTTTCTTTGCTTTCAGCCTTTTAGAATTGGTAGATCAAAGCAACAGCGTTCACTCTCCTACTGATTAACACTCCAGCAGACTAAGTTTTTGCAGTACATGGACATTGCAGGGACCTCTAACATCAGGGCTATGCAGTAAAGCAGAATTTCTACTGACTGCATTTCATTTGCATCTAATGATATTTGCTTGTCTTATTCTTTATTCTGACTATCTCCATTTAAAGCTTGCCCTTTGGGAACTTTCATATTAAGGTGCTGCAATATAGAATCAGATGCTTCTTAAACTGACTTGAGCATCTCTGTGGTTTGACTGCAGATGGATGTATTTCTGTCCCTCCTCATAAAGTAAAAATTGAGCACAGTGTCCAACTGAAGGAAGGATATTTGCCATTTAGTTTCTTTAGGGTGATTTAACTCAAAGGGAGACATCTAATGAAAAGTGTTTATCTCACTTATGTACTACAGCCTTGAAAATGAAAGGAATAAGCATTTTAATGTGTCTGACTTTATCTCAACTTCTGTTATATTTCTTAATTTCAATAGCTTTTTCTTATCACTTTTTTTTTTAGCAATGTAACCTAATTACCTGTTATATTGCAAGACGTCTACACAAGGGGGGGCTGTTACACACGAACCGAGGTTCCTCATGGAGCTTCTCCTGGATAAATCTATTACAATAAATGCCACAAAAGGGCAGCAGATGTCAGCTCTCCAGCTCCGATCAAAAGAAGGTTCTTAAAATTCCGTCTTGCCTCAGAGATTCCCTGCAGTTTCATTAGTACTTTCCTGAACCAATAATTTATTATTGTTTTCCTGAATATCATCAGGAATAAAATTCATAATGGTGAGATAGCAGCCACGGGTGTTATTTGTTTATACACAAAGAGCAGCTGTTATAGGAGAAAGCTATTAGCAATAGAAATATGCACAATGTGCAGAGGAAAAAAACCCAAAGAAATAAAGGCCAAGTAGCCTGAGAGGCATGAAACAGGGCACACAGTTTGGAGTAAAAAGTTTGGGTCCTGTTCCATAGGTCATTAGCTGACTGATCCAAATCACTCTTTTTTGTTTAGTTTCTATGGAGAGAATAGTGATATTTGCTTTGTTTTGTAGAGCTTCTAATAATCCACTTGTAAATGCTTGTGGGATTTTTGGGTTTGGTTGGTTGGTTGGTTGGTTTGTTTTTTAAATGGAAGCAAACCTTCTGATGCATCGGAAACACATGTTAAAGAACCAGGAATACATAGAAAAGAGGAACACATTTTATCATGTGCAGATCAAAGCAGCTGTCTTCCCCTTCTCTTTCTCCTTTCACACCCCCTCGTGTTCCTCAAAAAGGAAAAAACATCACAAGACACATGATCCTCAATCCAGGCTTGTCTCAGTAATCATCAAAAAATTCTGTAGCTCAAGGAACTTCACCCTTTTCAGGAAAAAGAATCTGGAACTAACAGCTTCCCCATCCTATAATAAAAAAATCCATTAAGGAAAATAATGGGATTGTAATTGGGAGAAGCAGTTAAAGTTAGGGTGATCTAAACAGTCACATTTTAGTGTGAGAGAGACAAAATCTGTGCTTTGATCATTAGGCAGAGTTGGATTAGGGAGTGTCGTGGTTTTGCCCTGGGCCAATTTGCTTTTACACTCCCCCACACAATTACTTTAAGCTGAGAGAAGGTTTATGCAGACAAAAGAGACTGGATTTGGGAAAATAACATGAACA
>JAYRBT010000177.1:22943285-22987457 GCA_036023395.1 Myiotriccus ornatus
GGTTATATCATACAATCCATGTGCAATTGCTTTCTTTGTGTGCAGAAATACTCCTGTAATGAGTAGAGACTGCAGAATAGGGATTTGTACCCAAGATATCTGGTAACCCAATTTCTATTAATTTTATTATTTTTGTCTGATAACCATACTTACAGTATTAAATATTTTGTCAAGATACAATACTTACCAGGCAACTATGGACTCAGACAGTGGATTTATCAATAGAAAGCTTTGCCAATTTCTAGAAGAAAGTTTGGGGAAAATAAATTGTTGTGCAAAGTTCAATAACTCAAAAGTACCTTCCTTTCAGATACTCTAGTGGGTCCATACTTCTGATAAATAAGAAAAATTTGGAAGTAGGGATAGCCTTTATAACAGAGTATATCTACTGTGAAATTTGTATTAGAAAGAGCCAAGACTCGGTCAAATTACAGAATATATACTTCTAAGAGTTTTACAGCTATGATCTTCGGCATGCTTAATCCTTTTATAGCTCTTACTGATGTCCAAACCACATGTTTATTGCCGAACAGAAGGAATATGTATGACTCATTCCCTGACATCTCTGTTACAGCACTGGAATGTGCATGTAGAGCTACACAGTCACCTTCTGCTCAGATTAAAGTACAGTGAAGCACTGAAAATGAGGCTAGGATTTTTTTTCTTTGTGGGGAAAAGAACCTGTAAAACTAAAGGAAGGGGAATGAAGATATTAGAATCTGAAAGGTGAAATTGGTGTGTACAGGTGGGAGGCTGTGCCTGGCTGGGAGAGGGGAAGCTGTGACAGCATCCTTGAGAGAAATGGGAATAATGGTGCTAATATTCCTATTACAATAGGGAAGAGGTTGAAGGTCTCTTCAGTTAATCAGCACTGACAGGGCAAAAAAAATTGGGAGAGAAACCTGAATGGAGTAACGTAAAAAAACTGATATGATGAGGAAACAAAGTAGAGTCTGTGATCGGTAAGAAACCATCTGGTAGAAGGAAACAAAAAGCTGTGAGAGGGAAACCCAGTCTTACTGTAACAGGGCATTGACCACAAGCATAAAGAGTTTGTTTTTTGGCATGTTGCTGTTTCAGTTTATTAAAAAACCATATAATCAAAGCAACAGGGAGAGTTTTGTAATGTATCTGTGAATCCCCTGACAGGAAACAATTTGCCAGCCTGCAAAGAGGATAGGAAGCTACTCAAATGCTTGAGGTATGCATGGTGACTGTGCCAGGTCCAGTGCCAGGGTTGTCAGCTGCTTTTAGAGGCAACATTTTCTGGTTTTCAACTTACTTTAAAAATGAAAGATATTAAAGATACTCCAGAGTCAAAGAAGTTTTTGTTTATAATTAAATTTTGTTTATAATAAAAACTTAATTTTCTGCTTCTGAAATGTATACTGTGCTACTGCTTCAACTTGGTTACTGAACTTCCTTGCCATAAGATCTCCATACCTTTTAATCTACTGTATGAATCATGCTCACTTGCTGAAAAAATACTCAATGTTTGTTTTTATTGTTTTATTCAGTATGCACTACAGGCCTTATAAAGGAGCATGATATTCAACCCCAAGCTATGAAGAGTTAAGAGGTTTTTTCCCCTCTCTTTGTAAGCTTTACAAACACATCTAAATGCATCATAAATGGTAATGCATTTAGTATCATAATGGGAAGAGTTTCCCTTATTGCTTCCAGTTGACTGATGGAGAGCCTATTCACAGAGAGTGTTCACTAAGGTGAACAGTGTCACATACTTGTAGTGGTACACTATCATGCATCTGTGGTATAATTTCTAAGAGCTCTCTGCATTATACAGCCTATTATATGTTCAAAGCACAATTCAATTCCAACTGGAAATGCTCAACTGTTGCACTGAGTAGACCTGGAATAGCAATGCAAGCACTCTAAAAGTGAGAGGAAACAACGTTTAGTAAGTGCTCAGCTGTGAAAGGCTCAGTATCAGAGACAGAGGAAGAGTTTGATTTCATAGGGAACTGTTTGGTTTGCCTAAACTCGAAACTGCTCTTTCTCCTCCTGCAATCTTGTAATTTTTTTAATCGAACTTTTTCTTTTCCATGGATTTTCCTTCCTATGCTCCTCTGATCCGTTAAACATTCCTACTTTTCCACAAGGTGCCTTCCTTTCAGGATTTATCACATTTAGAAAAGTGTTACTTTCACTGTGTTTGAGACTCTGAGAAAATAAAGTGAACTATCGCTAAGATTTGTTAATGTCAGTGACAGTGCAAGACACTAAGATTTTTAAGATAAAACAGATGTATTGAACTAATAATCTTGGGGGTAAAATCTGCAAGAAATTTTAAATATACTTTAAGTGGAAAGTATTGCTAATAATCCCAATTTTTGAGTTCTGAAGTAAAGAGAGACACTTAAAATAAAAGTTGGCAATTACGTCAATGACTTGTCAGTTCAACTGTCATAAACCTTTAGGAAATGCCATAAGGGAGGTTTATTTTTATTCCTCCAGAGAACACCAAGAGTAAAAATCTGTAAATGTTTCCTGTTACATCCTAGCAAAAATGCATAATAAATTGCTGATGTATATGTAAAACTACTAACCTGCTGAAGGAAATCTTGACTGTCTATTTAAAGAATCATTGTTAGTTCATTATCACAGAAGAAGAGAAGACTAATGGGTGTAATAATACAGTTACAACTGTTAAATGCACACTTCTTACTTTCTACTCTTTTTCCTGCTGTTATGCTCACCCTTCTGCTCTTCTGAATTCCAACATCAGTGATCTTGTTCCAGTGTGTAATGGACAAGGCCATGGTGAGTCAGCACTATGTAGAGTTCTTTACTGGAGACAAATGATGTTCATGTTTATGTTTTCTTCTTCCACTGCCCAGGATCTGCTAGGGGTCATTTTTGTTTCTTAATACACCTTTATGGTTTTGCTCACTCTTCCTTGTTCTGCAGCTTCACAATATATCTGAATTTACTATATATGACACTTTACGTGGTTTAGATACAATTTCTTCTCTCTGTTAGCTCTAACACCAGTTTCGTCCGTTTCTAGATCTGCATTTCTTTAACTTCTTTAAGCATTGGTGGGTTGTTTACAGCCATGTGGTCTCCAGTGCCAAGTCTGTTACTGTTACAACAAAATCAAGTAAAGCAAAGCCACAGGAAGGTCAGAAAGAGTTCAAAGTCAACGTAGCAAGCCATAGCCCTTAGACCTTCCTAACTTATAAACCCTGTAGTCTATCAAAGCCTGTTAGCTGTGATATAGCTATTTCATAATGCTGGGCTACAGAGTAACACTAGATTGCTGAGACTGATATTACTGGATGATACTGGTGAGGTAATTAACCCTGACCAAAGGGATAGTTAATCTATATGTGACTAATGCTTCCGTGGAGGGCTGAGATCAATCAGTAGCACTTGGTTTTTACAGGTAAAACATCTGTGATATGGATTTCACATCCTAAGTTTATGAAGTTCTCAAAAAGTAAAAGGTGTTATGCTACATTCTAGAGTAAGAATTGCCATTATGACTCAGGCCTGTCATCTGCTCCTTGTCTTATAGCCAGCATCAGATGCTTTGGAGAGTAGCAAAAGAAACCCCAAGGTGGGCAGTTATGGAACAATTTGTCCACATGGAAGACTTCTTCCTAATTTTCAACAGTTAAAGATTTGCTTGTTTACTGATGAATGAAGGCTTATAAAACTTTAAAGTTTGGGGTTTTTACTGTACAATATGATTGTTAATGTTGTAGTTTTTCACATAAATGTGAAGTCCAACTTAGAATCCTAAGCTTTTGGCACCAGTGATTTCTTGTGGCACTGAGCACCATAGTTTAACAATGCAGTGTGATAAAAACCAAACTATTGTATTGTTTGTTTTATTTAGCACTTGCTGCATTTCAATTTTACTGAATGTACCATTGCTTTTCTTTAATTAGAAAAGTAACTCTTTGTATTCCTCAATTACCAAAGACATCTTTGAAAAATAGGTAGGGAAATTTAGGCTCTCTATTTAAGCATCAAACTTTTCCCCAGCGGAAGATTTCTGGTTTCTCAGTACTTTTGAAATACTTTCTTCTTACTAAGGTGTATGAAGATAAAGAAGTACTGATTTTTTAAAAAATCTTGATGAAGATGTAGGGATTCCCATTTACACAGTTGATTTCACTGACTTTCAGTATTCTCTGTCTGATGTATCAGTCCCCTGATTGGCCAGTTCAGTAGAGCAGTGCTTTCCTCCAGGGTGAGTTCACTAAACAAGCTGGGAGTTTAGGAGCTTCTTATCTTTGTCTACTAAAGTGTCCATGTTAATGCTGCTGCATTGTAGATTTCCTTATTTGCTCCTATCCTATGAAAGTGTAATGAAATAGCAGCAACCAGTCTATGCAGGCACGTTGCTAAAATTAAAAGACTAAACATTTCAAGTCAAAATTTCTTCCCTTTTCATGTGATTTATTGTCTGTCATTTCCATTTTTGAAAGAAAACTGATCTCTAAGCTTTTTGTGCACTGCTGAAACCCTTTTCAACGAAACACTGTGATTTTTTTATCAGCTGTATAGAACCCATATGCTATGACAGTCTTCTTTTGAAGTCACCAGCTTTGATGTGTGGTGTTTTCAGATGGGTGTGGTAAACTGAGGCAAGGAGTACCTGTGACTTGTTAAAATTCATTTAAAGAAACAGAGACAATATTGATCCTGGAACTTCTTCACTGACCCGTAATCAGATTCTAGACTGCTTTTTCTGCTGTCCATAGTATAAAATAGCATTTCCTACTGTGTTTTGAATCATCCCTTTGCCTAAGGATTTATACTAAATACTATTTTAAAGTTTATTTTAAAAGATTTTCATGTGGATTTTTTGAATAATATTCTCCTTTTTATTCTAGTCCATTTCTTTAGCAGCTGGTTTAGCATAGTTTCATTTTCCTTAAAGAATGAATTCTTTGTTAATTTACACAATTTTGACAGTGTTGAAGGGTACTGAGAGGACAGAGGAGAAGCATAACATATTAGGCTGATCCATATTTTTGCTAGAGTGGTTACATTCTCTTTAATACCTTTAGAAAGCATTTTTAACCAATCTTGTTTAAAGTGTAACCACGCACAGAATCTAGCATGTGAAGTTTTGATGCAGCATTACATAGGTCATTTCAAATCTGTATTCCTGAAATTTGACTTGAATTCACAGGTTTGTTTGGATCCTACTGCTTACAGTTTTCTTTAAAAAATGTGCTAAATAATTGCATTCAACTGAAGAGGAGAAGGTTCCAAGGAGACTTTATTGTGGCCTTTCAATACAAAAAGGGGTCTCACAAGGAAGACACACACTTTTTACCAAGGCTGGTAGTGAAAGGACAAAAGGCAACACAATTTAAACTGATAGAGGCAGATTTAGAACAGACACAAGGAAGAATTTTTTTTTTTTTTTTTTTTTTTTTTGTGAGGGTGGTGAGGCACTGGAACAGGTTGTCCAGAGAAATTGTGGCTGCCCCATCTCTGGAAGTGTTCAATACCAGGTTGAATGGGGTTTTGAGCAACCTGGTCTAGTGGAAAGTGTCCCTGTGCCTGGCAGTGGGGTTGGAACTAAGTGAACTTTAAAGACACTGTGCTGGTTTCAGCTGGTTTCCAACCCAAATCAGGTCTATAACCCTACATTTTCATTTATTGTTGTTTTTTTCACATTTTGTCTAGTTACGAAGAAGCTATTGGTTATTTTGGATAAGCTAAACTGGACAAACCACAGTAGATAAATTAGTGACCCTGAACTATCGGTCTAAAAACCAGAGCATTGGGAGGGTTGGGAAGATCACTTTTCTTAAGTTTATCAATTTCACTTTAAAAGTGCATAAAGAATTAGGCCTTTTGTCTGCAGAAACCTAGGCAGCAGCCCATTGGTGGCCTGGTGCTGACTAGTACTTTTTTCCCCAGAACACTTCTCTTAGATTGGTCTTGATGGAAGGGGAAGGCTGAGAAGAAAGAGTAATAGGGAAAATGGTAAAAGCACAAAGGGATTCTCAAGTATCTGTTTAATTTTGCCTGAATGGGGTCTTGCCACTAAGTTTAGAATGTTTTCTACAGTGTAAAAGACCTTTTTTTTTGCCAGAGTAGCCCCAAAAAACTCCATTCTTCGTTCCTGGAGAATTTAAAATATACTGACCCTGTTTTAAGCAGAAATTTGTAAGAGATGGCCTCCAGAGATTTTCTCAAAGCTGAATTGTTCCATGACATGGGACAGTATTCAGCAGTCATTGGTCACTGGCACACTGTCAGCAATAAAATGTATGAAGTGATATCGAAGAAACAAAAAAATCAGTTTCTATTCTCAGCAAACCCCATGTTAGTTGCTATACTAGGACAGTGTATTTCCCACAAATCACTAACAACTAGTAACCTGACTATGATTTGTGACATAACAAAATTACAGTGTCATGTAAAGATGGAAAGAAAAGTGGAGTGTTGCTGCTGTAGATGTCATTGTCAACAGGAAAAAATGGATCATGTACAACTTCTCTGCTCTTTATAGTATGCAGCCTTTTCCCCACTGAATGGATTTTGGAATCTAAAAGCTGGTTGCAAGCTGTTTAATTTTCTGTACATAATGGGTCTTACAGAGATAAATGGATTCAAATAGTTCAGCAAGCCTTAAAAGAAAGCAACATGAAGAGTTTTAGATGAAAAGACACCTCTGTTTAAAGAGACAAGCAACCCCGTTAAAAAACTGTCTTAAAAGAAAGACTTTTGAAACTTGTGCCTTATCCATAAGACCCCATAATTAAACCCCTGAATTTTGTATTTCAGGTTTGGAAGATTCTAATAGCAAGGGAGTAGTAAAGGTGTCATTAAAAAAAATTATTTTCTCTTTGGCTGAAATCAGTTTTGTGTCACTACAGGCCTAAGTTATTTTCATGAATTCATGGTATCATCAAATTGTGGATGGTTAAAAAAGCTGAGGAAGACTCATTGCTTTAATGATAACCTTGAGTATACTGAATGAGTGAAAGTACTTTAGAGGGTTATTTACATGAGACTTCAATCCTTTTTTGGGAGGGTTGAGTTATATCAATTTGTTAAGAATTAACTCCCAGGCAGTTTTGTTATAGATAAGATCATGCTAAATACCCATTCTGCTCAGTGCTTTACTGTAAGTGTACTGGTGTTGAGCTAAAGGATACTAATGGATCAGAGAGTTTTGAGTGCTTTATTACCTGGCAGTATATCTGATACTAACCCAGATTTTTGCCTGTGACTATCAGTTGGCCCGTATTTGCCCCAGTGAGACAGATTTCTTGTCAGATCCATGACATAGATGTTGGGTCATCACCGCATAAATCACCTGGGTAAAATAGATCAAGACAGAATCAAATTCATTGTGCCCATTAAAGACAGATACCATCTCATAAAATGCATAACATGTCAAAGCTGACATAATGTTCACTGAGAAAGTATAACCCATCTATTTACTAAGTGGAATAAATGAAAAGAGTGAAAAGAGAATTAAACAGGCATCTCTGCTATCTTTAACAGAGGAAAGAATAACTCAGTTTTACACAGTAGGTATCGAACTCCCCTGCACTTTCCTGGTGATCCATTGCTCCCTTACAAATTTCTGACAGCTGACAGCATCAGCATGTTACAGCAATCTCTGCATCATCCAGTCATGGCTCTTAAGCTATGCGTTCAGCTCCGGCTACTGAGCATTTCACAGGCACTGTCTAACTGCCCTAACTAGCTAACTACTAGCAAGATTGAGTAAATAGCATAATAGGTATTTATAGAATAATGTATGCACTTACATTTGCTCAGTCATCACTTCTCTGGAGGCACTTAAACTCTCCTTTAGTATAATCACTCCAAATGAAATTTGTGCCATTTAAAAGAGGTTGTTGGGGGTGGAGTGGAACACTGGGAACCCTGAAATTCCTCCTAGGAGACTCCCAACAGAATTCCAGAGCCTGCAACCCCAGAGAGTCCATAGCAACCAACAAAACAGACAAAATGGACCATGGCACAACCAGCATTGCGGCTCCCAGTGAGCAGCCCCTGGGCCTTCCTGATATCCTGGGGGCATTTTGTCACCTTTTGTCTGTCCTGAAACCTTCTATCCTCAGGGTAAGAACCAACCCTTACTGCTGCAGCCTGCAGGCAAGGGTGGAGGTGACCCATGGCAATTGTTCCTACCTCTCTTTCCCGGCTCAGGCAACCTATGCCAGCTGTCTGTGCAGGAACAGCCCTTCCCTGGAGCCTGGACACCTCAGACAGGGGTGGTACCCCACACACTGACAGCAGATATGGCACCTCAGGCATCCCTAGCACCCCTGGTCCTTGGCATTTTTGGGACAAGGATTCATCAGTCCTTTGACAGCATACCTGCCCTTACCTGGGCGATGCATGACCAATAAATGTAATTTACAGAGGATTTTCTGAATATTAGGGCCATATCTCGTGTTTCACTTCCTGCTGGCCAGCAGCTCACCCTGCAGGGATTGCTCCAGCCACAAGCTCTCCTGGTGCCTGGCACAGAGCTGGGGCATGTCAGTGATGAGGGCTGGCTCAGTGGGTGCCCCTGGAGGGTCCCCTGGCCCAGCACAGCTGTAACTTATCACCCACAGAGGGCTCAGATGGCTCCATGTGGCTGCTTCTTTGACCCCTGGGTCTTCTGTCTGCAATGAACAAGCACCAGTTTGCTTCCACCAGCCACCTCCATGCTCAGCCACTGCACTGTATCTCTGCTGTGTGCTGTTCTGTGGGGCCCCTGGGCAGCCCCTGGGACCTCCCAGAACCAATTGCAGTGCTTCAGGCTTCAGAGAAGAAAGCTGTCCTTAGCCTCTGCAGTGCTTTCCCGGGCACCAAGACATGGAGAGACAGTTGATTTCTCTTTCTTCTTTCTATTTGTATTTCTGCTCTTCTATAACTGATTGGTATCTGGTCCCAGGAGATAATGAGCATCCCTAAGTCATAGTATTCATGAATGCCCCTTGAAAAAGCTTTCCAGGTTTTGTTTTTTGTTTGGGTTATAAAATCAACTGAGATTAACAAAGTCCTGATTTTATCTGGTGACTTTGGCTATCAAAAGCATGTTAGTAAATTTTAATGAACAGCTTCAACTCGTCAGCTAAGCATAGATTTTATGTTACATAGCTGAGGATCTGGTATATAGCTTCATGCAGATTTCCTTCTTACAATATATTTCAAAACATGTAGTAAGAGTTGAAGTAATTATTTAATACTTTACTTTTAATGACATGTTCCTTTTCTCCCAGTCACGGCTGCTTATTAGCTGTCCCTGATCTCACTAAATTTTTTTAGTTTTCTAATATTGTGTCCAGCAATCTGCACAGTTTTTGCTTCTGACAAATACCTTCAGGGTACTTGTTTCAGCTGCTAATGACATACAACAGATCACTTAAGTGACCTGGAATGTTGTTTCTGTCCTTTCTAGAGAAAATTGACTTATTGAAAATCTAAACCTTTGTAAGCAGGAAAAGGGAGAGGATTAAAATAAGTGAAAAATATAATGAATCCCCATGTTTCTGAACGGGTAAATCCCTTGCTCTTCTTGCAAACAGACATTCAGCAAAGAATCATATGAATAATAAATGTTTGCCCTCACACTCTGGAGCATAAGGAAACCGTAGCTGTGCTCTGACATGTTATAGGTAGAACCAGACACAGCCTGGTTTTGTTCCCCCTTTGTGATTCAGAGCAGAGATTTTCTTCAGTCCAGTAAATAGGAATTGCAGATCTGGTTCTGTAGCAACAAGTGATCATGGGATGATTGTCAGGGCATAGGAAACAACTATTGCATAGGCTATAGATGTAGTGTTGGAAACACTTTCTGCATGGAAAACACTTGAAAAAATGACATTTACGAAGGTATCCATAAAAGACAGTGGAGAAGAATTGTGGAAGGATTTGGGGGAGGGTAAGTTTCATTTGTAAAACTTAATGTTATTGTTGTGGCTCATGAGGACTAACAATTCGTATGGAGTTCTGTGTTAAAGAATAAAAGCAAATTGCATCTTTGCCAGCCTGTTCTGTAAGAAGCTGAAGTAGGTACCATGCCTGATCACTAATGAAATGACAACATGTACTGATTTAAAAAAAAGTCCAGTTCATGTGCCCTGAGTGGGAAGACAATAGTGAATAATTCTTTCCTGTTTAATGATATTTTTCATTTATGAACCTAAAGACTCCTCTGGTTTCTGAGAGCCAGTGCTGCTTACACCATACAAGCCTTCAGGTTTTTATGTAGGAAGACACAGCTGGTAAAGGAGGCACAAAATGCTATCCTTCTACTGTCCTAGTAAGGTCAACAAAAGTGGATGTCAAATAGCTCAGATGATTACTCATCCTGGGGAGCCATTACAGGCAGTAGCCAGGATTAGACTTTCAGCTGAGACACTGCTCCTGAGAACTGCAAAATGAGGGATTATCTAGGTGAAAAGATAATGACTGAAAAAGCATTACGAAACCTCAGAGTGGGAGGAAAAAGGCCAAGGCTAGAGAGACAGAACTGAATAGATTAAAGGAGAATTTTTAAGATAAAAATGACAGTGTAAAAAATATATACCTCTGTTACTAAAAACATATGGGATTGTTAAAATGGAAGACCCTTCAGAAATCTAATTTAGCCTTCCACTCTCTGGTTTTCAGATAACACTGTTCTCTATTTCATTTTGAGAATGGCAGACTGCAGTTTCAGTAACTGTTTAAATTTAAACTTTCTAATTTAAAAGAAGAAAGCCCGTTTGGTTTGTGATGTTTTAAAGTATCTCATGATTGAGCTTCAAGTAATGATTGGAGCCTATATTACATGCCTCCAAATATAGGTCTTGTTATAAACTAGGTACACAAGCTGATTTGCACAGCCAGCATTTCCAGGTCTCTTTGCACTGTGAATGGAAAATGAGTTAGTGATCAGCCTATTAGGTTATTTAAGAAAGGCATTTTTAGAGTTATTTCTGTGATATTAAAAAACCAAGGGAAGGGAAAGGAAGGAAATGGTTAAACAGTGAATGAAATATTCACCTTATCAAAATGTATGGTAGTAACTTGTTTCTCCTGTATTTGTGACTATCCAAAAAACATATACTCTTAATGCATCATTTTTTTTATGCCAATTTATTATATCACACTCCCAAATTCATGTCAGTGTTATAATTTCCAGGTTCTGAGGCGCCCAGGGCAAACCTGATTCCAGTTCTCTGGAAATTACAGCTCTGAGTCTCCTCTGCCCAATATTTCTGCAGTTACCTCTATCATTGAGTAGCAAAGACCTTGCGTTGGTACAATATCCAGTCACTTTGTGCTGCACTCAGGAAC
Source organism: Myiotriccus ornatus (assembly GCA_036023395.1). NCBI lineage: Eukaryota > Metazoa > Chordata > Aves > Passeriformes > Tyrannidae > Myiotriccus > Myiotriccus ornatus. The sequence continues at coordinate 22,954,587 of JAYRBT010000177.1, forward strand.
TTTCACCTTCATTCTCATCTGCTTTGCAGTAGTGGCTAAGGAGATCTGAACTACCTCAGATTGATTATCACTCATTTTGGGTAAATACAAGGTCATCCTGATCCTGCAGGGGTGGGTAAAGAATGAACAAAAAATACATGATCACGGTGAACACTGAAAAAGCTGCACTTTCCTTTTATTTTCCATGTCATGACAGATGGTCGTGAATGTTCATTCCTGCAGAATCAGTTTTCATGAATATTTCATATGGTTACATTGAACAATTACTGTTTACCTGTATTTATGCTCACTACTGAGAATCAGAACTGAATTACAGTGACATCCAGGAGTGAATTGCACAAGAGGCCAACATTTAGGAAATAAAAAGCATTCATTGTTCTATGTAATACTTATTGGGTATCAGCATGAAGATTCATGGAAAAAAATCACTTTAGCCTTGGATATGGTTTGCGGAGGACAATGCAACAGATTCCACAACAAAATAGGATTTTGTGAGCCATGAGGAATCTTTATAAGCCATAAAGGAGACAGCAAGGAGACAATTTCATTGAAGTATGTAGGCTTAATGGTATCTGCAATGTCAGTGTGGATTATTAGAGCAATTCTGGCCCTGATGGCAATGTGGAAGATAGAGGGGGGGACCATGAAAATAGGAATGTTGTAAGAATTAAAAAATAAAGAGTTGGAAGGCTTATCACTGAGTGTAACCATTGAAATGCTATTCTGTGGAAATGTTACTCCAGTTCAAAAACATCTGTTGGAGTCCTTCAAAAGAAAAAGTTAGACCATTAAAGGCAAGAAAGATATGGCCCTTTGGGGTCAGACAAGCAGCTTTCAGAACAGGACTTTGATTCCCTCAAAAGGCAGTGGGGGATTTCGCAGTCAAAGAAAAATTCTGCCAAATTTTTGTCCTTTGGAAGTCCTGGAAATGAGAACTTTATTTGGGTTTTTTACTAACAGGTCAGTGTATTAAGGTCAATATCTCTGATATTGAGGTCATGAGTAGTTTTTAAGTTATAATTATATTTAGAAATTAGGTAAAGATGCAAAGTGAAGTGACCCATTTAGGATCCAAGAGAAATAAATGGCAATGCTGGCACTAGATATCATATTAGGGAATTAGCAGCTGTTGGCTTTAATTTAGGATATGGGTTTGAATCCAAAATTGTAATGATAAAAGCTTGGGCTGTAGAACTAAGAAACAGTTTTCCAGTATTTATTCTTGGTTTTACCTCCTTAAAAAAAGGCCTGAAATAGGATGGTAAAAGACAGTACTCCGGCAAGTTGTGTAACTGGCACTGTCCAAATATGCACTTTTCAGATTTTTCTTTCTTCAGACTTGGAAGAAATTTCCCTGTGACAGCAAGCAGCTAAGACTTTTCTAATTGTCTGCAGAAGAATAACTGTTGAGAAATTCATGTGCTGTTATTATATGAGCCTTGGCTCTAGATTTACTTTAAGCTGAGTAGTCAATATGTTCTATCTTTACGGTGCATGAATGCTAGGAAGCATTCATTACATGATACATACTCTATATAATAATGCACCAAGCAGCATGACATTATTTTACTTCCTAATGAGTTGGAGGCCTTAGCCTTGTGATCAAGCTTCTTTTAGGGGAGGAGATATTTGATTATGTCTAGATTTTACACCTTTAACATTAAACCTAAGTTTTGTTTAATCAAGAAAGAGGGAAGGCCAAGAAAGTGATTCTTCAAGCTTCAAATAAAGGATTCGAATGAGCGGAGAATTGTCAGGTTAGTCAAGGTGATAAGAAGACAACCACATTGTGCAGTCTAGTTTGAAAGCAATAATTGGCAGAAACATTTTGCTTGTAATCAGAGAGCTTGGGACATCAAAGGGTTGTGCTCTTTTGAAGATTGAGTGGCAGGGCAGAAAAAACACGCTGTGAAAAATTTGTATGTAGATTATTGGTTTTGTTCTTTTCCTCCCCCACCATGAGTCAGCAAGACATTTCTGCCACATCTCTGGTCTGGTTTTGCCCTTGCATGCCCAAAATCTGACACAATATAATGGCAGATGTCACAGAATCTAAGACTTTCTGTGGAAGGTGTTTCTGTAATGCCTTTGGGAGCTATTGTAGGAGCAGCTTCCTGATACAAGTATTTTTAGAATGAAAATAATTGCATGTTTAAAAAATGTCACAGTAAACTTTGATCTCATAACGAGAAGAGTTTAGCTCACAGAGAAACTTAATTGTTTAATTTTTACTGTATTAAGAAGAAATCCATTGTAGTATTAGGAATTTAAAGTCTATACTAAATGAGCAAGTAACTGTAGTCCTGTCCAGGTGAAAAGAGTAATATGTCTACACTATGGACACTTAAGTATAACAAAGTGGTTAGGAATACGGAGTTAGAGGCCAAAACCAAGGGGATTTGTGGTAGGAGAGTGGTGTAGGGAGAAGCACAGGTTTCAAGAGGGTGTAATTTAGGGAAGATGAGAGGTGTTACATGTGTAACCTTGGTCTTGCTGTCAAATAAATTACTTTAAGGGGTTCTCTGATGTATTTTTTTAACAGTACAATAGAGTAGAAATTAAGAAAAGAGAAGGACCATACAAACTGTGTGAACATGTCACTGGAAATTTTCAACATAATTTCTAATCTGAAAAAGGCTCCACACCTAAACCACATCTTTTCATAAAGTTCTATTTAACTTAAGAGGTTGTTGATTTTGGTTTTCTCTTCCTTCCTTCCCATACCCCAAAGGAAATAAACTAAGGTCCCCATATTTTTTTGGCAAAACTTGTTGGTTTCATTTTTCAATTTGGCTCTTAGCTTTGGAAAAGAATTGTTTTGAAAATCATCTGGCCTTTTTTTTTTTTTTTAATTAAAAAATAAATTTCCCCAAAGTTAAAAAACAAAACAACTTCAGAGTATTTTTCAAAGACCTTTGATAATTTCTCAGACTATACTTTTGGAGAACCTAAAAAGTAATACAAACTTAGAAGATGATAATCCAAGTTGTCTAAAGTCAATGGGAACTGACTTATCTGAATCCTTGGGACATTGTTTTCACTGTTTTCCACAATAACCTTCTGAAAATGAAGCTTCATTTTGCTATCAGCTTGTATACCAAAAAGTTATAGAAGTTGCTAATAATCTGAAAATTTAACATTGCTAGAGAAAATGTTGATTTTCTTTTATACTTCAGCTTTTTCAATGCCATTTGATAACTGGCTGACAGAACATGCTCCCAAGTGTATGTACTGTTTGTTAGATCTTATATAAGCCTGTGGAATGTAATTTTGAGAGCCAGAGCACATCGCACTTTGACACTGATTGCAATGATTTAATTTTTAACCTCAAAGTATAGACATAAAACTTCATAGTTAGGGGTTTTTTTTGGTGGCTGTTTCATATACTTAATACTATAATTTTTATTCATGCTGCAGGAAATTCAGCAGCTACATGTTTCTGCCATATTGCAGTGTTTGATTTCATTTTTTTAAACTGTCCATATTGCACACTGCACTGTAGTACGGTGATATCCAATTCTGTCTTTAATGAGGCAGCCATTTTTGGAACCAAACTGTGCAGTGCATCAGAACTCAGCAAATTAACCGATGCATAATTCTGTCTCATGTGGTTAGACTGCAGTATAACTGCAAATGCAGTAAAAAGAACTACAACTGAAAGTAATAGATCAGAGAAGACAAAAGCTCTATGGAATGAACAATGCAGCTCTAAAATCTGTGAGTGTTGGTGGATGTGAAGGTAATTGGCATTAATAGCAACAATACTTGCCAGGATAGTCCTGGCAGTGTTGCTGTTAGTGGTTTGCAAGAATAATGACTTCTGATTACAGCTACAACAGCAATAGTGGTTATCTACACCATAGAGAAGATTGTACATGGATGCTTGGAAACAAGGAAGCTTTGAAGGAGGTTCAAAGTCAAGGTGTGCTGAATGTATTGGTACTAGATTGGGAGAGCTGGACCGATGGATGCACTAGCATGATGATGGCAGTTTCCTGTGGGGTGTTAGCAGTGACAGGCATTGCTACTACTGTGGCACTAGCGTGTCAAGACACCATGCATAAAGATGCCATGACAATTTTTCTGTGTACTTTTGCTTCACTGTCCTCCACCTGGCCCCTGCATCACTAGAAGAGATTATACATTTCTCATTAATCACCTCTGACATGCACTTGGCTTCTTATCTCTGGGAATAGGTTTCTTAGAGGATGCACCAACTCCCGGCTGCAGGAGATTTCAAAGTATATTCAGCAAGTGTCTTTCAGATAAGAGAGAAATCTGACAGCCTAAAAGTGTAGCCACTTAAGACTTATAATCTCTATAGTAGGGAAATATTTAAAACATTTTAATCATCACTGTTATCCTCCTTTTAATTTCAGTTTGTGATTTTCTTATCCTCATAATTCTACAGGAATATGCCATTAAAATAAAAGGATTTTCTTGCACAGCGTAAGAAATATACTTCTCTTAAAAACATGTGCCTTACTTGACTAAGACAAACATCTTACTGCCTTCATATACATTCTAGGATACCAAAATATCCACTCCTGAAAACATGCACAGCCTTACTGAAGACTTATTTTACTGTAGAAATCTAATCCAATGTCTTCTGTCAAAAATTTGTGAGTTGTCATGACCCACTCAATATGGGGCACAGTGCTCGTTATAAATTCTCATCACATTGAACAAAGACACCAGTCCACCTGTCAAGGAACTCTTACGCTTTTATTGTATAATCATCTTAACTACGGCAGCTAACTCACTATTTAGTCTCAAAAGTGTTGGCTAACAGGCCCTTGACTTCTACAACACACTTAACAAACTCCCAATCAACAAACTTCTCATTGTCAACTAACAAGCCCTTAGCTTTTACAACACACTTCAACAAGCTCTCAACTCCCGCAACAAACTTTAGAGTACAGAGTAGAACAGGGTAGCCTCACTTTGCCAAGGCAAAGCAAGGGAGAGGGAGAAATAAAGGCAGGAAAGGGAGAAAGCGAAGGAAGAAATCACCAGTCCTTAGATCCCACGTGGGATGGGGGTGGGGGAGAAGCTGATGCGGGCATACTAAGCCTGAGTCTCAAGGCACAAAAGGAAGTTTGCTCAGAATAGCACTGCTCCGCCTCCAATAACAACTTTCCTGTTGCAACAGTCAAAATGTTTGAAATAAAACGTGCTTATGCCTGGTGCTCCACATGTGTGGTTTGAACTGGGTTAACTGAAGTAAAGACAAAAAAGTAAATCCCACAATATTGTTTGACAATATTGAACTGAAAATACTGGGAAGTTTTCTTTCTGCCAATGTGTTTTAAGTGAGCTTGATTAAAGTTAAAGAAAAAACCAAGGGAATAACTGGAACTAAAACCACGCTATGAAGTCTATACAACATTAGTAAGGGAAGAATAAAAAAAAATTCTGTTGCCTATCAAAAGCTGTGTTGCAGATCTGTAGCATTTTTGTTTGTCACAAACTCACAGTTTCTGATATCCTGAAATTACAGTAAGAATGTCACACTTAGTTTTCTAATGTTTTCTTCGTTTCTAGGCTTGTAAAGAAATGCTTGAAAATCTGGATCTCAAAAAACAAAAAAAAGTAACATATCAAAACCCTCAAAGTAAATCTATATTTTCCTTTCTATTAGGTTCTGTAGAACTTTAACGTTTCGAAACTTCTAAGGCTATTTTAGGACATTCAATGATAATGACAATAAAAATTATACTGGTGATTGAGATGTTATTTCTTAGGCAACAATGAGACAATAAATAAGCACACAGAAGTATATTGAGAAAACAATAATTTTAAAAGTAAAGTTTCCCCATTTAGCTATGCAGGAGTCCATATAAATACATAGATTCTAAGGCCAGAAGGGCATCTGCAATATTTTCTAGCCAGATTTTCAGGTATACGAGCTATAGAACTTTTCCAAAAGTGGGAATTAAACCAGTTTTTAGAAAAGTATTGAATCTGATTTTAACATTCTATGCAGTCACAAATTGCCATCCCCTGATAAATTACTTCATCTTTTAATTACTCTTATTGCTAAAAAAATTGTATCTCATTTCAAGAATTTATCTCACTCCAGTTTCTTGATATTGGATGTTGTTCCTCTGAGAGAAAACTTAAAAAAGGCTACCCTGTCCAATTATTTACCAGTACTTGATGCATAAGAGACAAATTTAAAGCGAAGGCATGAAAACATGTAAAGGTTGTAAGCAGCAGTTAGAAGCGAAAGAAGTAGGCAGATGGAACAATAACTAGGCAAGTGTAGCTTGTTTGCACACGTAGGGAATGGTAGGGAAATAGAACCCTTTCTAGACAACATGTTCTCACTGATAGCTCTTAGCTAAACAAACATTAAGTTTTGTGGATGCTATTAAAGGACTCAGCTTAATGACCACGGAGCCAGCTGTCTTGTCATAGCTACAAAGGAAGTTTTACTTAAAGAATACCATACAGGAAAATAAAACATTCCTTAGGCTGAGCAGAAGACAGAACTTCCCAGAGACTCCTTCTTTTGGCTACTTTTCAATTCCCATCTTCAGCTTTTTATTGCTTTGGCTCTTGCCTGCACAGTAGGGATGGAGGATGAAGCTCAGCAGCTGTGACTTAACAGCCAGAAGGAATTTTCATTGATTTGTCCTGCTCTTTGCAGTCTTCCACTGGAAACATCCCCAGGGCACATAACTAATTGTTTGCCCTTTACTTGGGGACCATTGGATTAATGGTGTTATATAATGGTCATTTTTTAATCATTAATACAATAACGATGTGATGAATTTTACAGTCAAACAGTCCTTGGCTTTTGCTATGGGGGTAAAAAGAAAATCCTTCCATTTCAAAATGAAATTATCTTTTCTTACCTCCGTCCTATCAAATAGTTTTGCTTCTTCACTTTTGCAGTCTAGTTATGACCCTCAGAGTTAAAATCGTTTGAGACAAGAGAGGAAATACAGCAACCCAATAACGTGGCAAGTGTTTTTGTGACTGCTCCATGAACGATACAAGTCTTGTACAGCCCAACCAGCAGACAATGCCCACCTAGGTCATAACAGAAGGATCCATGCTTTCATATCTGAGACTACAATTGTATTACTACGTAGGTTCTTTGGGCATTGTCTTGTTACCATCCTTACACATAAACTGTTGTCAGATTAGTATTAAGAGTTTGGTATTGCTATCCTCCACTGACCAGCTGAAGTGCTAAGGCTTGATAAAGAGGCTCTGAGCCAGAGCTGACCTCTAGATGAAGCTTCCAACCTAGCGTTATATTTAGCCATGTATGTACTTGTTAGCCAAAATTCTGTATAATTCTTACTAAAACACGTAATATAAGACTACACCTGTGTGAACATGTATACTTGTTAGTCAGATATATTGGTATTTGCTTATTAGTGAAGATTAGTATCTATTCATCAATGAGGTCTGCATGTGTCTATCTTTCTGTCTTTAGAGACTAGTCAAGGCCATGGAAGTAGATACTTGGCCTTGTTTGACAGTAGATGGACCAAACTGACTTGCTTAATTTACCTCTGAGCCCTGGCCAGGCTTTGGGTGAAACCCTAGGAGAGAAGAGAGCCAGATATTTTCCACACTAAATAGTGATGTAAGCTCACACCCGGAGTTTATCACTGAGAATTGACAAGTGGTTAGCTTTAGACGCAGCCCAGAAAGGAGCTCCAGCAAACATAATGTAGAATTAGTGTCTTAGAAGACACTAAAGATGACTCCTGCCCAACAAATCTGTTTTGTAACTTCTCACACCCACAACGTGGTTGTGAATGGTAGTGGAGAGTTGGTCTTAATTAGAGAAAGGAAGTGGTGCATAAAAGAAATTGTTCTCTTACTTATTATTGTCATTTCCTTGTGCAGAATTATCGATCTTACCCCTAAGCAAGATGATTTCTGGTCCCCTTATTTAAAGTCGCAGTATTACAGGAAATAGATAAGTTGCCCACTCAGTAGAGGTAGCAGAATAATTTGTCAATTAGGAATAATCAGTTCTAGAATGACATTTATGTCTGTGCTATTTCTGAAACCTCTTTAATTAGATCTGAGTTCATCTATGTGTCAGCTGAAGCAACAGATATTAACTATCCCATGTGTAGATCTTGGAAAGAGATGAAAAGCAGTTTGTCTTGGACTGTGAGCAGTGGGGAATCCTGAATTTTAACATGTCAGTGAATAGGTTTTATTTTTTATTATTTTTAATCTTGTATTTAAAAATAAATTCGGTGCTATGCTTCCAGGCTTGGATACAGAAGCTCTGTTTGTCTCCTGGGTGGGTATTACTTGTCTTGACAGCTTGACAGTTTCAGCCCTTTCCAGTACGCCTCAGTTTCGATGAGAGGAGATCACATCTGGTCTGAGGAGGATGAAGGACATGTTAGAGCCTGCTCAGTCCCTGGTCTCTGGGCTGTTTATCCAGGTTTGTGAGGTCATGCCCTAGTGAAAGATCACTTAACATAGCCAGAGAACAGAAACTCCTTACCTAGTGTCATCAGTTCTGAAGGGGTTTATCCCTGCAGGTGTTTAAACACCTTTACTGTGGCCAGTCTACTTTTTAAATGGAGAAAATCCAGAGCTTTGCTGTCTTGGTCTTCAAAAGCAGGACTGAGTGGGTGTTTCTTTAAGTAGAAGTGCTAAATCTGCCACTTTTATCACATTACTTTTTTTCCTTATTTAGTAATAGAACCGAGAAGGAAAATACCTTTTCCTTACATTTTAAAAGCAAAAATATATTAAATATTAAAAACTCATATTTCTTGAATCCCTATATTTAATTATTGCATGTTTTCTATGAATTATCATTTATTATTAAGTAAGTTAAAATTATTCAGTGACTAAAATTAAGTCAAATTCAAATACAGGAATATAGGAATTGAAAGGCTTGCTTAGCGAACAGGCATTTTCTGGGCTGGTTACTTTATTCCTGATTGTTCTGTCTGTCACTAAAAAGGAAGTTTAGTGACTCTATTTTAGAACTGGCTTGTCATACTTATGGTTTCCTGAGCATCTTACTATAAGTGATTTTGCCATATTCATCCACATGCTGCAAGAAATCCTAAAATGTAAAATAACATGTAGAAGGATTTTCCAAAGCAGCCTTCTGAGTTAATAGCCCAGTGAAAGTGGGACATTTTAAACAAGTCTCAGAAGTATTTCCAACAAGACATTGGAAAACCTAAAGGTAAATTATCAGTTTACATGTACTGCCACAGTTGCACTCTCAGCAGAGGGCATTACCATGAAATTAAAACTAACACAGAAATTTTCTATAGTTTGAAACTTTCCCCATTACCCATAAACACAGAATATCAGCAGAACACTAGAAATGTAGTAAGTCCTGTATGGCATTTTTTCATTTGAACGTTGAGCAGTTCTTAATCTCTGTTTACTGCTTCCCTGCTGCCAAGGGGAAGAAAGTCAGCCTGCCAAGTTATGTTTCTTGATCTCTCTAATTCACTATAAAGCCTTCACCAGATTATTAAATTTTTTCTTTGCCACCTGTGTAATGGAGATAGTCATTAACTACTTCTTATTTGACTTGCTGAGATTATGACATTTGCGGTAATGAATCTTCATAAACCTTACCAAGTTCACTGACATGAGGTACTGTAAAAAGGCAGTGTATATTAACAAATCTGATGTATTTGCCCTCATATAAGCTGCCTAAAACAGCCTCAAAGACTGCACAATGTTCTCACTCAGCTTTGCCTTTTAGTTTGGAAATGTACAATGACTGGCAGGGAGTAACTACTGGTTTCATTCGCATTAAACCTACTAAAAACTTTTGGAATAGAAGGGAGACTAAGGCTATATAGTCTTGCACATTTCTGCCAGGATATCCAGGGCCATAGCTGTACTTCTGTGGGCTACTGTTCAGACAGATAAGGCTTTAAAATATTTAACTTTTAAAATCAGTTTTGTATCAGTCTAACACAGTCTCTCTGCCCTCAATTTCTTTTCCTACGTGTCTATGTTTCCTCTTTTAGTGTGTGTGTTGACTTTCTTTTGTTGTTTTTTTTCCCCTCCCATAGCATAAGAATTTTTTTTCATTTGGGGCTTGAAATACTCATTTAGGACGACCTTATGGCTTTTCCTGCCAAAAGGTCTGTGAGACTGAAATATTCTAGGGAGACATTCATGGCACCAATAAAATTCTGATGACTTTACTTAAGATAGTGTGTGAAAACTGGAATAGGGATGACAGTCCTGCAGTAAAACTGAAACAAGAGTAAAGGGAGTCTGAAAGACAGAAATACAATTACACTGCAGCAGAACCTAAGAAATGTTGATGGGGAGAAACATGCTTAACTGAAGAAGAGAATATGGAATAGCAAGTGCTTTTCCCTACCTTATAACTACAATAAAATGTGTTCCAGTCTACCTTTTTCCAACTCAGTTCTTGTTCAACTTTGATAAGTCTCCTAACTGTGGCAGCGGTCTAGAATGGCAGTGGTGGAAGAAAGTTTCTTCTCTTTTTCCCAGCTCTAATCCAAGTGACATTTTTCTTTAGGCACAAGAAACATTTTCCTTCTTGTAGAAGTTGGAGAGACTCCAGCGATTTTTTTGCCCCCTCACTCTGACCTGTTTGGTCATAATAGGGCTGTGACTAAAAATTCAGAAACCGTGGCCTGTTTTGTATCCCATGTTGCAGCTATATGGATAAAGAATCGTGTTCTTCTATCCTTTCTTGGAATAAGAGATTGTGTACAAAAACTGATGAGTTTAAATAGCCAGATAAATAAATATCAGAACATGACTCAACAGTTAATCCAAAGTCATTATCATATAATACATATGTTCTCAGAAGGATATCCTAGCAACCTCCTTTACAGTAGAAAATTTGTTTCTTTGTTCACCTTGCAATCATAACTCTGCATTTATTAAAGGGGTGGATATATTTCTACGTACTTTGTTTACATACACCAACCTACTGTATACTGCCACCATTAATAGAGTTTTCCAGCTATCTCGAATTCACACTTTTTGGGTTCTTCATGACCTTTGTAGATTTATTATAGGGATTTTCATTTGATAGTGTAAGGGTGACCGTCCTTTTTTTTCTGCTTCACATGCATCTGAGATATCACTGAAATTTTATCTTGATTAGAACACTTATTCAGTATAGCCTGTTTTCAGTGTGAGCTTTTCAAGAGCATATGTATGAGTTACTCTGTTTTACTATTCTATTGTATTCTACATAGGAATTCTATTTCATTATCTGTGAGTCACAGTCCACAGTATCTTTTAGAAAAAGTATAAGGATGTTGAGACAAAGTGGGTGATTTTGCACATAACATTTAATTTACTGACAGTTGAATCTCTTTCGTAAAAGATACAAAAACACTACTTCTAATGAATGGAATTTCCGAACTTCCTTTTGTGTACCAGCTTATAATTTTAAGTAAAGGGAACGGTACAAGGGGATGGAACTGTACTTAAACCTGTAATATACTTATTTTGTACTAGTTGTTTTTGTCCTCTTTAAAGGATCATAAATTGTACTGTGAGGTATAATTTAGACTATTGTGTTCATTCTGATGTGCAGGAGGCGTAATTTATGGTATATTACAAATTAGCACAGCATGGGAAGTTTACTAAAACTCTGAGAATCCTTAGCAAGAAATTATGTTTTTAAAAAATGATAAAACATGATAAGTTATGAAAAGCATCCCTCTTATTCACTATCTCAAGGAAGACAGAGTAAAACACAGCCAGTAGCAAATCTGGATCCTGGTATTTAAGAATCATTAAGTTTAGAGCTTTTGTTCTGCTTGATTATCTCACTCGCTCACTCCCACTCCAGCATTATTTTCCCTAGGGCTTCACTTTCCTTTTTCTAGCAGGGACATCACTGCTAGAAGTTGTGAAGTTGTATTAGTTTGTGCTTTGCAGCTCCTTACAATTATCAGTATTTGATATTGTTGGCCAAGGTCCTTCAGCATCTCCTATTTGTCTCCATGTGCTCCCTGGTCTGCAGGGTTTTTTCCCACTTCTAGGACCTTTCTTCTAGGAAGAAATTTCAGCCTCTTCTTCTTCAAAATTTAAATTTTTTTGCCTATAATATTCACCTGCTCCTGAAGCGGTCAAATGGTGCCATTCTAGTTTAGTGTTGTGTGTTGTCTGAAAATCTACAAGCATAACCCAAGTCAGTAGTTAGGGTTATTATGCACCAGCCACAGGTTATTATGCACCGTACTTTAGATGCATGCACATTAAAACTATTTCCAGGTAGAGTGTGCCTGTAATTTTTTTGGGTAAGTCCAGGCAGAATATGTTCTGAATTTGATCTTCGGGAAGTTATCACCATGACATAAGGACAGTAGTGACAGCAGCAGCCAGACAGTTAAATCTTTCCTGGTACAATGCAAATACACCTTTGGGAGATTATACATAAGGTCAGATCTTGTTTTAATTTCTTCAGATGAGATTACTGAAGTATAAAGTGAAAGAGAACAGAGCTCAGATAAATGGAAAGATGGATTATGAGCATAAAGTAGACTAAGAAAATTATTTTTTGGGATGAAAAGATAAGTGTCAAATACTAATTTATACCAGCTCTTCACTTGTATTGATGCTATTTTCAACAAAGCAGAAGATGATTAATGTATAAAGAAAAAGAATTGAGATTATGAAGTTACTTTTCACAGCACAAAATAAACATTAATAGTCTTTCTGAGATAGATAGGTTAGTGAAACAAGGATGGTGAGTAGTCAAAAAGAAATTACATACTGCCCTAGGAAAGTCTTTTAGCAAAAGAAAGTCAAAATAGCAATGACTTCACATGAGTCTGCTTTGTTAAAACTTCCACTATCACGTGCCCTTGAAAACAGCCAGTGGGATTATCCTTTTACAGCACTGCTAAATGGTGCATCTCAGGAGTCCTGAGGATGCCCTAAAATGAAGCTATTCCTGCCTTTGAAGTGCAACTTAAAGCAAAACACACACATACACACACCACCCCCTTAAATAAATAAATAAATAAAATAAATAGCCTATTTTTAAATTGCTTCACTTTATTTTTTTCTTAGATGAGCAGTGATAGACATCATTAGTATTGAGGGATAGTTCCATGTTTGAGGGATGCGTAACTCTTCCTAATCTGTGTTCCCTAAAATTCTGTTTCTTTCCCCTTCAGTGTTTTCCCTTCCTCTTCTACCACTGTGCTCCTTCGTAACAAAATTACCTTATTCATTCTCTTAATTTCTAATGATGTCTGTCTTCCTGTTATATAGATAACTTCCTTTTGCTTTTTTCTGGAGTTATTTCCTTATTTTTGCTCTCCTTGATGGAACCCTTTTAGACTCCCTCATCTTTCTTTGTCCATCTTATGGTTTTCCAGTTTTTCATCCCCATTACTTCCATCTCTCTAGCCTCTGGCTTCGTCATCACATCTTTTGTCAAAAATACTCCATATTTTTGATATATCACCACTTACTTCTTTCTTAATCCTATCCTGTCATTTTATTGCTGACTGAGATTGGCTTTCAGCTCACTTACCATCATCATGAAGTGATTTGCCCTAGGGCCTGAGCTCATAGAAAGTGCCATCCCAGGCAGAAAAATGGCTGTGTTGAAACGGCACCTTCTTGCAAAGCTGCTTCCTCCCTTTGCCAGTTTCCTGTGTTGATTTTAGCTGTAAGTACGTTACTTCATATTCTACCTGCAGAGCTATCACCAGTGATATTAAGTAGAACATTCTGCAGTAAACAGGTCTGGAATCACTGGGTTTGGCCTGCTTGGACAGACCTAAGAGTAAATTCTGGTGTGATAGGATGATACCTTTGTTGCTGAAGGCCTATTTTGGCCAGTTAGTAGCAATGCAGGAAATGAAGAAAGGACCTTATCCTGACTCTGATTCACATTAGCCTGGCAAAGAGGCAAGTTAAGAAAGAAAATCTTTTAGCTGCAAACTGTGTACATCTGGAGTCAAAGAAGCATAATAAACACAGGAGCCTAGAGCAGCATTTTTATGCTGTCACTTTTCAGCACAGAACTGCAATTTAATTACTGCTATACTCTTTTGACCTAGGGTGGCTATCTTTCTGCAGTGTTGCTTTTTGTGCCAGCTGGAACTGCAGAAGCACAGGTTGTCCTTCAGGCCATTAGAGAACAGCTGTGACAGAGGGCCTGGGACCCGTGCAGAGTTTCTGTCTTTTGAAAAGGGTACACTGATAAGATACTGCTAGAATCACAGGAGCACAAACTAATTCCTGTGACTCCTCCATTAAACCCTCCAGATCATGAAGGATCATGAATGTTCAGAGAGTTCATGATCCAAAGAAACTACCAAAATGATAGAAGAGTAGAAAAGAAGGTGAGAAATCTCCAACAATTTCTAAGAGGAGCATTGTTTATGCAGGGAGACAGAACTGCTGTGGGATGCATTTTCTGAATTCATCCAAAAGAGATGAAAATATTTTAACCTCTGAACTTCAAACGGAACCACATCCTGCTTAGTGGTCAGCTCTGGTGAACAATGTCTTTTCCAATAGCCAGTAAAACAAACAGATGGTTTTTTAATTCATTTCCCTCAGAGGCTACAGTTCCAGGCTCCAGACTGTTTGAAATGGGTCCTACAGCCAAAGCATAAGCAGATCTGATTCCAAACAATTCCGACAGGTTTCTCACAGTTGGCACAACTCCGGTCTGCACATGCATAGCACTGAGCATGGATGCATAATGTCCAGTGTCTCCAGCACCTTCACAGCAGCTCCGCAGAGATACCTTTCAAAGACAGGACAGAGGAAACCAAAAGATCAAACAGAGCAAGCAAGCACCTGCCTGTGCTATTATCGAGGTCTATAGTGTCAATTACTGACATCAGACTTTAATTAGCTTATCTTCTATATATATAATGTGTGAAATTCTCTGAACTTCTAGATGGACAGGATATAAGTAATAGCTCCCAGTTATTATGTACTGCAATTCATTTTTCTTTGGAAATGCACAATACTGGGAAAGATATATTAGAGTTACATTGAAGTAGCTGCATCCCTCCAAATATTCTGCAACACCATAAGAAGCAAAAAGGGCTGAGTGAATAACTCAAAATATTTCATCATTTTGTATCTAATACCTATCCTGCTTTGGATTAGGCTGAGTTGAATCTGCTGTGATTTGCAAAGTTGACTAAAAATACCTGATATTCATCTATTTTTCCTGCTGAGCATCTTTCTCAGCTGCAAACCTTCAGGTGTGAAATTACCTCCAAAATGGGCTTCATGAGTGTCTGTTGCCGGCTGATTTTAGAGTATACAGCAAGTTGCATCAGGAACAGAGAAATTTCATTCATAATAATTAGGGTTCTTCCATTGCATGTTTATCTGCTCTTGGTTTGTTCTACCATTCATTATTTGGAGTACATTAGCTGACAGTAACTGGCTCTAACTATTTGCAAGGTTTGCTTTTATTTTCAAATGTCGTATCCTGTCATCTTTGTTTTTAACATCACGATTTTACTATTATTGCTTTGTGCTTAGAATCATAACTGTTTTTATGAATAGGCTAAATAAATTGTCTCCCTGACTCTTATTTCAGTTTTGTGGGCAGAAATAACCTTGGCACAGAATGTTCCAAGGATTATTGATTACTGGAGCTGTGCCTCAGGCCATCAGCTTCTTCAAACCAATCATTAACGCCCTGTATGTCAACAATTATTGGAGAAGTGGTGAATGCATTTGCTCTGCTCTCCAAACACTTTTCCAAAATAGTAAGGTGCTTAATAGTTGCTAACTAAATTACAGAGTTTAGGGCGAGAGTTCTAGGTGAAAAGTCACCCTCTGGGCCAGGCAAGGAGAAAGGTGGCTTACACTTTCCCCTGTAAGGCTAAGTCGCAATAAAGTGCAGAGTAGCAATCCTTAAAGACAGTATAAAAGAGTTTTCAGTTCCTTTTATGTTTCCTGAACACTCCAACACCCCCTACCTCTTTGCCTGAAAGAGTGGCAGCATGTACTTGTCCGCTACAGGACAGAGTTTGAGTCGTTCTTCTGTATGCAGATTTGGCTGAAATTAGTAAATTGGGAAAAACATAATTTGGGGAAACTAATAACTGAACGGTCAGTTGGGCAGACAGCACAAGTATGTGAAGTGCACTTTCTTGGGAAGGCAGGCCAAACAAAAAAAAAAAGAGTTGCATTACGCAATTGCTGGAGGTATCTATTATTCTATAATCCTATCAAAGCTAGCAATAAAATCAGTGACGTTCCCACTTTTTAAATAGAGGAAATCTGCAAAGAAACAGCCTTGTGTTGTGAATGAGGAAGACAGCAGTCTCTGAAGGCGTGCGTGGCAAGTCTGCAGAACTTTGGTGTAGCTGTGATAGGGGAGCAAAACCAGCTCTGGAGCCCAGTTCCTCTTGTGCCTGTTCCACACACAGACTGTTATTTCACTGTTGTTATTCTCCAGACATTAAACCCCGAGCATCAGTAATAGGCACCCTGGGTCAGAGGTTACAATTCCCTGCAAACTGCTGCTGAAGAGATAAGGATATGGACCAAGGAGAATGGAAGTGTGGCTGCAAGACATCCCCAGCCTGGTTTCCCTGGAGGAGCTCTTGTCTGGATGGTGTGCTTCTACTGCACAAGTTCTTTGAAAATGAGGATGGCATAAATTATTTAGGCATGGCAGCACTGCCCTCAGCCATCACATGACTTGCATACAAAATCTAAGTTCAGGCTCATACTCTTCTGGGCAGAAGTTGTCTTTGAGGTGCTCACAACCACAGAGATCAACTGACATGGAAACACAAGTGAGGTTTCAGTCACCCTTCTATTTATTTGTTTATTTGTTTGTTTGTTTGTTTATATTATCATATTAGTTTGTGCTACGGAGTCTTCACTACTTCTTAAGAGTAAGATCTAAATGTACTGAAATATATGGTGTTCTTGGTCCTCCATCTAGCCTTTTTATCAATCGAGCCTCTGTAGCTTTGTTTTAGTCCAGTACCTTGTCATGTGTGGCAGGATACAGTACTGACTAGCTAGAACTCTATTAAAAAACCCTCTCTTATCCATTTCTGGTTATGCACTGTGCTACAATAAATACCTGTTTTTAAAAACCGGCAGTGTGAACTTGCTGCAGCAAACCTGAGGGTGAAGTTGTGGTATGGGTATATGTGGCAGATACCTACTGAATAAACAACAGAAACACTAAAGTGGGTGGTCTGAGAGCATCAGTCACTTGTTCTTCATAACTCTGTTTTACCCGATTGTGTGTGCAAGTGCTTTCAGAGTGCGTAAAGAGGACAGATAACCTGCCACGTGCAGTTTTGGAAAAACATGTGCCATTCTCTTTGGTAATCTGTGATGTTTTTTTAGCACATAGAAATGAATTCTTGTTGAAGTAACTTTAGGGCAAGCCAGCAGGTCCAAGCTCCTCCTAGGTGCTTTCCAGCTTCCGTAGATAGCTATTCATTCCTGTGTCTCATGCCTGGCCATACACAGGTGTATAAAGCTGGCAAGGCAAAGGAATTGTCACGCTCTCCTTGTACTTATTTGTGTGATGACCAGTAAGAACTGCAGTCCCCACTGTCTTTTTGGAAATAGCTGCTACGCAGCTCAGATGCGAATGGAGATGAGAAAGCAAGAGGTTGTTTATAGTTGCTATGATTTCTATATTTTCTCTCAAAGACAAATTGAGAAGGCAGCAAACAGAAATAACTACATTGCACAGGCAGGTACTGTGCAGGCAAGATTTAGACTTTCTGGAAAAGGCAGATTTGCTGTAAATGAACAATCTATTTAGAGTTCTTTCTCCTGCTTTGACCAAGATATTGGTTGTTCATAAATCATGGATGGCCAATTATCTTTTGTCCTGTAACCAGAATGTCCTTGAACTGAGTTCAGACAGTGCGTCTCAGGTACAGTGAATCTGATTTACTGGTGTCTTCTTGGCCTCCACACCCTTTACACATTAAGGAGAAAACTGCACCATAGTCTTGCAGCTTACTATCCTGACACATTACGTGTCTGCACAAACACAGTTAACTGTTTTAAGGATAGTTCTTTTCTGTGAACTTCCTTCCCTCTCACTAATTAATGGAAATGCAAATGAAAGACTAAATTACAAGCAAGAGAGTCTGTTCTTAGTCTGTGCTTCACAAGTATCCCAAGAGTAATAAAATAAAAAGGCCTAAGCAGAGCACATTCATTCCAAAAGCAACTTGAAGGTGTATAGTGTAAGTAAAGATAACTGAACAGAAGAGGCAACTGCCTTGAGTCATTAAAACAACCTAACAAACATATTCTTGCCTCAGGGATATTTTCACAGACAGGAAAATCTGAAGTTTGTTTTGGAGAATCCTATCATTATACTCTTAACACATATTGAACAGGCACAGTGAATCTCTCTTCCTCATCGCTATATCACAGGGCTTTTTGGATGTAGTTGACGGTGATTTACACAAAATATTTGCCACCTTCTGTACTGAAGTAGATGTGCCTAGACACCTGACAATTGGTATGCAAACTTTTGTCCTGTCTTCCACAGGCCTAAGTCTTACTGATTTCTCTGCAGACTAAATCATATCTGCTCTTGTGTAACTGTCATATTTGTTAAAGCTGGAAAGAAAAAAGCCTTGCATACCTAAACTCTGCATCAAGAGTAATGCAATGAAACCAGTTTCAACATTCTTATTTCAGGTTGCTGTGAAAGTTCGATATTGCACTTTGCTCTCGTGAACCAACAGTGGTGGCCCAGAAAAAGTGTCCTGAGGTGAAAAGTCTGTTTAAGCACTTGAGATTTGATTCTGCAATGGGATTGAGGACCGATTTGCCCAGCTGGCACTTACCATTTTATGAGGGAAACACATGGCTGAGCCAGGAATTCTCAAAGTCAAGGTGATGTAGAAGTACAATGTCATTCTGGGAGGACAGTAGGCCTCCATGTGGGAAGTAGGACTGCTCAAAATAAACACATTGCTGGTATACACCTGAAAACTCCATCCTTACACATAAAATGTAGTTGTTTTGCACTCTTTAAGTACCTTATTTACCCTGGTTTCTTAGCATTAGTTATACTATTTGCAGTTCTGTGACCTTTCACTCAGGCTGGTGTAGCAGCAACATTATTTCCACAGAGGCTCAGACTTCCAGTGGGAATATTTTTCCTTTATTGTTTTCCTTTCTTATTCACATACTGGTTTTCTCACGGCCTGGCACCTGCAACCCCAGTAGTGCTGCTACAGCAGGTTCTCTCTTGGGAAGCAACTATCACTGGAAGGAGAATCAACCCTGCTTCCCCTCCTTTCCTTACTTCTTGTTTAGTAGATTTCAGTTCATATTAGAGAAAATCTGCATGGCAAAGTAGGTACAAGTCACTCAATAAATATTATCATAGCAGGAATCTAAGGATGGAAATTAATACTAGGAGTGGTATTTCAATCCCAGTGAATTTTAAAGGAAATTTGTGTCTACTGATACGCTTTTTCTGGTTTGCAGTTAAAGTCATTAGACTCCAATGGATTCTAGATGGTTTTCATTCAAATTCATAAATTCAGAAAAAGATATTTATAACTCAGCTTTAGGTTTAGGCAAAAATATGGGCTAGGTTAGCTAAAAATTTGCACACGGAAGATAAGGAGCCTCTCTAAGTACTCCAGGTAGCTTTCATCTTAAAATAACTTTGGATCTAAGGCAACAAATAAAGTCAAATATCTTGATGTAATTTGAAGCATATTAAAATAGCAAATAAGATTCCTTTCAGTTTATTATCTTTTCTACTTGATGAAATGATCACCTACATGCCTTTAATAGTTTCTATTGGATCCTTCAACAAACTTACTCCAAAAACAAAACACTTTGTCATCTTAAAAACATCTGGACTTGTTTCTTTCTCAGATAAAAAGCAAGCCTTCAAAACCTAGCTTAGTCAGTTTGTATTGAATGCAGTCATGAAATTCATGTTTAGACAAGGGTTTGAGATAGTTTTCAGGGATACTGGAATACAAGGGAATGTGGGTTCTGAAAAAACCTTTGACAACTAACTTACTTCCAAATTTACCTTGTGATACTCCATGGGCACTAAACAAAGGTACTTTGAGGATTGGTTTAGGTTTTATTTAATAAAGATAATGAAACTTTATCTATAAAATTGGATAAAAACAACATCCATAAGACTTCTAAGGAAATGAGTTGTATTTTTGAACAAAAAAAACCACCATTATGTATAAAGAGCCATAGCTTCAGCCATAAAATCATGCTGTTTAATTCCTGAATAAAACTCTGAAGCTTCTGTTTTGAATTACCGAATTTCTCTTGGAAATACAATCAAACTCAGCAACTGGAAATAGGCCCAACTTGAACTGAAATACATGAGTACACAGTTACCATTAAAATAGAACTCTACCTTATTTCCAGGTAGTAGTTCCATTGCCAATGAATGGATCTTTGCCACAAAGTGTTTCTCTTTGATTAAAGAATTTTATGATGAGTTCTAATCTTTGCCCAAATTTCTCATTCATCTACTCTGGGTCACCTTTTTAACATGCTTCATTTTTTTAAATTATTTTTTCGGTGAGTAAATTGGAGCTCCATGAGTCACTATAAACATGTCTTCCTGTCTTCAAATCGTTCTTTTGAAGGGAAGTGAGAAGTGAGAACACTGTTATATTTCCATAACCCTGACTACTGTTTCAGCCTTGGGGTTTTCTAAATAATTCCTGGCCCAGAAATTAATAACTGCCTAGGGCAGAAAATTATCTATAAATACCCACTGGAGAATATTCTGAGTTCCATATGTCACTGGTCACTTCCTCGCCACACATTGTGAGGCTTCATGTAGAACTGAATAGGACAACGCCACTGGGCTCTTTGCATTTCTGGACAGAGTCTATTACTTTTTCATATATTTCAGCAAGTTCACTAGGTAGTTTTAAGAAAACAGATTGCATTCCAATTAATTTTCAGGGCTCAGAGTTTTTATGTGAACTACTAAATTGAAAAAATATAACATAAAATGCAAGTGTTGAATAATATTTGTGTCAAACGTACATCAGTTGGAATTCTATTCTGTTTGTTGCTGTAATGAAAGATAATAGCACAGAAAACTTTAAGATCAAAAATACTTGTTCCAACTGGCTTATATAAAGGTAATAAATATTAAGATGTACTATATACAGTATATAAAATGCAAAATATATAATATATATTAATATTTTTATATATAATATCAATTGTATATAATGTAAAAAAACCTCCATTCAATATTTAAATGAGAAAAAATTTTAGTGTAATTTTTCAAATCTGAATAGCTAAATAGAGCCTTTTAAAGAAGTGGATGGAAGAACTGTCACCCTGACATAGGAATGAACGCTCTCAAAATTGTTTCAAGAAGTCTGCAAATGACTACAAGCAAAAACTTTGTCAGCTTAATGAGGGGGGGGTGAGTGGTAAATAGTGAGGTAGGAATCTGAGAATGTAGATTTTTCACTTTTAGCTTTTTTTGTATATATTCTTTCTTTTCTGGACTTTTTTTTTAACCAGAAGACAGCAGGGGATTACTTTGTTAACTGTGTTTTTTGGGGTTAACTAAATGTGTGGGATTTCATGTGTGGAAATCTCAGTATAGTGAAATTGTTTCCAACAGACCAAGTGGTCTCTTTAGACTCTTTGAGTACTCAAGGGGCCCAGGCTGTGCTTCAGCTTAGGACAAACAGGGTATTAAGTAATTAGTGGCCTGCGTAGTGCTGACTCATCCTTGTATTTGGATGTGGTGCTGACTCATCCTTGTGTTGGCTTTTGCAGCATAAATTGCTGTCAATTTCTATTCTGTTCTCTGTGTTCCAGGTATTTTCTGACCAATGAAATATTCTGACTGTCAGTACATACCTAACTGTGTTTTACCCGTTATTCTTCTACCACTTCCCATGTAAGTAAAGATGAGTATAAGGTTTTCTATACCACAAGTAGTAAGTTTCAACATCCTCAGTATTCCAAATAGTTCAAAGTCACTGAGTGTCTTATAGGAATCTGCCAACACACAACGTGTAATATGGTGTTTGTGCTGAAATAAGCTAGGATGGAGGTATTCGAATTGGTATTCTATTTGAGGTAATCTGATTTCCAGTATTCCGCCGGCACTAGTGATGAAAGGTAATCACAGCAAAATAGTTGGACTAATGTGATAAACACAATAGGAGCATTACTACAGGCTCTACTAAATGTAAATGAACTCCAGAATCTATAATTACTAATCCCTTTGAGATACTTAATTTTCTAATTATTTCCCAGAGAGCAGTTTTCATCTTAGTTGTGTAAAGTACTGTTCAATAATGAGAATTTTCTACTCATCTTCTTACACAGGAAGATATACTAATTGCATTTTATGCTGTTCCCATACCATAATCTCAAAAAGAATGGCCTCCAAGTTTTTATCTAAGGATTGGCTACCACAGGCTTTTGCTGTGGCTGGGTGGCCAGTCACAGGCTTGCCATAAGCACCGTGAAGCCACAGTGAAGCACAAGACAATGTAAACACATAAAAATGAAAAAAACCTGCAGATCATGTGTATATCTAATTCATATTCTTCATCGTCCTCATCAGGGATCCGCCTGGCTGTTAAAAATTTTACTTGATATGTCAGCATCCTCTGTCCTCTAAGTGCATAATATCAAGACCCTACTTGTTCAAATATTAAAAAAATATAATGCAGTTAGAAGTAATACCTAATTTTTCATCACTTTAAGTACCTGTTTCTGATGAGACATTAATAAAAGCCCATCAGCTAGAAGTATGTATAAAAATTGGCATTAGATGTGAGTCTTTCACATTTAAAAATGTATTGGATAAAATCAAGAAATAAGTGGGCTCTTTAGGTCAAGATCTAACTATTTTCTCTTCTACCAACAGAAACTGACTGTTGCTCTTAAGAAAATAAAGGGAACTGAACAAAAGTCTTCCAACTGTGATTTTCATGTGCTCACTTTAGTCATGAAATCTACCCAGAAAAACTCTACAAGTCCAAGACAGTTGCAGAGGATTGCAGGGGAATTTTGTAGCTGTTCTGACAGCCATACGGAAAACCTGGTTGGAAATCTTATAACAGAAAATTCTTTCGGAGAAGAATACATTTATCAAAATGCACTCGTGAAATTAATATATTAAAATTATTAAAATATAGAATTCCCAATTACCCAGATAAGCATTTTAATTTTTTTTTCAAACTGGAAACATGATTGCTAACTTGGCCAAAAAGGTCCTCAATATCAGATTTTCTTCTTATGTAAAGGATTTTTTTTGTGCTCTTTTTGTACAGCTTCATGCTCGTCCAATATGAAGGAGAGGTCTCTCTGGACTTTAGATTTTGGCACAAAATGTATTTCTAGATGGACTATAGTACTGAGCATTATTCAATATTTATGTATGGAATAGTGTGTTTTAAAGTAAAGTGTTGGTTTAATCTTAAGCGGACAGGGCATTTTCCAGAACAGCTAGGAGTGGATTTATTAGGACATTCTCTAGTGATGTGAGAATTCTGAGTTATGTAAGAAATAATTCTGAGAATTGAGTTGGCTCTGTCTCTCAGACTCCAAATCCCAAATTGGAGCTGAAACGCCTTTATTGAAGGATTGGTTAAAACTCCTGTGCATCATTGGAAAGAATTTTTTAACGAATTAACATTTTCACACAAGAATATTTCTGTATAAGCCAACTTTCAGACTTCCTATTATATTCTTTCCAGGCAGCTACAAAAGGTTTACATTTTCAATATTCCTGATTAACTTGAAAGATGACTGAAAGTTAGAATAAAATGTTGTTGTCATCACATCCGTAGTGGTGGTAGAACAAAAGAAATGTCAAAAATGGAACAACATAAAGCAAATAGCTGATTAAAGACATGCTATCCAACAAGTTTCCATGTTTCCAGTCACAGCTAAATTCCAGTTCCACTAGAAATCAGAAACATTTCCCTGGTGGTGCAGTGCAGTAGATTATATATTGGAGGAGTGTTTGATAATTTGAAAACCTCGTTTTCCTCAATTTATTCCTTCTCAATTCCTATAGTCTAAAGTATCAATGCATGCAAGTTTCCTTCCTGCCTATACGTTGCCAAGGACTTCTACAATATCCTGCTTATCAGTGCTGTCTTGTTACCTAATAAGTGTTCTCACTGCTGATTTTGTGTAGAAATAGTCATATCAGATCAAGTCACAGTTCAATCTTACTTCCATTCTTGGCTCTAGCAGTGCCCAAATGCTGGAGTTCAAGATAGTCAGTCCCCACTGAAAATATTCTTGCTTAATTTACAGAATTATCCACGGAAGAAAGATTACTGGGGATGAGTTTGGATCTTTTCAACATCTGTGGTGATCAGCTTATGATGAATATCACTACACCAAACAGTGACTTCACTTATTCACAGTCTGTCACTCTTCTTCATTCTCTGATGTTGATTTAATTCTTCATCCATAGTAAGCAAATATATATGTAATATAACAAATTAAATAGAAGGTGCATAGGATTTGACAAGTGCCCTCCCTTTCCCACCTCACTGCACTGTTTTTTTCTTTGCATTTATTCTGAACTGCCAGTGCCCTGAGGCTTTAACATCTGTGTTGTGAAACATAAATTCTGGTGCTTAAGATATAGAAATGCAATATTGTCTCAATCTGATATTAAAATGTATGATTTGAAGGGGTACAAACTGCTATAGGCTGAAATTAAACTGCATGATTATTTGCTGTTGCTGGTTTTAAGTAGACTTGATTTTACTTCTTATGAAACACACTTATTTCTCTTGTTTTGGGACAAGATACCAAAATGAAGTAATACTGTGTAAACTAGTTATTCATTCAGACATGCTAACTAACAAGCCTGGAATTTTTCCAGAGCATGAAATTTGACATACTCCTAGGAAAAGTTCACATGCAATGAATTTTTAGGCAGAAGGGAAAAAAACCCTTCCATACAAATAAACCAAAAATCTCAGAAAAATAAAAAAAAAATTTAATACTTCAAAAATTATTCTTTCAATTTTTTATGTTGATTAATAAGGGAAATAAAAGCTATTTAATAATGCTATTTAGGTACCCATATGTTAGTGGAATCACTGCTTTTAAGTTCTTCTTTGCCCTATATGCCACTACAGCAGGAATGAATAGATCAACCAGAAAACTTGTGTAAATCAGAGTGTTGGTTTAGTTTACCTTAAGATACAGAAAAGCTGAGTTCAAATGTCATCTTTCCAATTTATAGGGGGGTTGACAGCTATATCCATGAGATATTCTGATTCTCACCTTGTTCAGTCTTTCTGATGAATTGGGGGTTTTTCAATAAATTGAGGCGAAATGAAAACTATTTGTCTTTTTAGTAATATATCCCAAGTTTTTTCATGTGTCATATAGTGCTGTCCATCTCCAGGTCTCATATGGATATAATTCAGTTCCATTGTGGAAACTGACTGATTCACAATTTATTGCTTAATTATAGTGTATTCAAGCTCTGTGAACATTCAAAGTATGTCCAAACTTAGCTTTTACTTCTGTAGGTTCTTCCCTGGGAGGCTGAGATGCTTCCTTCTCTACAATGAAATATAAAGATCGTCTTGCATTATTTTACTGCTGTGATTTGGAAACAGCAGGTTCAAGGAATTCTAGAAGTTGTTGCTGACAATGCTGTCCAATCACATTTGACACACTACCAAAAATTCTGGTTCTGATTTGCTTGTTTCTAATTAGAGAACAAACTCAAGAATGAGCAGGGGACACACACACACATCACCACCACCACCACTACCTTCCCCTGCAAAGATACGCAAAGTAATGCAGGCATCAGTAAGAGATTAATTTTTAATCAGTCAGCCTCAGTCAGTGTAACCAGTCAGCAATCCATGGCACTGCAAACTTGGGCTATCCTAGACATACTACTGACCTCTCATTCCAGTCACTCCGGCTGATTCGCCATTCAGACATATCTAACCCTACTTCTAGCCCTTTGGGGCTGCCTAGGCTGAATAGCTAGCAACAAATCCTGAAACACACAAAATATATATAACATAACAACATAACATAACATAAAACATAACATAACAAACATCATATACAACATGTGTGCAGACCAACATAGAGTTTAGCATGGATATGCGTGAATGGTGGAGAAGGGGGAAGATAGTCAGAATGACCATTTCCTTCCCTTTCACATAAACCCCTGCAAAATCAGAACCTGACTCTGCTCTTTCCTCTTGTTTCAAGGAATTTTTTATCTCCCCACTTCTCGCACTGTTTCAGTGTAGTTATCTGTATTCCTCCCTCTCTCTCTTTCAACCTGTAATATTTGGAGCTTACCCTTTAGACATGTCCCTCTCTTTAATAATTCCATTACAAACTCTAGTTGTGACACAAGGTGTCAGATTAGCTCTCATTCTGGGCTGCTGAACAAACAACACCATCATTAATTTCTCTTAGAAAATAGTGTAAGCACAGAGATGGGAAAATAGTGGGCGTAAAGCTATTTGCCTGTTTCATGTGTAATTCACAAAATATACAAGGATGATGCTGACAGCACATAAGGGCAACACTTCATTTAATGCATCAGTGCTTCAAATGAACACGACCCACAGCTTTGCCCACACAGAGATGTTTAAGATTTTTTAAATGGTTGACTTGTGCTAGGCCATATTAATCTATGCTATTTTTTAACAATATATCCATTCCTATGTGCTTCACATCTCCTATGAGCTTACTTAAACAAGATAGAGCTAGAGGAAATGTTGAGTTTCCTTGTCTACTAATAAGGGCTCAGAGATAATCTGAGAATAGTGATGTGCAAATTGCATTTCAATTCCTTGCAGATCCCATAAATAACAGGAAGGGAAAATCCCCCCTACAAGGGCTTTTAGCAATGGGACAAGGAGTGATGACTTTACACTGAAAGAGGACAGGTTTAGGTCAGATATTTGGAAGAAGTTCTTTACTGAGAGAGTGCTGAGACACTGCAGTAGGTTGCCCAGAGAGGTGTTAGATGCCCCATCTCTAAAGGCCAGATTGGCTGGGGCATTGCAGAACCTGCTCTAGTAGAAGGTGTCCCTGCCCATGGCAGAGGAGTGGACTAGCTGATATTTAAAGGTCCCTTCAAATCCAAACGATGATAGGATTCTATGATTTGATGATCACACTGTTATGATGTGTTCTAATATTTGTTCTCTTTTTGTGTCCTGGACAGCTAGGTCTAGGCTTAGGAATTTTCAACTCCTTTTCATGCACTATTCTTTCATTCTTTAAAAGCCTTTTTCAGCATGTGCCCTGCCAAATTTCACTGTGTATGTGAAATATCTAGTTTTTTTTAAACAAAAATTCCATGAGGGCTTAAAGCTGCTGTTTTAATCGGAAACATCAAATGGACAGCTGGAATTGAAATTGGAAAAGGTCTTTCCAGAAAAGATTTAACTCATTCCATGTTCTAGCAACACCTTTGGATTTTTGACTGTCTCCGATAAAGTGATTAGCAAGTAGGAGTGAGATTTCCATGAAATAAAGAAAGAGGAATTCCAGGAATGTTTCAGTGTGCTGCTGTGTAACTGCACTGGTTTTAGATACTCTAAATTCCTAATTTAGAATTTGCACATATGTAGGTGCCTAATGACACATTTGCATCCTGAATGAAATCTTCCCTCTTGGACTTTCTCTCCAAAACAAGGCTCAGGACTAGAAGACTAGAACTTAAGGCATCCTGACAGACTGTATGTCAGAAAAGACACCATGTTATTTTCATTTTTTATTTTTAGCCCACGGCTTTTCCCCTCCTTATGCTAAGAGATCTGCAGATGGTTATATGATGATTTTTATGTTTTCCTTAGGGAAAAAAAAGACACTGTAGAATACAGAGTGCAGAATTTCATTCTAGGTTAGTATATTATTGCTCTGTTAATGGGCCTTTCCTACACATGCAAACAACCATCCTACTGTATATTTTGCTGACAGACTAAGCCTGCTGTCTGTGTCCTCCTGAGGCATCTCCCTGGAGTGATGGCTTTGTACCTGCATAAGGGCTGCAGCCTTTGACTGCACGAGGTTTTAGTTATGCAGACTTGTACTCCCTTGGAAGAATGTACTGGCTAGTAAAATGTCTGCCAGTGGGGAGAAAGGAGTGGCCCCAAAGTAAACAGCTCATAGTGAGGCATTTAGAGGATGCACTCTGATTGTGGGGAAGAGATAATAATAGGGTGGACTGTAAGCACCCTGCAGGACTCCATTTAATGTTCTCTTCATTTACCAAGCCATTAAACTGGAGACGATTTTATTATCATAATTTTTTCCACTGGCATCTGAAGAAGTTTTATTGCTTTCAATAAAGCCTTCTCTCTACTCAGAATCCTGTATGATTATATTATAACATCTTCTAGTGAGATTTATGTTCTTGTTTTGCTTAAGATTCACATTTTAATGTAGTCATGAAAACAAGTCAGATTTGCTTGTTTGAGGGAATCTTATTTAGTTAATTATCAGACACCACGTGGCAAATCATTTAATTTGGCTTCTGTTATACAATTACTGTTATTTATTTTCTTGACTTCAGAATGGAGAGAAGGAAGAAACAAATCAGAATGTAGTAGGAATCCTTGCCTAAGAAAGGAGTTTATTTCAGAAATGGGGAGGTTCTTTTGGACTAAGTAAGGAGCTGCTCTCAAATTAGGAATTAATACTGCCAATCCAGACCTTTTTAAAGTTAGCTTTGTCTTCTCTCTATTTTAGATTTAAATTTGTTCTTCCAGACAGTAAAATCTCCTGTGATTTTACTGATGATATTCTCATGGCACTATGGAGATTAAAGCTTAGGTCATTCTAGAGATTTACTTCCAAGCCAGTGTTTGATTGTGTGAGGTTTCCTCACAGCCTGGCTTTGAGGTTCATAACTGTTTAAAAGATTGGACCAAACCTATGATGATTAAACAAAAGAAAACAAAACAAAGAAAAAAGAAGAATGTATGTGTTTCACCTCCTTTAATTGAACAGAAAATATTTTTTGAGGGGTGTTAGTGATTCTTATAATCTCTTAGTCCTAGATTCACTAAATGAGTCCTAAAGCCACAGAACCACATAAGGTTGGAAGGGACCCACGAGGATCATCAAGTCCAGCTACTGTCCCTGCACAGGACCGTGTCCAAGAGTCACACCATGTGCCTGAGAGTATCATCCAAATGCTTCTTGAACACTGCCAGGCTTGGTGCTGAGACCACTTCCCTGGAGAGCCTGTTCCAGTGACCAACCACCCCTGGGGAAAGAAACTTTTTCTAATATCTGACCTAAACCTCCCCCAGTACAGCTTCAAGTCAGTCCCTTGGATCTTGTCACTGGTCACAACAGAGAAGAGATCAGTGCCTGCCCCTCCTCACAAGGAAGTTGTAGACTACAGTGTGGTCTCCCCTCAGTCTCCTCAGGCTCAACAGACCAAGTGCCCTCAGCCGCTCCTCACATGGCTTCCCCTCAAGGCCCTTCACCATCCTCATTGCCTTCCTTTGGACGCTCTCTAATAGCTTAATATCTTTCGTATATTGTGATGCCCAAAACTGCCACACTATTCAAGGTGAGGCCAAACCAGTGCAGAGCAGAGCAGGACAATTCCCTCCCTCAACTGGCTGGCAGTGCTTTGCCTGATGCCCCCCCAAACATAGTTAACCCTCCTGGCTACCAGGGCCAATAAAACTGAAGTAGGATCTCCATGCTACAAAAAATAATATTTTCAGCTCTGTTCTACCACAAAGCAAGTCTTAATGTATGTTTTCATCAACAGTAAATATAGTCTATATCTGCCATTCTCACTGAGAGTATTAACAAGTGATATAAGTTTCAGAGGTGATAGAAGCTGATCTTCCATTATCCTTCCCTCTTGAAGGTCAGCATTGAGTTATGCTGTGAAACGAGAATCTCCTAGTACAAAAGTGTATTGAGACTTCGGTATTTCACAGCTTCAGACTGTTTCATTTGTTCCCTAGAAATGTCACTGGATTATTTTTTTATTACTTAGGTAATCTTGGAGGATAATACTCTTATGATAACCAAAGGAGGCCCTGGAGATAAGTCTGGCATCCAACACAATCATGAATCAAAAAACAGATGGGAGAAAATCAGGGGTTTGCTCATCAAGTAAAGACTGAAGTCAATGCAGAATTTTCTCTCCAGAAAGTTCAATGTTGATGGCTGGAGACTGTCACCTTTTTATTGATCTCCCAGTTAAAATTCCAAGATCTTTTTTATAAATACTTGGTTTATACATCTTTTTAATTTCTGAAAGAAACGTACCATTTAGTTGTCTTTGTGTTCGGGTTTTTTTTAATTATTAATTACAGTTCAGTGTTTCTCAGCTCAGTTTGTCTTGCTGTGTTACCGGCAGGAGAAAGGGACTAACTAGAAAAGAGACTTCCTTGATCTGAGTTCACCTTCAGCACAGTTGCAAATACAGTTAGTACAAATTTGGTTTAAAAAAATCATAATTGTATTTAATTCAAAATTGAATATATGGCTATTTATATTTTCTAAAAAAATAAACTAATTTCAAAGCAAAAAATAATTTTTAAATAATTTTTCAATTGCCTGGAATTCCAATAATTAAGCTTTTTAAAAATGTCTCCCCATTCCACTAATTTCAAACTATTTCACAAACTGAACATTGATTAATTAAATATGTCCATTGACCCAAATCTACTTACGTTGGATATAGAAAATATTTGGTCTAAAAGTTTCACCTTGCCCTATGGCTGAACTGCAGTGACTGTCAGTATGAGTTTTATCTTCCTTAAAAAGTTGTGACAGTAATATTGTACCCTTGTGAGAAATTACCTAATTAGTGCCTTCCAATTATCGAGGTCACTGAATGGAAAATTCTTAAAGTGTAATATCATGCTGATAGGAAGTGGAATAGTAGACTAGAATTGATCATTGCTCCAATCTTATCTATCATCCTCTGACCTGTGTCATAGTGTTCCCATGGGCACCAAATGATCCCAAACAATAGATTGCAGAGTGCACCACATTGCAACAGCTGGTGACCGCCAAATGCCCTGATGAATGTGCTTTGGCAACTTGCTGTAAGGACCTCTTTTCATAAGCAGCAAAATGACCAAGTATAATCTCAGTCATTCCCAGAACATTGTCTTATTATGGTTCTCTCTGTCTTCAGTATAAAATTTATTGTCCACATATTTCATCTTCCTCAAGATCTTTAGAAAGAGCAGGAAGATGCAGAAGAAAATTTCTCCTGTAAAGATTAGAACAGAATCACAGCTGCAGCTTTTAAGTATTGGTTAAGTGGGTAAAAAGCTCTCAAAGTGATGATAGCAGTTGATGAAGTTCTGGTTCATTATATAAATGGGCAAACTGAGCATACAGAGTTAAGTGATTTGCACATTTCACTCCAGAAGTCAAAGGGAGAACTCTTAGTAAAACATGATATTCATGATTCTTAATACCCAGCTCATAATGTATTCTGCAGTACACTTTGTTGGAAATAAGTGCCTAAAGTAGATGAGGGAAATGACAAATTAGGGCACACACAACAAAGTGGAGGACTTCTAAAGCAGTTATATCAGCAGCATCTGCACAAAATTACTCCTTTTTTTATTTTGTTACTTTTGTCTTGATTTGTGTCTTCTTGTCATTAAATATAACAATGTATTTAGAATTTAAAATTATGATAATATCTAGAGACCTCAGTCATCTAGATGATCTAGACATTAAAAGATGTGTTTGGGGTATTTTTTATTTAAATGACTGTGCCTAATCCAAAATGTTTCAGGCTCAATTCTCAAAAGTAGTTAGTGTCTTACCTCTGTTGAAATCGGAGTTATATGCCTGCAGGCCAGATAAAGAAGAGCTGTAGAGTCCAGAGAACATGGCATAATAAAATAATAGGGCAAGCAAATGTAGGAAAAGTTTTATTTCCCTTTTTTCTTGTTCTCAATTTTCCTTAAGAATTTAGCAAAGCTTATTCTGGGTCACTTTGGTCTCCTGTCGTGGTAACTGCAGTGCTGACTTAAGCTGTCTATGTGTGATATTAAGTGCTAGCTTTCATGGCTTTTTGCTGACATACACGAACTGGCAAAATTTATATTAGCACCACAGCTACTCAGAAAATTAACGGTCAATGAATATTTACTGGAAACGAAATGTTGTCTACCAGAGAAATATAATGCTCTCTGTCTTCTGGCTGGTAGTATATCAGAAACCATTGGAGTCAGTTGATTCTGTTTTTTTCACGTAGCTGGGTATTTGTCTTAGAACTCTGATTCATGACATGGATTCACTGTATAATGTAACTGCTTATTGATAGCAGTCCTTTATTTTATACATTTATTACTTGACATACAATTAATATTTAAATGTTCATAAAAATGCATTCTGAAGCTCTTGCCCTCAAGAGATTTGTGAAGACCTAAAGGAAGATGAAAAATATTTCCAGGCATCCCTCAAAAGTTGTGATACGAAACTGTAGAAGAAGAAATCTATGATAGTCAGCATGAGGAAGAACTACTTTACATCGAGGGTGGCAGAGAACTGGAACAGGTTGCCTGGAGTCTCTCTCTCTGAAGTCATTCAAACCCCACCTGGATGAGTTCCTATGTCACCTGCTCTGGGTGGTCTTGCATTGGAAAGGGGGCTGGACTGGATGATCTCTAGAGTTCCCTTCCAGCATGAATGATTCTGTCATTCTGTGATACAGTAAGCTTAGAAGATTTCCCAACCTGACAATACCATAGATGTTATAAACTACAAACTATTGGAGAAGGAGTAAAATTTACAAAGACATCCAAGTCCCATTTTACACTGAGGCTTGGAGATTTAGGTTCCCAAGTGCCATGTGTCGTGGTTTTGCCCACCAGCCTGTCCCTGGGGCTGTGAATGGTTTTGTCCAAGTAGATTTCCGGACAAAACCCA
>JAYRBT010000177.1:22987463-23009794 GCA_036023395.1 Myiotriccus ornatus
CATAAACCTTCTCTCAACTTAAAGTAATTGTGTGGGGGGTGTGAAAGCAAATTGACCCAGGGCAAAACCACGACACCATGAAAAACCAAAAGGCTTCAACTCAATTTACAAGGACACTTCAAAATATTTTAAAACTGTAGTCCTTTAATGGTTGTTTTGAGAATACAAAGATCCAGACATGACTGTCAATTTAGAAAAGCACAGCTTTTTTTTATTAAATGCATACTAGATGAGATGTTTGGTCTTTATTTCATACATTACTGATTTAGCTTATGCTGTATGTTAAGCTGAATAATTAACAGACAAACTAATTGATAGCAATACTATATGCAATGTAATTAAGAGCTAAGTCAAAGCAAGCTTACTGCTAGAAAGGGTTTGTCTCCGCACGCTGTGAGTTCTTGCAAGGTTAGTACGAACTATGTTTCCCAAACAGGTTCAGTAACAAGCTGTAAGTGACTTCATGTGTTCCACCACTAAAACGCATGTATAGGAACGAGTTCAATTACAAATTTAAGAAGTTAATGGGTTTATGTCCATTGAATTAATCAGAAACTAGTCATCAGAGATCAAATTTGTGTAAGTGTATGGTAAGACACACTGAAAATGAACCCTGTGCTAGAAGTATATATTTTTATTTTCAATTAAATAGGTTTTGGGGTTTTTTTCCCCGCTAAGGGATTATTTCCCTTCATCTTTCTTTCATCTTTCTCCCACTCTTACACCCACACAGAGTAAACGTTCTCCATTTTCGAAACTGGCTTTGACACTTGCAAAATGGTCTAGTGAATCCTGCAATGACTGCAAGAGAAAAGTCTATTGTTTCAAGCTTTAATAAAAATTCCATTATCATCTGTGCATAGAGGCTCATATATAATCAGTATGAATTAGACACCTAGGGATGTTAGAAGAGGAATGTCCAATCCATGTCCTACCAGAAAAATTATTTAGGCTCATAGCTCAGTCTTAGCAATGGTTGTCCTAGAGCTGCATGACCCTAAAGGATGATGAGGCCTGAATACTGGCTGCTCCAGTCAGGATCTGATTGTACTGCCCCTGTGCAGGAGACATTGTCTTGGTGGGGAGCACATGCAGCAGACAGTCCTCCCCTGGAACTAGGATGAGTGTCATCTACCTGGCTAGAGTGACTGCCCACTGTCCTGAAAGTGTGGGCCACTCTTATTCTTCTTGGCTCTGGAGTGGTCCAGCCCAGGTCTCACTTCTGCATTGCCTATTAGTGTACATAAATATCAATGGAAGCCTTTTTGCCCTTTAAGGTTGTTGTGGATTAGTAGTAGCTGGCAACTAAGCACCACTCCTCTGCTCACTCATTCCCCATGCACCCGGTGGCATGGGGAGAGAATTGAAAGTGTAAAAGTGAGAAAATGCATGGGTTGACACAAAACCAGTTGTTTATTACTATACCTAATAACAAAAACCCAACAATATTGTGGGTAAAAGTAAAATAATAAAAAAAATCCAAACAGAGGTAATAAAACCCAAGACAGACAAGTGATGCAAGTGTAAACCACTGCTCACCACCAACCACTGATGCCCAGCCAGCTGCCAAGCAGCAGGGCAGTGCAAGAAGCACAAAAGGTCTTGAATCTCTCCAAACACAATTAAAACATTCCTTTATACTAGCTACTATGAAGAAAATTAACTCTGTTACAGCCCGAATCAGCACACTGGTGAACATAGTTTCTGTCATGACCTGAATTTAGTAAGCATACTTTTTTCTTCTTTGTCAATCCCTAAAGTGCTGACAGCACTGAGCAAAAGAATATATTACTCATTATATTTATTAATATTTGCCCTCAAATAATTTTTAGATATTCAAAGAGTGTGGTTTTGAATTAGTAAGGCTTCTGAAAACACACCAGTTATTGCAGTATAAGGAAAGAGTCTGAGTCTGTTCAGGGCTTTTCTTTTGTTTATTATTTGTATGTAAATTGTTTATTTATTGAAAACACCACATTATACTCCCAGGAAATCATCATCTTGGACATAGAGATTTGAATTTCTCTCTTTCTGACACTAAAATCAAACATTCTTTTCTTAGGAGTAAGAACAAAAAACATTTACAGTATTTAAACAGACAATTCCATTAATCGATGACAATTTGTCAAAATGGGGGCAAGATGAATTGGGAATAAAGGAAGTGATATTTTAAGTGATATAGCATAAATCACTCACCCTTTGGCTTAGAGGTCCTTTATGAATAATGGCAGAATTGAATAAATGTCTCAGTCCTTTTTTGGAAATGATTCATCTCTTTATGAAGAAAGTATATTGTCATTGTAAACCACTGCTGAAGACTGGATTTTCCCAAAGTAAGATTTCTGTTGTTTAACACAGAATCTAGCTTTGACAGAAGTAATAGATTTTGTTCAGTCAAGTAAAAAAAAACCTGATAATAATATGTGTTATTAGTTTTATACAGTGATAATGAAAAAATGGGAATATACAGAAAGGTCTCAAAAGCAGTGTTAATAGGGTTATTTTGTGCTTCCTGAATGTTTTATTTATTTGGAACAGAATATATCCAAGGCAGGAAATCCACTGGAAGGATTCATTAGAAGGGTAACCATCCATGTGAAATAGCATTTAGAATCTGCAGTTTCTAGAGCTATCCTTACTTAAGGGGCAAAGTTTAATTTTATATTTTACTCCTTTGTTTATTTGGCTGTTTACAATCAACATGCTGTCACTGCTCAGAAACTCATCTGGCTTAGCTGTGGCTGCTTTGAGATGTCACATAGCACACTGAAATTCACATGACTGCCATCAGGACAAGCTTTGTTCCACAGGCAGTCTTAGATCTGTGTAAAGCAAATGGATTCTAAGTGCCTTAATTTTATTAAAAGGAATTACGCTTCTTTTTAGAGGGAGATAAGTGTAAATACTAAAAGCATCAGCACAGAGTAGAGAGATGTGGCTGAAAGTGAAGCAACTTTGCCAGGTATTCTACAATCACAGAATAATGTTTAATATGCTGGGGCAGGAAGAGAGGCAAAAAGGAAGATGGCAAGCAGGACAAGCAACTGTGAATGTAATTCTCGAGTAGTAGAAGAGAAGAGCTTCTTAAAGTACAGAAATCATCAGAAGGACATGACACTGTGTTCAGGATGGTAATGTTCATTCCTTTACCATTGAGAGTTACAAGATTTTCTCACTTATGTTCTTTGAAAATTAAAAAATGGCATAAGAGAATGTCCCTTGTTTCATCTAATCCTAGTAAGCTGTGAATTGGCTATAAGGAGCCTTACAGAGCAAAACAGTAAGTTGCAAAGCAAAACATCTGCAGTGTACAGACACTGATGAGGTGCCTCTCCCTTTGCTGATACCCTGCTGCTTCCGAAGGCAACACCTCTCTCTGCTTGCTGGAACCTCTCTAGTCATTATAGCTCCTCTTAAAACAGAAGTGGTGATTCCAGGGCCTTGTGCAGGGTGAGAGTAATGTTGTACTACAGAAGTACACTCTGTCTGCATCCTTCTCTGTTTATGGGGCACTCCTTATTTCACCCTTTCCTTCTTCAGGAAAAACAAGGTCCCGTGCAGCACTTTCACACAGGCTCCCAAATAAATGGGTTTTGAACATTGTTGTTTAATGCCATTATCTGCAGCAACATTTGTTTTTATGTGAATGAAATTTATCCTTAGGACACAAACAACAATTTTGAGTTTAGCTAAGATGGACAAAGGGACTATTTGTATAACAATTCACAAGTAATCATCAGCTAGAAGACTATGCTGGTTTGATAAGTATTCCTTTGTATCTGTTTGGAGTTTAAAAGCTTCAGTTTGGAAGACAAAGTCTGCCTTCCTTTGTTTTGGGTGCTTTTATTCTTTGGGTACTGATGACTGATAAAATAAGGATATCTTGTACAGGTGTCTGTTTAACAAAGCAAAGACCTGACTACACATTTGTTGTTTAGGAACTCACACTTCCAGGCATGCATACACACAACTGCAACAAGGGAAAAATAGATTTAAATACTTCACTGAGCTAATAAATCACATGGAAACTTCGGGGTTTTTAAGAATGAAAAAAATGAACAACAACTTTATAGTTAAGGCTGTACTTATATTTCCACCTAGGCAAGATTCAAATTATTCTGTTTAATATTTTCAGAAAATGGACTAAAAATTAATTAGATCTTGAAATATGACACAATAATTCTCCAGTAGACATTTGAACAATCTGGGTAGTATGTTAGATGAAAAATTTCTATAACGAAAAACCATTTAAAATCATATATTGATACATGCCCTAAAGTGGCTTAACTGTTTTTTTTCTCTGATCTCATATATTAATTTTTAAATCAAAAACTGTGTTGTATTCCATTATCTGCATAACTCTACACTTCTATACTTTAGGAAATGTCTACATAAGTATCATATATGTCAAAAATATCATGTTACTGCTTTTTATTTTTTTATTTTTTTTTTTACTTCTAAACTCATGGGGACACTACAGGGCTTTTAATCCCTAGTTCAATGCAATTTTCTTCTTGTAAGTGTCCTCAGAGAATTCTGAGAAAACAGAAAATTGCCTAGTAATGTTGCAGAAGATTTTCTTGAAGAAAATCTGCTTTTCCTCTAACACTTAATGATTTAGCAAAATATGTCTTCAGTGTAATGACCTTTATGTAATCTTAATAAAGTCACCATGATCAGCATTGCACATGCATTCTGTCTGAAAAGCTGATGTTTTACAGTTACTTTAAAGGCATACCAAAAACGAAGGAAGCTCATGAAGAAAAGGTTAAAAGAATTAGATGTGCATAAAATAACTACAAACTAAGGAGGCAGAAGTAGGAATGTGCCTGAAAGTACTGAAAGGATAATATTAAAGAAATTAGAAATATTGCTTGTGAATATGGGGAAGAAAGTATCTTTGAAGCAAAGAAAGGAGAAACTAAGGCTGAAAAGCTAGAACTATTTGCCAAATTAACTAATTACAGTGTTATCAACCTCTTAGGGGAAGCATTAGGAATCTCTTCACTCAAACTATTCAAATTTAGGATTTGGCAAAGCTTCAGGGGATATTCTGCAAAGAACAATGCTTCTCTGGTGAGGTGAACAGGCTGGAGAGAGGCTGATAAAGAGACAGAGTTAGCGTGGTGCACAGCTGTGTGTGAAAGACACAGTAAATGCTGAAATAAAAAGTAAGCATTTTTGTTTGAAAAAGACATAGGCAATTACTGATCCTAGAATTTAGAAAATCTTGGTGATATTCTGCATGGTAAAGAAAGTGGAAACTTCTAAATCTTTCCTCTATTACCTCTGGAATAACCCTTCTTGGTTCATTATGACCAAATGATTTAATAGTGAAATCATCTTTCTTAATGGCTACAGACTGTGAAGCACTACAAAAAACAGTACTCCACACCCCAAGAAATTCACCTAATACAAATAAAAATGCCATCTATGCAAAATGCAGGTACCCTGGTTAGTGAGATGTGATAAGAGCTACTTCATATTCTGACAAATACTCTGAGAACCACTGATGGATTCAAAGATTAAAGAAAATGATGGTAGTGCTGATCTTGGTTTTCTTGAGTCTCTCTTCCTGTGGCTTTGTTTTGGCATGACAAATTTTTTTCTTAAGTTCCTTGCCTGTGCCTCTCCATCTGCTATCACTTATCTACTTCTAGTTTATATAGTCATTTCAGGATGCCAGTTTGCATTAAGATGGGAATGAAAATTGTTCTAGTTTATTTTACTATCCATGTTTTTCTTGATATTTCTTAAATTTTTGATCAGATGAAACTTGTCAAGTTCTAGCCTATACCATATTTATCTTGTTTAGTTTTAGTTTTACAGTTTAAAAACCCAAGAGGTTTTTAAATGGTAGGATAACAGCAACCTAACAATTTCATCTAGTAATTCCTCATATAATCTGGTGTTTGTATAAAGTAGAATAGGAAATACATAAATAAACCCAGAAATATTTAATACCTCTGTGATTTCACTCTTTGCTTCTGGGGAGATGATCAGTACTGATTTGCTGCATAGCTACAGTGTTTCAGAATCCATTATTTGCCATACAGGATGTGAACGTTTCTCATTGGAAAGCTAGATTTAAAAGGTTTTGTGCAGACATTTCAGGAAAAGTATGAAATGAAATGAGTGAACTGTGCTAAGATGGGAGCAACTATTTTCTAATTCTTTAGAACACCTACTCACTCATGTAGTCAAACTTCACAAAAACAAAATTTCCAGTTTTTGTGGAAATACTGGTGATATTACAAATGTAGAGCCAAACACCCTTGTGCTAACAGGAAGGTAGGATAACCTACCATCTACAAATGTAGATCTATTCAGTTGTGAAGGTTTTACAAAAGAAAAGCAAAAAGATATCTCTTAAAATAACACCATGTAACTGAGCAATGTAGAATGTGAAATGGTTATCTTATGAGAAAATAAAATGCTTTGGAAATAATCTAGGAAAAACATAATGTAAAAAAACAGTACTTCGAAAGAAATATCTCATACTGGTGACAAAATGAACACTGGTGAAGTTAGAGCTGTTTCTTCATTTTGTTATTCTAACAGTGTTACTCCTGGTAAGATCCCATTCTGTAGGATTATATTTCTCTCAAGCGGAGCTATTTGAAGAGGAAAGAACAGACAAGGAAGAATAAATGTGCATGAGTATGCCACAGTTCCCAGCCAAAGGCCAGGCTTGCATCCCTGCTGTTGAAGTCTTCTGACCTGTTGGAATGGAAAGGTTGCATCCATGTTACACACCAGCATGAGTATATCATGGCAATAGAGCTGTCAACAATCCTCTGCATCTCAACAACACACACTCCTCTGGGCTGCAGCCCACTCTGGTTTCTCCATGTCACACACAAAGCATTAACTACTCCAGTAGGCTCTGGGTAAATGCCCAGAAACACTGACTCATGTTCTCCTTTGCACTGACTTACTAGCCTTGGTTGCGGTTGCTACTGCTGCCATTACTGATAAAGGTGACAGATGAGACCATGGAATGGCACATTCTATAGGATGGTCTACAAATTCTATCAATAGGATAGAATTTAGGACTATAGTTAGACCACACAAACATACTGTGGAAAGGCAGGTCTGTCACCAAAGGGATGCTGCCCTTTGCTTCCTCAGCAAATACTGGCAAGGCAGTACTGCAAAGTTTGATTTCCCAAGTGCCAGATATGCTAAGCAGACAATGTCTCCTGCCATAGATGAAAGTTCCCAGTTCAGGGAATATCTAGCCCTTCTGAGAGTAAATCCTAAATTGAAACTAATTTACAGACATGTGAATGATCAGGGAATTTAAATTGTTACACCCCACCAAGAATGATCTAAAAGAACCCTCGGTCTCAGTTCGATAAGAGAATGAAAGGTGTTAAAACAGATTTTTAGTTGTTCTGAAATCAGCTCAACTAATCTGACCTGTCCCACAGAACTAAGATGTTAATTTTCATCAGTCTCATGCCTCATGACCTTCATTTTCATGCAGCTCTCTGAAGTCAGATACTGTGCCCAGTTAGGTGCAGAGACTTCACTTCTGATCTCAGCAAACCTCTGCTATTAGTATTATTTTAATCTCTAAAAACCTGATGCTTTTAAACTCGAGCTTTTCACAGCAGCAGGCCATTGCATAAACACAAAATACTACCATTTGTCTAAATACTAGCGTTCCTAGTGAAGCCAGCATAATTTTAACTTTAATCACATACACACAGTACACAGCCTGAACTGGTAGTATCTAATGAACCTACATACAATTAACTTCACTGCAGATCAGTGTTGATGCTAGTATCTGTGTAGCCAGTATGGGGTTAAATCAGCTCTGGAGAAGACAGTGTGATTAGGGCATCAGGAGTTCTGCAGACATGACTCTAGTGCCAAAAAACAGTGAAGCACTGTGAAGTACAGTGCAGTCATGGATCACTTGAACATTCTGACTTGAGAATCCTAGGATTTGATTATTAAGCTGCTCTGCAGCTTAGACAGTCATTTCTAGCTAACTGGAAAAATCACTGTGGAGGCCATAATTCTAACTTGACACCCTTTTATGCCCTCTCTCCATGAGTTTTTCCGAAATGGAAATCACTCCACAGGAACTGTGTCAGCAGAGGATACAAATAAGAGAACCCCACCTTAAATACCTAGAAGATGGTGGTAGTCAAAAGGATACAAAGTGCACCAAATAAACACAACACCAAGTCTCTAACCTAAGAAGAGGGAGCTGAACTTGAAGATCTGCAGCAAAAAAAACCCTAGTGATATTTCACTAAAATATATGTAGAGCTTAGACTTCTAGGAAAATGAAAGTAAATTAGAGATCTAACCTTTTCAGCAATTATTGTTTACCAAGGGCTTTCCTTAACTGTTTATGATTTCAAAAGTTGTCATGTTACTCAGTTAGTGATAATACATCCCTTGAAGACCAGCATTTTTAGCAAAG
Organism: Myiotriccus ornatus; assembly: GCA_036023395.1. Taxonomy (NCBI): domain Eukaryota; kingdom Metazoa; phylum Chordata; class Aves; order Passeriformes; family Tyrannidae; genus Myiotriccus; species Myiotriccus ornatus. The sequence goes on from JAYRBT010000177.1 coordinate 22,995,904, forward strand.
AAATATGGAGGAGCCAAAGGTGAAACAGCATTCTAAAATGGCAGAATAATCTTGATGTTCAGAATCTTCTATGCCTTGCAGAATGTTTGCCAAAATCTTTTCTTTGGCCTTCCTAAGGTACGAAGAACAGTTTTAATAATCTACTGCATGATTCCACAGCATATGTGTCCAAGGCAAGTGAGCTGCCACAGAGTCGTCTTTGGTTTTGATGCGTTCATAAAACAACTTTAGAAAAAGGAGAAACACAGAAATCACAAGGCCAAATAGGCAACATTTACTTAAGTGACATGCAGCTGTAGAAAGAGGGTCACAGTAGAGAATGTTATACAACCTTTATGCCAGACAGCACATCTGCTTTATTTCTATTAATTTACTAACTAAACTTGTATTTATGAGAGTAATTCAGAAGAATGATCAGTGGATGAATGAATGGCTGCAAAATATCCACAGAAGAAATATGAAGACCTTACTGCAGCTTGACTTTTTTTTTTTTTTTTTTTTTAAAAAGTTTTTGACTAAGACCTGCAAAAACAGTGGGTCAAGTTCATTCCTAATGAGCAACCAGGTGGTGGGTTTGGTCAGGAATGACACAGAATAAGCAAGGAAATGTAATCCCAACACGAGTCTTCTCTTTCATTCTTTGGGTATTTGTAACCTCATCATAAAATTTAAAGCACTCTACAGTAGGCTGGAAATTATGAAAGTATCTAAGAATGGCAAAATTTATATGTAATATATAATGCACATGCAGATACACAGAGGTTTCTTTACCTATTTATTCAATCAAAAAGGTGTTCATTTAAATGAAGCCAATCTCATTAATGCCTTTCTGCTGGGAATGAAAGCATTTGGCTATTGGCCAATTCTATTCAGTACTTTTTGCCAGGTTCCAGCACAGTACATCCCATTTCATCTCCTCTTCTCTTCCCAAAGAACCCCAGGATCTCCCCATGGTAATGAGGTTTCAGATATAGACAGAGTCAATGTCAGATCAAATACTCACAGAGAAGCAGACTTTCTCTCAAAGTTGAGGAGATTACTTTAAACTGTGCAATTAAAATACATAGGGGGTAAGGGATGGGGATTTTGATCGCTGTCCAAATTCATCTGTCCTCATGCTGGTTTTTTTCCCCTTGCTCTCATTTGGGCTGTCTCCCTCTGGGCTCAAATCTCCATGTTTCTGTAGCATATAGAGAGAGCAGGGAGTTGGCATACTGGAGGTTGTGCACAAAAAACACATTTAAGTTAGGCTTTTCTTCTGAAACTGAACCTAAGGGTGTACCCATGCACATACACGCAGTGAGTGCTAAGTTTTGTCTACCAAAAAAAAGTGGGATTCAGGGCTACAGCATCAATATTATTCACCTCCCCTGTGGCCACTTTCTAGACTTGAGAACTATGAATCTCACTGTCAGATCATGTCCCTTTTTGTCCTTGAATATGGATGTGGGGTTAAACATGTGCAGACAACAAAAGAAAACTGGAGGACCTGGCTGACTGCTTTCTCAAAGGGAAAATGGCAACTATGGATGTTCTAACCCGTAGATCTGTTTATTTCCACTCTCCATACAGGTTTCAGCCACGTAGATTGTCATGCCCTTTGGCTCCAAAACAAGGATATAGAAAACTGGCAGAAGCCTATTGAAATCAGCAGGTATTCTGCAGGCAGCACTAATCACCAGACACTTAAATGGAGATTTCACATGAGGGACAAAGGAGTTGCGGAAGAAATGAATGATTTGTTTTGACTCCAGTGCCTATACTACAAATTTACAACAGACAGCTAAGGGTCAAGTGTGAATATTCAGCTCTTGCAGTGATCATAGCTGGGCACAATTCAGAATTCTGTGCTCGAGAGAATCCACTGGGCCACGAATTTGTATACCTATATTCTGAAATATGGTTGTTTATATTATATGCTAAGGCAGAACTTAAGTGAAATAAATAAGCCACACAGAATTCACACATGAACATTTAGTTGGTTCTGTTATCAAACAAGGACTGCAGGTATGTTGCAGGTGTGAGAAGTTAAATGCATATTTCTTTGTTCTCAGCAGTAAAATGATAACATGGCACCATGCTCAGATCCTGGCCTCAGAGTTCGGCAATAGCAGCTGCAGTGAATGCAGAGCTCCAATTTAAATGCATTTGATCATTGTCAAGTCCTGGAATACATTCTGACAGTGGAAGGACTCCTGGTGCATGTTGCTGCGTCAGCACATCTGCATTCCTCTCTGTGGCTCTTCCCTTACTCTCTGGGCAAAGATGGCAGAGGTGTTCGAGGCTGTCTGAACAATATGTTAGCAAGTGCTATCATGTATAACCAACATTTTCAGAACAAACTCTACTACTTACTTCACAGAGCAGCATTTTATAAATTTACCCTTACTTTCCTTAATGACTAGTTTTAATATATGAATTATTAATGTGCTTATGTGGACACATTGTACAAAATACCCTTACTTTCAGCTCTCTGGTCAACATCGCACCATAACCAAGTGGTGTTTCCCTCTGCAGCTGTAGTGGAGGATTTACAACTCAGCAGAATCCTTACAGATCCCCTGGGAGTTTGTTTGTAATCTCCAAGGCAGTACTGATGGAAAGGCTGAGCAGTGGGCCAAGCTAGGGAAAGAAGCAATAAGGAAAATTGATATTTTTTTTTAATTTCTGCTTCAGAAATATCTTAGTAAATAGTAGCATCTGAAATGCTCTGCAAAAATAAGCTGGAGATTTCTTTTCATTTTTATTTTCCTTTTCTTTTTTTCTGTCTTTCTTTTTTGTTTGTTCTTTAAAACAGTGACTAAACAGGCAAGGTAATAAAAAAGGATGAGGAACAGCTGACATTGTTGGGCCAGTTGTTCCAGAGGAGTCATTTGATGAATCAGAACATGTCCCCTTTAAAGCGAAGTGCTGTAGAGGTGTGAGAGCCTGGACACTAGACAATTTCTTTCTCCTTGATCAAAACAAGTATTTACACAATCATCATCAGTGCGTGGAGGAGTTAGCTCCCTACTCCCTGTACTTCTGTCCTGTGCAACCCTCCAGTCCTTGTAACTGCTTTCCAGCAAATATCCTTGGAGAGAGGTCACCTTTTAAGAGAGGCAAAAAAGGAGATGAGAGGGAGAAAAGACGTTTGTACTCCATCTGAGCCTCTTGACTTTCTAAAAGCTTTTCCTGTAAATGCATTTCATTCTATGGGTACCTTTGTTACAACCAGTCTACAACTGTTTAACATTATTTCATCATTCTTATCCAGAGGAAGCTCAGCATCTTGGACTCTAAGAATAATAGTGTGCTCTCTCCCCTTCTCCTCTGTGCTTCTTCATAAACCCCAGCCTCATGTGGTTGTTAAATTTTTTTTCTGGACACACAGAACCCTTTATAATTAACATGCAACAAGGTCTCTCAGAGTTTGCTATTGATCCCAGTTAATGGATAGTTGCAAATTGTGTACAGTGTTTTTCTTAGATGAGCCACCTGTAACCCTAAAAATACGAGAATCACAATAGCTGTTTGGGTACACAGACTTATGGCTTGGGTTATTGGAAATTTGAAATGAGTAGGTTTTATATAAATCTGCTAGAGAATTTGGAATGAGAAACATTGACAGCAATCTCGCACATTACTGCAATAGGCAAGAATAGGGAAATGTAAGGTGAGATAAATTAATCATTTCCCTCACTCCTTTCTGCTGCATCTGGACTCACAGAGTTCATCATCTATATGTAATTTTTTTAAAATACTTTGAGTGTCTTCACAATCCAGGAGCCTAAATCACCAGTTTTGCTTTTGTGAGTGTTTCAAAAGTTGAGCCTAATAAAACTAAATTCTCCAAAGGAAAACTAAACATATTCTTGCTCTTACCTTACTATCCCTGTTACTCAAGATTTCTAAAGCTACACTATGACCAGAAATGGACTGTCTTCAGACCTCAAGAGGAGTAAAAACTGGAGCAACTGCTCTCTGAAGCCCTACTACAACTTCTGCTGAGGCAGATGCTGAAATAGTCATGACGCAAAAGTCATTGCTAAAATCAGATTTTTTCCTGCTATTCACAAACAGCTCATCCTGTGAAGACAATGGGGGAAAAGAGTTCAGTCTGGAGTAGGAGAAAAGAATGTTTTTTGACATTTTCTGAATTCTTTTAGAAGGTTACTGCTGTTTTGACAGAAAGGAAAATATTGCATAGCTGCTGCTTGCCAGCATGATTCTCTCTGGATTTCAAAGGCAGGATTTTTTTGTTTATTAAGAATTTGTTTTGATTGGCATACAAGAGTGTCGGGGTATCCATGGACTCTTCTAGCTGTGAAAAACCAAAAGAAGCCAAGTGAATCAGCCTATAACCTTAAGCAGCTGTGGGATAGCCTTTGAATGAACAGGGATGGCTCTCGTCGGGTTTTTTGTGTGTCTCTGATTCATTGCAATAACTTTCCAAGCACTGCAATAATAATCTGTGTGAGTTGGGATTTTTGGTTTCTGATAGTTACATGTTATAAAAGGGCCCAGAGGTATTATGCAAAGAGCAAGAATGATGGAATGTTCTCCTTCCAAGATTTGTGTGTGTGTGCTAAGAGGTAAACAACCCTTGATTTAGATTCCAGATGGGTTGTTTTATTTTGTGTTATTTCCCCTTATTTTTCAAAAATTCCAGAAGCATCATTGTCTACCTATTTTGCAGATATTTATGTGACCCTTGTGACTTTGCAGCTAACACACAGACTGCTTAGATTCATCATCAAAGGAGAACAAGAAAAATGTAGTAGAGCTGTGTGGCATATTGGGCAGTATGTACTGCTCAGGAGTAAGGGAGGGCTGGATTCAAATTCCTGAGCTAAGGATAAGGTTTTGAACTAGATTTTTAAGCTACCGACTCCTTGATGTGAAATACAGAAACTCTTGTGAGCAGGATGGTGAAAGACATTCTTGCTGAGATATTTACTGCATATGTATCATAAAATGATTTATGTAGATTTTATATTTGACACAGTAGTACACACAAATAAATTGTAACATTCATGTTTACTGTTCTAAGAAATTGATATTTAAACATTTCCATTCCAAGTAGTGTATTATAATACAAGATTTGGTGTGCCATAACTTAGAAGTAACAGCAATGCATGAAGTGATGAGTGAAAACTGAATAAGCCACTTTAATTTTGACACCTCTGGCTTCTTGAGTGCCTCAGTATTCAGTGCCTCAGTCAATATTGTCTTATTTAAATAGTTACACAAAGGAATCAGGCTATAAAGTCACAGAGTTCACAGGAGTTACTCTAAAAAGTGACAGGAGTCACTCTAAAAGAGTTCACAGGAGAACTAACAAACACTTAAGTTAATATTCCCAGGCTTATAGAGCATAGTGGGCTTTTTAGTGTATTCAGAACCATGGCTTTCCATTTAATTTCAAGGAGGTTATTTCAGGTCCTGCCTCGAGAGGGACTGGTTAAAGTTTCACACTAGACATCCTGATGGGTCAAGTCATCAATATTATTTTCCACATTAAGGTAGTTTTCTGGCAGTGCTGTCCTAATCACATAAACGATTGGGCCAAATCCTAATGGACTGTGATTTTGGCAGAGCTGTAGTATTCAGAGATATGCTAGAATATTTTAGAAAAGTAGGAAAAGTTTTACTAGTCTGAGGAAGGCACTACTAATACATGCAGCTGTACCAAAAAGAGCAATGATCATATCAACTACTTCTCTTCTAAATTACACTTTCGTTATCCTCAGTCTATTTGTTAGTTTATTGTCATTCTCCTTGAATAATAAGGTTCTTGGGGGGAAAAAACCCTAAATTTATGCATGTCTTTGAACAGTACTTTACAAAATGTGTTATTGAGAAATAGAAGCAAGAATAACAATATAGATAATTTTTTAAAATTCACCATTTAAAATATGTTTATCTGCTAAGATGTGTTAAATTCAAGCCAGTGTTTTTTGAGAACAAAATGAGGAATTCAGGCCTCATTCACTTTTGGTCCAACATGTTATGTTTCCCTCAGCTTGTCAAGACAAAGAGATATGGGTCACAGCTGAATGGAACTGATTTCCGTCAAAGAAAACCTGAAGTCAAATGTCATTGTCATTCTATATAAATATTCAGCATTTGTGCAGTTCCTCACAGGCAACTTTTCTTTCTCTTTCACAGCACTGGCTTGAGTTAAATTTCTCAGCAGAAAAGTAAAAAGCAAAAGCAAAAAATGCAAAGGTAGAAATTTAGAAATGGTTCTAAAAATGCATATTCCACCACTTTCACAGTGGAAGGCTTAACAGGGTTCACTTAACAATTATTTACTGAGGACTGGTTAAATTCACAATACTTTTGCTGTCACAAGACAAGCTTTGTCTGAAATGTTAATGATATTGTGTTACTGTAGGACCTTTCACAGCATTTTAAGAAAAAAAAAAATCAGACATAGAAGAACAAAACCCAATATCAACATTAAAAGTACTTCAACAGTACCATGTATACCTCAGCATGCCATGTACACATGCTATGTATGCTTCCCCATTGGCAGCTGTCATGACTCAAATGACCTGGTCTTGCTGGAATTCATCTTCTCATCCCCAAGCACAGAAGTAGTGAAGGTGGCATAGCACTGACACCACAGTTGTATCAAGGTTAGCCCCATGTTCTGTTAACCACACACATGCCCCTCTCACTCAGGAGAGGAACCTCAACTGTACTATGTATCTTCCTGTTTGAAACCCAAAATTTTTGTTACTTTTGACTACTAGTGATTGATTCCCTTTGTTTAGCTTCAGTACTGCTCCAGGAATATTTCAGGAACCAGTTATTAAAGTCAGAGCTCCAGTGTAATGACAGTCCAATGATAAAAATCCATGTGGTTCCCATAGAAACTTGCAGAATGTACTCATAGTTTCTCTTCAGTATGGATGCACATTACTGCCTTTGCTGGTCTTCATGCCCTGTTATTTTGGACAGTAATTCTGGATCTCTGGGCATCTAACAGACGCAGTCCTAACTGATGGATACCCCAACTTCCAGGACAAACTGCTGCTATCAGTGTGCATAGTGACGCTTTGCACATGGTGAGGAAGTCCAGCACTGAAATGTGTACTCCTTCTAGTCTTGTTTGTAATGGCTGGTTTATATCAAACATAACAACATAACAGGTGTTCTAAGTTTGTTGCTTAAGCTAAGCTGGTGAGGACGTTTGTATATTGGCCATTTGCAGTATCATCCATGTTGACTGAGCACTGTATTTGTGCTAAGGGACCTTAAGAGGTGGGAAGAGAACATGAAAGCAAGTCAATGAGAAGAGAATGTGAGAGCATTTCTCTCCTCTTTTTCCTTTTCTGTATTCACTTGTCATCACAAGGTGTTCAGCTTTGGCATTTAAATTAATCCTGCTGGTTTTAAGCCCTTAAAGAAGGCTAGAGATAAATAATTATTCATACACACACACAGCTGCATCCTTAAGAATTCCACAAATTGTTTTTACCTTTCCAGGGCAACAGCCATTTTTGTATATTCTTTTACAGACTGCATTTGCAGTTTGTATGTCCACCATAAGATGGCATTGTCAGTTCCTGCATTTGTTCCACCATTCTTGTGTGGTCAAAAACCAAAGTTGCAGCTGCACTTCTAGTGGAAAAGTCAGTGGTGTGTCAGCACTTACCCCACCGAAGGCACGTTTGGCTGCTGGGATCATTAGAGGAGGAGCACAGTGGAAAGAGACAATTTTTCTAAACCTTCTTCAAGAAAGTGTCAGGAATAAAAATATCTTCTTTAGCAATAAATGTAAAGATCAAAAGAAAAAAATCTCTGTTTCCAGAGAGACTGATGCTCTGAAATTTGTAATAAGGACAATTTTAGTTTGAAGTACTTCAGAATATGAAAAATCAAAGTCAGAATTTAACATTTTAAAAAGGACTGGGAAGGTATTTTTCATGTTGTTCAGATTGATGACCCTGAACCTCAATTAGTGCTAGAAAATGGTCAGGGCAGCTAAGCTGGGTGTTGATTTTGGCCATAACCCATTCTGAGTTTATCTCCAAAACCAGATTAGAATAACCATGTTCACATCTTAAATGTTCTGAGACACAGACCATTGTGACAATCCAAACTCTAGTAATAGATATCCCAGTCATGTCACCTTCTCTCTCTGCCAGCTACAAGGAACCGGTTTGGCATAAGATCCTAGACTACCAAGGAACCCCTAAGCTTATCCCTTGCTCTGGAATGTGAATTACAGGAGAAGTATCTAAGCACAAACACACAATCTTTCCTGTTTTTTAGAAGAACACCATGCTTTCAGATCAATCCATGGCCTGAGATTAAAGAACAGGAATTATATATCCTTGCTATTGTGCAAACTACCAGAATCTTAATGCTTCAATGCCTCTGTAGCCTGTTCTCTCTGCCCTGACCAACAAAAACCTTCACATGTGCCCCATCTTGCTCATTCAAAAGCACTGTTTTGAATGGCTGTAGTATGTTGTCTCAGCTGAAAGATTGTTATTGTTTCTATTTTTTCTTCTTTTGAATTTTTCATTTACATACCTTAATTCTGATTTCATTAGGTATGCTGGGCTCCTTGTAGTATCACCTTCCATTTTTCAGCAAGGACATTTATTCTAGTATGCTTTGTGACGATAGCACAGGCCAGCTTATTGATCCTAGTGGGAACACTCACATGATTCAGGTCATTAATTTGCTTACATGTGTGGCTGAATTGATGTTTCTCAGCATTAAATTCATCTTCAACATTTCAATAAAGTTGAGCGCACAGCGCTGGTTTCATTAGTTTGACCAAATAAGTGTTGATGTGTTTTCTGTGTTGTCTTAGCCCCTTCAGTTGCTTCCAAATTCACCTGGCAATGTTTCTGAGAGAAATGGATCTACACTGTGATGTACAGGTCTTGCAGCTTTAACATAAGATATGTACTAGTATCTATATTACTGGAAGTTTACAGAGTTCATATTTATTTCCGACCACCAACATTAAGAAAGATGAGAAAAAAACTTATTTATGCCAGTACATTCTGACCCACAGTCTTATTAATTAAAAAGGGCTTTGTTTTAATCATTTTGTCTTGGCTGGTTAGCCAGTGATGGAGATGTTAAACCAGTACAGATACACATATATATATATGTAATTATTTTCCTATATGCTCCTCATAAACTCCAGCCTCATAATAGTAGACTTGGCAGCCATCACGGGGAGAGAGTGTCCTAACATGGCATTGCCCCAAAAGAGAAAATTTCTATTCAGTTAGCTGCTACTTCTTCCTTCCTGCTCACCCATTGTCTGCTCTCCTCCTCCCCAAAGCCACTTCTTGCCTTCTCCAGGGAGGGTCCTCCCCCTCATTTTTTACAAATGCCAATGAATTGCCATACATAGGTAACAGGGGTGAAGAAGGGACTAGGAACTTCATAAAATGGTTACAAGAGATTAAGCATTTGTCACTCATGAAAAATTAGCAATATAGGCTAAAATAAAGCTTAGAAAAGGCAAGACAAATGCATACAAGTCTGGCATTTGTGAAGTGTAATCAACATGTTGTTTTTTACTAATCAATGATTTTATTGTTGATTTTGACAACGTACTACACTTCTGGGAAATCAATAAGAAGTTTCAATATATTTCACAACAGTCTTTCAAATGGTCAGACAGTGTATTTTTAAGTCTCCTTTATTTCAGGTAACACAGTACTGAATAATAGCATATTCCTTTGGTAAGTCTTCATGGTTGCCAGAGGAAGATCTGAAATGCAATTTTAGTGTTTTAACCAAACATTTCAGGTCTGAAAGTAATTTGATGAAATATCTGAATGTAGTATATTGAGTTTCAGAGTTCATCTGTCTCGTTACATTTCCTTCTGTTACATCATCTCTGATGACTGTAGTGCAGATTCCTCATTCAAGATGTAACCATCTATAAGAACCATCTATAAGTCAAATCCTACAGATGACAGGTGCACACTAAAAACATTACTCTATCATTGCTTTTTTTCAAATTTGGATGGATCAATCTAGGAACATATCAGTTAAATGCATTTTTATCCCTCAATAACATTTTTATGTTTGTTAGACATTACTTCAGGTTATGAAATACAACTACAAGCTTATTCTAGCTTTTCTTAGTCCATTTTATTTTTGAAGATACAGGCAAATTTTTTACCCCAAGATTTTTTGACCTGTGATAGCAAAAGAGACCAGCTGTGTATGAGTTTCTTCACTGGTTTTCCAAAGAAATGTTACGACTGTGGGAATTATTGTGTATTTGAGATGTTTTATCCACAGAATGGAAAATTTTATACTCTAGAGAAAAGCTTAGAAGATGCAGTGCTTAAATATTTCTATGGTGGCAGCATAAGAACCGAGAGGTAGGCAAACTGTTGGTTTTTCACTTTTTATTTTGACAGCTTGTAAGGGCGAGTTCAGGAATACAACTGATTGACCTATCTTCAGCAGCATTTTGTTTAAATCTTTATTGGATATAAAATGTTTCAGATAAAAAATTTTTATGGATGTCTCCAGCATGGATACACACCTTGATTCCCAGCAGGCTCTTGACATCCTGCGCTACGCCAACTATATGCACTGCAACTCAGCTTCCAAATACAGATCTGACAAGTGAAGTCTGAAAATATCGTAAGAACCTTCCAGGGTCTGCAGATCCAGGGCATACTAGCCAGCTGGAGGGAGAAGAGTCAAATATTTCCAAGACACACAATTTATGAGCAGTTGACAAAAATCCAGAGTTCAGAGTTAAAAAGATGTAGGGATCACAGAAACTGACTAGAACAAAACTACTGTACTAGTGTTTAAATGTCTTGCTGCTTGGCGGAGGTCAGAGAATGTAGTACTAAAGGTCAAGTTCTTAATTTTGTGTTTATCATCATCATCATGTATCATCACTTGTGCTGTTACTTGTCCTGCTTTCAGTGAACAAGCAAAGCAGGGTCGAGGAAAGCATGTGCAGAGCAGTTTTCAGTGTAAATCCCATTTTTATGTTGTACTGGACTAGAAAGGACTTATTTCAAGGTAGGAGCAAGACACAGAAATGTGGTGTTCCATCAGGAATGTCCAAGACATTTTCCAGTTCTTGTATAGTTTAAGATATTTAATCCTTAAATTGACTGCTTTTCTTTCTTCTACAAAAATTTTGTAACTTCCGTCACGTCCTTACATCAAACACCCAGTGTGTAACCTTCGTGTGCTAGAATGGTGTGGCTACAAACCACTCCACATCACTGGCATTGAGAGCTCCTGTGTCTTGTGCAGGAACTTAGTCTGAGAGTTCAACTGTCAGAGCACTGTAAACATTACAGTGTGGTCATCTGAAGCACCAAATATTGGTAAATGGATGTAGTTCATCTTTACCTGAATTATTCACAATTAACAAGCAAAAGGAGAGAACTTGTGACTTCTACTCAGCGAGTCAGTGAGGAAAGATGCTCTCTTAGACTTCTGGTCTAAGAGGAGGACTCCATGGTACCTCACAACATCCATCTCTCTAGGTAGGAGACATAGAGATTTGTTGGATGCACTAAGAAGTGGATAAAGAATTGTCTGAGTGATGGCATCTAGAGAGAGTAGTGGTGAAGCGCTCAATGTCCAGAAGAAAATCAGTGACGTGTGGTGTGCCTCAAGGGTCTCTACTGGGACCAGTACTTTTTAATATCTTCAGCAACCGTGGGATCAAGTGCACCCTCAGCATATTGCAGATAACACCAAGCTGAGTGGTGTGGTTGATGTGCTTTGGGGAATAGGGTGCCATCCAGAGGGACCTGGACAAGCTGGAGAAGTGGGACCACGGGAACCTCATGAGGTTCAAGAAGGCCAAGTGCAAAGTCCTGCTCCTGGGTCAAAGCAAGGCTTGGTGTCAATACAGACAGAGAGAAGGACTGGAGGTACTGACGGATGAAAAGCTGGATGTGACCTGGCAATGTGCACTCGCAGCCCTGTATCCTGGGCTGCTTCAAAAGCAGTGGGGCCAGCAGAGTGAGGGAGGTGATCTTCTCCCTCTGCTTCCCTCTGGTGGGACTGCACCTGGAGTACTTTGCCCAGCTCTGGAGTCCTCAGCACAGGAAAGACACACCTGTTGGAGTGAGCCCAGAGGAGGGCCGCAAAATGATCCAAGGGCTGGAGTACCCTTCCTATGAAGACAGGCCAAGAGTTGGGGTTGTTCAAAATAAAGAATAGAAGGCTCTGAGAAGACCCTATTAAGGCCTTTTTAGTAGGGCCTGTAGCTACAGGACAGGGGCTAAATGTTTTAAACTAAAACACTGGGACAGGTTGCCTAGGGAAGTGGTGGATGCCCCATCCCTGGGAACAATCGGGGTTGGGTTGGATGGGTGTCTGAGCAACTTGATTTATATGAAGATGTTCGTGCTTATTACAGAAGGTTTGGACTAAATTACCTTTTAAAGGTCTCTATCAACCCAAACCATTCTGGGATTCTGGGATTTTTCATCTCACTGTTGCTATCTAACCAAATACACAATAATTTAAAAATAAATGAAGTCCTCAGTGAGCAGTTGTGATGACCTGACCAGTCAAGGTCTTCTGAGCAGAAGCTTTTTCCAAGTCAGCAGCAGAAGTCCATGATTCCAGAGGAAGTGAAGGTATAGCTGAAGTTGAAGAGTAATTTGACTCAGGAGGAATCTGGTTGAAAGATCTTACATAATATGGTTGTGGCTTTCCTGGCAGTTATTTTGGCACCCTGACAGACCCTTCCCCCAAGTCATCTGTGGTTATCTAACGAAAATCTAGTACAGGCAACAGTAGGAACAGTGTTTAAATAATCAGTGTATGTGCTTAGAACTGTCTATTTCCAAATACAGCTCAGAAGAAAGTATAGAATAACAAGAAATAGGTGACACTTTCAAAAGATCAAGGAAATAGCCTCTTATGTGTCATAAGTATTTCTCTTTGCACAATGCTTTAATGTGACAGATATGGGATTTATCCTGTCCTATTTTTGAAATTGTTTAATGGTTGGTTTGTATGTCTCAGATGGATCGTTAAGAAATTAGGCTGAAACACTGTATGGCTATATTATCAGTCAGCAAACTCCACATGTGGTTGTGAATGTTGATTTGATTTATAAATTACACTGTATCCGTGATTCTGTCTGGGCATTTCTCCCTGCTGGATTGTGTGGTGTTAGCCTGAAATGCAGAGTCTGCTTGACTAGCAAGTTACCTGCAGCCTACCTGAAATAGTTAGGATTTTAGGTGGGCTACAAACAAAAGAAAGTCTTGACTGGCTTTGGCTAGGGGTAGGAGAAAAGGTAACTAAGAGAATCTGAAACATTACATAAGGGTAACTTTAATAATAGGCATTTATGAGAAACCAGGAGGCTTGTACAGGAAGATAAGGGAAGACCTGAAGGAGTGAACAGACTGACTAACATAGATAAAGGTCTTGAAAGGCACATTTGTTTGGCTGTGTATTTCTGTAACTGATTATATTGTGTGTGATGTTCATGACTATTTTATGACCCTTACTGAGAGTATTGTCCAAGCCTTACTCTATCTGTTGCATCATTTTTAACCAGTGAGAAACTAAGCCCCCGAATCCAGAATTCTGGGGATTGTGCTATTTATGAAACATGTTTATGAAACATGTAGGCTTACATACCTTGTGTTCTTGCAGCAACTTTATTCACAATCTTCTTCAGCACGATGCTCCAAAGGGCCATGGCAGACCTCGATGAAGACAACGGTATCTACATCCGATATCGTACCAATGGGAGCCTATTCAACCTAAGGCGACTGAAGGCCCACTCTAAGACCTTGAATCATCTTGTCCATGAGCTGCTTTACGCTGATGATGCCGCCCTCATTGCCCACACAGAAGTAGCTCTGCAGCGTTTAACATCCTGCTTTGCAGAGGCTGCTGAGCTTTTTGGGCT
>JAYRBT010000177.1:23010487-23025919 GCA_036023395.1 Myiotriccus ornatus
TCTATCTCACATTGGCCTTTTTAGCCATCAGTGTGCTTGTAGCAAGCGTGGGTAGAGCCCTTCTCAAATCTTCATTCGCGAAGCCTAGCCATGATGATGATTATGAAACATGTAAAAATTTTATATTGTTTTGATGAAAGGCACACCTGGAGGGAAAAGACTGAGCTTATATTTTGCTTCTCTGCCTCTGCCTGATTATTTGGGAAGGCTTTCTCTGAATCCCTGACATTGATGAGAGTCATTTGAGAAGTTCCCCTTAACCAGGCCAAGCCTGGGCTCACAAGCGCAATTCCATTATTTCATCTGGATTTTATTACTGCAAGCAGCTTACCCAGCTGCATAGCAGGAATGTTTAACCAGGAACAAGACAAACTTCCATAAGCTGCTTAATTCAGACTTGGGACTCTTGCTTTAAATCGATTGATATTGAAATAATTACTTCTCAGAATCTGTAGAGGGAAAGGATGTAAAAAGAAAATTAAAATCTAATTAAATGGAGGCAGAAAGCAGTGTCCGGGTAGACAAATCTTAAGCCTTAGCAGATTTTCAAAGGTTACATTATCCTTTTTGTCCCCAGAAGTAAGTCTTTTTACTTTTCTCCCCCCCCTTCTGCACTTCTATCACTATTTTTTAAGTAACAGGGAAAGGTGTGTTTATTTGTCTTTTTGTTTTGCTTTGTATTGTTTTAAAAAAGAAAGAAAAAATGGTTTTATATATCTATATAAAAGTCATGTAAAATCACTTATATATAATTTTTCCCTTTTTTTTTGTATATATAGAGAAAATGTGGTTCAACAGAACTGACTGATCTACCATGACAATGTCCTGAACAGAAGAACATTATGCTGTTTTCCTAAGAGCGAGGGTCTTTATTTCTAGTGTTTGCAGGCAAATTTCAGCTTAGGCAACTGTTTTGCTTTCTCTAATTCCCTCTTTATAAACTCTATAGTTGTTCTCCTCCTCATCTACCACGGTGAATTTGTAATGCAGCCTGCAATTTAATAGTGAAGTAATTCATGAGTAGCATGGGCTAAGCTGCCTTCTTCTTTTCATTAATTTTATATTAATTTAACTGCCCACCTCGATGGAATTATAATGTTGGAGAGTGGAGCTCCTGATACTTTAGTGAGGTAGAGGGAAGAAAAACGATCCTGCTGAGAGTGTGTATTTGTAACATAAAGGTAAAAATACTAAAAGAGTCTTATTTTGTCTTGGGGAGGGTGAGTTATGTTTAAAATAAGGCTGGTGTTCACTTTTAAAGGAAATGACACTGGAAATAGAGAAACTTTTTTTTTTTGTTACAGTGCAAGTCCAGATTGAAAGCACAGATATTGAAGTATGTGGGTTAGAAAATTAGACTCTAACTTCCCCTGAGGAAATCATTACAGGGCAGAGGGAAAAGAAGAGTTTATGCTGGAGTCAGAGTGTTTCAAAGCAGTATTCTGAAGTGAAACATTTAATCACTAAAACAAGGAAAATAATAGTGGCCATATACAAGTGCATAAGGAAAAGTAATAATTGGGCAAGCGTGGACAAGGCTTAACACGTGTGCATGCTCTCTAGACCTCTTGCTTTTTTCGGTATGGGAGATTTTCCATTTCTGTTGTGGTTTGTCTGTCTGGTACCGCCAAATGGATCCCAACAATAAATGCTTGTCCCTTCTTTCCTTGAACTCATATAAACATTTTTGTATTCACAACTTTCTTCAGCAAGGTATTCCAGAGCTATACTACCCTTTGCCTTCCTTGCTATTTTGAACATGGCTCCCCCGGTTTCATTTACTGGAGTTCTTTGAAAAAACATCTATCCATATTCCACCTTTCCACATCATTTATGATTTTACACACCTGTCATATTCCACCTAAATCCCTGTCACAGGCTGAAATATTTTGCCCAGCTGTTATCCCTCTTAGAGAAGCCACTCATTCTTTTGATTATTATTATAGCTTCCTTTTGAAGGTTTTTGGTTTTTTAATAACAGATGATTTTCAAGACAAAGGGTTCAGCAATGCATGCATCAACATATTTATGTTCAGTAAGGCAAACTGTTGATTTAAACAGCAGCATAGTGACCAGTTCTGTTTATCCTTCTTTTGTTAATTCCAAAGATTTCCTTAGCGTTTTTCACTACTGAGCACTGCCTTGTTACTTTGTGGAACCAACTACTAGGACCTGCAGTTCTTTCTCTGTAATGGTCATGATTTCATGTATAAATCTAGGATTCATGTTTTCTGTAAACATCGTGTTGCACTTATTTCTATTGGGCTTCATCTGCAATTTTGTTGGACAGGTTTGTGAGGTCCTTCAGGTTTCACAGTCCTTTCTCACCCTTCCTCCTTTGAATGTTCTTTCTATCCCTAGCACACTTCCTTGCTTTACCACTGACATCATTTTCAGGGTTAAGATTCAATAAAATGAACAGCACAAACTCAGTATTTTCCACTAATTACTTTCCTCCACTGCAATGCTGACCAGTTATCCATATCCCACCCCCTCCACCTTCCATCTTTTAGCCACTTTCTTACTCATTCTTGGACCTCCCCACTTACTCCACTGCTGCTTATTTGGGTTTTTTTCTTAAAAATCAAACCTTTTGCTTATATAAACTGTTTTTCTGTTCTTGATGATTTCTTCAAATACTTCTATAATTTGAATTACAAGACTTCCCTCTACAGAGCCTGTCTGATACACAGATATATGGAAGTTGTATTATTGTAGTTGCCTACTTACTCTGCCTAGTGGAAATTGCTTTGTGTTTCTGATTTGATTTTCTTCCTTTGTCCTGTGATTTACATAACGTAAAGAATTTTCATATTTACATATTAAGAAACACTACTTTGAAAAGTGTGTTTTTGCACTTATTTAGCTTTTTCTCACTCATTAATTTCAAAGTTCACTTGTGTTCTTTGGTTAAAGTATTAGCAGCTTGTTCCCCTTGCAGTTCAGATGAAGTCCATCCCTCTTGGGCAGGCTTTTTTCAGATGAGTACCTAGGTATTGCTGCAAATTGAAGAAAATAGTCTTTTGGAGTTTCGTGCTTCAGATAAATTTGTACTGGCTTCACACTCCATCTATATCAAATAGACATGTCCTAGGAAAAGACACGTTTTAATCATGAAAGATTGGCTTTTGCTTTAACTGTAGGAAGAGAGAAATTGTCACAGCTGAAAACATTTGAAAGTGGGTTTCATGTTTATTATTTTGCTGAAGAGATCTCATATAGCAAAAATATCCTCAGTTCTATGTTAATTTGTTTGTGGAAACATGGGATATTTTTTTCTTCTCAAAAATAGGATTAAAATGGACCAACAAATTTATCCAACTTCTGCTTCTGAATATTCCAAATATTAATGAATATATTGAGCTGATGATGGGGTTAGTGATGCATTGCTGAAACGTTAAAAATTCACATAGTCTTGCTTCATTCCTATAGCTATAATGAATAAGGCTGTATTGTGGATAATTTAGATAATCTGCAGGGGAACTAAAGCACTGACTGTGAAGGAGAATGTGGCATGTCGTCCCCCTAGGCCATGGAGCACTCCATTTGCTGGAATAGCTTCTAACTGCTATTTAGTGGGCAGCTAGTGGAAAATAAAATTGCTTCAGGCAAGTGAGAATCCTATTCTGTATTATTAATGTTTGCAGTTGGGGTGAGGAATAGGGTAAACTAACTCCATTTCTAACAAGGGGAGAAAACTCAAGGCAAAAGAAAAGGGAGGAAAAGACCAATATATTTTTTTTAGCAAGATTTCTTTTGGAGATTGAGATTGTTTGTGTTGTGCTGAGTTTTGTTGATGGTGGGGGGAGGTAGAAGTAGTAGATTAGACACCTGTTGCTGCTTCTGGAGACAGTGATTTCTGTTATGTAATGGTCATCCACAAGTGACTTGTTGATGAAGATGATAATCTCTAGTTTGCAGGAACTCAGACATTTATGAAAAACTGGAAGTAACAGAAGAGCATTATGTAAGACAAACATTTCACACGCTGGAAGCTGAATGAGTTCACCATAGTGTGCTGAAATCCTCTGGGGAAACAAGAGCACAGATTGTGTATGCTAACAATTGATGAGACTAACTGGATAGATTTCCACTAAGAAAATCTGAAAGCTTTCAAATTCTCTGTGTTTGTGTTTTGTTTGTTTATGGGGTTTTGGTTTGTTTGGGTTTTAGTTGTTTTGTTTTTTTTTTTATTTTTTTTGAGTAAATAAGCTAAAGTGAAGCAAGATTTATGGTATTGAGATGATGCAATGTTATTAATCTGTGTAAACTGGATCCAGAGGAACTTGTTGATCTGGGAATCTGTGTGTCTATTTATGCCTAAACCAATTGCAAGCATATGTACTATTGTTAAACATGATGGTGAGAGGAAAAAACAAAATATTGACGTATAAAAGATACTGGAGTCTAGAAGGGCTGTGGAAGGAGTCCATCACGAAACCTTTTCTTCCAAATTTCTCCCATACTAGCCCTGGAGGAGACTTTCATCTCTTATAATGTAGATTTCCCAAAATAGTGTCGTCTGTGAACTGGCTGCCCTTAGGATACAGACAGGAATGTTTTGGAGACTATACAATGTTTTCAGCGGATGGCATGATGGTCTCGCCTCAGGCAAAGTTTTCCTTCCCACTCACACTTTCTGTCAACTCTTTTCTCAGTGTTCCACCTGCTCTCCTGTGGACTGGATGTTACACATAGGAAGTGCATGTAGTATATTTCTTCTTTGAAATATCTTCCAAATTGTGCATAGCTTTCCTTTCTGTTGCCTCCTAGTTCTTGATTAGATTAAGAGTGTGCATGACTTCATCCAGAAGAGAAAACAGGGTGTTCCAGAACATGTGGGCTAAAATGCACTGTTTTCTGGATGGACTAGAGGACTTGATCTCTTCCAACCTTGATGATTATGTGACCTGTGAATAAGAGGGAGTCTAATAGATATTCAGTGCTCATATTTCTTTGCTGACAAATATCACACTGAAATCACTGGGCTGGGATGAATGGTGGTGTCTCTTTGTTTGCCTGCAAAAAAAGCACACATCTGGCAGGGCAGACATGCTTTCCTAGACAGACCTCAAGCTTTTGTAGAATCAGTATAAATCTTTGGAGATCTTGCTGATCACTGTGTCTGGAATGAATCCAAAACTACCAACTGCAGTGTTTAATTCTAAATTCCAAAAGATTAATTTTTATTTTAAATACAATGGATTGAGTAGGCACGTGCAAATGTTGCACATATTGCAAATATGCAGTTTCTATTAGCAGATGGGAGTCAGAAAACATGAAATGAAGGTTAGTAGTAAGTCAAAGCCAGAATTCTCTATGTTGGGATTGCTGGGAAGCCCCAAGCAGGAGCCTTCAACTTCTGTTAGCATCCTGAGTGGTGTAGGTTTTGTCTGCAAGAACATGGATGTGGAACATGAGAAGAATGCTAAATAGAAATCTGACAAGGTGAAAAGTGAGATAACTATGTACCATAATGAGAATTTTTCCTTGGTTTCTCACTGGATCGGTTTTGAAGCATCATATGTCCATGGGTAAGGGCTATCAAAGAAATGATGAAACTAATAATGATGAAATTTTAACTATGATGAAACCAAAAACTGCCATGATTTTTTCACTTCAAACCCTTGCCAGAACAGCAGTAAGGCTGTACTACCTAGTAATTCATTTGCCACATCATTATCCATTTGGGTAATTTCCTTTAATGCATTGGCTATGGTGCATTGTGCTATCCTACAATGCCTAGTCTGTTGTGTAAGTTTAAATGTAGTTAAGTACAATGTTGGAGTGGGAAGGGCTAGCCTGACAGTAATAATTCCATTCATCCTTGATTTTCACTACTCCTTTCTACTGTCACACCGTTAGTATTGGTTGGTGGTGGTGGCTTTTTTACTTCTCACTATGAAGCTTTGATTAGTCTGATTAGAAGACTGTTTCTGAAATTAGTGCAGGACATTTTTTTTTTCTAAAAAAGCTGGCACTGGGGTTTTTTGTTGTTTTTTTTTTTTTTTTCCTTCCATTAAGCTATATGGCTTTACTTTTAGGGTGTACTCTTTTACTCTTTGGTTTGCTTTTTTTTTTCTTGAAGGACAAAAATGTCTTTAGTAGAATTACACAGTATAATTCCAATTTGTAGGAAGTATTGCCTTCTAAGGCTGATCTTAGCCTTTGGGGAGGCTCACAAAAAAAAGATTTTTCTCTCCTCCATCTGCTGGACACTGAGCCATGGTGTGCTGGTTGACCAGTCAGATAAAGGCTAGCTGCAAATTCCTAGGACTCTAACAAAAGCAGTAGACATAGCTAATGATGATTCAATAAGAAATTAATCAGCTGTCTGCTGATAAAGTTTGCCTCACCCTTTTTCTTCAGGGAAAAATTCATCCCTGATGTTCTTGAAGTTGCCATGTCTCTAAGAGCAGATTCCTGCAAATGTGTAGTACTCAATGCTAATGGACACAGTGGTTGTATGAACATTCATTGTCCCATGTCTCTAATTTGCTACAAGAACAGGAAGGGGCTTTGCTGTTTCTTAGCAGATGAAGAAGCTGTTTCAGAGATTAATGCTGAGCTTTCTGTTGGGAGCAGGTCTCCAGCTCTCTTGAGGTAAGTTGTGTGGCCTACAATGTAGCTGAAATCATGGCTAAATTTCTAGCTGCAGAGGCAAGAATCCCATTTGGATTATATTGATGGAGGAGAGTTGGTGAGTCCCGTCCTTTTAGCCACAAATCTATATGTGGCCTTTCTGAAAAGAGAGGCTTCTGCATCTCCCTGCAGCAGCCTCAGTAACCCACAGAAGATATTAACTACAATCCTGTGGAGAACGGGAAATAAACAACCTGGCTATTGACTTTCCTTAGCATCCATTTATAGGTCAGCTTCACAAAGAATTGTTAAGTTTGTGGTTTTGTGGTTTGGTGTTAAATTGAAAGGTGAGGTTTTCCTTTAAAATTCTGAGTCACAAATTCAGTGTTAAATGGGCAAACACCACCTTTACTCACCTTGAATATTTATTAATCATTCTCTTTTTTTACAGAATCACAGAACATTTGAGATTGGAACAAACCTCTTGAGACAGTCTCCCTCACTCAAGAAGAGTCAGCTGGAGCAGACTGCCCAGGGTAGTGTGCAGTCAGATTATTACTGTCTCTGAGGAGGGAGACTTCTTAGCCTCTCTGGGCAATCTATTTCAGTGTCTGATCACCTTTGCTGTAAAAAAATTTTTCTTCTGTGTTCATATGGAATTCCCTTTGGAAATTTATAGACCTCCCTCTGCCAAAACTTCACTTCATCAGGTTGAAGAGTCCCAGCTCTCTCAGCTCTTCCTCAAGATAGCTGCAGTCCCTTTGCTGTCTTGATGACCCTTTTCTGGAATCACCCCTGGAAATCAAGGTCTTGTCTTGGGGTATCCAGAACTAGAGCCAGCACTCCAGAGGAGGCCTCACCAGCACCAAGCAGAGAGGACAACACCTTCTTCAATCTGTTGGCAGTATTTTTCCTAATGCAGCCCAGGATACTCTTTTTTATCTTCGTGGCACCTGAACAAATCTAATTTCTAATCTTATAAACAAGGAATGCTTGAATGTTAAATTAAAAGAAAAAAAAAAGTTAACGCTAAATAACATTTACCATTATGGATTAAGAGAAAAATATTTAAGGTTCTGAGTAATCACCATGTCAGTGATGCTTAACAAGACAATTTCTTGTAATGTTTTATGTCCTATTTTGTGTTTAAATCACTGGACAAAAGAAAAATTGTGACAAAATAAGCTAAAATGGTATTTCTCCTCCCCTGCTCTTCCCCCCACCGCTTCATTCTTAAAGCTATTAAGAAAAAAAATCACTTGTAGTAGGGTAGAAACATTGCGGATTTTTGTCTAAACGCATTTGATTTTAGTAAAAACAGAACTTTGATTTTATCATTCTTGTGACTGATAGGGAAAACAGCAGGTGAGACCTTCAGCATTCACTATGTAGAAACCAAGAGCAAGATCTGTAATTATCAAGGTCTGGTCCATGAGTTAAGGACATGTGCACTTGCTGCATCCTTTTAAAAGCAAGGATGAAAATAGCCTGCTTTTTGGGTGCTCTGTGAAAATATATTGCAATTGAGCATTGACTGTTAGAACTGTGGGTGTGGATGTAAGGGAAAGGCAGCGGGCAATGTGCAGTCCTAAAACTTGCATGTTCCACCCAAGAACTGAGCTTGTGTTGGGCATTCATAATCTCAGATAGACAACAGTTCTCAGGATATTTCCAAAGGAGCTCATGTAAGACAAGACATTTTTTGTCAATCAGAATTTAAAAACATGTCTTAGAGAGGCTGGTAAAACTGGCAGTCAGCCCACAAAGTCTTTATTATCTCAGAAGTACAAATCCTCCTTGTATGCCTTGTGCGATACCGAAAAATTAAAATCCCCCTTACTTCCCTTGATTCTAGCCTACACTGAGACTTATCTTGAGGACAAAAGGGTTGTTGGCCCAGTATTGTCCCATTACGTCTCCTAGTCACAGCAAAGATTTGGGAGGTGGATACTGAAGAACAAATTTCAAGTACGGAGAAGGAAGAGAAGCAAGGGATATAGTCTGTATGTCTTCATAAAGCACTGTTAAGGAAACTTCCCTGTCTGACCATTTGGGAGCACTTTGGCAGCCACACTCCCACCACCAGAGACTTTCACTGCTGAGGCCAAAGTCCCTTCATGGGAGGCAGTTCCAATGACCCAGTGGGTGGCCCACTTGACTCCCTATACATACCACTCTCACACAGTCAGACAGGGTTTCTTTACTGGCTAGATCCTGGTTTTCCTATAGCAGTCTCAAACGCCTCATTTCTGTAAATAATTTTATCATGGTGCAGCAACAGAAAAACAGCTAGAGCTGCTGCCTCCAAGGAGGGACCCCAAACAAAAGAAACCCTGGGTTTTTATACTCTTTTTTATACCCTTACAGTCTAAGCACACAATAGTCTGAGGTCTTCCAGCTGAGATATTGGCTCCTGCTCTGTCTCCCAGTGTCCGGTCACCTAGTTGGCACCCCAGGTCCCCACGGCCTTAGTTGTGCAAAGGGTCTGTGACAGTTTATGGCCTCTTGCCTCCGGGTCCCACAACCCAGAGCTCAATCTGCAGCTTGCAATGCACCTGCACACTGAGCTACCTGCATTAAATGTATTCCTCAACAGAATGGTATGTAAGGTTTGAGTGCGTTCTTTCTTTTTGATGCATAAATAATGCCAAGGTACAACTTTCCCCTCTTGGTAGGGTTACCAACTCTTTTACTCTATCTGCAGTATGGGAGGTACAGTCTCCTTGTTAAGGAGAACAGTACTGTCATTATGAGATGATCATACAGGAAAATTATGCAGGAACCGTTCCAAGCAGGCGGTGTCCTGGTACAGTGCAGCAATCCTATTTGAGTTTCTTAAGCTCTTACCTACAAAATATTATCACTGCATCAACAAAGACATCAGAAAACATTTCTTTAAAAGTTATCCTCTAGAAAAGCCTTGCTGAGGGCAGGTAATAGCCAAGAGACTTTGGCTAGATGATCTGTTACTTTTAGACAGCATGCAGTCACTAATCCACTGGGCTTATGGGTCTATTTAAATTAGATATATGCAGGCAGTGCATTATTTATAACCAAAAGCATGAATAATTCAACATGCCCACTCTCAGCAGGTATCCAGCTTGTGCCAGAAGCCTGCACTAGAAGCTTGCTTTCAGAATTATGAGAAGACTCTTAGATAAGTCTGTTTTGTTTGTATGCTCCAGTTTGCTCTGTCTGCTCTTTTTTTTGTATCTTTCTAGTTTGGCTCTTTTGTCTGTGAAGAAGAGTAGATCATGTATTCTCTACATTATTCCCTTCATCAGGAGATGACATACTATGTCTAAAACAAATTATGTAAATCAGTTTAGGATGAATGCATTAATTTCATTTTTGTTTCATTGTGATGGAGACAGAAGCATGTTCAAGACAAGGGACTTAAAGACAGCATGGCATAGAGAAAGTACAGTAACAAATCTAGTCTGCTACACCTCACTGTACAGCCTGGGCTCAGCTGTGTCCTGAGACTGGTTGTGGCCACCCAGCCTTGTTGAAAAGAGTCTGTCACAGCACGCTTATTCTCAAGTCCAGAGGCTTGATAAAGAATTGCCTACTTGTCTTGTTATAATTGGTGATCTAAGTTAGAGTCTTCTAGTAGGAGGTGCGCTGCTGCTTGTTCTTCTCTGAAATTTGGCCAGCAAGTCCAGTGGAAGCAATACAGTATACTGAATTTATCTGTCCATTCTGAGTCTGAACTTCTCTGTGGGAGTTTACAATGCTAATACTTGTTTCTCTCCAATCCCAAGAGTAACCAGTTAATCACTGTCAGGTTTTAAAACATTAGACAACCTGAACATTTTTGGGAAGAAATAAAAATTTTTCAGAACATGTGACATGGTGGGTTGTTCCTCACACAAATAAATGCAGCAGAGTTGTCCAGGTTCTGTGCAGCTGAAAACAATTGCGAGTGCTTTAGTTGTCAACATCATTATAAAATCCTTAGTGGACTGTTACTGAATCACTGAAGAATTGTTTGGGTACATTTCTGGGAACTAAAAGATATTCAGTCAAGCTCTCTGTCTGTGTGGCTACAGATAATTCATATTTTCCCTATCTCAGGTCCCCATCAGTATATCTGCATAATAGTAGCTCCCTAATCATAGCAGTAGTATGAAGGGAAAAATGTACCAAAGGTAGTGAGGCACTTGAGAATCATGGTTTGGAAAGAGAGTTAGCTAAATATGATATAGTTCTTCTCCTACAAAAGCTCCAGAGAGATCGTTTTTGTAGCCACTGAAATACAGCAGTTAGAGAGTGAAGCCAGTTTATAGTAGTGTATAAGAATATTACACCAGTTTGGGTACAAACCAGGATTAAAACATACTGTGAAGGTACTGCATAGAATTATTAGACAGGATAATTATAACAGCTCTGGGTGGAGAATTGTAAGTGTTCAAATCTTGATGTATATCAGAGAGTCCTTAACAACATAAGATCTTAGTATTTTGTTTGACTGGATAATGTTCTTGGGTGTTGTTTCAGAAATAACAAGTAAAGAAAACATGCTGTGATCAATCATCATATATGCCTAGTTGGTTCTTGACCTTCCCCCCCCGCCCCCAGCAACCCCCCACCAGGATCTCTTATTAAAGCCCTGCCCTTAGCTAATGTAGCTTAGCAGAAAAAAATCTAACTGAATCACAGAAGTGGTAGAAAGTCCATACATGAAAAGAAGATAGCCTCTGGCAGTCTAGTGGTATCCTTAACTGTGATTAAGCAAAAAGATCTATTTCAAATCATATGAAAAAAACTCCAAACTAATGTGAGTTCTTTTTGATATATTTTTCTAGTTTTAGCATCTTAATGACAGCTTATAATTCCCCTGTGCCAAGTGTAGTCAGTTAATGACAGAATCCTTTCACAATCTCCCATTGTTTTGTTCCATCAGGAAAGACAGTTTCAGTGCTCCAACATGAGGATTAAGCTCATTGTGGCAAAATCTCAGGAGACAAATGCCTCATAGAAGTTCTTGATGGTGGTATTGGGCTAAGAAGAGAAAATTTCTCCCAAATATAGCAAATGATCAAAGAACCAAGTCCACTTCATAATGTGTGATCTGAAGCTGAGGTGTGACATAGAAGGTGTGACATAGACATAAAATGTTTACAGTTGGGATGAGAAGTAGAGGATGTAGAGTATAACTTTGGCTATCAGTGACTTCAGTGGTTCTACTATTAGTTCTGCTGTAAGATCCATTTTGTCCTACAAGGTGAATCAATAGTGGAAATAAATTCTAACCCAATGATGGCTTGCATATGAAATTTATGACCTGAAAAGCATAATCTGAAAGTCTTCAAATGAGGAGATCTTGAGCTTTCATTAAACCTTGTTACAAGTTCAGGATAGTCAATCAGAGATAGAATGTTGGTGTGAGTTTCTTTGCCCATGTAGATCTGTGATCACTGAAGAGCTCTGGAAGTCAAATCTCAGGTAACTCTAAATTTAATTTTGGTACTTCCAGAAAACATAAAATGTAAGTCATACACAAGTGATGAAGGAATTAGGGTCTAAAATCTGTTTTGTTTGCAGCAATTCTTCACAAAATTTTCTGTCTGCATCACAATCATTACCTGATTGTAGGGGGGAGAGAGAGAATGCTTTTCTCAAAGCTGCATTAGCAAGATATTTACTGCTCAAACTCTTACTTCTTATAGGTACTTGGACCCTAGTAGCATGCTGTGATGGATTTGTATGTCAATGTTGCCACCATAAATTCAGAATAAAGGAAGTGAGAAAGGGAGAAATTAATAGGAAATTAAATGTATGCATGCACTGGTTTGGTTTAGACTAGGTTCATTTAGCATCCTCTGATCATTACAAAATCAAAATAGTTTTTAAATAATGGGGTATGTATTCTCATAAAACCCTACCTGTTAGAAGTGAGATAGTGCTCCTCTGTTTATCTGGGGAACCAAGGCACAGCAAGATTAATGCAGAATTTCTTTGGATGTAAAGAGTATGTGTTTCCAGGCAGGCTTCTCAGAACATGAAGTATCTAGAAGGTATTGCATTAGGCCCGGTAAAAATCAGGGGCCCACTTCTGCAATTTTTGCCACTTGGAATTCATCAGTTTAAGTGTGGGAGTGAGCAAGTTGGAAGATATGTATTCATAAATGTAAATGAAAGAGGAATTGTATCTAGATAATTAAGAACTTCAAATAAGCAAATGTTTCACAATGAAAACTCTTGCCAGTGCAAGAAAGACTAGCTCAGACTGAGAAGGGAAAAACAGAAGAAAACTCTCCAAAGCGCTACTATCAATTGTGAGTAGTACCCAGTGCACCATTAACTGTTCACGCAAGAAACTCTTGTGTACTTTTCAAGAGCAGAGAGGACACACGCTAACCTCTTCCATCTGTGCCCAACCTTAAATATCCTCCAGCAAGACCTCCAAAGAAATGCAGAAGGTCTCCAATTACATCATGTCTGGCATATCTTCCTCTTTGATAAATTTCGGGCTTCATTTCACAGGGCTATCAGTTTTTATCCAGTGCTAAATTTACTGGAGGTTGAAGGAAGTTGCTAACCATAATATTTGGATTTATGGACTCTTTCTTACATGACATGTTGTCTTTGAATATCATTGCCTAGGAAATAAGTTAAATGAAAATGTAATCCTGCAGCATGTCAAACACTGTCGTGTGGTATAAGGTCTTCCTTTCTTAAAGCGTGCAGAGGCTGGAACTGCTCTCGGACAACAGAATGGAGCTTCAGGCTGAACTCATATGTTCCTCGCCAATTTCAACACCCACACACTCCACAATATGTATTTGCTCCTTTCATTCCTTGCAGTTTTTCGCCTAACCACCATTTTCCAACCCTTATGACACCGTAAGGCTGAACGAGGTGTCTCCCTTGAACCAGCAACTCTCTCAGATCCTCTCTTACACTTGCTGCAGTTTACCCTCAGAGTGACTGGGAGAGCATGGATCCTCTCCAGTGATTAGCACAGTGATTCAGCAAAGTTTCGGCAGCTGATTTCTGTATTGACAAGCAGAACTGGGTTGAATAGTATGGGATAAGAAAGCCAGAGATTTCAGATGTTACTGTATCAAATATTTCTGCATCAAATTGAGACTTGTTAGAAGTTTTTGAATAAAAATCTTCAGCAAAGTAAGAGCTGAAGCCAAATATTTTATTTAAACTTTAACTGCTTCAATTTTAAAACAATCACTCTAAAAAAAAGAGAGAGAGAATTCTTCATTTTCAAAAATGTCAAAACAAAGTGTTTTTAGATCACTTTGAAATGCTTTCAAGATGCAAAATTTAAAAATATTGAAATGCATCCTTCCTCACAAAACAAACTAACAAACCCCCTCTGGAAACCAGTGAATTTCCATGAAGCATTTTATGGAAACACTTTCTGAGCACCATTATCAGACTTTATCTGCCCTCATTTTCTCCTGTGATGCTAGTCCTAGACCAGAATAATTGCATGGGTTCAGTTACGCCTGGTTAATTCCATTCTGCAACAAAGTCTGTGGATGAAGTGTGTTAGCTGCATTGACGTACCAGATGAGAGGCCAAGCAAATCTACTTGTGCTTGTGTGCTAGTACAGCACAAGCAGCATAGCTGTGTTAGTCATGGGCTGTGCTCTGACGGCTGAGCTCAGGACACGGCGTCTGAGTAGAGCGCCAAGCTAACAGAGGTACGTTGCTTCTGATATGCCAGCTGGGTTATTTAAAACCAGGTGATGTGCAGATACCGAATACTCAGTTTCTCAGTGTCAATAAATCCTTTCATTGTGTAGTGCAGCACAGCTGAATCACAGCTTTGTATGGTCACAGGTAGGAGGAAAATCTGAACTGAAACAAAGTACAGCTCTGGCTTCCTGTGTTTCAACAGGTATTCTGTTGAGCACGCTTTGAATTTCTTGACATACGCCAGACAGAACAGACAATTCTATTTCTCTGTTCTGCCAAGTATTATGTATGCTTACAGTACGGTAACAACCACACTCAACAGAGACAACTCGAATTTTAAATAAAGACCTTCTGTCTCACAGTTCGAGAGAAGTGCTGGGGAACCACCAGCATCGGGGTCAGAGCAGAATAGCACAGAATGATTGTTTCTTAGCAAATAGCAAAAGATTAATTCCACACTAGCTACAGAACAAAAGCCATGCAGACGTATCTGTCAGCACTGGATCCGTAGAGGGCTGGAGTACACAGTGAGGACAGGGGCCATTTTCAGTAGGATTTGCAGTGTCAGAATGAATTGCAGTAGACTGCAGTGAAACACATTTTTGCTGTGAGTTGAATTCTGACTGGACTTCTAAAATGTAGCATTATTTTCCAGTATTTACCCAAGACGGGCTGCAGCTTGCTTTTCAAATTGCCTTCTTGTCTGCTGGCAACATCTATTGAGAGCTAAAATGGCTGAAATGGCTAAAGAGGGAGCTTATGAATAAAAATTGTTCACTTGTCCATTGCTCAGTGGATCAGCAGCTTCCTTGCTCATATCTCACCAAATGACCAAAACTGAGGAAGGCAAGGTACTGAAGACACTACAGGGGTCTAAGTGTTTCACAATGGGGACTATGCTTTTTGGAAGCCACAGAAACTTACTCAAAGCTAGCACTAAAGCCTGTTTCTTTGCTGCAAGAGTGCTTCTCTACTCCAATCACCTTAGTTGATTTTTTGTTGGGGTGGGTTTGTTTTTTGTTACACTGTTATGTGGTTAAGACGTGGCACTGTCACCGCCGAGACCCGGGTTCAATTCCTGGTCAGGGCCACTCCCTGGGCAGATGGAGCTCGTTAGCCCTGTAAGGCAATCCATCTATGTCCTGAGGACCTCACTGCCACCGTCCAAGCTTGCTTGGCCCCGGCAGA
>JAYRBT010000177.1:23026242-23090407 GCA_036023395.1 Myiotriccus ornatus
TAAAAAATCCAATGCGCAGGCTGGAAGGTGTAAAGACCTTCCCCGGTTCTTCGTTCGCGAAGTCTGGCCATTATTATGTGTACGGCTTCTCGCTGTGCACAGTGAGGTGTCTGGCACAATCTCTGTGTTCTGGTGTGTATTTCTCTGTGAGAAGTAAGGGTGAAGAAAGAGAGTAGTGGAAAAAGTAATAACTTTAAAACCATTTGGAATGTGATTAAAAAAAAAAAAGTCATGATTTGATACATTTTCCTTCTATTCCTTTCTTCCATTTCTCCAGTGTTCAGTCCTCCTGTCAGAGGTACACTGGCATAAACCCAAAGTGGATCAGACTGAGGTTTTCCTACTCGTATGAAAAGTTTGTTTACTTCGAAGAGAGATTTTGTCACAAAGAGGCTGTCTCTTACCCACACGTCCCTTCAGGTAATCTGAATACCTGCAGCTCGTTGATATCTCCTATTGGTCTCACATTGAAGTGAATTTATTTTTTGTTTTAGGCCTGCTATTACAATGTTTTGTGCTCAGTGGGATACCCACAGGGTGTTGTACCAGGTGCACAGCACCTTGTAGGTCAGGAAGTGTTAGACACTGACACTGGGTTGAAATGACCAAAGACTGGGTTATTAACCCAGAAATGTATGTCTCTTTCTCTGTTACCACAGTTTGATTTGGACCAAGATATGTACCCAAGTAGTTCATGGAGGGGATGGAATGAAGGTGAGCAGGGATGAAAACTTACAAAATCACTTATTTTCCTTTTTTGTTTCCTACTCTTTGTTTGTTTCCCAGGCTTTATTCCTAATTACAGACCTTGCAGGGAGAAAACACAGATCCCCATACATATGTTTATGTAAAAAATATAATTTCATTTTACAGCTTCCTTGAGTTACTTTAACCCATGGCTCAGAGAGAGTCAAGGTGATGTCTTATTGCTATGACTTGGCAATTTTCTCATGGCTTTATGTACTGATGCTGTATACTGTTTAGATCAGATACCCTTGTCCTTAGGCTCAAGCCCTGGGAACAGTGATGATGGAAATGCCAGTACTGCCTCAATATGTCACTTCACATTGGTCTCCTGAGACAAGAAGGCCACTTGTTTCCAGAAAGGCACAATAATTTTTGTCAGGTCATTAAGCTGGCATACTGCTGATTCAGACACTAAATTCTAACAGAGCACTTTGTCCCAGCTCTGTAATGGCCTGTCCCTTGTATTGCCCAGGGGATTACTGGGATAAGTTCCTGGAGGGAAAGGTCAAAAACTCAGGAAAGATTGTTATTGTCAATCCGAATTAAAACTGATGCTGGAAATACAAGATTTGAATAGTGCTTTGAATAACTGGAAGGGAAAAAAGAATTTTTCCTGGGGGGTATGTGTAAGTGTTAAGCTCAGCACAGAATGCAGTTGCTGCCTGTATAAAGTCCCTAAGAAGGAAGGAAGGAAGGATTTAATAGATTAGGAATGGAATTTGGTCACAGCTTTATTAATTCATTTTGAAGACTAAAAGAGGAAATCTTCATCAAAAATACCACAAAGGAAAAAATGCTAAGTGACCACTGTGAGAGCTTAGGCCAAATAATTTTGCAAGAGACAACAGGTAATACAAGAAGACCTGATTCAAGGAGATTAAGCAGAACAAGTTTTTGAAGGATTTGTCTGAGGTTTTGGATAATGGCTAATATTAAGTGGTTTCTGACAAGCATTTAGGACAGATATTTGGGAGGGTGAATCCTGAAGTGTACTTTTTTATGGAACCAAGAAGGACTGAGTGCAGTGTTTGCACTTAGTATCTGCTGGTGACTTTTCAGAAGCCTGAATGACTGAGACTAGGGCAGTGTCAGAGGGGAGAGAGCAAGTTCATTCCTTATAAGTCAAAACAACAGCTAAGAAATCTGGACAAGGCTGCTCAATTTGGCAGAGAGGTCATAATGTTGGGGGGGGCTGGAGGGAGGAAAGGGGAGGTTCGCTTTACAATAACCTTCCTTTTGATCTCTGATATTAAATGAACTAAGCTGTGCACGTGAAAACTGCAGCACCAGTTTAATACAGTTGCAATTTTTATGACCTCTCTCCCATGCATGCTTCACCTGCCTCTTCACCTGTTTTTCCTTTTTGCTTTAAATTGTTACAAATATGGCCAGATAAGCTGAAAATGCTCTTGCCATTCAGCCTTTTTCTTAACTGGCAAATTAGAAAACCCTTACATTTTCTGAGTACTATATTTTGCTGAATGTCTTCTTTAGTTTAAACATGCATGTAAAACCCTGTTTTCAATTGCCTAGATATAATTATTGAATTATTGATATTATAATTATGGAATTACACTTCTACAAAAAGCTGAGGAGATTGAACAACATTTGTTTGTGGGTTTATACATCTTTTCCTTTGGAACCAATTAGGAAAACAGGCTTTTCTGAGGAACTTAAAATTTTATTGCAGAATCTTGCAAAAATGTAGTTGAAACTGAATAACCAGTTTATACAAAGAGATAAACCTCTTGCTCAAATTTGCAAAACAATTCCTGAATAATTTTAATTTTGAGATTTGTGGTGGCATCTCTGAGCCTTCTGTGCCAGCAACTCTTATTTTGATTTCACTTACACCTACAAAATGACAAGCCTTACTCTTCTTACTTACCAGAAAATCCATTAGCAAATGTGAGCTTGATAAAATTCCCAACTTCTTGACAGTGATACACATAAAATTTGGGATTTCTAAACTAATACATTCCAAAAATCACTCATTTGAGATTCTGTGGTTATTTTTTCTAAAAACACACATCAAAGTTAGTGGCAGTCATCTCCTTCTGTCTTGAAATATTGTTATAGTTTATGTTTATCACATGAAAGTTTGGACATAGACTTAAACTGTATTTGTTTCCTTGGTTTTCATGAGCAGGAAGAATTGCTTTCAGTAGACCTTGATTGCCACAGCAGCAAGATTAATTCTTCTTTGGATTATTTCTGACAGTAATGTTGAATACTGAAAGGGCTTCCAAGTGCAGTAAGTTTTCTTAGAGTGAGTGCAACTGGATCCACATAAGACATACAATGCTGCTTAAACCCCGTTTTGATTCCTACCACAGTCTCTTTCTCTCCCCATGTCTCAACATAAGAATCAGCTCAGATGTTCCCCATGCATTTTACATCTCTTATGCAGTGTTTAATTTAGATGCTGTTTTATAGAGTAGCTTCTGACTTGACAAAGTGAAGATGACATAGTGAACTTTCAGTAGGAGTAAAGTCGATGATTGGGGTGTCTACTAATATACTTTCTAGGCATTTGCATTACTTAGGTGAATAAGTAGTTACTTTTAATAGGTAAGTTTTCAGCACTTTGTTGCTGAATGATTCAAATTCACATCTCTTCTGTTCTTCATCTCTGTTCTTTATTTTTTAATAGTGTATGTCTAAATGAACCCTCGAGTAGCTTTCAATTGCTGTAGCAGTTTATGGAGTCCTTCTAATAAGTTTGGAGTAGCTTTTAGTCTTTGAATTCAGGCATTAAGTTGCCTTAAAGAGCAAATTCTGAAAATGGATGTATGCCTGTTAAATACTGACAACCCTCAGCAAATTGATAAGGGAGGCCTCTCTAGTCCTAGCACCAGCTTCCACTAAAAGAAGTCAGAGTTCTCACCAGCAAGTCTTGTAGAAGGGAATATGTCACTCTTGACAAAGGCTGTTGGAGGTGGTGCTACTGCATGCCTAATATCATAATTCAAAAAATACCTACAGGAAGGTGTTGTATGCCCTAGAGCAGAAATATATATTAAGCATGGGTTTCTCCTTGATAATTGCAGTGACTGGAGAAGCCAGGAGGAGGTTTCAAATGAAGTGGGGTTTATGACATGTCCTCTGGTTCTCGTACTGTTCTGGTGTGTGGAGAGAGAGAGAGAGAGAGAGAGAGATATTTTTTCTTTCTGCCTTCTATTTTTATTTGAGATGATTGATTTATATACTTTGCCTATAGAAAAAACCATTTTCAAACATGTTTTACACTCTATTTATTTCATGCTGTGAGCTAATTGTCTGATGATCCCACATAATACATATAACACATTTATCTGTCTGTAAATCAGTGTACATTAGCATGTTCTAAAGGTTGAGCAGGATTTTACTGTGACAGAATAATCTGCTCCTAATTCCGCAGAACTGCAATTATAGGTTCAAGTTTAGATTAACACAGTCTAATTGATGTAGTCCTGTAGAAGACTACAAAGGCTCTTCACTCAGGGCCATTATCTAAATGTCTCTCTAGCTGAGGTTGAAGTATTTAGTGGCGAGATTAAAACCATTAATAAAATCTTGTAACAGGAAAGAATTTATGTTCAGATAATGGATATAAAATCAATTTTTCATGTTACAATGGACAACATGATGCAGATAAGCAGCATTACTCGGTTGAAAGGTAGTAAGCATCTGACAAAATTTCTATTCTGTTCCATTTTGAGAAGTCTTCTCTTTCATGGAGATGATTATTGGAGGTCTACTAGTGGCAGACAATATGTGCAGCTCAGTACTGCCATGTATGGATTTGTTCAAGTGGTTGAATATCAAAAGCCTGTTTGTAGCAACAAAATTGGACTACAGATCCAGATCATAGCCCAAACCAATGTGTCTGGGCAGGGCCCTCTATCTAAAACTGTATTTGAGTATGGCTGAGAATTCCAGAAAAAGGCTGGAATTATTATTAGCAAGAACATATGCCACTAACGCTGACAGTGTGTATAAAATGGACTTTCAAAATCATGTGTACCTATATAAAATAACATATGCTCATGTCCCACTGCCACATTCCCCATTTTTCTACTGTGAAATCAGAGAGATTAATACATTTAATTAAGACACCAGAAAAAAGAATAGTGGACTTTGCTAGTGCAGATTAGTTTGAAATCAAAGAGCTTCCATTATTCTGTTAGCTTATTAGGATAGACAGATTGATATGATAATTTCCTTGAGACATAGAACTAACATTGCTTTTAAGAGGGTAGTGTGACACGGAGTGTCTTAGCTGCATATCCAAGAGGTAACAAAAATGTTCTGTTCCAATGGGGAGAAAAGATCTTATTAAAGTGGGTGTGTTTGTGGAGGCTGAGGAAAAATATGTATCATATACGAGCACAATATATGACTTTCTTTCTCCATGGACTAAACAAGATCTAGTAATTTAGAATTCTTCGGGGTTGTTCATAAAAAAAGCTACCACTATTTTGTGTGAGACATTGTTCCTCACATGCCCTCAGCTTTCAGGTGGAAAAGATACACTTTGAATTCAAATAAATTGGATGCATATTGCTGACTTTAAGCCTCGTTCTCAACACAATGCTCGGGAGTGGAGGAATTAAAGTGAGGTTTTTTTCCTTTTTTTTTCTACAGATTAACATTGTTTAAATGTTGGTGGAATTTTGCAATCCCCCAGAGACTGTAAAAGGAGCAAATAAAGCTTTGGGTTTATCCTCCACTTGCATTCTAAGATTAAATTGGATTTTAAACTCACTGAAACATCCAATATCTTATGGGTTCTCAAGTGACCCCTGTAGCAATGCAGCCCTCATGACAGGGGATGGGGAGATACAATGTGGGTAGCAGTGGAGCTCAGAGAAAAGTTCCAAAGTCCATAGTCTCAGATGGCCCAAATGAGCATTTGCTACAGAGGGACTATTCTGCTTTACACCTACTGAGTATTTTATGCCTTAAAAAAAAATTTCTGTGAAACAATTATTCTCCATCATCCGTCAGGTCCCTGACAAAAAACCCTAACTTCTTCTAATATTCTTTTGCTCCTGAGCTTGCCTTGTACATTTGAGTGATAAAAGCAACCAAACTTGAGCCAAATGAAATGGATAAAAATCAAGGTTATGCTGTGAACTGTGGAAGAACAACATCAGGATATTTATTTATTTATTTAGCTATGGTTTGCATAGGTAAATGCAAATTATGAGAAACACATGGTTTGCACAACTTTATCATTAGAATAATGCGACTTAGTGTCATGCATGTCATTTTACAGTGACTTTGGGAGCTTCCGTTTTTTAATGTTAGCCTATTAAGAGCTATGGGTAACTTTTCAGGGTGTTGTATAGGAAGGCAGCATACTGATGGGATTCACAAAATCTAGAAAATTCACCAGGAAACTTTCTAAGCATGTTTTCTTGAACCACTCTTTCCAAACCCAGGCATCTAACCTCAAGGTTCAGGGAAATATCCCATCCAACTTCATAGCTTTCAATAAAAAAATCAGAGATGGCCACATTTAGACTTAACAGAAAACACCTAAAACATACATATTGTTGGTGAGAGACCAAAATTAAATTTTCTTCTCTGCTTAACTTCGTACAAAGAGATGCATTACTCAGGAGATACTGTGCTGCCCCAGAATATCTTACAGCCACTGGGTAAGTCTGTCTCTAGTTTGATTTCCCAGGATGGAACAAGCCAAGAATATTCCCCTCTAGGACGGCTGTTGCAAGACTTTTTGGGAGACCCCGTTGTTTGGCAGTTCCCATTTTGGTGTTTTATGGCAAGTGCAAGAACTTCTACAGGTGTTGAGATCCTACTGAATGTCCTGAAACTTAGTACTTAAGGTACACTGGGAGAAGAACTGGATTCACATCTTTACTTGAGATTGGGAAGGTTTGTATTTGTTTCTCCTGTATGGAGAAGGAAAATATTCTATTTCAATCTTAAGTTTAAGGTGGGCTACTTTTATTTTCCATGCTGCCTGTCAGGGGACAATGTGCTCTAAGAATGCCAAAAATTGCAGAGAGGTGTGACACATTGTGCATTCCTGCCAGGACTTTGGCAGGTAGATGAGAGGCTCTCAATATGTGTCATACTGAGTGGCCACTAATAAAAAAGAAAGAAAATGAGGGACACAGGGACATACAGGACCAGTGAAAAAGAAAATTACAGTGGTACCTAACATAACAGCTTTCCCATTTACAGCCATAGTCCTGTGTACCATTCCTCTGTTCTCTTCTTTTTCTAAGCATCTAAAAGCGTTGAATTTTAAATTACAAGACCCCTTCTGTACTGTAAACTGTTGCTAGCATGGTTAGATGAAAATTGGCAATACGATTTGCAGCTGAAAGTCATGTTAGCAGCAAAACCCTAATACTTCTCCTTCTTATTTGAAAAATAATAAAGTAAAAAAAACCCTAGACTACCAGTTTTTATTATTTGTCCTTTACTTGAAATGTGGTAACAGTCCCAGGGCTATAACCAAAGGCTGTGTTGGGAAGGTACTTGATTATCTATGCTGTATTTTCATTTGAGATTTTTGTGGCTATAACAATCTGGCAGAGACTTCAGTATTACACTGAGACTGAGTTAATCTAATTGAACAAAACCAAGTTTATTTCTAAAATATTTATCTATATGATTGTCCAGTATGTAATGGAAAGCTTTGGAAATTTAGCTTGGCTCTCTCCTGAGTTTCCCCACACAGAAATTATCTCAGTTACTCTGTGTTAAAGTGATCAGCAAAAAGGGTTGTCCTGTTTCTGGTCAGCTCCAAGACAACTACTATAATAAATAAAAATAATAATAAAGCTGGAGAATGAACAAAAGCTGGACATTTGACAATGGTCCATAGTGATGGGACAAGTGGGAATGGCCTTCAACTGAAAGAGGATGGGTTTAGGTTAGTTATTAGAAATAAATTATTCACTGCAAGGGTGGTGAGACAGTGGAACAGGTTGCTCAGAGACGTTGTAGATGCCCCACTCCTGGAAATGTTCAAGACCAGGTTGGATGGGGCTCTGAGCAATCTGGGCTAGTGGAAGGTGTTCCTGTCCATGGCAGAGGGCTTGGAACTGGATGATCTTTAAGGTCCCTTCCAACCCAAACCATTATGTGATAATAAAAGAGCAAACAATAGATATCTGGGCTCCTGACTCCAAATCAGAAGTTCATACTACTTTCTGGGTTATATCAGTACTTCAGAGGTGATGGGCATACTTGGCAAGATATGCTTATTGTAAATGGAAAGCAGACACATCCATGGTCATTGTACACTTTGGTATTGGTTTCCCAAACAATTTCTCTGGAAGTACTCTTGATAAGAATTGCCGTGGCAGGGAGCAAATTTATTTAGTTATGGCAGAAGTGTGTATTGTGTGTATAGGAGCAGGAATACAGTTGTGTGTATGCAACCTGATTTGAGATTTCATTTAGTTATGATTCAGTTTTGCCACTTAATTACTGCATTCTTGGGTCTTCTGTAGTAGATGTGTTTTCTTAACCTAAAGTCTCCAAGCTGCTAGACCAAGAATTCTTTTATAATTGAAAAGCTATTTGGGAATACTCCAATCTTTCTTTGAAGTGAAAACCACAGCACAGCATACTAAGAAAGCAATTTATTCGAAGTCAGAGAGGCAGGTCTCTGTTTCAGATTGTCAGTGTGGTTTCAGTAGGTTTGGGTCTTTTTGATTAGGATTGGGGCAGGAGGGAAGTTGGTTGGGATAGACTCCAGGTTGTGAGCTATTTCATCTGAAATACTCTTCAAACAGCAGTCGATTTGCAGCATGTAAAGTACATGTTAGCTTCTCATACAGAATCCATACAATCTAAACATTAAGATACATCAGAAGCTTCTATGCCTTGTGATCTGCTCTATTCTGCCTCTTCTGAAAGTCAAGAAAACACTGAAAAAGAGTTTATATGCCCTTTGGATATGAATCCACTACTCTCATCTAAAAAGGTTATCAAACCTGTAGTTTTGGGAAAGGGACTCTAGCATATAAACACGGTTTATTTTACTTTTAGCTCTTACAGTTCTAAGCAAGAATCTATAAAATTAAATACTGTTATGGAAGTTGAAATTGAATGGCTTTCCTTTATTAAACAATGAAGTCCATGTAAGTACAATTTAACTTGTACAAATGATTCCTACATTTGTTAGGAGGAAACCCAATGCTTAAGTGCGGAAATTCCAAATTTGATTTATAAAATAGACTGTGTCAAATGCATTAGAGCTACAGTATGTCTGATAAACACTTTAAATAGATACAATTATGTGCATACTTAATGAGAATAAAGACAGAACCTTTTCCAAGCTTGCTTAGTAATTTGTATCATAACAAGTAATGGTTGGATCTATTTTCCTTGAGCTGTCTAGATATTATAACCTGGTCCACTGTTTGTTACAAGTGGCTAGGAATCATAGAGTCATAGAATCATTAAGGCTAGAAAAGGTCTCTAAGATCATTCAGTCCAACTGTT
This sequence comes from Myiotriccus ornatus, assembly GCA_036023395.1. Taxonomy (NCBI): domain Eukaryota; kingdom Metazoa; phylum Chordata; class Aves; order Passeriformes; family Tyrannidae; genus Myiotriccus; species Myiotriccus ornatus. Next base: position 23,035,462 of record JAYRBT010000177.1, read on the forward strand.
AAAGTAGCACTGCTGTTTCCTGACTAAGCCGTGTCCCCAAATGCCACATTCACAAGCCTTTTGAACACTTCCAGGGATGGTGAATCCTCCACTCCCCTGGGCACCCTGTTCCAGTGCCTAACCACACTTTCAGTGAAGAAACTGATTCTGACACAATTTAGTTTTGTGGCTTTTATCCCTCTATAAAGTGTTAGGCTGTTCGGGAGTATTTTGCAGCTGGCAGACTGAAGACATTTGAAGTAGATTGAGTGTCTTCATGTGGCTGAGATGCAGGAGACTTCCCTTTTCTCCTTCAGTAACTCCACCCTGTCAGAAATTGTTCCATGTATAAAATATGTAAATCAGCTGTACTGTTGAAAGACTACGGGACAAAAGAGATGATATTTGGCACAGCTACAAAACACAGTCCTCACTGACACCTCAGTTTAGGTGCTGTTCAGGGACAGGGATGATCTTGCACACTGGGATATGCACCTTGGGGATGGCTAGGTATGAAGAGGATACGAATAGCAACTGTCTTGAGAGTGGGACAAAGGTGAAACACACTGACTTTCATAGCTGCTGGCCACAGAGGAAGAAAATCGGAAGACTAATTAATACCTTTTTTTGAGAGAAAGGTGAACAGTTCTGTTCCTTAAATTGTGCAGATGAGTACTTCAGTGATGGAGACACCAGGGAAAAGGAGGACATCCGAGCAAGCACAGATTTTCTGGGGAGTCAAAGGCAGGTGGAGTATTGAACGACTAATGTCTCATTGCATTAGACATTCCTCTAAGCTAGGAGTAGAAATGTCTCCTCCTAGGTGGAGGATGACCAGGTCCTAGACACCAAGCAGCTTAATCACCACCAGGACTCACTGTGGCTGTCCAGTGGAAAACAAAGAGTGGTACGGAATATAGTTATCTCCAGGGGGACAGATGAACAGGGGTATTGAAGACCTCAGCTGTGGATTTATGTCTTTAAAGTGATACGTAAGTAGTTGGGCCCCTGTGTGAATCAAGCTGATAATACATTATAGACTCTGAAAATGTTCACGTTACAACCTTGACAGCTCAGCATTTGACATATTTTTCCCTTCTAACTCAACTAGTTTTATATATTAGGGAAGAAGAGAAATAAAGAATGTGTGATGACCATTTTTTTCCCTTAAATTTCCTTTAAAAAACTCTTCTTGTACCTCCTTATTTATAAAAATTGAACAAATGCTTGGTGTAATTTATTTTTATAAGTTATGATAATCATTATATGATTTTTACATTCAGTATGCCTTGTTTTCTATTTATACAGTGAAAAGAGAGATTAAGCATTGTCACTAGAACTTCCAGCTGGGCTCTGGAATTACAGCTATTCAGCTGGCTCTGACTCATTTTGACAAATAAAAATACTAAATTCTGAAGTCTAATAAGCTATGTTCCTGCTGCATGTAAGACAGAAGGGGCTGTCCATCTTGCTTTTTTTTTTGTACCTGTAACCTGCAGCCTCTCTGCAGACAAACAGAGTTTCCTAGCTGGCAGGAATAAAGCTAATCTGAATAGAAAAAGGACTGCAGTCATGTAAAATTGGAGAAACTTTCTAGAATAATCCTGGGTCTGCATGTTCTGCAATTCCAAGAATTCTAAATTCAACTAGAAAATAATTAGATTATTCAATACCTGGAAAGATGCAAGAAGTAAAGGTTTAAAAGATATATACCTGTATATACTCAGTTGCAGGATACTTCTGATGAATAAATTGTTACAATAAAGATTTATATTAAGTCATATTTGTCAGAGTAGTTTTTTCAAACGGCAATTCAACACCATAAATTTATCATCTTTTTAATGAAAGAAATTGGAATTAACTACAGGCTTTTCGTTTAGTGAAAAGTTTTCTGATTTCTACATAATATATCTTCTTACATTTTCAAACAAAAGAAGGTATTTTAGGTTTCCTGTAAAATGAAATTCACGTAGGAAAGCTCTGAGGTCTTGGGCAAACTAGACTATTTTTTTGTTCCAGTGTTTAACCACCATCAAGGCTTAAAAAGTGTTTTCCTGTTTTTCAGTTTGTTCCCACTGGGCACCGCTGAGAAGAGTCTGGGTCCATCATCTTTACACCCTCCCCTCAGGTATACATTAATAAGATCTTTCCTGAGCCTAACCTTCTCTAGGATAATCAGTACCAGTTCGCTCAGCCTCTCCTTGTCTGAAAGATGTCCAGTACATTTTTCATCCTGCTGGACTCTTTCCAAGAAGTCAGTGTCTTTTCTGTTTTGGGGCACCCACTACTGGAGACATCACTCCAGCAGTGCTAAGCAGAGATGAAGGATCACCTCCCTGAACATAGACTGAATATTTTAACAATATAAATGGCTGGTTAAAGCTCAGTTGTGCAAGGTCTAATGACAGAAACCCACACAGTTGTGATAAATGTCATAGTCTCATAGTGGATGCCCTTCCTCTCAAACAATAGATCTATCCAATTGACTGATGAAAAACACAGTTTCAACCTCCCTGCCTCAACTTCTGGTATATGTAGATTACTCTGAGATTTAGCTCCAGCCCCCACCTTGTCAAGGGCAATTAAACGTAATCAGACTTAAGGTAATGATCCTGTTAGTACCGTTAAAATACCTTTTACAAAGTCAATGCTTCTTGAACACCAAAAACAATAAACACAACAACAACAACAACAGCAAAAAGGCACAAAAAAACCCCACCAAACAAATAAACAAAAAAATATCACCAACCTACCAGTCACAAAATCTGAATGCACAGTCAAATTGGGACTTTGATTGATATGCGTGATTGTGCATGCAGAGGCAACAACCTGATATCAAATCTTCACTTAAACAGACTGAGCCACCAATTACAACACAGAGCTCAAATACCAAGTTTAGCATCAAATCTGGGCCCACACACTTTTAAAGGAGTTTAAGCCAGGTGTTTTCCTAATTCTTTTGAATTTCAGAACAGAGATTAAATCAGTTTAGTATTTTTTGCTCTAGAATTAAACTTGTCCTCTAGAATTAGATTTGTCCTCCTGCCTGCTCATCTATAGTTCCTCTCTTTTCCGTAAAAGCTAAAGTTTTCTTGAACAAAACAAACTCTCAGATACTTTTTTAGATGCAAATGGCCTAAAATACAAGTGGATCCATTGCTAAACATTTCTACAAGATTGTTCTGAAGATGTCCGTAAGTATAGAATCAAAATCCAGTCTGAATGTTATTTTCTTCCAGTTGACAAGGTCCTGTCAGTCATCAGCTACTAAGAATATTTTTGAAACAGTGGATCTTGGGCCAGATTCAGACCAATTCTCTTCAGCTTTTTAATTTTTAAATTTTGACAAAGTTACAAGATATAAGTAGAGCAAATTCTCTGTAGGCAGGGTGCATAGAACAGTGGCTTTCCAGAACACATCAGAAGACATTGCATATGCTCACAGCATTTGGTTTCACTATAATGCTCCCCAAATTCTTGTATTTTTACCCTAAGTAGGAGTTCATATTACTGTATTCTTTGGGAGATATTTATGATCCATCCAGGGAATTAGACACAGCTGGATCACTCCTAATTGCCCTGCCCTAAATGCTGTAAGTGTGGGCAATTCACCCAGAAGCTCATGTGCAGGGCTGGGAGGGTTTGGCCAATCTGGGAAGATTTGTTTCAGAATTTTTAACCAGACTAGCAAATGTTCCCCAGTGAATGTATGGGCAATGAAGTTCTCTAATAGAAAAACTAGGTGATGATAATAATAAAAATGAGACAATACTCTGAAATTACCTTCAGTGAGATTGGACTGAAACGACAGGGTAGGATATTGAATAAATGGCAAATCAGAAGCACAGTCTTGCTTCATGAGGGCATTTCTGAAACACTGTCACATACACATTCATCCCTCCAGTCAAAGTGTTTCTGACTTCAAGGAAAAGGACTGTAGTCATCTCCTCTTCCCATATAGTGACCCTTGCTTGGCTTTTTGTTTCTGGATTTGTTTGAGGTTTTTTGTTTGCCTTTTTTTTTTTTTTTTCCCCACAGTGACTAAGCATCTAATTTGAATCAACTATGGGAGAAGAGAGGATTGAAGGTAAAGTAGTGCTTTTTATTATTCAGGTTGTCGTTAATTGCTGTTTTCAGTTCACAACATTTAAATGAAATATTCACGCAATTGGGCCAGTTGTAATTCAATCAGAAACCCATCCAACTACCCTGAGGAATCCCATCAGGGCTCCTTACGCAGCAAGAAAGAATTTTAATTAGAAATTTGAAATAAGCTTTCCTCCAGTTTTGCCAGGAACAAAATGGGCTGGTGCTTAGTGTCTCCATTTGGGGAATTAAAGCCTTTGCAAAAAAATCAGTATTTAAAGAAACATCTAGAATTTAAGGGCATGATAAATGGGTCTGTATTTGCACTTTCTGGTAAATCCCAGTGAAGAATATGAATGTCTTGCAAACACATTTCTAGGTGTAAAGTACACTACCACATCACTGTATTTGCATTTTTAAAAGTTCTATCTTCTACTAAAAATAATGAATTATTTATCTTTGAAGATGCAGCTACTAAAAAATAGGAGGTAGAGAACAATTTGAGTGGCAAATTACTATTTAGGCCTTTTAAAGAGGACACATGGTATTAGCCCTGAGAGGTGTTTTGAATTCTTAGAATGCTTGCAGTAAGATGCTTGCTCCAGCCACAGGATGAGAGGTGAACCAACAGGATTAGTTCCCACCATTCAGAAGTCATGATTCTTAAATCAGTCACTAATTTTGAGGTGTATGGCCTAACTCTAATAAACTGGGGGAGGATAGCAGGGGAAGTTACTTAACTCTGCTTTAAGTTGTTGTAGAGTAAGTCAGCCCAGCTTTCTACTCTGTAATACCTTTGGCAGCTGGAAGCTTCCTGAACAAAACCAGTTCTGGTACCTGTGTAGCATTTGGCATCTATTGTAAATGTGGGTGCAACACCAGGCTTGAATCCATTACAACAAGATTTAGCACTCTACTTTTAAACTTAATACAGTCATTAGGTGGTAGATAAGTAGCAAGGTGTGGGGTTTGGGATTTATTTGGTTTCTGTGGTTTGATTGGGTTTTTTAAGGGTTTTTTGTGTGGTTTGGGTTGTGGATTTTTTTTGGGGGGGGAGGTTGTTTGTGGTTTTTTCTGCACCTTTGATGGGGTTTAGACTGGGTTGAGGTTTGTTTGTTTGTTGGAGTTGGGAATTTTTGGTTTGGTGACTTTTATGCTCTTTCTTAAATTTTTTAACAGAGCTTAGAGGGAAATTATATAGCCGTCTACCCTTAGACTGCTTTTCCTTTTGCTTCCTCACCTTTATGTTCATGGCTTGTTTTCCTTCTGCTAACATCTTTCTTAAAAACTCCTTTAAAAAAAAAAGTACAGACCTGAACACAGAAGTCTTTCCCTCAGCCTAAAACATGGTAGCCTAAAGCTGCCATTTGCAGACCAAGTACTGGCTCATTTTGACATGTTTTTCCTAGCTTTGTAACCCTGGAACCATATTGCTTTTTTTCTATATCATTTGCATTTAATTAGAGTGACAAGCACAGTAGGGCTATTTTGGAGGCTTCCTGAGGCCGTTTGCTCAAGGCCATTCCATTTGTCATAGAGATCCAGGACTTGAACCTCACTGTTCTGCACCTGCACCAAAGCCGTCAGACCCTTCAGAAGGGCAGGAGGGAGAGAAAAATACAGAATTGTAGGCAGTAACTTACCTAAATTGGCAGCAGGTCCATTGACTAGACTTACACTACCAGCTGATAGTCTATGGTATTTGGATACTGTCCTAATAAAAAATGTCCTACTGTCCTAGCCTTACCCCTAAGACAAGTGCTCCAAAACTGTTAAGAGTACAAAATCAAGCTTCCACTTTAAATGTTTTTCTCCTGCTGCTTGGAGTCCCTAGAGCTCAGCTAGGAATAAAAGGTGCCTGATTATATATGCTTGAGGGTGAATCTGAACATACAGCCAAAATGGAAAAGGTAGTACTGTTATTTGGTTCAGTATAAGTAAGGGCTTGATCATAAGTATTTCTGGTGCATTTTTGGTATGTCTTTTTTCTCCCCTTCTCTATGCATTCCAAGACTTGGGACACATGTCTCAGACACACATTCACTTAATGAAAGTCAGGAACAAGGTTTTGTGTTAAAGCATGAGTTACGCTATTTAAGGCATTTGTTGTGTTTTCATGTTTAGAAAGGGGACTTTCTATTATAGCAAGATAATTAATTGGGCTATATGTTACTTTTATTTTTCTGACTAAAAGTATTCTCATTTCACAAGGATTATGTAGTTCGGTTTTGCATGGAAACAATATTAGCTAGAAAACAGTTAATCTCTTGAAACAGGAAATTAGTGTATTTGTATGGCAGCTACATTTATAAGAGAATAAATTTTCCTTCAGAGCCATCTCACTGATTTTACAACCAGTTTCACATTTAATTCCGGTTCTTTGGGGCACGATATCTCAGATATTTCATGGAAATTACTGCAAAATATTTAGTAAGTTGTGATTGAAAATTAGCATGTTTAGTTCACCTCATTTCAAAATGACTTATGAACATGTTTAAACTGTAGTTAAAGTATAGCATTCTTTATAGCATTCTGAACTAGAGCAGGTGTCCCAGTTCAGTATGCACAGCAGAAGATCAGGTTGTAATCACTATTATACTCCAAAGGTTAATTTACAAGAGCAAAGTGATTTTAATGGAAAGGGAAAGTTTATTTAAACAAAAGCTCTTAATCTAAAAGGAGTTCAGACGTCGTAATCCCAAGGGAGTTCTCCTTAAAAATTCTTAAGGAAATAATGAAGAGCAGAAAAAAAGGCTGAGGGTTTAAGGAAATCTACTGAAATTCAGCAGTCAGTAGAGGAAGAGAAGTTACAGTCATGGAATGAAAGTTCTCTACTTGTTCTCTACCTGTACCTCTTTTGCTGTTTTGTCTACTAAACATCTTTGTGTTTCCTGGAGGGGCTCTCTAGATTGCGTAGAACAGGAATTTAATTATCAGAGTCTGCCATTATAACAGTCAGTCCCTGTCAAATATATTAGTGACTTAAGGAAAAAATAATCCTCACAAAGGATCTCTGACTGAGGGAATTAAATAGTCAGCTAAAAAAAAGACAATTCACATCACTCTGAAACTAGAGTTTCAGTCTTTTTTCCATGACCTTTTTAGCTACAGTAGGAAATGGTAATACATACAATGCCATAGTTAAAAGCTTCCATCCGTATTGGATTGATTTGCTTTCCATTCTCAGACATTAATGACTTATCTTTTCTACAGAATGGATAGATTCAATGCTTAGCCTTGAAGCTACATGACGTAACTACAGAAAAGGTAAACATTATTGCCACTCTCGGATCACTGCTTATCTTCAGATAATATGATGGGACAAGTACTGTCTTTATATGCAGAGAAAATGCCATTTAAAGTCTCTATCAACATACAAATTCTGGACTGGACCTTAGCTGCTGTAGCAAAAACAGCTTTTAGGCTGAATATGAAATCTTTTCTCTTGTCTGCTTAAGCAGGGAGTAGGTTGTCAGTTCATACTTTCCTCAATATATGTAAAGTAATAATAGTGATATGCCTAGAGATTATCATAAAGAGTTTTTTTTGACAGCTGGGAGCAGCTGCACTATAAACAAAGAAGGCGCAGAGACAAGGCTGTCTAGCCAGACCAATGCACATTGTGTGTTCCCTGGAGAAACTCATCTCTTCTGCTACTTCGCATTGCTCAGCTTACCCAGCATGTCTCAAGCCATGTCTAATTATCATTTCTACTTTCATTCAGTCCAAAGAGGCATTATTACATCAGACAAAACATGCACCCTATTTCTGTGTTAGTCATGTATTACTTCTCCTCTTCCCTTCCACCTGAGCTTTTATGAAATTGGTTTCTTCAGCTCTACCTCACTTGACTCACAGCTTGGCATGTGAAGGCATATTTCCAGCTCACTGAAGTGGCCTTTGGTGGTTCATGACGCCTTTTTACAAATTGTAGAGTACATTTGCTATTTAAGTTTCTGTTATTTCTTACTATTTTTCCTTATCTATGCTTCCCCCTGCCCCCCCCATCACTAGTTTAGAGATACTGTAGGCATGAAAACTTGATCTCTTGGAACTATGCCATTAATGTGTGGCCTGTATAGGTGTACACAAACAATAGCACTTATGAAACAGGAACCAAGATGAGTAGATCTCCAAGTCAATCTAAGAATGCAAACTATTTTTTCTGGTTACACTGGAGTTGCTAAACCTCTTCATCTTTGCAATCTACTGTACTGCTTCTACACAAACCTGCAGTTATTTCCTATGAGTGAAATATATAGACAGGAGGAAGCACCTGTTTGCATATCTACTACTTTAAATCATGCTGGCACTTGGCCTGAGTCACCTTTCATCACTGTGATTTCAAAATCGGCAAATCTGAAATACCTCAACATTAAAGACAAGCATTAAAAGCTGTCATTGTCATTGAAATGGAATGGGCATTATTCTTTTCCTTTAGAATTCCAGAAGCACCTTTACTATCCTGTTCTAGTTGAATTTGAGAGAAAAGTCAGTAAAGATCAAGAAGAAACTGGAATTAAAATAATTTTATAACTTCAAAGAGCCATTGGCCCTGTGAAGATTCTGCTCCGAGTTACTACCAGGAGGCAGATCCATAATGCATAATAAAAGCATCAGATCTCCCACACTGAAACATCTCCAATCTTCTCCATATCTGATGTTTTCTGGAAAATGAAAAGTAAGCATGAGTATGTTGAAATTTTTAGGATGTGAGCCTCCTTTTCCTGAAGCCAATCAAGCAGCTCCCAAAACATGGAAGAAACCTTTTTGCCTTTTCAAGGAATTAAGAATTGCGTTTAGTTCAGCACTATTACATTTACCTAGTTGATGAGAATGAAATTGATGATGAATACTTGATTTCCAAAGATAGTTGTTCTTTAAGCCGCAGCTGTTTTCAAAAAGGATGGGACTAGCTGATATCTTGAATAACTCCTTGAAAGAAAGGGAAATCAAGACAAAAAGGGTAAGGTAAGTAGACTGTTTTCTAGATGGATTCATATCCCCACTCAGGCCAGAAGTGGTTAAAATAGCATGTGACACAAAATAAATTAAAGACCAGACAGTGGAGGCCCGTGCTTTTTCTGGCAACCCCTAGATGGAACCAAAGTAGTAAAACTTTAGAGGAGGCTACAGATATGAAGTGTATATCTGTCTTCTAAACTTTGAAAAACAATTGCTTCTTTTCTCATTGAGAAGGACTTCCCCTTCAGTTGTCAAAAGATTATTTTTAAAAACAAAGGAGAGAGAATTAAGTCAAATTATGGAGTTTTGCCTTTAGTGGGTGCCATAGGATTACACAGTGTTTGCAGGCCTGTGCTTTTCCTTACACACACATGTATTCTCTGGACCATTCCCCTTCATAGTACTTTGGGTTCTCTGTGGCTGTGGAAGACCAAGTTCTAAAAAACTTTTCATTAGGGGAAGGTTGAGGCTGTTTTAAGTCTAAGATTTGAGTTTGTTTGGTTTATTAATTTTGGTTATGAAACTAATCAGTCCCTTTTGATAGCTATGCATAATAACAGAATTTATAGTATAAGTTTTGTTCTTGAATTCTGACTATACAGACACATCAATTTTGTGATTCAAACACCCAGGTAAAGATCTAGTCTTGGCTCTGTACTCCCCAGTGTCCTAAAAATTTTAATAACAAGGGACAAATTACATGGCCAGCAGAAAAGCTTTATGGACCACAAGGCAGTACAATATCTACAGCAAATATAGTGCATTATGGTTTGCTTCCCTAAACCCAGGAATAAATAGGACATGAAAAATTGCAACTCTTTTTCTCTTACTGTACTTCCTTCTGTGTCCTGTAAAGCTGTAGATGGGCCTGTTTTGTTATAGTTTGACAAGATGATCTGTCGTATTTTTAAGTTTGTGTCTACTAGGTGTGTAAAACAGGTAGGTAATTTCTAGTAATCCAGTTGTTCTAATTGACAACAACATAATCTTTATAACTAATACTTTGATTTTTAAACATTACCTCCTACTTGAGTAGCCTGGAACTGAACCTGGTGTCTTTTTTGTATTTCCAGTTATTGACTGTTAATCAGTACTGATTTGCTGATTAATCAGTAAGATAAGGACATTCATGAATAGATCCATAAATCACTCCCTCCTCTATCAGTCAAACACAGTGATATGCAGGGAAAGCTGGGACAGGCAGTGCTGAAACAGAAGTCTCTTCAAGGACAAAAAAATAGAGGTATTGTGACACAGAAAAGGTATAGAAACATGCATGATATAAAAACCTCACTTTGGACGAAGATACATAAGAATTTTCTGGGTATGCTCAGTTGCTCTTCCAGTTCTCAGGTCTCAGTCCATTAGCTAGCTGTCCTTTAAAGCAGAGTAAAATCAGGGTGTGCTTCCATTAGCATGTGATGCTGAAATGAGCAACTCTTGAATCAAACAGCTGACTTCAGCATATACTTGGAAGTAGTATTTAAGTCCTTACCGAGCTTTATGTTTAAAAAAAAATGTCCACAACAACAAGATTTAGGGAAAATAATTCCTTTCTCAGATGAAACTTGTACAAACTACCTTTTTTTCCCCAAAAAATTTGATCATAAAATAGACATAAGTAAATTTGATAGGCATTTGACAGCACTGTTTGGATATTCCTCCGTACTAAGAAGATACATTTGCTACCATAGTTTCCTACACTAGAAAGAAGAGTCAATTGCAGAAGGAAATTAGAAGCTGACATAAAGGTCAGAGAGTAGGTGAACAAGGGAAGGGAACTTCTGAAATTACACAGCTATTGCAATTAAGGTCTGAGAGTCCTTCTTCTATGGGTCATAGGATCTGTGGCTGTTTTGATAAATGTTTTAACTTTCATAAAAGATCTATCAAAGGTAGCAATGGCAGAGGAAAACAGTTCTCTTTACGAAATCACTTACAAGAAGTGAGTCAAAAAGTTCCTTCAGTTTCTGTAACCTCAGTGAATCTGGATAATTCAACTGCCACTCAGCCTCAAAGTTCTTATTCTAGCAACATTTCAAATATTTGCCAAACTACTAGTTAAATCTATATATATACTGTCACATTTGACATAACATTTAAACGGTTGGATTTCAGCATGAGTAACCCTTGATTTAGGATGCAAAATCATGAAAGAATGCATCACATTAGATTTCATCTAGGACACATTTAATGAGGATTGAACCCTATTGAAATTCTAAGCATACTTCATATTCAAAATCCCCATATTTCATTAGTGTGTTTTGTAGAACACTCTCTGCATTCAAAACAAAGAACTGGTTTTGCTCTATTTGGAAGTGGGTAAAGTGACATCAAAAGAGAATACTGCTATGATGATAAACAAGGCAGTGAGAACAGAAGCCTAAATAATAAAAAGTTAAAAAGAACAGCAATCTTACACTATTAGGGTGATCATAATAACTCTCTGTATTAACCCTCTTAATTTGCATTCATATTATTGCTGAAAGGAACTAGTTGCTGGATCATATTAGGAATTATGGTTTTCCATTATTACAAAGCTCCCAGCTGAAACAGAACTCTGGAGTTTTTTCTGAATGACAGAAAGAAGTGAGGGGTGGAAAAAAAAGGATTACAATTAAAGAAGTCCTTCATTTACCTTGTAGCTGAACAGAATAATCTGTGCTTTTTTATAACAGCTGTACTCACTACTGCAGGATTGGTGTGTGGAAAATCACCTTCTTAAAGCATTAGCCAGAACTACAACACATAAATCTAGGTCTGGATCATGTACAAATCTGTTACCCAATAAAAGGTAAAACAGTAAAACCTGTCAAAACCAGATAAAGCATGGAGAGTATTTTAAGAACAACAGCTAAGGAGAAGATCCTGACTACTGTGACAGAGAGGGCACACAAAGCGACTGCAGTGGTAGATTCGCAGTCTAGAGTGGAAACTCTTAATTTTTTCTTAGGCATCAGAAAGCAGAGTCAGAAGAAAAGTTATAAAATAAAACCCCAAAGTCTTTAAAAAACAGCAAGGATGAAAGGTAATGGCTGCTTCAATAAGTAGGTAAGATTCCTGAACATAGAAACAAAGTACAATCAGTCAACTCCCCCCCAGAAAAACCCTACAGAACAGGAGATATTTGATCTATAAGAGCATAAACTTGGAGGAGGAACACAACTGAAAAGCTTTGCTGTCTTCAAGCAAAACTATTTCAGGCAAATAAAAATTTGGGACAAGAGCAGGGTCAATTGTCTGACTATACCAGTCGAATCTATTTTCTATACATCTCCTGCGGCTGACACCAGATCAGAATTCATGAAGCAGCACTCAATAAATAATGTGTGATGATAGGAATATTACCACCATTCTTAACCTACATTTTTCATACAGTTCTCTACTAATGCATTTACACATGTACTATAAGAAGAAATAATGAAGAAGTAGTCCTGTAGCTTTATAAAACTATCATCCCAAGTGATCATTTATAAAAGTAATTTGGTATCAATTTTTTAGGAAAAAAATTTGGGGTGTTTGGGTTGGTCATTATTTCCTTCCACTTTTTAGCCTTTACATGATACAAGGCATAAGCAGAACATTTAATTTGTACTCATCTATATGATCTATCTATCCTTTTTCTTACACAGGCTATCTGTCTTAGATGTATACAGTGATACATAAGAAAAATGTTTTATACATTAAAAACACATAAGATGTATAAAAATATATTTCCTTTGACTTGTAAGCCTTAATAAGACCCACAATTAATACATAACAGAATAATGTCTCTTAAAATTTAGTCATTATTTTCAATTATTAATTAATAATTATTTCTTATTTCAAGTAAAAACACACTAGATGCTTAATTTTAAAAACAAACAAACAAACAAAAAAACACAACGAAAAACCGTGTATCTAAGATGTATCTATGCACAGCAACACTTCTCTAACAAGGTTTGTCCGTATTGTGTTGCAATCACTGCTCGTGCCTTAGTGCTTATATTCTGTGATTAAATGGGACTGGAATAAGGTCACTGTCTTGCCAGCTGGATATTGCATGCACCTTCCCTTTTTCTTAAGTTCTGGTAATCTCTGAACTGACACTGTCTTTTGACCTGGCCCCTCTTTGTACCATGCTGACCTTCTAATAAACATCAATATTTCATACAGAAATTATGGACAATCCACCTGAACAATCTAGATGCACTGATTTTTCCAAGGAGGCTTGAGAATGATCATTTAAATTCTGGAATCTGTTTCAAATATGTATGATCCTCCATGGAAGAGTGATTGAGAGTTTTCTGTGTGTTGGTTCATTAAGAGTGCTCTCCTCTGAAGCAGAGTCTCCGAGCTGATTAAGCCCAAGTGCCCTAATTTCTTGAAGCAAAGCCCAACAACTGCATTTTCCTCATACCTTCCACAGAAGTCAGCAGAAGGCAGAGAGAGTGAGTGCTCTTCTTCACAAGCAGTTGTCATCTTAAATGCCAGTGCACGGAAGAGGTAAAAAGCACTTTACAGCTCATTCAGAAGTTCAGCTGTCAAGTTTGTGGAGGCTCTTCCTGCTTATTATACCTTCTTGGTGTTTTTCTTCTTTGACGGGTAGCACACAGCTACCCGTCAAAAAAAAAGCCTCCTCTCTCTCTCTCTCTCACCATCAGCCTAGCATGTCTGTCCCCAGAGTCCTTTCTCCTCAGGAAGATGGTAACAGCTTGCTAAAGTCCTTAGACCACATCAGGGAAGGGGAGATTAAATATACCTAGTGCGTGATAAAGCCAGGGGCAGGAGGAGGGCACCTTCTGTCAGTGGAACCTGCAGAGTGTTCCAATAAGAGTTCAAATTGGGGAGTAACACAAGAAACAAACCCTCTCATATCACTGAGACTTAGAGATTGTAACAGCTGCAAACACCTCAGAGAAGGAGGCACAGCAGAGGTGGTATTTGGTATAAAAGTTAAATTGATCTCTAGGGGACAGATGAGAAATAGACCAAAGGCATTCTTGACCCATAACCTTGGATAAAAGCAAAAAATCAGGGCAGAATACTTCTTCACAGGACTGCCCCTCGCTCCTCAACACACGTGCACACCTGCAGAGGGATCTGAGTTATGCAATAAAAAGTTAGAGGGGAGTTTCAGAACCAAATTAGCAGGGTACCCCACACTCCTGCTGTAGACAGATATATTCACTGTAATGGGAATGTGGAGGCATGACAGAAAGTGCCACTAAGGCACGGTTGAAATTAACATAAAATGGATAGGTCAGATTTCCTACGGGAGTCAGTCAGATATTTTTCCTTCTGTGTTAGAAAAAAACTACTTAATTTCTGCACGAAGTCCTAACCCTTCATTTTACAACTTATCTTGGCCATGGCAGCTCAGCCACCAAACTTGTCAAGAAGATATTAAACACAGCATCATTTCTACACCAGAAGATTACAGTGATTCATTAGGCACCAAATATTTTCTGGAGTTCCCTGGCATCTGTATCAACATCATGCAACCTATGATTAAAAGCATAGCTTCTCATTTTAGATGGGTCCTCCTCTAAGAGTTAAGTCTGAAAAGAAGTTCTTAAGTAATACGCAGTCAGAAGAAATAAGCATTTAAATAAAAAGCAATTTGCCTTTAATGGGTTAGTATTCAGAGCCACATACAGACTGTACACAGTCCTGAGCAGTGGACTGTTCCACCTCATCACTTCCTCCTTCCCCCAGCCCTTACTCATATTCAACTTTAAATCTGAGGAGTGACAATCTTGTTTCAATCCTTAAAGCGCCCATACTGTGCAGATAAAAATGGCTAAACAGTGTTGGTTACTTTGCTGGCCCAGGATCAGAGACTCACTTCTCATTCCAGCTTGAGTACAGACTAGGACATTTTTTAAGCTCTGTCATTTCAATTAAGATTTATAGATATTAGTGACAATAAGAATAGGATGGAGGGGACAAAAGTACTCAAACTACTATGGGAGCCTGTTAACCAAGCTCTAAATATACCCAAGCTCACATAAAAGCCTTTAATTTACTGATTAAATGAATTCTCATATATGGTGCTAAATTCTAATTCAACAAAACTGCTCTATGGTCCAGAGAGGAAGCACTGGAAATGCTTTATGGTCTCTGCATTCTGCAGAAGTGGGAAACCAGCTGAGGTCTGTCCAAAGCACTTAGCCTTACCAGGAAAGAAGCTTCTTTTTCTGTGATATTGGCTGTCCTTCAGTCTCAGATGGGAGTGATATATATTTTCCTCAGAAATTTGAAATTTCAACTAATAGAAAACATAGGCTTGATCACGACCATGGTGCAGTACAAATAAAATTTTCCACAAGTAATACAAGAGATAACTTCTATATTGACTGAACAAACTCAGAAAAGAAAAAGCAATGTGAAATAACAATCTATTTTTCTTTGGTTAAAAGTAATATCATTGTGCATCCAAGTGTTCACAATGGCAGAACATAGCAGAACAGACAGGTGCACTTGAGAAAACTGTAATATTTGATTAATACTGCAATTTCAAATGAATGAAACAGTAAAAATTATTAAATTACTTTCAGTGGATCAGGAGCCAGGAAAAGTAAAGTACAACTACAGTTTTATCAATACTGGCAGGAACCCATAATTTGTACATTTCTAGCTAGTCATGGATGTGACAAATCTGTGATGAGGCCTACCCCCAATAAATGTTACAAAGCTTATTCTGCACTAAAAAACCCCACCCAAAGCACATCCAAATGAAAAGAAGAAGCATAAGGAGACTGATACACATTCTTAGGAATAACTTCTACCATGTCATGAAAACATGAAAGCAGACCAAGACACTGTGGTCAATGAGTTAACTTTACACAAAGAAAAGGGAGTTAAAAATCACGTGGGTGAAAGTGCAAGAAATGTGAGCACTACAACTGTGTTCTGCAATAGAAGGGGAATAAAAGAGGAATGATGTTACAGGTCTAACTGTGCCTTGAACCCATTCACTTTGTCTCGAGCACACCCATTAGGTAACAGCCGTAGCTTCTGTTCCTCCTTGCCTGACAACATAGTCCTGCTGCATTTGTCAACATGTTAAGATCTGGCCAGCAAGATATGTACACCACTTTTTAAATCTCTTTCTATGGGAACCTGTAATGTTACCTAACCAAAAATGCAGCAGCCTTTCAAAGACAGAGTTTATTCAATGATCAAAAGGATCCTTAAATCCTGGATGCTAGCTTAACATGAAGCACCTTTATACAACACTTTGTACAAAACTCAGTCTAATGACAATTTGAGTAAAATCAGCTGACTTCCATCTTTGGATTGAGTCCAACAGACACTTGTTTTTCCTGTATTTCTCTATCAGAAATATTTGCTTACTTCTTGCTTCAATCAGCATCTTTAGTCACTAGGATCCCTTCACTCTGAGTTTTCAAATACTGCAGTCAGGAAAGCCTGTTCCAAATCAATACCTCTGCTGTTGTTTTCTAGAGCCTTGCTATGCATTTCCTTGTGATTTTTTATCGTGACTTGTCAGCCAAGCAGACAACCCAGAGGGAATGAGATACATAAACATGATCCTTTTTACTTTCCCTGTCGAGGTTGGGAAGTACAGACAGTAATACACCCAACCTGCGGTCAGCAGGGCAGAGTGTAGGTTTCTGCACACTCTGAAGAAAATAAGCATTTAAACTAGCAACTGTTAAACATATCAAAATTCTCTTTCCAACAATGTTGTTAAAACAGATCCACCTACTTGCATTTGCTTGGGGAGCAAGATGTTACTTTGTCAAGCTTAACAAAACTCAGCATTTTCTCAACTGGGGCTCTTAAAAGGAAGCATTAAATGGATTTTGGCATGTAGAGTATTATGAAAAGTGGCGCTCTTTGCAATCCCATTTAGCACACATCAGTTGTTATGGATGCCACTGGGATTATACTGACTTCTAGAAATGTTTCAATAGGAACTGTATGATTGTTTGTAGCAGAGTTATTGCAGGAAAAATTCCATTACTGAAGAAACCACACAAAACAAAAATGAAAAAAAAAAAAAACCAAACCAAAAATCCCCAAGAAAATAAACAAACCCAAAGTTATTCACAACAAAAAAAAATGTGCAAAGAAATATCAAAATCTAGAAAAATTTCCAAACAAATAAATACCAGAGAAAATACCATTCACTCTGACATTTGCTGACATCCAAATGCTGTAAGTTATATGGACAAAACAAAAGTCCCCCATACTCCCTTAGCAAATCATGGTCATCTGTTATCCCTCTGGAGTTACTGCATCCGTAAACAGATACAATACTTGATATTCAAAGAAAGAGCAAATAACCTGTGTGAATTTTGCATTTCTTGGTGAAGAAAATTAGCTTTTGAGACAACTGGCTACAGACAACTGCATTACAGTAGGAGTGAGCAAGACTGCAAAAAGGCTTTTGAAGAAATAAAGGATCTGCACAAATACCAAAATCTGAAATGGTATAACCCAGAAAAAAAAGGCTAGTCTTAAACAGGACACGTCATAGACAGGGGTGGAACAGTGCCATTAGAGTGGCTGCTAGCATCTACTATCATGCTAGATATAGAATTAAATTATTGATTGGAGTGAAAATCTGTGGAAACTGGAAAAAGACGTTGTATCAGTACCATTTAGGATACAGATTTAACCAGAAACTTATGGCTGAACTAAATTAAAAACAAAAAAACAAAACAAAAAAAAACCAAACAAAAAACCAAAACCAAACAAACAAACAACCCCCCCAAAAAAACACACAAAAAAAAAAAAACACAAACCACTGAGAATAGGGTGAACTCCCTCCTCTGTTTCGAGGCTCCAAAGAGCATGAAATGGATGTTATTATACAGACAGCAATATGGAGCAGGAACCAGTACCGATCAAGAAGAAACATTTATTGATTAGCTATTGTCATACATGACTCAAGCTTTTCGTTTATCTAGCTCAGCATTCTATAGCTAAGAGACAGCAACATCAGACACTTAGGGAGGAAGATTAAAAAAAGGTCTTAGTAACCAGATATAAGATTATCCATGCAAGTCTCAGCTTACTCCCCAATAACTAAGAATAACTAAGAAATTTAGACTAGCTGCCACATGGTCTCAGTGGTTGACAATTAACACTGAAAGCAGCAGAAACATAAATATGAATCAAAGCCTTCTGTCTTCCCTCTGCTACTTCCAAATACTCATCTTTTTAAACAGCACATAATGAATACAGTAATAAAAGGCTTGGGTAAATAGGCTATAGGTGGGTTTTTTCCTTGAACTGATTTTTTTAATTTAGGGTCCTGTAAGAAACACTAATAGTAGGTCACAGATCAGAGAATCACCAAGTAAACACAAAGCTCTGAAGAAAATAAATTATCTATTTTTATGATTGCCTAAATTTCAGCTCTGCAAGAAACTGAAAATGTCATCAGGATCTTCTACATAAATCTACATGAATCATGTTAAGGGCCATCCTTGCAAACATTTACCCATTTTAACCACAATCGACATGCAACAAAGTATAGTTCCTCTCTTCTTAACCATAAAAATGCCACAAGAGGCATCGTAGCCTAGACATCATTCTGGTTACGTGATTAACTTTTACAATTACATTATAATGGAATACTTATACACAGTTTACATCACACAAAGATAGGCAGCAGAAGATCAGTTAAGATTATTTATGGAATCTATTCCATCTTTTGTCAGTCTGACATTCTCTCCAATAATCTATCCAGTCTCAATTCAATTTTAACTGAAATTACATCTAAACACCAAACATCCACCTTTTGTAAGCCTACTTTTAGATTTTGACTGAACAGACAATTACAGCCTTAAATGAAACTTACAGGTTTTGAATTTTTTCATGAAGCCATGGCAAAGCAATCTTGGAGGGTGGGAGTAGCAGGGGAGAGGAGGCAGGAGGGTGAGCGTGCTGAGTGTTTGCTTATTTGCCGGTTTGGGGTTTTTTTAGGAATACAGTGTCTTTGAAAATATAAAACAAATACTTCTGTATCATTTAGACTTTAATTTTGAGGATAAACTTCTACAGAGATGTCCTTACTATCTGCCCTTTCTCATTGTCCGCTATCAAAATGACAGAAGCCTAGCTTTTATAAATAGGTAGAAGGGATGGACACTGAATTGCTGGACAATTTCTCTGTAACACAAAATGTGAAGTTTTCTTGCTTTCCTTGATAGCCTAAGAGAGAAACTGCAATTCACCAAGAAGTCGAAAAGATACTAGTTGATCAACAGACTTCTATCTGATGTTGCAAAACCCCTTTCAAAGGCTTTTAAAGTGGGTAAAGAAGGATAAAACAGAGTCAGGACAGAGGAAGTAATTAACAAGAGGAGAGAAATCGAAATAGACTTGACACTGCTTGAAGCAAGTATGAATACATTGACCAGTACGGGTCCATTAGGACAGATTTATTCTAATAAGGGTTAAAAATGGGGGAGAGAGGAGAGAGGGAGCCTGGGAGGAAAGCTCAGCACTGACATGAAAAATCTGCTATGGAGAGAAAGGAATTGAAGGTTTAGGTTTACAGTGAAACTCTGATTTATGAGCATGAGCAGTCGTGGACAAGCTCCATCATCTAGTCTAACTATAATCAGGTCCTTAGTCCCAAGGAAGCACAGTATGTCCCAGGACCATTTAGTAAATCATACTCACTTGACTCATAACAAAGAGAAAGACCAAATTATTTAATAAAACATGTGCCATCCACCTCCCAGTTATTTTAGTTTATAAACTCCTCTAGAGTGGGCAACCAGGCTCTGTCCTGTTACACTGACCATCTACCATCTCTAAATATTCGTAGAGTTTTGTACAGAGAACCAATTCACACTGGTGATCCATGTCAGGCTTTCTAAGTATGTCATTCAGCTGTATAAGATTCTTGCCTCAAAAGGGAGGGAGAATTAAAATGAAATAGTGAATGAATGAATGCATACATTAAGTTCATGGGAAGTTAAAGGTTCCACAGGATTTCTGAAAAGTAGCTCTGCTGAAAAATTTTCCTTCCTTGTCTGCATATTGCCTGTATGCTGCTTTCAAAATGGATTGTACTGGCAGTGTATGGAGATGCACATACTGAGGGTAGGCAGGAAGCATATGCCAAGACAGTGCCTATTTCAGGCTCTAGATGCTAGAGATGCTATTGGAAAGTAAAAATAGAAATTCCAGAAGTTTCAGTCCAAATACTACCTTTGCCACAGACAATGCACTACAACAGATGTGTCTTGTACTGATTATGCCTCCATTTCCCCATCAACTAATTAAAACCAAAACCAAATAACCTCTTACCAACCTTGAAAAATAGGAAAAATATCCACTAATATTTCCAGGGTGAACAGATTCTACAAGGACACAGGCTTATCTTCAGATGCATTTTCTTTAGATAGTGACTATTAGGCTTATTGATTTTAGTGCAGTGATTTTAGTGATTTTTAGGCTTATTCTTTTAGGCTACCTCTGGCTTTTATTGTGATACCAATTCAAAGCCAATAGAGCAAAGGGAGGTAAATTAAAGTGAGTTCTTTTTGACCCTAAATCAATGTGGTTGTTTGCTTTCAGGCAATGGAGTGACACTGGTGTACCACTGGTGTTGCTTTTACTAGAAAAAAAAGCGTCTTTTTAGAAGGCTTATTTAGTTCCCTCTAAATCTCTAGTGCATTGATGGCAATATATATTTTCCACAGAACTATTGAAAATCAACACTGAACAACCTGTGGATTTCTCTCAGCTAGCTAAATACACCTGAACTGCTAACCACTCTGTCTACTTCAAGATTTTAAAATAAACAAACGTTAGGTGAAACTAGGGGAAAAAAATCATCTTTTTAACAAATATAGACATAACTTTAGTGGGTCTAAATCTAGGGCAGTAAGCCTTTGTAACAGGTGAAAGCCAGGGAAAAAGTTCAGCTTGAACATTCAAAGAAACAGCAGGACAAGGAACCTTCTTTTACATCTAAACTGAGCACATTTTTTGAGAAATAACAGACATGGAAACTTTAAAGCCCTTCTAGTTTCTTTTTAGAGCACAGCCAAACTTTGAAGTCTCCTCCAGAGAACCTAAACACAGAAAATATGATGCAGCCTGGGGTTGCAAACCACCCTGCTTTGACACTGTGGGATCATTCTGTGACCGTCACAGCAAGCCTCTTGCTGGCACAGCTCTGCTTTTAATAAGGGATGTTTCAGGCAGCCCCACAACAGTAGCAGAGAATTCCACATTCATCTGCAGCCCCATCCTGAGCACAAGCAGAAGAAGAAAACCTGACTGATTCTCCAAGCCCCCCCTGTGGACCTTCATTTTGGCCATTCCACTTCCTCACAGAATCCCTCTTTGCAGCAGAAGAAAAAGGTGTGCAGGAAAAAAGTGGAGAAAAAAGAAACACCCTCGCCACAAACCTCAAAGACCTTCCCCAAATCCTGCTAGCTCCTCTTCATCAACTTCCATACTAGCTATTATTAAACATTTTGACTTATCAATAAGAGTCATAAAATGGTTTGTGTTGGAAGGGACCTTATAGATCATCTAGTAGCAACCTTTCTGCCATGGTCTTTGCAGATCCCTGGCATCCTGCTGTAATCTCCTAACTGTTTCCTGTGCAGAGCTCCTGTGGTCATCCAGGTGTTCTTCCCCATGCCCAGACCCTGCATCCATCTGGAGTGCTGATAAGACCTCTCTGCTTTTCCTCCACCCAGCCTCAGCACCCACTCCCCAGCTGCTTGTGGGATGGCAAATCTGAGTGTTACTAACCCTACTCAAAAGCTGACTCTGGCCTCATCCTTTCTAGATTTCTCCTTTAAAAATTAAATAACTGTGTGTATTTCTTTAAGGCTCTTTAGGCCAAAGAACAGCTGCAGAAGGTAATGCATTTTTAACGAGGATTAGAAAACTGACAAACAATCTAAAAATACAGCTGCAACAAATATTTTGCTTTTTGCCTCACTGTAACACTAACACGGTTGCTTTTATATGTATATATGCATTGATACACTAAGTAGAAAAAAATTAATCTCTTGGAGAAAAGAATATTAAAAATTAAATTAATTAAATTATTGCAGGCTTACAAATGGAATTCATCCAAGTATCCTCAAAGAGCTGGCTGATGTAATTGTGAAACCTCTATCAATGATTTTTGAACAGTCTTGGGAGGCCAAAGAGGTCCCAGTTGACTGGAAGCTGGCAAACATGGTGCTGATTTTCAAGAAGGGCAAGAAGGAGGACACCAGAAACTACAGGCCTGTTAGTCTCACTTCAGTGCCTGGTGAAGACATGAAGAAGATTATTCTGGGAACTATTGAAAAACATCTGAAAGACAGCACTGTCATAGGTGATGGCTTTGTGAGAGGAAAGTCCTGCTTATCAAACTTGATTTCCTTCTATGACAAGGTAACACATCCAGTTGATCAAGAGAAGCCAGTTGATGTAATCTTTTAGGATATCAGTAAAGCTTTTGATACTGTCTCTCACAGGATCCTTGTGGACAAAACGTCCAGCCCACAGCTGGATAAACACACCCTGTAGTGGGTGAGCAGCTGCCTCATGGGTCAAGCACAGAGGGTAATGGTGAATGGGGTGACATAAATGACTTGGATGCAAGAGTGGAAGGAATACTAAGCAAGTTTGCAGATGACAATAATTTGGGAGGAGCTGTTGACTCCCTCAAAGGCAGGGAGGTCCTGCAGAGAGACCTTGCGAAATAACTGGACTGGCCAAATACCAACCACATGGAGTGCACAGGGGGAAGTGCCGGATTCTGCGCTTGGATGGGGCAACCTCAGATGTTCATACAGACTGGGGAATGAGATGCTGGAAAGCAGTACCATGGAAAGGGACCTGGGGATCCTGGCTGATGGCAAGTGGAATATGAGCCAGCAGTGCCCTGGCAGCCAGGAGGGCCAGTCATGTTCTGGGGGGCATCAAGCACAGCACTGTGAGCCGGTCAAGGGAGGTGATTGTCCCACTCTGCCCTGCACTGGTGCGGCCTCACCTTGAATATTGTGTGCAGTTTTGGGCAATACAATATAAGAAAGATATTAAGCTATTAGAGTGTCCAAAGGAGGACACTGAAGATGCTGAAGGGCCTTGAGGGGAAGCCATTTGAGGAGCAGTGGAGAGCACTTGGTCTGTTGAGCCTGGAGAAGAGGAGACTGAGGGGAGACCTCATTGCAGTCTACAACTTCCTGATGGGCGAATGAAGAGGGACAGGCACTGATCTCTTCTCTGTGGTGACCAGTGACAGAGGAACCAAGGGAATGGCCTGAAGTTATGTCAGGGGAGGTTTAGGCTGGATATTAGAAGAAGGTTCTTCCCCTAGAGAGTGGTTGGGCACTGGAACAGGCTCCCCAGGGAAGCATTTGGATGATACTCTGAGGTACATGTTGTGACTCTCGGACATGGTCCTGTGCAGGGCTAAGGGATGGACTTGATCCTTGTGGGTCTCTTCAGTATATTCTGTGACTCTGTGATTCATATGAAAGGAAGAGAAGACAAAGATACACAGAAACCTTCATTTTGAACATGGAAGAGTAGAAGCAGTCCCTGGACTGTAGTTGTCCTGGAGCCAGTTCTTTCCATTTTTGTGGATTAATATAACCTCATGGACTTCAGTAGAAACCACATCTGCTAGCATCAACTGCAGATCTAGTCCCTGACTTCTGTGCCGAGCCAGGTTCCTTTCACTATTGTATCAGTATAACTGTTAACTTTATTGAAAACCTGTTTTTTCAGCCAAACATACTAGTAGTCCTACTGTAGTTATTTTTCCACCATGAGAAAAATATTTCAGTTTGCTCTCTCAATTCTGTTTTCAAAGCTATTTTGTTTCATTGCTTTTTTTCCCAGTTATCTAGCTAGAACATGAGGTTCCAAGTGGAACTTGGCTCCACTTCACAAGTGCATGGTGAGTCTGTGTTTGTTTCCAAGGGTTTTAGAACAGAGCTAAAGTCCTTTGTCCAGCTCTTACATTTACCTGTCAGCAATCACCTGCTCATCTTTGACTATGCTGAAACAACCATGTTCAAATATAAAGCTTCATTTTATTCAAAATACAGAAAGAAACAATACATGAGAGAAACACAAGTTACCAGGCTGCTTGCCTGTCCTCCTGGACCAAGCAGAGTACACTCCCATTTACTTTGACTTGATACACAAATGCAACCAATGGGGAGTTTGTGTTTGAACCTAAAGCTGATCCCAAATAGACCTGCCACACAATAGAGCCCCACAGTTATGCTTCTGCTGCATGGGAGCTCAACCTAGTTGTGAGACAGTGCAGGACTTCGATGGAGACACATATGGGGAACCACTGATACTAATTTCTTGTTTTCCTTATGGACTAAGTCAGGCTTGATAATTCACTCCTGTAGAAGACAGATTTGCTATTCACTATAAACAAATATTTACAAAGAACAAAACATTTCCTTTTAACTTACCCCACCTTCTCCCTGTGGGGCCCATCCACTGATAGGTTCCCCATGCAGAGCAAAGGCACCAGCAGTGAATGGTTACGTTCTCACTGATTAACTGGACTTGCAATAGAGGAGGAGTTAAGATGAATGGCTGCTTTCCTGCCACCGTCATTCAATCATCTGGAAATCTAATTTGTATCTTATTTGGCAGGCAAGCAGCCATCTGCTCCAAGGATATGCTCCAAGGGCAGCTGCCAAATACGGAACAGGCTTTCTGCCATGGGGAAAACTAATTGCCTTTATTGGACTAATACAGGTTGAAAGCTAATGATATAGGATGTTTCTTCACAAAAGAAATAGAAGTATGTGTTTTTTTAAAATATGGTTAAGACTTCCATTAACTTCTGTAAGACCTAAGCCTATCAAATGAGCAACATCCACTCACACAGGTTTATGACTCAAAGTTCCATGGGCCAGAGCAGCAAACAAGAAGGTTGTTAGTCCTATAGGACTACTTCTACCCTATAAAAGATATCGCGTGTGCACAGATGCACCCTGCTTAATCTGGAAACAGATTAGCTGCACACAGAACAAGCAGCTTGAAAACATCACATCCCATGAAAGAAGAAAGTCCAACAGTGTTTAACCAGTCTTCTCCTGCATTGTGGCTGGCCTTAAGAGTGCTTTTGGGGCAGAAAGCTGGCAAGAAAAGGGCAGAGGGTCTGAGTACACTGGCTGTGAGGTTTGGTCTGATTCCTTCATATCAGTAAGCTCTTGGCTATCTGACATGCATTTGTACCAGAATTCGTCTGTCAAAGGAGGGAATTAGAGCTGGAGTCACCTAGTCGAATAAATCCTTCCATCCTTGTGCTGGTTTGAGCTGGGATAGAGTTAATTTTCTTCATAGTATCTGGTATGGGGCTATGTTTTGGATTTGTGCTGAAAACAAGATTGATAACACAGAGATGTTTTCATCACTGCTGAACAGTGTTCACACAAGAGTTGAGGGATTTTCTGCTTCTCAACCCACCCCAACCAGTAAGCTGCGGGTGCACAAGGAGCTTGAAGGGGGCACAGCCAGGACAGCTGATCCCAGCACACCAAAGGGTTATTCCAGACCATATAGCATCATGCTCAGCATATAAAGCTGAGGGAAGAAGGAGGAGGGGACACTCAGAGTGATGGATCTTGTCTTCTCAAGTACCTATTACATGTGATGAAGCCCTGCTTTTCTGGAGATGGCCTGCCACTGGGAAGTAGTGAATTAATTTCTTGATTTGCTTTTCCTGTGGGCATGGCTTTTTCGTCACATATTAAACTATCATCCCACTTATTTTCTCACTTCTACTCTTCTGATTCTCTCCCCTATTCCACAGTGGGCAGCGAGTGGCTGTGTGGGGCTTAGTTGCCGTCTGTGATTAAAGCACTGCAAGCACACTCAATATAGCATCTTGGTCTGTACAGCACCTGATAGCAATAACATGTCCAGCTCTCAGGGTGTGGAGACCTAACACAGGTAAAGGATTCCTTAGCTTTACTCCTTCTCATAATCCCCTTTCCTATTCTTCATTTTAACATATCTATATAGTATCCCAAGTCCTTTAACTGACCAGTATTTGTGTATCTGGCTATGAGGTATGGTTGCTTAGACAGCCAAGTCCGACACAGCAACTCTCTCACTCCCCACAAGAAGGACAGGGCAGAGAATCTAAAGGTCAAAAGTGAGATTTTTGGGTTGAGATAAAGACATCTTAATACATGAAGCAAAGATGCACATGCAAGCAAAGCAAAAAAAGAAAATTTGTTCACTGTTTGCTACTGGTAGGCAGATATTTGAGTACCTTCCCAGAAAGCAAAGCCTTGGCACATGTAACAAAAATCTGAGGGAAAAAATTATAAATAATTGTCTTTCCTCCTCATTTCTCTGAGATTTTATTGCTAAGCATTATGTCATATGGTCTGGAATATCCCTCTGGCCAGCTAAGTCAGCTGTCACAGCAGTGTTCTCTCCCAGGTTCTTGTGCACTCCCACTCTACTCACTGGCAGAACAGCATGAGAAACAGAGAAGGACTTGATGCTGTCCACGTACTGTTCAGCAATAGCTAAATATGTAACCTGCTCATGTCCATATCAAGCATACAAAGATGTACGGAAGGGTTCACGTTGCTGACTACAATGCAAGTAGTCACCATTGTCACTTGGTGTTTATTTGAGTATCCGCCTCCTGCAGAAGGAGAATTTTTGCACAGAGAAGATCAAGGTAGCATAGGAAGGTCACATGTAATGTAGCAGTGGCACAAAGTAGCTGATATTAAAGGGAAACATGAAACCAGTGAAGATGGAAAGGATATAAAGGTCTAAGAAATCTTAAGGATGTCAGATGGCTGTTTACAACAAGAAGTCTTGGAAATGGGCATCGAAGATGATGGGCTCTCCTCTTATGTTGAAGATTTTTCTCAATGCCAATGACACCAGATCCTCATGGAGGACAGTTTTGTTTTAACAACAAGGCACCGACAGAAAAGGGCATGCACTCCAGCAAACACAGAACAGAGAAGCTGGGAAAAGACCAGAAACTGTGAAAGAAAGAATAAAACAGCAGCTTCAAAGCTGACAAGAAAGCAGGAAATGGCACTCTGCAGGTGACTGATTTTTTCCATACATGCACTTGGCAGGAAACTTACATCCACATCTACTGATGGTTTTTTTCAACTGATTTCTTCCATTGCAGTGATCTTTTCCTTATATATATTTATTATTATTAGGTTAATTTCATCTCAAGGTCCTTTAGTGGAGGAGGATGTTGCAACTACAACATAAAACAATTACTTTCTTAAATAACTTCCCAATGTTTCAAGCCGCATGGCAAAAAATCAAGAGCAAGACTTCCTAAAATGATTGCTTACTTTAATTTAGGATTGTTATTTGTAGCCTGCATATCTCTTTTTCAGGATATCATACTTTCAACTGTTATGTCAAATAGTTTACGTGAAATTAAAAAAAAAAAACAGGAAAATATACAAGATTATTACACATTTACATGACTCAAATAAGATGTCAAGATCATTGCCAAAATATTGTCAAAAATCAACACTAAAATGTATGTAAATTTCTGTTGTTCATGATACATAGATGCAATCAAAAAACCAATACTTTGGAGTCGCATTCCTCTCTTCTTGGAATTTTCTTTCTACCATTCATCTTCATAGCTTTGTATTCCACTATTTCTAGATTTTAGCCTACAAATTAATTAATTGTGTTGTATATGTATTCTGTTTAAACAAAGGACTGAAAAGACACCAAGGTAATAATAAGCATTTTATACACATTCATCTTATGTGCTCTAGTCCTTTGGCAGGGGCTAAAGTGTGGGTGGCATTAGTTATTCTTGTTTTCCCTTGTTGTACTACATGTACTTAAACCCTAAAACCTCAGGGCACTTACTCTCTTTGCCATGGCTTTGCAAGACTCAATGGATGGTTCTTGAAAAACTCAGTGTAGGATCAGGGATCAAATTATAAATCCCTTTGAGTAAAAATCTGGAAGTGTCTGTGAAATGCCATATGTCTCTGTAGCACTCATGATAAAAATAAAACCACTGATCAGAGAAGGAAAGGAAAGTATCAGCTATCTCTTTAAAGCAGCTGATATCTCAGTCTCAAAAAAGGTTAAGTAAGGATACAGGTTAAAAAAAAAAAAAAAGAAAGAAAAAAACCCAACAAACAGTAAATGTCACAGCGATATTTCCTGGAAGAGTCATGTAAATGTTATTTATTGTGCCAGATATATTTCCAAAACAGATGTCTTCAACAATCTATTTTACTCAGCCACATCAAAACAAAATAGTTGCAGTTTCAGCCTTCTAGGCAGTATTACAATTCACAGGTCTCTGCAAGGCCAGTTCATCCCAGCATGAGAAGAGCAATTCAGCTTGTTTCTCTGTGCTTCAGCCTTCTCTTGGCTATACAACGTGCCTAGTCTCTTGCAAAGCGTGGCTGTTTGGGGCACTAAGAACTAGCTCTTTTATGGGACATCCTAACCTACACCTGTCCTAGGCACAGACCTCATTAAAATGTTTGTCAACCTGGACTCTTCAGTCAGAGGCACTTATGTTTGCTCTGCCTTTTGCTTTGGTATTTCCATCTCTGCTTCGCTTGTAGGCAAGCTTTGGAGAGTTTGGGGTTTAGGTTCAGGCCCAAAAGCTTTGGCACTGTATTGGGTTTACATGGCAAAGTTTTGGTAACGGGGGGCTACAGGAGTGGATTCAGTGAGAAGCTGCCAGAAGCTTCCCCTGTTTATGAGAGAGTCAATGCCAGCTGACTCCAAAAGGGACTTGCTGTTGTCCAGGGCTGACTCCATCAGCAATTGTGATAACGCCCCTGGGATAACATAGTTAAGGGGAAAAGTTATTGTGTGGAAACAAATTGCAGCTGGAGGGGAGGGGAAGGGAGGTTGAGGGAGAGGGAGGGAGAGAGGGAGAGGGAAAGGGAGAGGAGCCCATGGTGAAGACCATGGTGAGGCAGGCTGTGACCCTGCAGCTCGTGGAGGACCACAGTGGAACTGGGATCCATCTCTAGCCTGTGGAGGACTCCACACTAAAGCAGGTGGATGCCAAAGGAAGCTGTGACCTCATGGGAAGCCTGTACCAGAGCCGACTCCTTGCAGGACTTCTTAATCTCTGGAGAAAGGAGGAAGGAGGCAGAGACAATGTGTGATGAACTGACAGTAACCCCCATTCCCTGTCACCCTGCACTGCTGGTTGGGAGAAGCTAGAGAATCAGAAATATAATTAAGCCTAGGAAGAAGGGAGGGGTGGGGATAAGGCATTTTTGGGATTTGGTTTTACTTCTTATTATCCTATTCTGATTTGACTTGTAACAAATCCAATTAAATTCCACAAGTAAGGTCCATTCTGCCCATGATAGTAATCAGTGAGTGATCTCTCCCTGCCTTATATTAACCCATGAGCCTTTCATTATATTTTTCCTGCCCTGTCCAGGAAGCACAGGTGTGATAGAGTGGCTTTGGTGGGCACTCCAGCCAGAGTCAACCCATCAGAGGCATGAGGTGCAGAAATTTGTCAAAACAATGTGAAACTTCAAATAAATGTAATTTGTTTATCTGACTATTTTTACGGGGCCCTGAGGGTGAGGATGAGGCCCTGAGTGACAAAGCAGGCTGAAAAATTTTTATTAAAAAACCCTATTTCTTCAGAGGAATTTTCTGAGGGAACATTTTGAAAGGTACACAGATCCACAACTTCTGTTTAGTAAAACATAGACAAAAAAATCTGAGCCAAGCTGATACAAAACAAAAAGACTTTGATTTTTTTTTCAGATAGAATCAGCTATTCAGTTTTCGATGAGTTCAACATTAATTTACATTTTTTTGAACATGCTGCCTCAGTGGCAGATGACATTAGCCATCTTAGGGTCCTGTTTCTCCTCTGCTACCCAGAAGTTTTGCACAACATCTCCTATTCCCCCTCCCTCCTGAGCAAGCACAAGATAAAAGGGAGATGCCACAGTTACAGAACACCTCCCGGGAGCTGAGGTCTAACTACTGAGACCAAACTTTAGAGCTGAGAG
Source organism: Myiotriccus ornatus (assembly GCA_036023395.1). Classification (NCBI taxonomy): domain Eukaryota; kingdom Metazoa; phylum Chordata; class Aves; order Passeriformes; family Tyrannidae; genus Myiotriccus; species Myiotriccus ornatus. The sequence continues at coordinate 23,065,476 of JAYRBT010000177.1, forward strand.
AGCTTGATCAGCTGCATACCAAACACTTGATATTTTACTTTACATTTCAAGTTGGGCCAAGAGTTAAAAAATAAAAATAAAACCCTAGAACTATTCTCTCACAGCAGTGAGAGTTAATCAAAGTTAATTTACAAATAGTTCTGTTTAACCATAATGATGAAGCTACGGGATCTCATTTGGCAGAACACGTTGCTGCCACGTATACCATTAATACATTAATACATTACAGCCTCTAAACTTCTAACGGTAGCCTTCTTGTCTGAAATCCAGTTGCTACATACATCTACAACCCATTAAGCTTTGAAATTAAAATCAGACAGCACCACCAATAATAAGAAGTTCATTTGCCCAGAGCTAAGAAGCTTCAAGATTTGTTGCATTTGCAAGAGCCTGAGCTGAACTGTGCACCGCTCAATAATCTTTTAATCTGAATAAAGGTCCTCATGGCCAGTGTCAGCACGCAGGCAGGCAGTTTTACAGCACCAGAGAGCGCCGCTGCACAGGGAACCCGCGGGTTTTTCTTTACCACATTAACAGAACTACTTTGATCTATGAGGTTGAGAAGCAGCAGCGAAGCTGTTATGTCAGGCCTGTTGTCCTCCCTGGGGGTGGCCTCTATCACATATTCTCAAAGATTAGTTTCTTGTTGCCTATCCCCACCCCTCCCCCTTTTTTTTAGTACAATAGCAACCCACACACAGCACAAGGAAGTCCCAACACAGCAAGGCATACAACTGTATCTTATTAACTGTATGCAGCACCGGGTACAAAGTCTCCTTCAATCTGATTAGACTGTTTTTCAGTCTTTGCCCTGTGAATGCCTCCTCTCTGTTTTGATTTTATTCTCTTCAGCTTTGCTCAAGCCTGTTACTTTACACTACAATTTCCAAAACATAAAATATATCCTGAATTTAGCTCTAGGCAAAGATTAATGGCTCCAGAAACTCAACTACTCTGTTTAAAGTCTGAATACACAACTACATAACACCCACACATAAGGCTTCTCACATGTGTATTGATGCTCTTGTTGGAAAGGGTAAAAGGAGAGAAGGGGGTAAAAGGGTAGGAGAAGGGAACAAAAGTTTTTTTCTACAGGCATTTCAGTCCTTTAACACAGGGTGTTGGACTTCAAATTTAAGGATTTCAAGGAGGTTTTTGCAACATAGGCTACACTGTAGCTTTATCTAGGCTCAAGACATCCAATCATTTTACAGACACACTGAGTTGCCATCACAAGGTAATATAGATTACGCTTAAAAATGCAGGTATGCATAATACTAAGAAATAGAGTACATTCACTGATTGAAAATGTTGTCAGAAACAGCTCGTTTCAGTTCAATCAGACAGGCACTGACTGCTGCACAACACTGGTCATACTGCAATATCAAAGAAAATTTCCCTCTCCCCTCAAACTTGGCTAAGTCCCTCCAGCTCTCTTTCATTTTATTAATCAACAATTTCCATTTCTTCAGCGCTCATAAGTCTTATTTAGTTTAATGATCCTGTACATAACATGCATGGTTACAAGCTGAATATGTGATTTTTAGAAGAGTGAGAAGTGGCAACAGAATCTCTCTGAACATCTCTTCTCTCTTGACCTCCAAGTTAGCTGCATGTTTCACGTCAAGAAATATGCTAACACAAGGAAAGATGTGTCTCCAAATGTCTCAAAGCTTATTCTTCACAATCACTGATCCGGCATGTTGTAAGGGAGGACTTAGGGATGTCCTTGCACTGTCACTCAGGTGGTTTGTCACCACAAGCAATCGAACTTAGAAAAAGTCTTCTAATATTTTAGTATTCTGAAATTTTCACGAGCTAGGCACAGCACAAGGATGCAAAATAAATACAGTCAAAGATTTAAATCAGTAATCTGCACTGAGCGTTGTACTTCTCCTTCATGCAAAAGAAAATTTTGCAAATATCTTTCAAGAAACACTTGTTTTCCAGGAGCATAGAGGTATTTAACATCAATGAAGAGAGAGAATAATATCAAGAACAGTGTACTTTTGAGTCTGTAACTACAACAAAGAGAGGGCTCCATAGATACCTTTGGGAAAGACAAAAGATGGCTTTGCCTTTGCATCCCACCTGCAAGATGAAAATGTTTGGGTGATCTTATAAAGCAGACAGTGAAACTCTTTAAATGTGATGCTGACTAGTTTCAAAAAAGTGAGATTTGAATAACAAATTTTCTCAGGCTGAACAAATTACTCTCAGTATATCACAGGCTAGGATCAAGATCTGCAGTACTGTGAAGAGAAGTTCAATAGATATGGATCTACAACCCTGATCAACTCTGTCTTTCATGAGAAGCCCCACTGAAGAAAGATTAACCTCCACTGAAGAAGGATTTTCTATTGCATAGGATCTCTCCTGTCATGAAAAAAATAGGCTAAAAGAATATCAGAACAGTCCAATTCATTCCAACTTTCAGAGACTAGATCAAGTGAAAGCATTAAACGCTTTTTTGAAATCAGTGCAGACACCACTGAAATGCTGATGCTCCTCACTGCACTATTTCTGAATTGGACTGGCCATGAATATTGCCAGGGGATTCACAGCTAAGCAGTTATCCTCAGGAGTTTTCAGGCAGAACCATGACTGGGGCATGCAGGCAACAGAGCATGATCTGAGGTAGCTGTTTCAAAGGATGAGGTAAGAGAAAAATGTCTGTGTCTGCCTGTCAAAGTAAAATTATCCTTTGTCAACAAAGTTCATGCTTCCAGTCCCCTTAAAACATTAGGAACTCCCATTGCTACAAGGATGCAAGTGAATACAAAACAAGAATAGGTAACAGCAATTCACTTGCGAAAGTAAGAGCTTCACATGGCTTCCCACATTGTTGGTGTTATACCAAAGCTATTTCAGAACTTCACTGTCTTAATTAGGATCATTAAGAACCATGATAAATGGTTTCAGCTCAGTCAAATCAATGACAGCAATTAAATACAGATAACAGATAATTAAATGAAGAAGAAAAGCATTCCATTTACCTAGCAAGACTCAGGTAATATTCTGCAAGAAATGTTCTACCTAAGGTTTGCAAATTGCCTGCTACTGAACACAGATCTGATCTCCTGAAGAGTTTGGGAGTATTTGCTTAAGTAGGGGACCAACTCAGCCTTCTAGTTCCACTTCAACCAGACTTGCATCTGTTTCTATGATGTTCATGTTTCTGGATGTCAGAAGCATCACTGTGAAGTCGAATGTTTGTTGGAGAAAATGTTAATTTTCATATTATTTGTATCCAGTCGATCTTGGTATCTGGGTCTGAGAAAGAATAACTGCTCTGAATGAGGCAGTAAGACACCTTTAAGACCATGTCCTTCATTTTTCCTTGACAATGCTTTCAAGGCTCAAACCTTATTCCTCTTGACGTTGATGATGACAATTAATGCAACATTTTCTCTAGCAGCTTAGAGCAATCTTGTGACAGTGCCTGACCACCACAATAAACTATCCAGAACCCTGAACTAATACATAGTTTTATTTGATAGGGTTTAATACAAATTGGACATCAGAATTTGTGGATAACATTTTACATAAATCCATTTCTTATGCCAGTTTTGAGTAAATAATCACTTGGAAGCAGACACCAAGAATTAAACAGCAAAAGGTTTTAACCACAGAATAAAGTATTACAAGGATTCTTGTAAATTCTTGATGAGAGGTTGAGAACCACAGTGCACCCCCCTGCACAGCCTGTCAACACAAACCCAAAAACCTTTTGGAAAGATCTGACAGTAGGCATTACTTTTTATTTGAAATATTCATTAGAATTACTGAGCCTCTGAGTCAAGGGTTGACTAAGAGTCAAATGCTTTTCAGAATATGGGAAGCAGATACTTGATATGATATTTGATGTGCTTATACTGACCAACTAGTACCAGATTTATTTTCTAGTAAAGAATTCCGCTCATTTATGAAAGAGGTACACATCATAACTTCACCATCTTGAAAGCAGCTGTAACATGCTAAATTATACCTTTATCAGCATTCAATTCAACGTGACAAAAAATTTTATTTAGTCAGCTTACGTGGAAATCTCAAAAGAATAAAACCAAAACACATACACACCCTATAGTGCAAGACATGGTAATGGCAATTTACTAGGCAAGCTACTTTTCTTTGAACACTACAGCTGTTTCCCATGGAAGTCACTGGATGGTGAAGTTCATGCCATTGTACCTACTTTCTGACTACCTTCATTCAATAAAGATATTTAAGATTTCCCTGGATAGCTAAGGAAAACTTGCTTGAAGGTCTGCACAGACACTTTAGTTACATACAGCTTTATTATGGGTAGAGTTGAGACAAATTTATTTCAAATTTACCTGAGCTTTCCTTTTGCCTATAATCACCAGGATCCAACCACTTGCTTTGCAGCACTTTTTCTCCTTGAGCTGATTTATTTTGGAAATTTTCAGTCACAATGTTTCATCCATTTCTGAAATCACCAGTGGAACAGCTGTTTGGTTCCAAGATGAGATTTGAATGCAAATTGCTGCTTTCCTGTATCACTGAAAAGAGCCTTCAAGACACATGAAGTTATATTTCTATTGCACTGAGCACTGATAAGGCCTCATTAGGAATATTTCATTTGGGGGAAGACACTTCAAGAATAATAAAATTCTGTCAAAGAACATGCAGGTGAGAGAAAAATAAAACACATCACCTACAAAAAGCAGATCAGAGAGATAAGCACCATACAGCCTTAAAAGGCTGAGGGAAACCAAAAGTATTCAAATATGTTAAAGGCTGCTACCAAAAAAAACCCAAACCTGACCAAAAATCCTAACAATACTATGATTTAAATGTCAGGTTAAGGCTGTTTGTCTTGTCCTATCCATTACTGTAAGATAAATATTTGAGATAAAACACTTGGCGATTTTTTTTCTTTTTTTTTTCTTTTTCATAAACACTGCAATAGCATGCTTAAGGTGCTTGCTTGGAGGATTTGTCACCCAGAATTTTAAGAACAAGATAGACAAACATATCTAAGACTCATATAGGTATAGACAAGTCCACCACATGATACAGGACAACTATTTTGTTTTCCTCTAACTCCATGATTATTTGTCTGTCTATAGAACTAGATTCCAACTACATTTCTACATAGTGCTTCTGCAAGTTGAACCCCAGGCTTTATCTGTTTACAGGTGACAAACACACAAAAATATTAATCACCTCTGACAAAGAATCATTTCAGTGAAAGGCTTTGTATAACAGAAATAGTAGTTGAATTTTGTTTCCAAGGACAGTTCTAAACCATAGAATCACAGAACTGTTTGAGTTGGAAGGGACATCAGAGGTCTTTCTTTTATCTCTTATTTTCCTTAAGTTTAAAATCTTTACCCCTTGTCCTATCCCTGCCGAAAACTTTGTCCCCATCTTTCTTGTAGGCTCCCTTTCGGTAATAGAAGGATGCAATAAGGTCTTCCTAGAGCCCTCTTTTCTCCATGCTAAACAATCCCATCTCTCTCAGCCTGTCTTCACATAGAAGTGCTTCACCTTTGGATCACCTTTGCGGCCCTCCTCTGGACTCACTCCAGCAAGTGCAGCTCCTTCTTTTGCTGGAGATCCCAGAGCTGCATGCCGTACTCCAGGCAGAGTTTCACTAGAGCAGAGCAGAAGGGCAGAATCCCCTCCCTCGACCTGCTGGCCACGCTTCTTTAGATGTAGCCCAGGATACGACTGACTTTGTGAGCCGCAAGTGCACATCACCAGGTCATATCCAGCTTTTCATCCACCAGCACCCCAAATTCCCTCCTGGCAGGGCTGCTCCCAATCCCTTCAACTCCCAAGCTATATTGATACCAGTGGTTGCCCCAACCCAGGTGCAGCACCTTGCACTTGACTTTGTTGAACCTCATGAGGTTCCCATGGTCCCACTTCTCTATTTCTCGAGTTTGTCCAGGTCCCTTTGGATGGCATCCCACCCCCCAGCTGCGTCAAGCACACCACTCAGGTGCAAATCTGCAGAGGGTCCACTTGATCCCACCATCTATGTCACTGATGGAGATATCAAACAGTACTAGTGCTAAGACAGACCCAAATATATATATATATATATATACACACTCTTTGTTTGCTTTCTGCAGCAACCTTTCTTTCCTATCCTCCTAATTCATCCCTTTATTAGATAGTTGCTGTGCATAGGCTTGTGCAATACCATGCTGGGAAACACTGTTATGGAGAAATGCAGTTAGGGACTACATTGTGAAGGATACACACTTACAGATGCATTAAGGTTGTGCACCCATGCTTCATGCTGGAAATATTCATGACAGGCTTGACCATGCAACCTTAACAATATTAATTAACCAGGCTGTATGTTTGAGCTACTTGGCCTTAATTAACAAGCTGCATGTTTCAGCTACTGTTACCATGCAGGCAGTTTATTATTCCTGCGATTCTCTGACTGATTTGAAAACTTCTAATTCTGGTGGAAGAGAAAGAAGTTCATCTGCTTCCCAACTCCAGGATTATTTGGCTGAAGAGTAATCTGGCCTCTCTTGTGGTCTGTTCTTTACTGAGGATACCCAAAGAATGGTCTTGGCATAGTTTTCTCTTAGATGGGCACCCTATAGTAGTTAAAAACCAGGAAATGATACATTTAGTTCTCTATTGCACTGCTGCCTCCAGACAAAGTAAGACTGAACTGCAAGTGCTCAAGTCCCTATCACTATAGGATTTGGGATGAGATGGGGATTACAGGCAATAAAAACAAAACCAGACTATTATTTCTTTAATCAATAATTTATTTGCAATTCATTAAGAGCAAGAATCAGTGTCTTCTAAAGGTCGGATCAGCCACTGTGCCTGTGTCCCCATTCACGGCTTGCAGACTCTGTCAGCACACACAGGACAGCGATTCCCTCTAGTTATAATAAAATAGAGAGGAGATGCTGCTAGTTAGGGAGCCATCACAGTTTCAAAAGCACATATGAATGTAAACTACTGAGCACAGGGATGACCGTCGTCACCTACGCATGATCATACAGGACGTTTTCTTCTGAGTATTTCACTGGCTCCAACCACCAGAATGATCTAAAGTTTTCCAACACGCAGCACGAGTGTTAAAGTTATAAAAAAAACAGCAAACAACAGACTTCTAGCCAGCAGAGAGAAATCAGGCACATGGCAGTCATGCATATTTTATATGCTTTCTCGATCAAAATGGACACAAACTTTAATTGAAACTGCTTTCACCCCTTAAGGAAGAGCAAAACCAAACATACCTTTTCCAGATCCTACTGTGGCAGCAAACAGGCTTGCATTTCCTTTATTCCGGTAGAGGGCAAGAGCTACATGAGGGAGAGTATTTGAGAAGACAATTAGATCTGAGTAAAGGGAAAGGTAAAAGAAAAACTAGCCAGACTCTCGTCACCTCAATGACACTTCTAATAGCATCAAAAAGAATATTTTGCAGGTTTCTTTCAGTTCTAACCATAACGTGCAGTACAAATATAGCTTCTGTTTATGCCTTTAAAAAAAATCTAATAACATCACAGCAGTTCATGCATGGCTTTGATGATACATAATGCCCATCTCCTTACACTGCATGCACTCATTTAGTCCACTAAGTTCACAGTGAACTGTTTGGAAAGATGATCTGAACTGACAGCAATTCCATCACACAAACTGACAATACCGTACTTCAATGGGTAACACATATACCTCTGAAAAGCATATGCAGAAGAAAGACACACAGGTTCCTTCAATTTAACACTTGAATAGCATCTGTTTACTGGACAAATACACAGAAACTTTGAGACTGCATGATTATTATACACAGGGCATGTGGCCATGTGTAGCTGTATAGGACATAGTGAAGTGCTGATTTGAGCTCTTGAGTATTGTTAGATTATCCATATGGCACTTTTGTAGAAATATCTGTATGGACAAATTAATAACAATAATAGGACAAATTAATAACAATAATAATCACACTACTCTTTGATACCCTTCTTTTCAATACATAATGTTATACTGAAATACAGTCACTTTGTCACATTGTCTTTGGTTTTGTCTGAAAAAGTCAAGCACCTAGATGTCTGTTGAAAGAATAACAAAAAGTCAAAATCTTTTAGGGGTAACATTAGGTCCCAGTCTGGCAGTTTATATTTGGTAGCATATGTCAGAATTAAAACAAAACAAAAAGGATCTGAATCTATACAGTGTGTTAGTTAAGTTTTAAATTTATCTTACCATAGTATTTAAATATGGCACTCATTCCACAGTGATATTTTTATATCAGTGATTACCATAGTATGAATGAAATTAAGGAAAATAGAATGTGATATGAACATCAGAAAAAAACATTGCAAAAGACATGCTGAAATCTTCCATCTCTTGATTCCTTTAAAATTAAGTTGGACAGGTCCTGAGAACCCATTGTGGGGATGCCAGAGGAATCCTGTTAAGAGACCATGGGAATGGACTGACGTGATATGTCTACACCAATTATTTTTGTCTTTAATTGAGGTAATTCTGCAGTTATAAGCATATTGTTGGTACAGCAATTAACATATAAATATTCAGCTCTGACATTTCTTATCAGCTAACTATAAATTTCTGCCAGGCTGCCTCCCTGCAACATTTGACAAATGAACACATTTTGATCAGTAGATATTTTATTGCACACTGGAGTTCAGTGGGTGCAATCACTGAAAATGACAGATGAACAATCAACAGTTTGGGGAAATAATAGGAACAGCAACATATTTACGCACAGAGGTGAAGATGACATCTCTAATACAAATATTTGCCAGCAGTTTTTCATAACTTCACAAATCACAAGGACTGATAAGCCCAGGGGACAACACTCTCATCAACAGGACTGAAGAGACAGTTAGCCTCCTAATCCCACAGGCAGCTTGCTACTCCAGGAAGCTGAGTTTCTAAAATACCAAATGAGCATTCTTCTGCTGAGAGAGTTTTAGGTTGCCTATAATGCAACCCAATGAAGAGCCGAACTAGCTCATCGGGCAGTGGTAGCTATGCAGCTATAACAGCAAGAACTGCAAAAGCAACATAAGCTGAATAAATCCTTAGGGAACTGGTCCAGGGTGGCTGCAGCTGATTTAACACCAAGCATAAACATATTTGTAAAAGCCTAGCTTTTGAGATGCACTTATAATCTAAGAACCTCAGTCTAAGCTGATTTTCAGAGTGCCACATCAACTAGAGGAAGCTGCCAGTGGGCAAGAGATACCTCATAACTTCAAAAAAAAAGTCCATAGATGAAAATCCTGATATGCCAGCAATTTTTTATGCTACCTTTGAGTAATTTATGGGGGTTTTATACTTGGGGATCTTCTAGATAAAATATATTCCCACTTCTAATACAATTGTTTTTAGAGGTTAATTTTGCCCAGTGAAATTTTACCCACTCTGCAAGTGAAAAGTGGATTTTTGCTGGTAGGTGCAACTTCGGAAATTTACTGGCAGGAAAAAATAAACTTGCATAAATGTTGCTATAGACCTTTATAGTTCAGAAAGAAACAGAAGCTTTGAGGACAGAATCACTTATAAAACCACCCAGAACACAGCAGATTGTTAAGCAATGGACATCAGATAACGCAACTAACTGGTGCTGTGGACTCATCATAAATTTAGAAGGAGACAAATTGACTCCTGTTAAATCTTTAAACAAACATCTCTGCAATGTCTTCCAACTCCTTCAGAGAAACTAATTCCTTCTACTCTTTCACCAATTTAAATGAGTATGACCAAAGGCAAAATGTGTTCAACAAGACCAAAGGAATACCAGTGCACAAGACAGACAAGCCTGGAGTATGTCCCAGAAGACCTTAGCCAGTCTACAGGTTTGGCATGAACAGTCTTGGTTTATATGAACAGCTTGAAATTTAATAAAAAGCAAGTAACAACATTTTTATTTAAATCTCAGCTTTCTAAATATCTAAACAAAAAATAGCTCCAAAGACCACTTAAAAGTTTCTCGCCATTTGCCCCTATTAAGGTAAGAGAGAAACCAAAAAGTAAAACAATTGAGATGTATTAAGACACTAGGATATGAAATCACCAAAAATGTCCTTACATATTAGAGAATACTGCAGACAGGATTCCCAAGGCTGTATTTTACTTGATGTGAGCCTAAATAGATAGATACAGGTGATATATAGGTTAGATATAGGTGTCTAACAAGCTGTAACCAGATTCAACAGTCATTCAAGTCAAAGGAGTGAGGGCTTTTCTTTAATTCCAGTAAAACTAGTCTCAACTGTCACTGGAGAAAAGCCTATAAGCAGAGCTGATTTGAGTATTTTTAGCAACATAAGTACCACTAGAGGAGGAGGAGGAGATAAGGCCGGGTTATTTTGCTACCACAGAATCACATAGAATCACAGAATATGCTGAGCTGGAAGGGACCCACAAGGGTCATCGAGTCCAGCTCCTGGCCCTTCACAGGATCATCCCCAAGAGTCACACCATGTGCCTAAGAGTGTCGTGTCCAAATGCTTCTTGAACTCTGTCAGGCTTGGTGCTGTGACCACTTCCCTGGGGAGCCTGTTCCAGTGCCCAGCCACCCTCTGGGTGAAGAACTTTTTCCTAATATCCAACCTAAACCTTCCCTAACACAACTTCAGGCCATTCCCTTGGGTTCTGTCACTGATCACCACAGAGAAGAGACCAGTGCCTGCCTCTCTTCATTCTCTCATGAGGAAGTTGTAGACTGTGATGATGTCTCCCCTCAGTCTCCTCCAGGCTCAACAGTACCCTCTGCCACTCCTAATGCAGCTTCCCCTAAAGGCCCTTCCCCATCCTCGTTACCCTCTTTTGGACACTCTCTAATAGCTTAATATACTTCTTATTTTGCAGTACTAGGTGGGATGAAGAGCAGAGTTAGACATTTGAAAGGAGCAGCTTTTCTTCTATTGATTTTTCATTACCTTTATTTTTCCTCAGCCAAGAGTTGCTATCAGCCTATGTATCCCAACAACTCTCCTGGCAGCAGACAGTGGCTGCCAGGTCTGACACTGGCATAAAGCCAAGTAGGCAGCCATACTCCATTTTGCCTATGTGTAAAACTAGGGCTAAGTATAAGCAGAAGAAAAATACAGACGGTACTGCTTTGTTAAGGAAATAAATTAAGAAAGGAGGTGAGAGAAGGAATAAAGAAGGACAGTGAGATAAAAATAGACTTGAAAGCCCGAGCTTTGCCTTTTGGAGTAATTAAGCAGCAAGTGTCAGGTTCACTCTCAGGCCCCATTGAAGACAACTTTTAAATTCCAGCTGAGCCTAAACAGAGTGAGGATTTCTGATTCTTTCATGATTTATGTGCAGTTTTTTCTTACAAAATATAAGCTTCCCCTTGACCAAGGTAGAAACAGTTATCTTTAAAGACAAGGATATAAATTCCAGGTCAGACAAACGCAATACGACACAGGAAGCACCCGTTCACCAGGACTGATATATCATGTCTGCCCTAAGAGAAATTCAATGGCTTAGTGCCTTCCTGTAATGCAAAGTAGTGTCAAGACAGCCACTTAAAACAGGATTATGCATCACAGCAGCTGTGCAAAGCAGCCACACCACATTAGAAAATTCTTACCATCTAAAAGAGAGAAAACAATTCAGAGATAGCACTCCTTCTACTTTAGTAACATCACCCTACAAGTGTCTGTCCCAGGAGACAGAGCACCTCAAGGCACTCAAAGGACTGAGAGAAAAGGAACTTTGATTAAAAGAATATACTGACAGACACAGTAGCTATCTCCAAAACATGTAAATAGTAAAGAAATACCATACTTCAAATACTGCCCAGCACCTTGCAAAGTTACAGCTGCTGTCTGATCAGATCCTTAACTTCGTCATGCTAACAGAGCTCAGGATTACTCACCTCTCAAACTGAAGGAGGCAGAAATGCAGTGAGGTAAGCATGAGCAGCAGGTGTAAACAGTGAGCTCCCCATCAGATATGGCTAGGGAAGGCAGGGTCTCATTTTCACTTGGTTTATGGATAGCTGGTCACCTGCTGGGAGAGGGCACTTTATTCTTCGCACCTGAAGGTTGAATATAACCCTTCTCGTGCCCTACTCCAGCTTCACTGTGCACCTTTTCCCTGTCTCCATGAGAGCTGTGCTATGTATTCACTTTCCTGATATTGATCTGAGAGTATTTATTATGCATTTGTGTTTCCAGGGTCCCTAGAGATTTTCTTGCAATTTAAATATATATTGCTTTTGCTTTTAATGATTTTTTGTGAGATACATGTTTACTTCTGCAGCCTTGTTCCCTATTATACTGCTCTGCTTTCTAACCTATATTTTGAAAGAAGGCATGAGATGGTTTTCACTTGCCCTATGCAAATTGCACATTCCAACTTGAGTTGCAAACAGGAAAGCAGTGCCATGAGGTTAGCATTCTTACAGAGCACTATAAAGATGACATATAAAACAGATTCAAAGGAAAATAGTGGAGCCAACAGTTATTCTCAGCAAGAGAACGTTAAACAAGCTGACCAAACATAGCAAAATAAAACTGAGAACACAATCAGGAGTTGGTTTAGATCCTCAAGTACCACAAGAACTGCACAAACATTTCAGAGGCCTCATTAAGAGTTGGTCACTCAAATAATAGCTATGAAAGGGTGTAGAGACACAGATTTTATGGACCAGATCTCCATAAGTTTACATGGCTTTCAGAGTCCCCACACTAGCGGGCAGTATTATCTCATGTGAATATAGCCAAGGTCAGTGGGTTCAAAGGATGGTACATGGCACCTCTGCGTGGTGACTGACCTGATCCTTTTCTGGATGAAGCTGCAGCAGAGCTGAGATTGAGACGTACATTCAGATTTACCACTCTGGATAAACATTTACATCTTTGCAGAGAGGCTATAAAAATCTACTGGAGCAGGATAATCGTTTTACGCAAATTGTGCAGAAACAGCTGACCATCTCAGTGTAGCACTTTGAAAGAGGAAATTTGACTGTTGTACACCTCAGCCTGGCATTTGTTGCTGTCCTGTGGGTGATTTGGGGGGGGTTCCACAACAGAGGGCACTGGAATGAGCAGCTCCCAGGTTCTTCACCTGGAGAAATTTTTAAGAACTCCAAGGCAGGAGCACAACCAGCTTCTGCATCTTCCCCAGCACCCGCAGACAGTGTCAAGGTAGAACAGGACACAGTTTCATCTCCCTGGTTTTGAAAGTGTCCTGCTACCCTTTCAGAGTAGAAAATATCCATCTACAAAGCCTGCAGGAACTCAGCAGGACCTGTACAGTGCTGGAGAGCATGGTGAGCCATGCCAGCTCTCCAGCAGCTGCCTGTCACAAGTGGGAGAAATCACTGAGCCTCTGGGACAGCCACTGTTGCTGATTCAAGCCACACGTTTCCTCCCCTACTGTGTGTCAGGTTTTGTGAGACCCAGCTGAGTCCTAAACTCACCATCAGATGGAAGCCCTTGCCTTTTATCATACTTCGATTCTGTGAGCAGCAGCTGTTCTTATTTCCTAACTTACTTAGTAAGGTTACATATTTCTTGCCTGTTTGAGGGAAAGGCTCTGGTCTCCCATCACTGCTGACCTCTGTGTACTGCAGCTCTGCAGGTGAGGTTTTGCTGAGCAGGGAATCATTTTGCATCTTTTCAGCACAACTCTCAGGTTTCTAAAAAAATGCAGCCCATTGCTCATCTTTCCTCCTGTATGCCTAAAAGCATAATTCACTTCTGTATCTCTCAGCTAAGATTTATGAATAAAACAGTGTTATGAACCTATGACTTGATTTCACCTGTGACTCACGCCAAAAGCCCATCAAGTGGAGTGGCCCAATTAGCAGATACCTGTGCAGTTTCCTATGGCTCACATTTAAAGACATCTTTTAGACACTTCTGAAAAGTACTGTCTCTTTGCAATAACATCAAAGCAGCATCTTACTGCAAGGGTGAAACACAGCAGTTTTTCTTTCAAGGCTGCTTTTCTGTCCTTGAAATGTAGTATCTTCTGTCTCCTCTATGCCTTGTCACAGGTTCCTCATTAACGTGTAGTGGTGAGTCTAACAACTCTGAGAGCCTCATGCAACTTCACAAAAAAGCAAGAACAACCATTTGTGTTGGAAAGACCTCGAGTTTAAATATGTGTTTTCAAACAGTGTCCCCTCAGAGTCAGTGGGCAAAGCAGAGAGGCTAATCCTGATGCACAGTTTACAGCATCCATGTCACATTACTGCTGCCCTCAGAGCAGAAGGTTCTCAAGGACACTGTGGTGTGTACACAATATCCATGACGTGATACAAAGCAAAAAATCCTTTCACAGGTCATTAAAATTCTCATAATTCAGGCTTTTTTTTCACATGTAGTATATTTACTAATTTATAGAGATAAAATAGATTTGTATAAATTATAGAGTTTTTTTATTTAAGTCTTTCAGGATTTGATTATTCTGTTCCTGCAAAAAAAGCTGAGAAATCCAACTTTGAGCAGGTCCAATGGGCAGCACTGGAGAAGTAAACTGTGCTTCCATAACAGCAAGTAGGCTACAATGCTGCCATGCATGTCTCCAAGCTCTTGTTCTTCCACATTCACAAGACCTGCACTGGAGATGTTATTCACTGTTCAGGTGAGCCAGCTGCTAAAATACAATCAAAAAGCTGTCTCCAAAAAAGTCCTTTCTCTGCATCTGTAGTGGCTACACTCTAACTTGCTGCTCTTCCCATTCAGACAAATTCAGAAAGCTCCATCCAGTCTTTAATCCTTAACCTCATATCTAGAGCTGAATAGCTTGAGGCTGTGTATTGGGTCTGGCTGAGCTGGAGTTCATTTCCCCACAGCAGCCCTCACAATGCTGTGCTTTGCATTGGCAGCTAGAAGGGTGTTGATAACACACCGGTGTTTTGGCTACTGCTGAGCACAGCACCAGCACTGTATCATTCCTTCCTCAGTCGAGGGCAAGATCCTGGGAGGGGACACAAGTAAGTCAGCTGATCCAAACTAGCCAAAGGGATATTCCAAACCATATCATGTCAGCTCAGATATAAAAGCTAAGGAAAGGAGCATGAAGGGGGGCATTCGTTATTTCCAATGGCTGCCTGCTGAGAAACGGTCATGCATCCTGAAGTCCTGCTTCTCAGGAAAGTGGCCGAAAATTGTTGCTGATGGGAAATGGAGAATAAACCTTGTTATCTTCCACTCTGCTTTTGCAAGCACGAGCTTTTGCGTTGCTTTTGCCTTAATAATCCGCCTTATCCCAACCCAAGAGTCATTTTCCATCTTATTCTCTCTCCCCTTTATGGCTGGGAAGGAAAGTGATAGAGCGGCAGGGTGGATAGAGTGGCATCCAGCCAAGGTCAACCCACTACAGGATGACAAAACCCCCCAAAACCCCTGGACTAGATATTGTAGCTCGTCACTTCTCACGTGTTTGAAATTTCACATCTCCTCAAGATGGCAAAAACATTTGGACATTTTTAGTGTCATGATTCATTGTTAAGACAACCTCATTTCATGTCAGATAGATCTTTTTATTACAAATAGTTTCTGAATCCCTCATTTTACTTTGATGTGAAGAGTCAGGGACGTGCCCATAAATTATGCTAAATCCACTGTCTGCAACAAATGCTTAGATTTATCAGCCGTCATAACTTTCATCAGCCTCAACCTCTTTGCTTTGTGAATCAGGATACAACCATAGCGCACCGGAGCCTGTAAGGTAAAGCTTTAGGTTAGTTGGCTCAGGTGAACAGGGTAGGCTGTATAATGCTCCTGAGAAGCAAAGCAATCCCAGGCAGAATTCCCTGCAGCCACAGTCAGCTTTCTTAGTTACTTCTGTGAGCCAGTATTTTGCGGTGCAGATGTACTGGCAGTTCCAAGCAAAAATGCTTCCATGTACTGGGCCCAGGCTTTGTTAGCTGCTGACTTCTCTGTTCATGCTCTTTTTCCACATAAAAACCAGCACTGCCCCTGTCTGGATGCTCCTCAGCTCTTATGTCATCTTTCTTCCTCTTCATCTGTTACTTCTCTGCACGTTGCCAAGAGCTTTGATTACAGTGAGCCTCTCTCTTTGCAGGTGGCATTACTACAGTAAGTTAGCTATATGTAGAAAGTCGTCTCCACATGTTAACATCTCCATCCTTAGCACTGTAACTCCGATAAGAGTTATGTTTTCTCACACAATAAATGGGAAGAGGCATGAGCTGAAATCTGTAACATAGGAAATATAGATCTAGTTTCATAATGTGCAACTGCCTGTCCTTTGTCACCATGGACAAGAAAATTCTTTAGTAATCTGTCCGCGCTTTTCTGGTTAGTCTTTCATATACCACCACAACTCAATTCCTTCTTATTTTGAACCTCTATGTGAAGATCTGGGACATTTAGAGACATGCAGTTATAAATACAGTCCTCCCATCTTGACCTGAGCCAAACTCCCTTGAAGGGCAACCACTAAGCAGAACTGATGGCTCTCATCAGTCACACACGCCCATTAGAGCAGAGCTGTGCAGGGCAGGCTGCTTTGCGCTGGCCTCCTGTACCCCTGCTAAACATCTCCATGGCTAACAGACATATTTGTAGGGAAAATCTTTTCAGTATTTAAAGTCACACCTCTAATGGCTCCTGACCATGGAAGTAGATATCTTTCATGGTCTGTAATAGCCCTGTTTTTACTCGCTACTCTGAGCTTTGAATTACTTATGTACAATCCAAAATAATTTAAGTAATGTACAGTTAAAAATAAACTGCTTAAATCAGTCTGGGATAGTAACAAAAAAAAAAAATCACATAAACGTAATTACTTCTGTTTCATGCATTAACACCCAGCAGAGTCACAATGTTAAAGCCAGGTGATAGATATTATTCTTTAAGGATTAAATTCTGTATCTATATTTATCAGTCTTGAAAAATACATCATCATTATAAGGTTATTTCCCGTCTACCCAAAAAAACTCACGTTGTAGAAAAATTGTTAATTCATCTTTCTTTATGACTTTGCTCCCCCCTTTCAGTTATCCCCAGAACTTCCCTGGAGGGAAATAACACTTAGGTTCTGTCTTTTTAACTTGCCTGATTTACATAACTCTAATGATATTTAAGTGTCTTTGGCTGCACTTTCCTTTCTTTTCCTCTTTTCTTTACTCTCAAACTCTCGAGGCAGATGAAGTAAGAGTTGGCAGCATCTTGCTTATTACAGCATTGCCTATGCTGCTCTTGAGTCTTGCCACCATAGTTGCAGCCGGCTGAGCAGCCCCCCAGTGTTTCCAGTAATTCCAGTTTTCCTTTGGGAATATATTTCTGACTAAGTGTCCTTCGCAAATAGAGGAAAAGAGCTTCTCTTTGGAGTCATACTATTCTCCCAGGAGCAAGGGCTGGAAGAAAGCAGAGAGGAGCAGCAGATCCAGTTCTGTCTCAAGCTTGACCTCTCCCACTGAATGAGCGATGGGGACAAAGCCTGTGAGTCTTTCATCTGCACCATCTATGCCAAATATAGAAAACAGGCATCACTCTGCCGAGCAAGGCCAGAGAAGAGAAAAATTACAACTAATCCTGATGAACAATAACAGGGCTGAAGAAGTGCAGAAGAGGACAGATTTGGATCTGGGGATGGAATTTATAATTTAGGGATGGGCAGATGCAGATTTGAAGAGTTCTTGTAGACAGGATGAAAAGAATCTCAGTAAATACAAGAGATCTCTCACTAAGGGTAAGGTGTGGGGTGGCCACCAGAAACTGTGTCTTTTAAGGATGGACATATATTTCAATATTCACCATCATCAGCTGATATTTGATCTTCCTTGCTATTCAGCTTTGCTTTCTTTTCCTATTTGGCACACTCTCTCTTAACATTTTTTTCACGTTTTCTCTATGTACACAAAGAAAATTGAAGCATGGGAAACAGCAGTAACTGTCTTCACTGCTCCTCTGATAGTTCATATGGGTAAGGAAAAAGTAGAAATCAGTTCTTTCTATCGGTCCCAATCTTCTGCTGGCAGTCACACATCCACACAATTTCTGCTCTGTCTTTCTGAAAAGGGACTGGAGTCCTCACTACACACACATGCAGAAGACATGGATGATGATCCTTGCCTCACAAGACCTTGTGATCATTTCTGAAGTGATGGTTTCAAAATGAGTATGTGCACCACTACTGATTTTTAAGCTTTTCAAAGTGCCATCATCATCCTCAAAAGTGCCTAAAAAGCTCTTTTAATCCATGCTATTTTCTTTTCCTTTTGTCTGTGACAGCCATATGCCACCTCCTGCACTGATGCCAGGCACAATGTTGTTGAGAGTTTCTGCTGTCACCATGATAAAGCACAGCTCTCTCTCCATGATCAAAATCTGAACTTTTTGCTTTACACAGAATAGGTAGGTGCAAGAAGTGCAAGCTTGCAGCAGTTCTTATCCAGGGTTTTCTCAAACAGCAATACCATTAAAACAGAAAAGCTGTCAGAATCAGTTACATTCCCATGTGATCCCATATCACCAGTCATAGAGTATAACCCATATATTCTTAATATGTTCTTAATAGACCCTCCTCCTTTCCTTTTAAATGTGGTTTTCCCAAGAAACATTTTGCCAAAAGCATACAATGTCATTTTTGTTAAACCAAAAGCAAAAATTCACTATTCCATTGCTTTCAGACAACTAATAAATATACTACTTTCTAACAGAAAGTGACAGTCTTTCACGTAAAAACTAATAAATGTAAAGACTAATATATTTCCTTTATGAGTCATGATATTATCTTCTGAAAATTTGTGAGAATTAGACTATTTTTTGTGATTACTTTTAACCAATAAAATACTTTGAAAGGAAAATCCGACTCTCTTAGAAGTTTAACAGGAAGAAGGCCCTCCTGTAAATATTCACATTATTACCTTTTTGGCCATTGTGAATTTATTATTTGGTTTAGAATAGATCCCTGTGGCTATATAGGAGATTATTCTCTTTTTCCATTTTTGAACAAAGAAATCTGACACCATTGTAAAGTTGATACAATAACAGCAGAATAATTGTGCAATCAACTGGATATACTAGGGTGTGATCTTAAACTCACAACCAAAACCATCAGAGTCACAGTGTGTGCTAGAGGAGGGAGTGCACCTTGACACGCAGAAAACAGGTTCCAAAGAGTGTGTCTACATCACCTGACTTACTTATGCAGACTGTAAATCTCCCTACATGCCCACTAGCAGTCATGATCTGCTGACCATCTTTTCCAATAGCAAAAAAATGCAGCCCTTTGGTTTAATGATCTTTGTACTGCTGTATGTTCCTAGGTCAAGGTGAAACCCTTGCATTACGAAAAATATTGTTTTGTCTGGTTTGTTGGTTTGTTTTTAAAATATGTTGCCCTTTAGAGACAGTAATTACATCCTTGCTCATCCTTGGTTATCCCTGGAAAACTTACCCTGTAATCTCCCCAGTTCTTATTTTAAAATAGAAGCATTTTCTCCATTCCTGTCTACCAAATGAAATCCCTTTTTGTAACAGCAACTGGCAAGATGCTGCCTGGGTACAGACACTACCAATCCCTGTAAATACATGAGCAATTTTGATGTCCAGAAGCATAACTAGTCTAGGCAAAGCTTCCAATAGTATACTGAATATAAATATCAACCTTTCTCCCACCTCAGACTTCCTCACACCATCTATCGGGAATTAATACAAGCCATCTTCATGCCTTCCAAGCAATCCTTAAGCCTCCAGCACTCCACTTGGCTTTACCACTGCGCAGCTTCCTCAGTGAAGCACACTGCTACCACTGTCATGTCTGACTCCACACCAATCTCATTTTCTATCACAGCTAACTTAGCTCAGAGAGAATGGTTTCTGGCCAAAGAGAACATTATAATGACACAAAGACAGGAAAGGAGGCAGAATCTCTGTTGAGTCCAGAGACTCTGTTGCTTACAGTTTTAGCACAAATGTACTTTCACCTCCTCAAACAAAAAAGAAAGCTATAGTCTGAAACTATACAGACTCAGTATTATATGCCTTCAAGTTTAGTCTCATTATTTGTCAAAAAAAAAAAATCAATCTAGTTATTATTTCAGGAATTGGCTAAAGTCCATCATGCTCTACTACAATACCCCTGCATTTTCATTTAAAAACATGTTTCTCCTTCGTCCAATCTCCATTTTTTAAGCAGCTGCAGTGGAACATGGCAGAAATGCATGCCCACTCTTGAGGATAGAGAGTGAAGAAAACCTTTAAACCTCTGTGGTATGAATGTTACCATAAAATTGGAAGACACAGATACACTTTTAACAACTTCTGTTTTGTAATTAGGGAGAAGCTTTTTTTTTTACTTTCTTTTTTTTCAATTTCAGAGCAGTATTGTAATAAATATCTTCCTCTGTCACTTTTCTTCCTGGAACTGCAGCATCACACAAGCCCAGCAGGACAAAGTGTTCTTGTGAAAAACTGATTTATTCTCTCATCTCTGACAATCTAAAATGGAAGGATTAAGTGATGATCCTCTGATTTTCCTTTTCCCTTTCCTCCATGCATACACTTTGCTCTTGCTAGCTTGCTGACCAGTCTTCAAATATATTGCTTGAATGGCCCCATTCCATTAGGGAACTGACATCTCTCACTTTAGAGTGTTATTAATATCAGTCCTTGAAAGCATTTAACCAATGACAATCTAACATTAGCTCACAATGGGATTTAAAGACATTACAGTTCATTAATTTATGGTTTAATGCTGGCTTCTTCAAATATGTTGTCCTTTCTCATTATAAACCCCCAAAACCCCAAGCTATAAAGTCCACAGTATTCTGCATAAAATGCTGCAAAAGCATTTCATTTATTTATTTATTGGTATGATTGAAACATACAAATCCTGTTCCTGCTTTGCAAGTTAGTTGTAACAGAATAACTTCTGGTTATCGGCAGGTACTATTTTTGCTTCACTTTTACAATTTTGACCATTTTTCTTCCTGCACAGTCAATTTACATATTCTATTTTCCTCTCCTATAAAACCTCAGTAAAATATGAGAATCATAGCATGTATCAATCAAGCTGACTTGAATAAATAGAATAATATTATTTAAACCTTTTGAGAGGCTATTCCTGAGAAGGAAGAAAGGTTAGCAGTTACAACTGATTTAAGAAATGCAGACAGAATGATGTTCAGTTCTGTCCTAACCCTAGTTCTTTGCAAAATTAGATCAATGTAATTGAGTTTTAATTGCTCAAAGAAAACATAAGGACCAAAGATATGCCAAAATATCTTTCTTGGAAATTGGAATAAATTATTTAATGTCTTCATTCCATGATCTGTACTTTAAAGTGCACTTACTGGCAAGCAGGAAAGTGGTTGTGCACCAAAGGTCCCAGGAGCCTTGGTGGACACACTGTTTGACAGTGTGCACTGCCAGCAAAGAAAGCCAACAGCATTCTGGGCTTTGTCAGCAGCAGCACAGATCAAGGGAAGTGATGATCTGCCTCTGTTACGTATGTGTTGGATCACATCTACAGTACTGTGTCCAGTTTTGGTTTGCCAGGAAAGATGATGAGCAAGTTCAGCAGAGGGACACCAAGATGGCTGAGGGCTGCTTGTGCTGTGAGAAGAAGCTGAGGGAGCTGTGCTTGTTCAGCTGGAGAAGCAGTGACTTAGGAGACCTAGCAGCAGCCTGTCTGCACCCATAGGAGGTTATGGGAAGGACAGACAGGCTCTCTACAGTGTTGCATGCTGGGATGATGGGGGGCATAAGATGAAACAAGAGAAGTTCAAACTGGATATTAGGAAAAACCTTTCTGCAGGAGGGCAAACACCCAAACAGGCTGCTCAGAGAGGCTGTGCTGCCTCCATTCTTTGAGATTTCCAAGGCTCAGCTGAGTGGCCCAGTCCAACCCCATAGCTGATCCTGACTGGTGAAGGAGGTTAGACTGGAGATCTCCTGTGCTTCCTTCCTATGCAGATTGCTCTGTCATACTATAAACCTAACCGATTTCTGTTCCCAATTCCTTTTATGTGCATTCTACTGATAAGACTCTGGGGAAGCAAGGCTTGACACTACGAATAAATTTATCTAGTAAAGCAGTAAGATACTACAGTGTTCCAAGATCAGAAAAAGGATGGATCTGTCCTTGACTACAAAATGTCCTTTTTCTCCTAATTTCTTCGTTAACTTTTGTGTATAATTGCTCTATTAAATTTTCCAGTATCAAAACTCTCTCCTTTTTTCAATTTTACAGTGTTTGAATTCTGGAGTTAATATCCTTATAAAAGGCAACAAGGAATGTCAGAGATTATTTTATGATCTAACTGTAACACCATGATATATGTATGTTAATATAAGCATTAGCAATGACAGTGATAGAATCAGAGACAGAACATGATCCCTGAATTAAGATGCTTGCTTGAACATAGCCAAGAAATTTTAGCCTGGTATTAAAGCATAAGAAAAAAGTCTAAAAGAAAAAAAAAACACAAGAAAATCAATGCTATTTTATATATATATATATATATATACACACACAAAACATATTTTGCATTTCAGCAAGCCTCTAAATCGATGTAACTCACTCCTACCAAAACTAAATAATGATAACATTTTGACTGGAGGAATGAGTTTATTCAGCAAGATTTAGATGAGAAAAAAGTATGAGTGCTGACATGGAACATTTGTGAAACTCTGTCCCATTCATAAGGTGTCAACTCTGCTCAAACCTTAAGTTGTTCCACAAGGGATCAATGACATGCACTGTTTAATAGGAATGTTTTTTTTCTAATAAAAAGAAGCAGAATATATTTGTGGGCAACTTGGGGCAATCTCTTATGTCTTCTAGTACCTTAACAAGAATGGACTCTAACACAGGTTTCATTGCCTTTATGACTGTTTTCTTGCTGTTTATTGTCTCCTGTTCTGATTGAAATACTCAGGTGTGATGAATAATTTATGGTATTACACATTTACTCTTCCAGAAAATGCAGACCATCACTGTGTCTATATCAGTGATAAAAGGGGTAAGCAAATACACTAAAAAGAGATATATAGCAAATGCTTAGAGAGCTTCACCAAAATCACCATCCATTCATCCGTCATAACTGTCTTGTACTGCTCATCACAGACCACTAATGCTTTAAGAGCCAAAGAGCTATTCAGATCCATCACTGTGGATGTTGTGAAAAAGCCAATCTCCTCTGAAGTCTATGAAAGGTGACGATGTAAAAAGAGAACTTTTTGTTTGGTTTTCTTATTTTTTTTTTTTTTTAAGTAAAGGTCTGCCTGTCCAGAGAAGCCTGGGAAGAGACTACAATAAGGTACTAAGCATATGAGGCTATCTTCGCTACCCCCCCGACAGCTACACGTTTCTTTGTGAATGCCTCTGAGGTATGTTTTCTATGAAAAAGAGATGACTGCAGAAGAATAGGAAGAAATAAAAAAATAGACTGTGTTTGCTAGAATATACAGGATGCTCAAAGGCAGACAGACATGAAAACCACGGAAACCCAGTCATGGAGATTCAGTCAGGCCTGTAGTGATCCACCCACCATTGCTAGGCTTCTCAGAGGCTTGACGAGACAACTAAGATCCACTGTAGGCTACAATAATAAGACAACACATCATCACATGTTGTTACTTTCATAAGTGCTTTCCCTTTTATCCATCTAGGAACCATTTTAATTGACGCTTCACAATCTCTCCTGGGTTTTTAACATCCTCAGTTGTTTGGTGCAAGCCAAGGTCCAGACACATTTTTCACAATACTTTTCCACAGGCTTCATGTTAGACTGCCCACCTTACGCATGAGAGCAACATTGAAAGTTCTCAGCAAGCTGAGAGCCTAACAAACTTTTTTAATATACCAGGGATGAAATTCATTTTTATGTCAAAATTAGGCTAAGTTAAGCTATGCCAGTCACTTAGCATGATGCAAGTCATGATGACAGACCATCATTCATACTCAGTGATGCAGCAGTGAAACTGCAGTTGACTTTTCCAGCTCCCATGAATAACATTTTTTCTGTCTCACACCAAATTCCAAAAATTTCTAAATGCCACACACAGCCCAAGTCTGTCACAACAGTTACTGATTCAGTTTATGGGTATCAGATTTTTATGCATGTGCAACCTCAGTATGCATCTCTTATCAAACACTAGAAGACTAATGCATTTTTTAGAGAGAAGTAATTTTTTTAATTTGAAACTAATTACTGATTAAATAGTAGATAGGAAAATGGTCCAGTAAATTAATCCTTTTTAATCAGATACAGGCTATAGAAATATGGATTATTCAAACTTAGTTGATGTTTACATTGAAAATAAAATGCAAGAATTGTTACATGCCCGGAGTACAAAAGGTTCATTACTCAAAAAATAAGGTTTTTATTTGCAGTATTGTTCAGTAAATAATCTATCAATTCCTCCCCATGAAAGCTGTAACTAGGATATTAAAGCTTATTTTATCTTGCTGACTCAGATCTAGTCAGTTTTGTACTGACTCAGCCATTACTACCAATTTAATTTTGCACACACGCTACAACAAAAAAAAACCTTTGTTATTAGTTTTTAAAAATGTCAAAGGATTAATACTTTGCCTTATTATAGTACCTCGTTTTCAAGAACTTAGTGTTGGCAAATATATTAAAGTTCATATTATCTTTGCGAATTAGGTATCATGCAAGGAGAAATACAAAGGAAAACTCATGGGCTTTTTGAAGGTTATTTAAGGCAGAGTGAGAACAGCACTCACACATTCTGATTTCCCCACCCTGTGCTTTTCCTACCAGGTCATCCTGACTGAAATTTTGTTATCACTGCTTCTGTGCAGTCTGGAAAACATTCAACACAGAAATTCTCTGCTTCACAGAAACAAGGAGAAATTCTTTGCTTCACAGAGAAACAGACACTGGGATGCTCCAGTAAAAAGTCTACACGGTCTAGCCATCTACCTTGTCGTGGTTTTGCCCTGGATCAATTTGCTTTCACACCCCCCACACAATTACTTTAAGT
>JAYRBT010000177.1:23101707-23140746 GCA_036023395.1 Myiotriccus ornatus
CTGATAACACTAGTCCTGCTAAATGCATCTGAAAATCAGCTTGTTGAATGCACTGAACTATCTTTTCATATACATTAGACACACCTACACTACCACATGAAAACATGGAAGTCATGGGGATCTGGTATGGCGCTTTACCCATCTTCTAGATAGGATCCCCTTCTAAAGAGGGGGAAAAGAAAAAAAAAGAAATGCTACTTTGATTATAAGTAAAGATCATGGTCTGAGTCCTGTTAGCTGCCAAAGTTGTGCTGTATAGGGAGAAGGCGGAGTCTGAAAAGCAAAGTAGCACTTTGTTTTGGAGGACATCTGTGCCAGTTCTCTACCCAACAGAGACACCAAACTGATCTTTGTCTGTGCTCTTAAATGCAGGTAAAAACCGCAAAGGATACATTTGCCGATACATTTGCCAAAGGATACTTTGCCATTTGCCTTTTACTTAGAACTTGTGACTGTACTCCATGGTATCTGAAATTACTCCCCAGCTATCTTAACCCTAATACCAGTCATAACTCTGTTAATGACTCCTACTTATCACCATTTACTCATCATTAAAAGATTAACACTTACTTCATGATGTCAATTATCTTTTATTTTTTCTTTCACATTTCCTCTGACACTCAAGAGGAGCCTTTTCTAAAAGTCTGCAAAATATTCCCTTAATTTTTTTTATTTTTTATTACATCACAGAAACCTTCACTTGAATTTAGCTACTAATTCTTATGTAACCTATTACATCCTTTTCATCTCCTGAACTTCTCTCCTGTCAACACCAGTCATTTTTCTTATACTTAGAATAGCCCTTGTAACATGTTTCTGTCCTCCTTATCCTCTTTAGTAATATGCTGACAAACATCAAAAAGAAAATGAGAAACTGCAGATAATGTAGGAAGCAACTTTTCTAACACTTTCAAATACAGCAAAAAACCACAGATGGTAAAAAAAAAAAAAATCAGTGAAACTTACAAACTGCATGTAACACAATTTCATATAGCAGAGTTAAATAAAAAACATCATCGCTATATGTACATTGCAACAACAAACATTGGTTTGTTTAATCATATTGTTTTGTGCTGTGAGGTTCAGTTTTGATACTTCCTTCACAGAAAATGTGGCAAGACTTTCCAGCATTTCATTTTGCAAGCTCCCTATTGCAAATGCTTTTGAGTGTGTTTGATCATGGATTGAGCCAAAGGTTAATGATACTTTAGTGGAGATTGCATGTGTCTCCAAGCTGTGGACCGTCACTGACATTTTGACTTAGACAAACTCATTCATAACTGCTCTGCATCTGTTGCAATTAGTGTTCGTGCACAAACAAGATGCAACATTAGAAAATAAAAATGGTAGCGTTTTAAACTCTGCAAGAAGAGTGCAAATGACGAGAGAAGAGTCAGTTTATATCAGAAAGCAGCATTATGTCCTGTGTTGTAGAAGATACTACATGAATGCCAGTGACTAAAATTTTGAGGGCAATACTTTTCTGTGTAAAACTGCATCAGCACATTCACAGAGCTGTAATACAGAGTCTGGGCTGCCATCTTTACAAATGCTATGAACTCCCACTATTGGTTTCAGGATTGCCCAGTCTGACAGCATTTCCTGTGTTACTTATGGACACACAGCCTCTAGGATAATTATTTATTTGGTGCGGTTCTTTCTCTTCCTTTAATAAAGGTATTAAAAACAAACACTGGCTGCAGATCCACTGCAGATGAAAAAAAGGCAGAACTTGTCTTCACCCAGAAACAGAAACAACCAGATGGCGACCTCAGTATTAATGGTTCATAGCAGGCAAAATTCCCACTGGCACAAAGGGGTCTTTGACATTGTAAAGAGCACATGGCACTTCGTAAAGCCCGTGCTGAGCACCACAGCAATGTCCTTCCCACTGTGCTTACGAGGCATGCATCAGCATCAGCGTTTCCTCTAAGCACTGTTTCCCCAAAGGAAAATGCACCCAGACAGTGGTCTGGATGTAACAGCCTTGTGTTTCCCAGCTTGTGACCCCATTTCTCACTTTCTTGCTTCAGTGTGTGAATGCAGGAATGTCTCCTTTTCTTTGCGCAAATAACTTGAACTTAGAGCCTCAACAAATGCTAAGCAGTGAGAACAATCTATGGCTGTGGCTGAACAATATGCTTTACACCAGTTTTTGACCCAAAAGCAAACTGAGAACTGTGGATTCAACAGTACAGTCTAATACTATGATCACATTGAGAAATATAGCAAAAAATGAGAATAAATGCTACACAAGTAATGTCTGTAGCAATACACTTCTGGAAATCTTGTTGAGGAATACATTCAGTGCTGTTAGCAGCATTTTTTTCTCCTGAAAAATGAACTTCACAATGCTACTTGCTGTTAATGAAAATAGACACTTTTGAGCAGAATTTGCATTTTTAATATTGAATTATTAACTACAGGACCTCCTTACCTACCTACTCACATGGCAAGGAAAGGAACAGCAAAGCTATCCTCCTGCTTCTTCATTCTAAAGTTTTGAATTACACATTCTCAATATTAAAATATTATGAGCCTCTTGTCCTGCCTCTTCTAAATGTCGTAATATCACTAATGCAGTGTCAGATTGGTTATGTCTTTCTGAATTTAACTGCTGGTGTGGTGTTGCACAGTATTGTGACTAAACTTCGTGAGAGACCATAAAAGAAAGAAAGGGAATATTACTTCATTCAAAACTAATTTCACTGAGTCACTGTCCTTCTCTCATGGATTTGACTCATTTACTCTTTTACAATCATTCTTTCATATCCATGTATTCAGGAGCCCTGAGTAGTCTGGCCATAATGAACAAGGTCAGGAGTTGTCAAGACCTCATAATGTTTTCCAGAAACTTCTTACACTGGAGATTATGGTCTAATGTTTGGACCTTTTATACCCTTGGCTTAATGATTGTCAGCTCTAAGAATGAAAATCACTGTGAAGCACTATCTCTTCATATTGTCCTACTGTCTGAATCACACTGATGATTTACTCACTGTGTCTTGTCTCCTTATCTGAGTGTTCTATAGTTCTAATTCTTTATCTTCCTGCCATGTTTTCCTTAGATGAGAAGTCCAACAAAAATATACTTAAAGATGAGGCAGAGACTTTTTTTGAAAGATCCTATGCAGAGGACAACAAAAGACACAAGGGCTAATTGCACATTACTACAGCTCAGGAGTAGCACATGACTTGGAGGAAGTCAAGAGTAGAAGGAACTTCCCACTGCACTTGGGAGTGCACTTCCCACTGATCTGTCAGTAATTGGAAATGACAGCCTTTATGCTGATGTGGTTCCCAAGCACTAGGGCCAGATGTGCTGAACACTTGTAGTTTCTGACCACCTACCACTGAAACAGTAGATGTATCATTGGCTGAACATGGCAAGGGCACCTACTTCATAAGATGTGCTTCCTGCATAGCAAGTGGCTATACCACATTGCCTAAAGCCCTAAATAGCGTCATGATCTAAAAATCTACTATTAATTTTTCTTGCAGATTTTCTCACTTACGTGTGATTGTGCAAGTCTGTGAATGCTACGAGTGGGTGTGAAAAAACCCAGATCTGACCAGTAAGAACTGGAATGAACTGAGAAAAAAATCCATCTAAGTGACAATATTAATACTTCTCTAGTCCCATATATGGTGAAAAATCAACCCTCAAGACACTAGACTCCATTTCCTCTCACAATCCACGCATCCTAGCAGATTTAGTGAAGAACAGGAAGAAACCTGCTGCCCACAATCAGTCAAAGTCAACTATTTTACTTAGGTCTCTTCCTACTTGCACCACAAAGAAAAGAACTGCACATTTCAAAACAGTTGAGTCATCAAAAGTTTTACAGATACATAAGCAGGAGAGTAGCTAAGAAAAATACAGAGGCCAGAAAAGAAAAAAAATACACATTCCTGTAAGAGTCACTGAACCAGACACAGTGTTGGTGCAGAAGGAATCACTCAGATATCAGAAGCTGCAAAACAAAGGTTTCACTTGCAGGAAGTTATTGTCAGTTCTGTTATCACACCAAAACCAACAGAAAGCCGAACCAAAGATCAGCTGAGGATGTCCTTTATAGACAGGAACTATAAAAAACAATAAATGCCCAGAAATTATTAATTTGTAGGAAGGCAGTAATGCTTAGAGGTTTGATATAGGCCTCGTTCTATAGAAAGATAACATAAGAACACAAAAGGTTTTTAAACTGAAGAAGGGACAGGTGATATAAAAAACTTGAGTAGTCCAGGTTTAAGTTGTAAAAAATTAAAATGACCACATCAGAAACATGAAAATAAAACAATTTTAAAAAAAAAAAAAGTCTCCTCTGATCTCAGGGAAGTTTGTCTGGTTATCTCTGGGTCCTGCTGATTGCTCCTCTGAGGAGGAGCTGCAGCCTCCCAGGTTGCGCTGACTGTTGTCCTGCCAGACCTGGAACCTTCTCCCCAAAGCAGCACTCATCCCCTGCTGTCCTTTCCATGGGCTCTCCTTTTCCAGCTACTTCATGTAGGGACACGACATGCAACTGAGGACATGCACACCAAACAAATACCATCTGTCACATTTGGGAATTTAATTTGTGTGTGCATTGACCTGAGACAAGTTTTGTAGGCAAGGACTGAACTACATGCAATCTCTGGCTGAGCTGAGAGGAACAGACATAAATTTGCTTTCTCTAAGCCACTTTCTTCAGATCTCCTAGTAAATACAAGAGCACATTTTCTCCAGTTCTTATATTCTGCAATAGGGTGAATTACTTTTGGCTGAGGCAAGCCATATAGGCTTAGATGGAAGCAGCTGGGGCCCGATCTCCCCATCCATCCCCTTTTACATAGATGAAGTTATGCCACAATTACACTAAAAATATCAGTGTTCTCTGCATTGATCACATGATGGAGACTATGCTGTACTGATCATGTACTGGGCACACATCCCATGCTGCACTAATGGTGTCCCGATACCATGGCTTGACAGCCAGTCTTATCACACAACCAACCCTGCACCCATCACATGAACTTCAGGTTGTGCGATGGCTGTTATGTCACCCATCAGTTGTGTGATGGGGATGGGAGGAGTAGAGAGAGAAAGGTCACTGAGGAATGAGGTGCCAAGCAATACACTACCAGCACAACATATTCTGCCTAGAGACTACTGAATCTTGTCTTCTGAGGGGCCCCTGAGGAGACTGGTGGGAGTAAGATAGATTAATTGTTCTAGTATGACAAATTTGGTCTGCATAATGGAAGCTTCTCACATTGCCCTACAGTGAGAATGAATGTGCTCTAATTCAGTTTGAATTCCCTATACTGTACTCAGTCACAACTCTTCCCCATCAAGTAATGAATTCAGTTGAGGCAGAAAAGTGAGAAAAGAACACAACTGCACCAAATCACAGAAAATCCTGAAAAGAAAATGAAAAAAAATCCTTCAGATTCAGGAGTCAAAATCATAGCCCTGGGCAAAAAAAAAAGTGTCATGAATTTCCTGTGCCTAAGGAGTGAATGATGCTAACTCTTCTGGGGAGTTCAGATAAAGAAGCCAGTTCTTTTTTGGAAGCTGTAGCTAGGGGCACACCTAACTAGTTCTTAAATGAGAGAATCAAACCATTGGCATGTTCTATTCCAGCCTGTCTGTAGACAGAATTGCCCTCTCTTGTACAGGACCATGCCAAGTTTTCATAGTGTAGAAGTGAAATACAAAGGGATAACAACTTCTATTATCTGTCTGATTTCTGCATGTGAGATGTCTTTAGCACACAACCTGGGTATTTTCACATTGATCAAAGCTTTTTTAACAACTGTAGGCGTTGGGAACTTCTTGCACTCTTAAAAAAAAAAAAAAGAAAAAGGTAGCAGTAGGAAAATAAAATAGGTGGATGACAAGAATCATGCAGGAAAACTCCACAGGGAGGATCACATCAAAATAGAACATCAGTAGAGAAGCAAGACCCTTCAAAAACATTGGTGAAGTAATGGTTCCAGCAAAAGGTCTGCAAGTCCAGAGTAATGCGGAAATTGCTGACAGTGTTGATTTCATGCTTTAAAACAGAGACCTGGAAATATGCTAATAATGTAGATGCAAAGAGGAACTGCACCTTGAATTGAGACAGAATCTGTTTCTTCCTGGAGACTCTACAGAGACAGCTGTCCATGACACCAATTCATTCCAATTACAACTTTTATTTTGGCAACTGATGACTTGCGCAGGAGAACAGAGGCTATGTCTCCTCAGATCATTCTATATAGAATAGTCAGCAAGTCATCACATCTGTAAGTCAGAGGAAAAAATGAGGTCCAGACCTATAACCAGTGGATGTAGAGGTAAATTTTTCATATTTGTCATTCTCAGTATTTTAAAATGCCATAAGACACTTTGAGGAGTTTCATTAACTATGCAACACAGAGGTTTTATCAGCTCTTCTCAAATATTTCTATTTAAAAGTCTGTTCATCTCTATCACCTGATAATCACCACAAGAATTAAACTGAGACCTGGATAGCTAAAGCCATTCCTGCTCCAATAACAACCCTATAAACACTCAGAAGGAGGAGACAGACACGAGGTGCTAGTTTGTCAAAATATTTCTAGTACCAGCTACGAGAGAGAAAGCTTCTTCCTCAAACAAAGCTTTTACCACGACAGCCAGATGCTGATACAGAGACAGCTTGCAACTTGCAGCAGGACTAAAGATGGCTGATATTGATAGCTGGACAAACAGTACAAGAGGTATTTCTTTACTACGGATTGCAACCAGTTACGATTAGTCAATAACTAGGAGAGAAGTAGGAGGAGGTGTTTCACTAGTGTACCTCTTCAAACCAGCATAACTTTATTAATTATTTAAGAACTCGGAAAATTAGTAAGAGATATATAAATTTTGATTACAAAATTTTTTGTGTTATTTAAGTAACTGCAATTCTGTGTAATAATCTTTCTGACTACTAACCAGCTGTGAATATGGAGTCACAATACTGTACAGCAAACCAAGTGCCTCTTCTTTGAGATACCCATAATTTATTGTATTATTGTCAGGTGACAAATGTGACAGATATATCGATATTATAACCAGAAGTGGTATGAATGTTCCAACATCCAAGACTGCTTTTCCCTTGTTACACTTTATATTGATCAGGAACCCAAGGAAAGTCCAAGGCACTGTACTTCTGGCAATGAAAAACTACAGACTCATTCGGCAATTTCTTAAAATTCCAGCAAATTGTCAGCACAGAAATCAGGCAGGTGGCTTGGCTATCCAGTTCTCATTATTCTGCCCTCTGGCATGTGTCAGTGCTCTGAGAGAGTTTTGTATTACGCTTTAATAAAGTCATTCAAGAAATATTGAATGTGTAAGTAATTTTTCACTGAAGGACATTCATGTCACAGTCCTCAGAAATGGATTAATTT
Source organism: Myiotriccus ornatus (assembly GCA_036023395.1). NCBI lineage: Eukaryota > Metazoa > Chordata > Aves > Passeriformes > Tyrannidae > Myiotriccus > Myiotriccus ornatus. The sequence continues at coordinate 23,109,109 of JAYRBT010000177.1, forward strand.
TTTACTTGAATATTTTTTAAATAATATCTGGCTTCAACAATCCAAGAGTCATCACTCAGACTCATGTTATTAGATCTGTTTGGTCTTCAGAGGACTGTAAACAACACATACAGTCTCATTTATTAATTTAAATGAACCAACACTTCTACGTTATTATGCCTATGTTCATTCATCTACAATCTCCAAAGTATTAATGAACAAGAAACAGAGTTAAATTATATATGAAAAGGAGCTACCTCCTGCAATTGAAACTCCAAAGAATATATTCAAGATAATATTTTTTTTATTTCCACAGGCGCTTCTTTATTAAACTGTTTTATCACCATGACACTGAGGCAGAGGAGATAGGAAGAGGACTGTGTCCCCAGCAGCTCCATATGGGTGTGTTTGCTATTTTTAGCCCAGCTTTGGACTTTCCCAAGTCTAACGTAACATCTATTTTTGTCTTTTTTCCATATTATTAACTGGGACCCATTAGAAGAATTCTAATGGCATTGTTTAGCAATGTTCCACTCCCGTGATTTTTCTTATTAGAACCATTGCCTTCTGCAGTATTATTGGTGTGATTCTAATCAGCTTGCAATTAGAGAGCCTATAGTTTATTTTCTAAAAAAAAAAAAGAAAAAGAAAGAAAGTAAAAATGGATTTTATAAAGATTGATAAAGTCACAGCATAAAATCTCACTCTGTTCATTTTCAAAATAAAAATGTGGAGAAAGGAGAAATGTGAAGTCACAAAACTGCCAATCCAAGTGATTACAGCACACACAAATGAAATGCCAGTCAAAAAGCTCTGAAAAATTCCAGTGTTTCAAAAAGGTCATCTATTTTGTTTCTGCTAGTGCATGGGCAGTTTGCCTGACTTTTGTAGTAGAAAAAAAGTAGGTCATATTTTACACTGTGAGAACCATCTGACGAAAGAAATAACCATTTAGCACATCTGCCAAGAAGAAACACCATAAGGAAACATTTCCATGCACTTTTTCATATACTTTTCTGCAATTATATTTTCTTTAACAGGTGCACTCCAGGACAGAAGTGTTCTGTCAGTTCACTGTAGATTAAAATCAGTGAATCAAGCACACACAAAAATCTCTTCTGTTTGCTTTGTAGACTGTAAGGAACTATATAGCTACATCTGAGTCTTTGCTGCCTCTCAACCATGTTTTGTTATCCTTCATAAATGAAACTGTGAACATATTTTGTGCTTACTCAACTGAAGAATGTCAGGCTAGACCAAGACTGTCAAAAAGTTTATTGTGCAGAACTGTGTAATTTTAACTTCAAAACAGCTAAATGAAAAACTACATACCTGACCCATCCTGATGGCCCTTCAGGTCCCTGGGCAGAGGTATCCTAAAATTTATAACAATGGAAACTCCTTCTGTCTTTCTTCTACATATACTTTATGATGAAATCTTTGAAGAATTAGTTTAAAGGCAAATTTCTAGATCTTTCTTCTTTTCCCCCTTTAAGGGAGGAGAGGAACTAATAATAATAATAATTATTATTGTTATTGTTGTTGTATTTCATGTTTATTTTATTTTATTTGTAATATATGATCTCAAAACAGAATCAGTTTCCATTCCTCTATACAGTAAAAAGAAGTTCCATTAGACATTCACTTTCCAATTTGTATTTTCCCATTACTGGTAGTAATCACTCTGTCCTATCCAGTCTTGATAGTTTTGAGCAAGCAGCACTTAAAAAAAAAAATAAATTTGAAGGATTCCAAAACTTGGAAGGATTTGCTTGACAACGACAAATTCGAACTAAGTAACATTTGAACAACCACTCAGGACAACTTTGTTTCAGAAATAAGGGGAATTTAAAAACAAGAGCTACTCAAACAGTGCTCACTCTTGTAGCTGCACAAAGCACACACAATCTGACACGTAGATGGACCTCCTTGAAGTTCATCATACATTGTCTTTCTTTCCATTGTTCAAATCGCATTATCAGGTACAGGTTTCTCCTTATCCACACTTCCTATTATGATGTTGAGCATGTCTGCCTCAGCTGCCATCACATTAGCTTTCGTCCTTGATTCAGGGAATACTTACCTTACTTTGAACTTTCTTGAGAACCATGGCCAAATGTTCTTTCATATACAACCTGACGAGATGCCCTGAAAACTCCGCAGAAAAAGACCTCTGAAAAATTTACACATTCCCCTGCTTTCAGATGTCTTAAAAAATTTCCATCTATGTATCTTGTAATTGTTGATTTGACATAAAATTTAACTTTAGCTATATGTGTTACTTTTAAATATTAATGTTCTCCTGCTCTCACATAGAGTACTAAAAGCCCCGGAGAGTAACTCCATTCAGTGTGACTGGTAACAGTAGCCAGCAGATGCTCTTGATCTCTGTCTGGTTAATTGATGTCCTACTGGACATGGATTCATTATGCAGCCCTGTGAACCTCACAGAGGTCTGAAAATTACAGCTTAATGGGGGTGATACAGGCATTGTTTGCAAACGAGGTGTGCTGCTGCACCTTGTCAACAAATAAGGGGATACGAAGGCAGAACACACAAGGGCGTGTGAAGGACGAAGGCTACCTTGCCTGTGGGGACCGTGAGATGGTGGAGTTCAGGATCCTGAAAGGAGAGACCATGAAAAGAAGCAAGATCACATCCCTGGACTAACAAGTAGTATACAGATGGAAACAGGGATAGGTAACCTGTGAGGAATATAGAGACACTGGCCTGAGCATGCAGAGACAGTAGAAAAGACAAGTCCATCAGATGCTGAAGCTGATGAAGTCTTTTACAAGTGTATAAGTAGCAATAAATGCAGCAAATAAGCAAATAAGTAGTACCAAATAAGTTTTGGGTCCGGAACTGCTCAATGTCTTCATTAATGATCTGGATGATGACGTAGAGTGCATCCTCAGCAAGTTTGCTGATGACACAAAACTGGGAGAAGTGGCTGATAAGCAAGAGGATTGTGCAACTATTCAGAGAGACCTGAGTAGGCCAGCGAAATGGGCCAACAGGAATCTGATGGAGTTCAGTAGAGGAATTTGTCATGTCCTACACTTGGGGACGAAAAACCCCATCACCAGTACAGATTACCCAGCTGGAAAACAGCTTTACAGAAAATGATCTGATGTTCCTGTTGTACAGACAGTTAACCATGAGACAGCAATGTGCCCTTAAAACAAAGAATGACAGTATCCCCTCATCTGCACTAAATCTAGTTTTCCACAGTCTCCTACATTTTAAGATATATCTGTTATTTGCTTTAAAAAACTTTCCCCAGAGAGAAAAGTTCACTACATACATTTTCAAGAAGAGAGATAATAGGAAAAAAATCAAAAAACAAATCAGTCAGAAGAAAAGAAAGGTAACCAGACATTACCTAATCCTTCCTTTGTTTCATATCAAGGTCCTTTCTATATTATTACATTGCCCAGTTTCTAATTTTTTGAACTACATTACTGTTTTAAAAACATTTACATTATAGACACTGGAAAGGAAAAGCTTTAGTAATAAAAAGAGAATGGCAATGACTTTCAGGACAATTAACTTGAAAAGGTCAGAAATATTCTGGCACTACTACACTATTGTATGTACCTAAGAGAGCCTTTGTATACAGTCCAGGCTGTTTGAATCAATATTGCTACTTTTAACTTTTCTTCAACTCACTCACTAAATATTTCTAGTCTACTTCACAAAAAAAACCTGAATACTTTAGTAAAAACAAACAGAGAAGATGCATCAGTATATAAGTAATGACATTTATAGTAGTGCTCGTCTTTCTACACTTCATTAAATTTTCACATTTATATTTTCTCAGATAGAAGAGGATCAATTCAGGTATGGACAAAACAATCTGGTCTTTTTTGCAGCTACTACAGATGCTTTACAAAGTCTGAAAATAAAGCTGTTGTAGTCTAAATAACAAATGAAAGTGACATTTGCTGAGAGGACAGCAATTTATTATGTTATGGATGCAAAAATCAGAGGGATTAAATGACAAATGGGTAATATGGTAAGGCTCAATCTCAAAAATGGCACATTTACAGACATCCAAGAAAAACTAACATCAGAAAACTAAAAAGCTTTTTTTATCATATCAATCTGATGCATGAAGCATTCCCATTCTCAAGCTTGGGGTTGAAAAAGTGTCTGTCCACAAAAAAACACTGTGTCTGTCCACTGAAAAACACTGAAAAACACTGCTGGGACTGTCCTATATACGCTGACTGCAGAACTGTATTTAATTGCCATTTCTCCTCCCATCCAGTCATAAGGTGCCTAATCTTATGTATTATCTTTGATTACAAGATTCTTTGCACAGAAAAAGAAAATTATGTTTATTTTTACTGAAAGGTACTTATCTGGAAAGGTTTATCTCATTTCACATCAGAAACAACCTTGCAAGCATCTTTGCTTCATTTTTGCATGTATCTTAAGTGGGATATGCAACAGAAAAATCTCTAATATTATCCTAAACAAAGCAGTTGAAAAGACATCCAGAAAAAGAACTTAAACGAAAACTTGGCTTCACTCAGCATATTCCTGTTGATATTAATGAAGCCAGGATTTCACCCATTCACACATGAGAAGATATAATACCTGCATATAACAGTGCCCAGGAATATCTTGTCTGTTATATGAGATAGGATGAAATCTCATAGACAAATTATGGGATTTTCAGGTATAAATTAAAAGCTATTTGGAATGTAACTAGACTGCTTTCATTCAGCGTTTATAGGTGTCTCTGATATCATCAAGTGAAAGAAACCATAGAGCATAATACTGTTTACACAGTGTATATGTTTGCTATAATGCATTACCTATGTATTGTACATGATATTGTTATGATGTATGCTAATTAAAAAAATCATTACATTTTAAACCAGTGAGGATGACCAAGGGGCAGAAATTTAAGCAGATTTTATTTTGAAAGTTCTTTCTTCAAAATTAATGGATTATTTTAGAATTTCAGGGAGTTAATTTACTTATAATTATTTCTTCCACAGAAAGCAGTTCTGGCATTCTTACCCTATCACTAGTACTCTGTTGTTACCATTACACTCATTTGAACTGTGAAAAAAGAAATTATCCTAAACTGGGTTTAAACCGAAATATACAAATCATTGCTGTATCAGCAGCAGTTTATAAAATTAACATCAGGGACCCTACCTAACAGTTTTCTTATTTTTAAACATATTCAGTTATCATACTTCCTAAGGCTAGTGCTCATGCCAAGCATTTTTACATAGAAATGTAATCTGTACCTTTGATTTAGTTTAGAAAGTAAACATAACCTGTTTAAAATTAGTAGGGTCACGTGCGTTTTTTTCTTTTGGTTGCATTTGAGTTTTGACATGAACAGTGCAAATGGATTACTTTTCTGAAAAGAGCAGTTTCAGAAACCACAACTATGTAACATTGCTAGCTGGAATCGAGCACGTGCAGAACCTATGGAATTTTTATAACACATAAATACGTGTTGAGCTATGGAGCTACTATACTCCATGTTTTTATTCCTTCCAAACTTCAAATCACGGATCTGTGCAGCCCTAGTAACGCTGAGCTTGTGTTCTGACCTAGATTTATAGATCATTTTCACAGAGACTCTGAAAACAAACCTACAGAATGACACACATATCCTCCTCTCTTTCATCTGAAAGCTATACACACAGATCTACTCCGTGGCACTCTAATATCCAAGACCTAGGACCATTATAGAATGTGTAAGTCAGTTGTAACAAATTACATGATGATTCTCTGAGGCAGACAAGTTAATCATCAACAGCTCTGTATTAATACCAGTGTATTAATAAACAAGAAAGAATAAAACTCCAAAACAATAGGCTCTTGTTATTGCTGAGGATAAAGCAAATTCCAATATAATTTGTATGACTAAAATCACACTTAAGGATCAGTATCCTCTCAAACATTGTTCACTTTTAGGGCCGTATTTCCTTCAAAGTTCACAATAGGGACTGACTGAAGGCTGAACAAGACAATGTGGTAATATAGTTTCAGGTAATTGTCATAAATGCTTTATCATTCACATTCTGAGCTGCGTAACAGAAAGAAAATGAACTTATGCACCAAGTGTTTAACCTTCACAACATCTGTGTCAAAATTAGAGTAAACGAGAATTTGCCTTACTTAGTGCCAACAGTGTATTACACCGAGCCTCTCCATATGTATGTTTTCTCTCCTTAGATTCCATCAAATGTTTCCCCAGTATCTTTCATGACTAGTATGTCCAATATGATCAAGTAAGTAAATATGGGAATCCTGAATGGTTTTGTCCACTGCGTTGCTTGCATTCTCTGTTTCATAAACCCTAATACCAACAACTGAACTTGAAGATTGAACTGTCAGACATTATCACACACTGGTCCCACCCAGTGACTACACTTACCCTCTGAGAATTCTCCAGCTTTAGCAGTCATGGTTTCAGTCTTCTATATTTTGTAGCTGTGGATTAATAGAAAAAATACCATTCTCCTGCAAGTATTACATTGAAAACATTTTAAAATAAAAAGCACAAAAGTATTACCATATATATGGCTGTGTTTATTTTTTTCCATAAATTTCCAAACACACACACTTATTATGTATATTCACTAAATTTAAGATCCTTAAATTTATTTTATCTAACTTGCAAAACTTTATAATAACTTACTATATTATCACATCCCATTTTCTTTAAATGCTTACTGACTGCTGTTTCTTTCATCTTTCCAGTACTTCCTTTTCTTGCATGCAAACTTTTCTATAAAATCAGCAGGTTTCCCTTAGCCCACCTATCTCTTCCTGAATTTTCAGACTACTTTGTGAAAATATTCTGCACCATTCCAAAACTGAAAAAGTAGCAAATAGGTTATACAGAATGATATCTCTGCCAGCTCAGGTCACCACATCGCAAGACTATTTTCCTTTAGGATAGGAGTAAGCTTTCCAGATGAACAGAGGTTATTTTTCCTAGAAAAACATATTACACTTGTTTTCCCTCAGGCTGCCTCTTTCTTTATAATGGAAATTTTAAACAAGGAGTCACATTTCATTCACGTTATTGCTCCTTCTTTACTTTACATTGAATGCACTACAAAAAAATAAAACCTTACAGAAAAAGCTCCAAATCAGGCTTTAATCTTTTCCTGTATGTAAAAATCTCATGTATTGTATGATGTACAACCCTTAGAAAGAAATAATGTGAACATGTAATTAGCAACTATATGAAAATACAGAAATTCAAAGGAAAAGAAAAATTCATTAAGGTATCCATGTCTGAGAACATGATTTCAGAATCAGAATAACGTTTGCTTTTGAGCAAATGTTTTCATAATAGAGTGGGAGATGGCATAATGTGGCACACAGTGTGACTGGTAGAACAGAAGGAAGTACATAGATGTTTTTTCCCCTCCTCCTTTACCTTTAAAATCAATATATTGTTGGGTCAGGTGATCAATCATCGATCAGTGACATTTTGCTTTCAGCAGCATTCCTGTCTGCTGTTGGTGTTCCTACAGGACCTGAATGTTTCAAATACACACTCTTTTTTCACAGCAGCAGCATGGACTTGTAGCCTTTATATTCAGTCATTTTGACAGCCTACAAAAATCTCTTTCTAAATTGCAAATAAAGTCAGGGAAGTGGTAACTTGTAAAATTTTATAATTCAATGAGAATTTAGAAATATTTACAAAATACCTGTCTCCTGAGGCAGGTCTTTGACCCTGGCAAACTTCAAAGGTTGATGAAAACAGTAAGGTATTAAAGTTTTGAGGAAAAAAACCCAACATACCACAAAAATCTAACAGTGGAAAATGCTAGGCAATTTAAAGAGAGAGTTCACTATCAGCGCTCCTAATAATTATTCCACATTTCTTATTTTGTTTCTTTCATAACTAAACTGGTAGTTCAGTGTTCATTTTTACTTTCTGCCTAATGAGTTCTATTCTTCTCTTGCAGCAAAAAAAGTAACTGGAAGTCCTTTAGAGATCTTATCTCAGTATGTACATTTTTAACTTCTTGCATACGTATTAGTCTACAGTACCGGTAAAAAGAACTAAGGCTTTTCAGTGTAATATAGTAAATAAGCTTTTAGTCGTTGTAACTGTCCCACAAAATTATCTCTGTTCCGATACTCTGAATTTATGCTTACCAATGAAGTTTATTTGAGATTTCTTTGAATGAGCTAAAATCCTTTCAAGGCATTGATCTATTTTTGCTGCATGTGTATAAGGTTCCCCAAACCCTGAAGGCAAGCTTCTAGGTGTTCTTACCATGATAAAAAAAAACTTTAAAGAGCCCATACTCAATGAACGCTGTGAACAAACATGGGTATCACACAAAACATTTCCTTTTCCCTTCAGTAAGCTCACAAATGGCATTATCACCATTTGTTAATACGCTGATCCTCTAGATATCAATTGAAAATACCAATTACTCTGACTCCTATTACAGGAAAAAAAAACAAGTATATTTGAAGTTTTTCAAATTAAATCCCAAGTGGCATGTTTAAATGAAAATTACTTAATCACTAAAATGCATGCTAAAGAGCTCCCTATTTCACTTTACATGATCTGTTCAAGTTTTAACTGAAAACATACAGGAAGAAGATAGTTAGTGCTGGAACATTTACTCCGGCTAAAAAAGCGAGATGAGTGCATATGTTAATACCATTGAAGATGAAAATTTTGTGAAGTGGAAGGAAAGCAGCAACTCCATGAGTCTACATAGGCACTCTAGATAATGATTCAAGAACTTAGGATTTCTGGCTCAGGGAAGCAAAAAAAATACGCAACAAAGAATGTCAGAACTGCTTAAATCTCTTCTCTCAGATACATTATGTTTAGTACACAAGGAAATTTAGGGCAATACCCTTGTGGTCGGGAGTATCAGTAAGCATTAAAAACACTGCACAACCAAAGCAAGCTCCTCAGCTGCATCATTCAGCTAAACTCAGAAGCAACCTAATGTGAAACTATCTACAGTTAATGTACGATCAAGCTACAAAAATTATAAAATCAATCTGGCTACATACAATTTCTTTGGTTGGCAGATGCATTTCCATGACCACGGATACAGACTACAATTTTTACTACCTGACTATTTTTCAGGACTATATTGGGGACTGTATTATGCAAATCTTCATCAACAATTTCTTCTAGGCTGGCTGCCACCAAAGGAACTTTAAAAGCAAGATAGATCTCCTAAGTGACTTTTTTTGAAACACAAGGGCTTACAAGGCGCTGCTATGCTTACAGAGTAGGAAGAAGCCACCGCTAACACTGCTCTCATCAAATGTTCTACAATGATTCAGCAACTTTTCCAGCCTATTTTGGAAAGATCTTCTAGATTTTTAAGGTCTTTCTTATACCTGCACAGGCAGACCTCATTGTGTGTCTCTTGCTTAAGGAGAATACTCTTTTTACTTTTAAATATCTGATAAGATTCCTTCCCCGCAAGTCTTCTCCAGGATGAAAAATCCCAGCTCTTTCAGCATGGCAGATTTTTCAGCTCGTGGTCCTTCTCTGGAGTTGCTCCACATCCGCATTTTCCTTGCACTGGTAAGGCCAGAACTGAACACAACACTACAGATGTGCCCTCACCAGGGCTGAGTAGAGGCGGACAACCACTTTTCGTGACCTACTGGGATGCTTTTCCTGAGGCAGCCTAGGACAGTGTTGACATTCGTTGCTGACTTATTCAACTTATTGTCCTCCAGGAACCCCTAGTCTTTTTCTGCCAAGCTCTTTTTCAGGTCCCCAGTCCCGCTCCAGTGCATGGGGTTGTTCCTCCCCAGATGCAGGACTTGGCACCCCTCTCTGGGTCCCATCGAATTCCTGTCAGCCCATTTTTCTGGCCTGTCGAGGTCCTTTTGAATAGCAGGGCATGTCAGCTCCTCCTTTCAATTTTGTGTCACTTGTAAAATGAGGTGCACTCTGTTCCCATCAGCCAAGCCATCAATGAAGGTGCTGAACTGTCCTAGGCTCTTGGATACAACACCAGTGACTGAACTCCAGCCAGAGTTCATGCGACTAATAAAAAACCTTTGAGTTCAGCATATCAGCTCATTTTCACTCCACCCCACGGTCTACTTCTCTAGTCATAATTTACTTCATAAGTTTGTCTCAAGGATGCATTTCAGAGTCTGTCAAAAGCCTTACTAAGACCAAGACAAACAAAGTTCACAGCTTTCCTCTCATCTGCTGAGCCAGTCAACCTTCCAGGCTGTCCGGTTGGTTGAGCAAGACTATGTTTAGAAATTGTTTCCCTGATTAGCAGCTCCATGACTTCCCAGACACTGATGCAAGGCTGGGCAGTTTGTAGCTCCCAAAAACCTCGTTCTTGCCTTTTTTGAAAATAAGGATATTTGATTTCTTCTAGCTTTTATGAATCTCTCCCAAACACAATGACAGTTCAAAACCAATTAAGAGTAACCTCACAATGACATCAGCCAATTCTATCAGGACTTGCAAAGTCAGGTGTGATCATGGACTTGCATACTCGCAGTTTGTTCAAATCTTCCCTAAACTAACTCTCCTTCACCAAGGGTAAATCTTCCTTGTCCCTGCCTTTTCCACTGGTTTCAGAGATAGGGGAGAGATACAAGTCTCACAGAACATATTTCCACTTTAAATTCAAGCAGGTATGACTTTGTTGATCCTGTCAAAGATGACTGAATATACCAGTACTCACAGTAGCTGTCTGAATTAACCTTGAATGGGGATTTTGCTAATCCTGTTTTATGTCAGATTAATCTGAATGATGAATACAATGATCAGAAACTGCAACACAGTCTCTGTGAAACTTCTGGAATATGTTCACTGCAATACCATTTGAGTGGATGAGAATAAAGATGGAAAATTGATTAGCACCTTCATTGCTTCTGGACTGAGGTTATGATCAGGAATTAAACCCTCCGTGTTTAATAATGCAGAGAGCATTATCCTGCTCAAATTATGTTACCTCAATGGGCTCCTCACTCAATGCTATGGAGAGGAGTATCTTTTAAGAAGAATCTTGTCCTTGTCAGGAAAGTTATATTGCAGTGCTTCGCAGGAGAGTTGTATGGCTTAAATAAAAATTAAATAAGTATTTAAAAACTTGGGGAAAAATAAAGGGTGTGACAGAAATTGAACCCTTCTGTGGCAAAGTGGAAAATAGACTTTGTCTAGGGGGAAGAAAGAAAAACAAACAAACAAAACCAAATATCTCTTCTATAGGATTTTCTGTTTGACAGCAGAAATTGTTTTTCTGAGAATTGATTATTCTTAGAATAATCTCAATATTATTCAAATAGTGAGCATCCAAACACTTAGAAACAGGGATAATAGAGCATGCTGAAAAGATTTATCTTAAAAGGATCCATCAACAAGGCATAACAGGTCAAAAATGACAGGTAGCAAACAAAAAGAAAACGTTTTATCTATCACACCTTATCCTTGGAAGAGTCACAGGTGAATGAAGTATAACCATGAAGATTCTGCTCATTTCAAAATTAAACATTCACTAAATATCCTCAAGTTCTCCCTTACAATTTAGTTTTTACAGAGATAGTTGTCACAAGTAAACAGACTTGAGAAATTTTCCATTTTTCAAAGAGCACATTGACTTAGGATCTTTTCAGAGGACAGATTATTAAGTTTATCTGCTAAGATGCTGTTTTTCTTTCAAGGACAAACAAAGCAAACAATACCTCCCCCATGGCTATGGTAAGTTAATTCACCTATCATTTCTAGAATATAATAGCTTGTCAGCAGAAAAGGCTAAAATTGTGAACTGACTTCAATAAAGTTCCCATTCCAGATGATAAGTTTCTTTAATTAGCATTTAAGCACTACTAGGTAGCCTTATTTGAATGGTCCAAACAGCTTTTATTAGGCTTGACAGTCATCAGGGTATAAAAAGAAAAAATATCTTACATTAATCTTTGTCTTCAAGACATATTCTCAAAAGAGCAACTAGCAAGCTCTTAAATGCAGTCAACAGTAATTTTTTTTCATATCCATCTACAATTAGAACTTCAGTGTTGTGTAGGTGCATTTAGTGTAGGGCTACACTGAATGAAAGTGTAATCAGGCTATGACAACTTTCATTTTAGTATGGTTAAATTGCTGCTGCTACCCTACCTCATGTATAAAAACTATCTGAACTATGTCTGACTGAATAATCGACTCGAGTACAGGCAGCAGAACATTGAGAAATGGACATACATGATGATCAGGAGTTTTCCTACAGTTTTACCACACTCTAGCACTTGTGGATTAAAGCAAAACTGAATTAATTTATAATTACCCAGCAATAATGATTGTGTTTTCTTTTTGTCTGAGCACGTGTCACAAAATGTTTTCATCCTCACTGAACATTAGTCACACACCTGCTTCTCTGAGCTGTGATGCTGTGGGGAGTCATTCTCCAACAGGGGTTTAATATGTGCTGAAATGAGAATGCATATCTGTGCCTTTAATTAGCAAGGCAAAATGTAATTAATACAAAAATCAGCTAACCCCTCTTGGAAGCTGAAACCTAAACATAAGTTGCCTTTCAAACTAAAATAGTTGAACCACTTAAAGTCATTAAAAAATAAGGATCAAAACCAACTTCAAGAACTTTTTAGCTGCAAGAGAGTGCACTATCATTAATCTTCAGGATTCAGAATTCTTCCTCCTCTTTGTCTTCGACATGTTTCATTTCTATAAAATCAGGATCCAAGCATGCAATAGTTTAAATGCTTTGTGCTTTTACTTGACACATGCAATTTGGTCTAGATTTCACATTCTCATTCCTAATATATGAATGCTACCTTGAAAAAATAAACTAGCACAGTCAATAAATGATGACACAGTATGAACTCAAACACGAGTTTATGTTTCACTGATTTTAAGGCTTGTATTACACACTGGCAGGTTGGGAGCCGAGAGTTAGTCCTGCCACTAACTAAATCTAAATGATGTCAGGGCAATTGCAAACAGAGATCACCACCTGATGACAGTTTTATTCATAACACTTAGGACAACTAGAGTTGTTCAGAATATATGCTCAAATTAGGCACATTTCCCAGCCATTACAGCCTTATCAGGGTCAACTTCTAGAGATCAATGTAGTTCCTGAAAATAAAGAAATAAAGAGAGAACCATAGTATGCATAAATGATAATGCAGTTGAATAAATTATACTGGAAAAATGGTGAATCAATCTGAATATGAGACAGACTGTTACAACTCCAGTGAAGAAATTAGCAAGCTGCAATAGATAGTTACAACCATACCTACAGGGACAGTTCAGCATACATAGAGGTTATACATACTTCACGTCATAAATCAAAATTTATTTTAGACATTTTATTCACTAAAAATTAACAGCTTTCTTCATCCATAATTACTCTCAGTCACCAGAGTGCTATGCACTTTGTGCCTAAAGGTAAGTTATGGTTAAGGGATTGATGCCTCTTCTCCCTCTTGTTCCTGTACCCCCTTTCTTCACTTGAGACTGTTTAACATTCAATTTTTATTGTAGACATCTTAAAAATACATGCAAAAATCCAAGGTTCTCATTAAACATACTGCTAGATTTCAACTACCATCTCAGATACCATATTGTCTAAGTGCAGTCTCCATCAAGAGACTGTAATTCTAGGTTCATGAAACTCTCCAAGTTTCACTAATTTACATAGTTTAATTCTGCTGAGCCACAGAAGGACTTCTGTAACTTCTCTCAGCGATGTGACTACATTGCAGTAACAGCTACAGCAAGTGGATGGCTGGTACTAATGGAGACAAGATTTTGCAATAGTGCTACAATCACTGCAATTACTCTGAACCAAACTTAGTATCTAGTTCAATATCATGAGACTGGCAGTTCAGGTCTCCCTAGGACCTCATGACAACATAATTTTTAATTTAATGAAGAAGGAAATCTAACATTGCTTTCAAAAAAATAATTGAGCAGGCTCCAGTTCTGGTAAGATCAAATTATAAAGCTATAGGGATCTTGGAACCAAAAGGATTGGGGCTAAATGGGAACAAACATTCAGCATTTACACTGCTATCTGCACATTCAGGGTAGTCACTGTTGTTTGTAAATACCTGTAATAAGGGAATAAATCCTAAATTGAGTGACTCAAGTTCTCTCATGAAAGCACTCAGTCTGCTCTAACAACATTCTCTCAAAATACAGTCTAAAAATAACACAGATAGAATGATATACATACCCATTCTAGAACATGGATAAATAATCTTAAGTCAGTGATGGCTAAAACTGAAAAATGTCACTATGAATTTGGGAACTATGGCTAAAAGCACTGCTAGTTATTCCATCTCTCTCTGACTGTGAGGGAAAGAACTGACAGAGGAGTGATCTGTTTTTCTTGCCTTAAACTCTCAAAAAGAGCTATTACGGTCCTAGAGTGCAGTGGTTGATAACTAAAACACCCATGACACCACATACCAAAGAGTAGAATAAATATGTAAGACAACTACACACTCCTAAAGGATCTTATTTTTTTCCTGATGTGTTGCTGTAATGTGCATTCCACTGGGGCTGGGCATGCACTCCTGCACCTAAAGTCAGAAATCCAGACCCTTCAGTTCATAAGTACACTTCAGCCATTTATGCACAGTGTAAAGGAAATATTCTCCTATTTCTTTATCATTATGGACTTTGTAAGCTATACAGGAATAGCTTAATAATAAACAATAAATGAATGAGGTAAGAAGTCAGTCCTTTTTCAGTACTGATGGAAGGAACGACTAACTGGAAAACATTCTAAGAACAATGCTTGTTCAAAATAGTTCAGATAAGGATTTCAGAGAAGTCTATGCTATTTTCTTGTACTTGCCAGTGAGAAAAGCTGGTGAAAATTTTTGGACAATGCTGGAATTACACTGAGCATTCCTGTCTTTGACCAGTCACAGCACTGCACTCCACTCATACCTAGTCTGAAATTTTCTGGTGCAAACTAGAAGACATCGGACTCTTAAAAGAGACAAAATTTGAATAACTTTATTCAAAACCAAATCAAGACGAAGCCATTATTACACCTGAGTACTGTATATTTATCAACATTTTTAGGCGCTTTGGTTAGGATTTAATTGAAACTCTGTAGTGCTGAAACAGAGTATATGCGCATGTGTCTCAGGGGGTTCTGATACCAAAACTTCCAAAAGTCTGTTCTAGCTACTGCAGTCTTAAAAAAACATATTATCACAAAAAGATAAAGAAAGACAACACATGCATGAAGAATACTGCAAAGATAAAATTTTAGAAATTTTATTAGAGTATAAGACAAAGGATACTGCTTTTTAAAGGACAGAAAACTCGAATTGCTTTCATGAAGTAAATCCTGGGAGTGCTCCAAAGCTTGCAAGGAAAACTACAGCCATTACCATCAGAAGATGCAATTAAACAAAGAAACACCCTCCCCTTTATTTCCTTTATTTTTTTAATATATTTTTCCTGGTGTTTAAATTAACCTTTTCTTGAACACAGCCTGGATAGGTCAAAAATGCATACAAAAGCAACCTTACTAGATACTGTTGAAAAAGGTTACAGCACAAAAGTAACACTTTGTCATCAGTCAAAAAATCACCATTTTTTCCCAGAAAATGAGCAAATAATTTGAACTACCCCATGACCTCTGTCTTATTTACGAAGAAATTGCCAGTATAAAGTGCTTTACCTAACTTCATCCTCAGGTAAACACGGATTCTAAGTTTTGAAAAAAAGGCTTGTTTCCCTTCATTGCAGATAAGTGGCTAAATGATGCTACTGCTGGAAATAAGGTTCACTCATGTAGGGAATTTCCTCTTGTGATTCCTGGAAAAACATTTTTTCCAGTTGCAAGCATGCTAGAGATACTTAACTTCAGCACTGACATGATAATCTGATGATGCAGAGCATTAACAATACAGTATACAGAAGGAAAAAGCATTTTGGAACTTGAAACAGTCTTGTCTGCTTATGTAGCATAGGGTTGTTATATTATATAAACAAAGAGAATCTTGACATATGTCAGGAATTCTGAGATCAGCAACATAAAATTCCTCAAATACCAATAATGAGAAAACATGGGCACTGTTCCCCATGCACACTACTTCGAAAACTAAATCTTACCCAGATAAAATTTGAAGACTCCAGATCAGATACTTTTTACTGAACTCAATATGAGCATTTTTGTCCAATAACATGTTCTTTTCTTAATTTAAGTGATCTGGATGGGATCCAACTACCCTTTAAACCTGTGTCCAGTAGTAAAATGTAGTTCACACACTTTATTATTCAGTCATTGAATGTGTGCCATAATAAACAAGTGAGAGACTTCAAACTAAAATAAGGAAACGTTGTTAGTCATAGCTACTGTTCTTTAATAAAAACACCTCAGTTAAAATAGACAATGATTTCACAAATCATTTGCTAGCCATACGGCTATGCAGTAAACAGTGATCACTTTGTACATCCTGTGACATCAAAATGATTAACTGACATATCAGCATATTGCCTTATGCACAAACAGCTGTTCCTACACCTTCCAGATGGATATACTTGAAGTTCTATCATTCATGTTACATACCACCCACTGGTTACCTGAAAACCTCAAGATGCAAAAACATTAAATACTGTAACAGAATATCAAGGTAATTTTGTATTAAGATTAAAAATGTCGAGATAAATTTTCATATAGTTGTTCTGAGATGCAGTCTGCACATTGAAGAGTCTGTCCAGTTCCACAGATGCTATTAATGCAAATTTGTCACAGATAAGCAGCAACTCAGATGAGCTGTTAAACCAACAGGAGAAAACCAGGGGAAAAACAAATTATGATCCTGTGTATTTCTACTCTGGCATTCAGAGTAATCTTCCATGCAGTTCTACTTTTAGGAACTTAATGAGCTTTGTAATTTTTATCATGTTTGTGTTAGGCCTAAATGACCTACTGGCTTTGGAAAAGTTTTACTCATAGAAACCTTTTTGTCTACTGTTTCAGGACTAAGAAGTCTGAACAAAAATGAAATTTACTTTTTTTTTTGCTTCTGAGAACTTAAAATTCAAAAACGTGATATACAGAAGACAAAATTTGATGAAAAAATCAGATGTGATAACTTCTTCGCATTTCATTTTCTGTTTTCATTTTTTGTGCATATGCGGGGGTTTTTTGAGATCTACGCGAACAGAGTAGAAGACCACTTTGCACATAAGCAGAGACAGGGAGGAAATCAGTTGGAAAATAAGAAATGAAGTTGGCACCAGTGGTAGAGAACTTGCTGGAGAAAATATTGCATAAATGAAGAGATTAATGGACATTGTTGTGCCTTGTTCTAGCAGTACACTTAGAAAAGTCATTTACAGCTCCCTTTCAATCAGCCAAAACTACTGCCTTGTAGGTCTGCACTGCAAGATAACTTTTAAAACAAAGCAAAGCTGGATAAAAGAGATCTAGGCAAAAGAGTGGCAATGTTGGCAGGAAAAAATTGTATCGCATGGAATTAGCCCTACCTGGTTCTTTCTTATGGACTCCATATGCCTGCCGTCAGGAGGGGTCACCCCTCTTTCTCAGACAGTAACCAGAGACAGAAATATTTGCAGAGGCTTAAAGCTTACTTTCAGCATCAAATTGTCATCTGCAGACAATAGTAGTAAGCTACTTGCTACAGATGAGAAGTTAAAATCTACCTTGTAGATCTGTATGCCAGCAAAGCATATCAGACTCAAATCAGTAAAGAATGGCATCATTTCCTTTTTTTCAACCATTGTGTATGGCTTTACCAAAAACCCCTTAAGCAAAACTTTGAAGAGGGAGTAACAGCACTGCACTGAGAAAATCCAAACTGTTATACTACAGAGGTAGTACAGCAGAGCATCTGTATTAAGATGATCTTATTAGAAAGGAACAGAATGTTCTGGAACCAATGTCCATCCAGCATGAAGTCATGACAAAATAAGGTATGTTTGTTAAATTAATCCTTAAGGGGCAGCCCAAGAAGAGAACAATAACAAGACCTCCAGTAATCACATCAGCAGATAAACACCTTCATATCAAGCCAACCATTACCTAGGTCGCATCCTCATCTTCTGGAGGTTTCTCCAGACTCTTCAACAGATTTTATCCCTTCATATGAGATGTATAACTGTGTATGCATCTTATCTTGAGAGCATATTCCTACAATGTGTTTTCTTGAGAATGAAAACGGGCATCAGTAAGCTCTGGACAGTTCAGCAAAAGGTGAGAAAAGCCCATTATTCCAATTGTCCTTACACTTACTCTCCCACATTCAATTTTACAACCACAGAAATAAGAGATATACATTTCATGCTTACTGCCAAAATTCTCATTGACTAATACATACCAAACCAATCAGCATGATTATGAACCCGTTTCAATTCCCAATGGAATAGATTTAGAATATGGATGGTCAGTTATTAACTTCCAAGAGAAGGACTGAGAGCAAGAAAAGTACACAACATAATTTCTTAAATCACTGTGCTGTTTCAGAACTAAACATACAAATTTGCTATCAATGACATTCAGAAACATACAAACATCAGCTAATATGCATCAGTGTAATAAAGAGTAGCTCATAACACATTAGCAGCCCTAAAGAAATACATTTTGAGCAGGTAGATGCACTGTAACTATACTTTTGTAATGTTAATAAAACATTTTTCTCTGTTGTATATAAACAAAAGAAACAAGTAAGCAAACAAATCCATCAATCCTAAATCTATTACGTGAAGTTCATTAGTGCTAGCCTCTACATAATCTCTACTGGCAAAGAGGTTAAAAAAATGGTCAAGCCAGCCCAACAAGATTTTTCTATCTTTGCTGAATAACTGAATATTAATCATAAGCAACAATCATTTTAAGAAACGCTCATGCACAATGAACTCCATCCTGCAAGTCTGAACTTGTTGTGTATAACAATTTTATTCTCAAGTGAAAACAAAATTTTATAGATGTTACAAACTGACCACAGATTTAGAATTATAAACTTGTCACAGTTCATTCTCCAGCAATAAGCTGAAGTAGCGAAGCAAACTACTCCCACCAACTAGTTAACTGCTTTCCAGCATCTGGGTTAGACATAACACAAGCTCAATTCTTTCCCATTCACAGAGAACAAAGTAGGATGTCCTGGTTTTCGATCTCCTTCCATTCTTCCAGAAAGGTACCAGCAAACATACTTGGGCTTCTTTTGTAGACAGCCGAATTGCACAGCACTTTACATTCAGTGGCTTCTCACAGCTGAGCTGTAATATCCTTGTGGCTCTGTTTGCAGTGCAGTAATTGAGAATACTGCAACTTTATTATAAAAAAAACCCAAACACAACCAAACAAAACCCCCAAAAAACCAAACCAACAAACCAAGAAAAAAAAAACAAAACAAAAAACCCACACACACAAAAACCCAAAAAAGCCCAAACAAAAATAAAAAAGACAAAAAACAAAACCAAAAACCCAAACAAACCAAACATAACAAAAAAACCCCAAACAACCGAACAAAAAATAAACCACCAAACTTGCCAGAGAGCAGGAACACTAAAACTAAGCTAAATCAAGGTTGAAGAGAAGAAAATTATCTGTATGGTCCTGTAAAAAGACTGCATTCACTTTGTGTCTCTTGCAAACCAAGCTGCAGGCATAAGTGTATCATAAGCACTAGGCAAAAATGAGCAGGGAATGCTATACATCTTTCATCTAGTCAAGATGCCTGCCATGCTATGAGCTGTAAACCTGATTACATAAGGAATTTCTATGCCTTGTAAGCCCCCTAAACACTTGTCAGGCACAGAGTGTTTACTCTGAATATTTGACTATACCAATTAGGGACAAAAAAAAAAAAGCAATTCATTAAAAAAAATAATCTGCCAGTAATACAATTTCCAATGTTATTATGAAAAACCAAATACAGACACTTGTTGTCTCTTGGGCTCTCAGTCAAGTAATGACCACTAGGCAAGGAAATCAAAATATGCGAAGCAGAAAGGTTTGACAAAGGTTCCTACAACCATGGTAGGTCAGGATCAGATGCAAGTACACAGTAAAGCTATGGGGAAGAACAAAAAAATTCCACAGTCTTCAGGAAACATAGATCTAGCTGATTCTATTAAAATGGTGCAACTGAAGGATGTTTTCAGAGCAGTTAGAGGAAACGGGGGAAGGTCTATTATATTTCTTGAAGAAAATGATGGAATTTTTGTGAGTTTAAAATGCAGTTTTAGCTCAATACAATAAGAAAGCCAAACAACCTTTTGTGCCCTTTGACAACCTGCTCCCAAGCCACCAAAATAGGAATAAAATTGTAATATACACAATAAGAACCAACAATCAGAATATGACCAGCACGACATTGATATAGGTGACTGGGACTGGTATTACGCAAAATCAAAAGGAAGGTAGCAAATTCTAAGTATTTCTGGCAAAGCGCAGAATGATTTCACTAGCAGAGGTCCTTAACCTGGTATTGAAATGTTTATTTGTGTTTTCTTATTAGATTCTCTCCTTCCCATCTCCCAGACTAAGCAAATTATTTTTGCCTGCATTCCTCAGACACACTAGAGATTACATTGTGAAGAAACAAATGACCAGGAAAAAATGAGCCCAATTCACAGTTTGGAAAAGGTTCCAAATGGTAAGTGCTACTCCACTTGCATGAAAGAAAACCTCCCCTCATCAAGAATTTTTCACAAAAATGTTCTACTTATTTTCTATTATGTTCCTAGCTCAGAGGACAAGATCCTTACTTTATAATTGCATACCAAAGAAACATAAAACCCGTTATGGGGAAACTTTTACATTGTGAATATCTCTCTGTAAGAAAGGAATCACCTTTCTGAAAAATTGGATTAGGAGAGAAATCTTTCTGGTTTCCTTAAAATTCAATGGTTTCCTTAAAGTTTCCTTAAAATTCAGTGATATAAAGGATAAACAAAAGACTTATCTGAAGACAAACATTATTTAAAAATTTTTAAATAAAACATAATTCATCATAAACAAATCCATAATACTCAAACAGTTCACATGGGCAGGATGTTGGTAGAGAAGGCTTGTAAATCCCATGCCTTTTGACCACAGGCCAAATCAAGGACAGAACTCAGGTTGGTGGGAGCAGCAAACTGTAGATGATGACCCCAGGTGCACCACCGTCACAAAAGACTAATTAACTGAACTACTCAGAATAAATTTCTTGACTGGTAAGCAGCATGTAGAATATTCAACTTCCAGAGACTGCATTTACCTGGCAAGTAAGTTTTTACAGAGAATGTGACAGCGATAATGTAAAATAGCAAAGAAAAAAAGAGTGCTGTTCATATCGTTTTTATGTACACAACATGCACACACACACATAATGTTTCTTAAAGAGGAAAGTTTAATTAAACAGTAGTTAAGAGAGTATGAAAGCTCTTTGTTTTATGGATGTCTGAGAAGGTGGTTTGGTATGAGGCAAAAATTACATGACTGGACTGTTGCACAGCTACAAGGCAAACAGAAGAAACATGATGTACACTTGCTTCCTTGAAAGCTTTCTGGCTAGTATCTTAATGAGTTCACAACCTTCAAAAGATTTAGCTTTCTTTCAGGTATTAAAGACAAAATTTTTATTTCCTGTTATTTCACTTTTCTGTGAGCTACTATAAAAATCTGGGGTTCTCTCTTCCACTTACCCATGGATGTTACATGTTACCTGGACTCCACTGTAACCAAGAATAAAGTCTCAAATATTCATTTTGTTTAATATAAAACAAATTCAGTTTTAGTGTACCAATGTCCCAGGATTTCAAGACATAATTAACTGGTAGTCCTAACTGAAAGAAATCTCTAGAAACAGATGCATCTAGCGAGCAGCGTATTGCTAGATTTCTTCCTCTGAGAAGTACTGAAGTACTACATACCACCAAAGGGAATAAGATCATAGGATCTACATCAGTACATTTCTGAATTATTAACAGTAATTCTATAGTTTTGTATCATTTCATGATCATTTTCTCAAAGATGATGACCTAATTATTTCTTAGGTACTCAGAATATGTAAGGAGGCATGTGTACCTTGCCAGTACTTTGTCAGATACAGTCTGCTGAGGAATTGCCACATTGTATAGGTAGATCTTCAATAACACCAGTGTTTTCAGCTCTCTCATTGCCATATCAGAAGATCTGCTCTTGCCTTTAGGCTCATCCTAGATGTTCTGTTATTTATCTTCTTCAGTGGTATTTTCAGTTGAGTTACCTGACTATGGAGGAATTTTAGTATGTTGATTTATTTGTGAATCACACTCTAAGAAATGAGCAAGAAATTATGAGCTCTGAAGTCATAAGTAAAGAGCTTAAAAAAATAAAACGTTTTCAAAATCTATAAATATCAAACAGATAACATAGTATTTGTGGAGAAACAATTAGACTAGTTTTCCCAAAGATATAATGAATTGATTTAACTGTTGAGGAAGAAATGTGCATGAGTCTGGATTATTTTTTTTCAAATTGAAAAAGAAAGTAGCAATAACTTTATCTCTACAATTCAAAATAAAATTTTTAAAATATTATAAATTAGCCTACCTTTGTACCTCTGAAATACCATGTTTGCCTAAGTCAGTGGAAAACTTATCAGAATAACTTAGACAGGAAACTAACATCAAACCGCTTCTAGTTCCAAGATACAGAAACACCAGTTAACCCTAGACATCTTTCATCACGAAAATTCATCATCTTTAGCATTTCTTGGTCATTCTTACTCATTTGCCATTACCCTTCAACAGTCTTCAGATCTCATTTGGTATCTATGCTCATTTTTACTGATATGTCTATTTAATAGTAAGATCAATGTATCTTTTTTCCCCACAGAAGTATTCAACTTAGATTTTGTTACTCTCTTTCACAACACAAAGCAGTTTTTCAGTTAAGGAACACACTACTAGAACAGATCTACGGGATCACTCCTGCAAGTAATGTCAGAGTACCACTTTGTAATTCCTTCACATACCAACCCAGCTCCATTTCACCACTACTCCATTGGAAGCCTGCTGCTGAACTTCACACTGCCAGAGATTTCCTTTTATTTTTCAGGCTAACATTTATTCATGGTCAAGCACCTCCATTCATTATGTTAACACTGTCGTTCATCTATTCATAAATATAATTAAATATACTTTTGCTTGGTTAGGTCAACCAGCCACACTCTTTTAATCTTTACTCACGTGGCATTTTCTCAATCCCTGAACAGTAAACACTGTCTGCACTTCCAGTAATCCAGACTGGATCGCACTAGAGCCTATAAAATGCTATTAATATTCTTCTTATTTGGAAACAATCTCTTGTTAACTTGCTTATTTTGTATATATACATATATATATACACACAACTCCTGAATCTATAAATTTGTTTGTAAAATTGTTTTGTGAATTGTCTTTTCTTAATAGAGAGCTGACTAGCAAAAGATTTCAAAACACTAAGAATTACTAACAACCTCATGACATGCATAAAAATTCATCCTTGTGTATATTTTCCTCAAACCTACTATTTTGGGGGTAAATTGTTAGATTTTTTTAAAGTAGTCCAGATTGATGGGTTCTATAAATGGGATAGCCTGATGTATTCTGCTTCAAAGTAACTACATTCAATGCCAAAAAGATAAGTGGTCGCCTATAATACCCTAAAACCTGAATTAATTTCAGAAGAGAAACACAGAAGGTAAAAAAGTAGTGCTAGAGAGTAAATGTAAGAAATTTAATCACTGAAGTCATCCTGCTGTTACCTACTGTCCACAAAACTGAGCAGCACTGTGCCACTACGCAATTATTCTACTACACAAGTGTTTTAAAATTCAATGAAACTCCAGCTACTTTTTCCCTTTTTTGTGGGTTTTGGGGATTCTTGGGGTTTTTTTTTCAATCAAAAGCAACGTTCAGAAACATTATCACTATTAAAGAATCTGTTCATGGCATTGTTTACAAAAGTTCCTAACAGACAGTGACTATTTTATTGTTGAATTTATCCTTTATTTTATTAATGATGAGAAGTGATCAATGAAATGCTAAAAAAAAAAAAAAAAAACAAACTTGTAAAGAAATCTAGTCTGAAATCTGAATCTTATTTGAAGCAAGTTCAGTGGTCACGATAACACCAGATGAAAGTTGACTCTTGCCCATTGTGAAACAGGCATGGCTCTTCTAAAAAGGTCACAAACTTTTCGAATATAGGCACCATGTTTTAAATTTTGCACATACAAAATATGTTCATGTCGCTCATATTACACAATGTGGCAGTGTTATAAGTCTGAACATTATTGTCAATTAATGGCAGAGAGAAGAGCCCAAAGCTCACATAAGATTAATGACTGGGATAAATCCTGAAAAGAGACAAAAAGTATAAAACAACAGTTTTCCTGTTATATGTGGGTTTGTGTGTGCATGTGTGAGAGTGCATATAACAAAAATGTTTAAGAGTAAGTTCAAATAATAGCCCATCCATTTGTTCTCAGCTTCTTATCCAGTTTCATTGCAAAGGCTTTGATTTTAACTCCATGTTAAAATGCAAATTCAAATCCCATATAAACCATTAGTTAGTGTGTTGTTGACTGGTTTGAACCAATCAAAATTGAGAATTACTGTTGAATGTCTTCCTTTTAATCTACTTGTCAGCCTCTGGATATGTAGGATACTTGACTGTCTCAATTTTCTCCTTAACTTTATAGGATGGGTACAGGCCTGTTCTTCCTAATTTCCTATTGATGCCTTTTGAATAACCATCCCAGTGATTTCCAGCTACTCCAATTATATCTCCAGGTTCCATGGGAATTTCATCAGCAGTTCGTGGATGATGAGCATAAATAGCAATCTGGTTGTGAGCATTCTGTCCCCCAAAGTAGTAGATATCATCCAAAGAATGGAAATATGCTGAAGCATCTGGATGCAATGTCTGCATAATTTCATAGGCAACTCGACAAACCTTAGAAATAAAAACAGAAGAGAAGTCATTAACATTGTGTGTGCCTGCAATGTATCACAGAAGTCAGCAACCAATGTATGGTAAGTTTCCCAGGAGGATCAAGTTTTAGAATGCCTAAGTTAAAAAAAAAAACCCTAATCAACCAACCAAAAAAACCCCACAAACAAATACACACCAAACAACCACCACCACCAAAACTGGATATTTACTAACAAGATGCATGAAATTTTGCTTTTTTAATTAATCCTCTGGTGATCAGATTTGGTAAACAAATAAAAAAAACTGGTAAATTATTAGAACAGTCAACTCTTCAGTAAAAATTGAAAACATCTATACAAACTCTAGCAATCCTACTTTTTAAAATGAATGATCTCTAGCCAGTCTAATGTAAAAGCAAATCAGTTTTTTTTCTACTACTACAAAAAACTATATTTACTTCCCTTTGAACCTTTAGAACTTACATTTTCTTAATTTATCCTGCAATAATGAGGCTTTATATTTACTCTTCTAGCAATTCCAGAAGTCCAAGGCTTTAAAACGCTGTTATAATATTAGAATAGTGATAGAATTATGACTGTTGGCAACTTACAACACAAGTAAAAGAAACTGAATTCCAGCAAGACAATGATGTTGGTGAGAAGAAAGATGCAATTTTACTTGTCATTGTATCCCATTTTATGAAGGGAATTCTCTTCAGACTGAACATAGGTTCCCACATCAGAATTGTGTTGTATTTCTCAGAGTTGTCAGAAACACAAAAGGCTGCCACTACATTAAACAAAGCTCTTTTCAACAATTGGCTAGAAAGCACTTCTCTGTCAGGTGTCTGACTTGGCCACTGCAAGCTTTCTGATTTCTGATCTTTATTACTGTAACTTTCCCTGATTTTGTTTAAGTTTGATAAGGGTTGATAAACTAATATTACAAGGGATTTTTTCAATACAAAGCAGCATTTGAGCTTTTTCATAATTTGTAGTCTATGTTAATATAGTAAAGCTTGATTTTACTTTTCTCTTTTTGAAGATACAGTGAATAGAACTTTGATCAGTCAAACCAGACATATTTGTATATTCCTAGCTTCTTTGAGAGAGTAATTTGCTTTAAAAATGTAATAGATTTCCTTTTATCCCTCTCTATCTGAACTTTAAACTAACTTTTGAGAAGTAGCTTTCAGAAAATCAGGCACAAAGTTAATTATTTGAAGTACCTGTTACGCACCATAATGTAGAAACCAATTTGATTACCCATACATTTGTAAAAGCTTATTTATTTTATAGCTTCTGTGACTGCTTTTGATGTTTTGTTCCCTTCTCCCAGGAAGAGGATACACACACACACACTACTAAAGATTTTAAATCTTTTCAGTAAAAAAACCTTTTTTTAGCAAGTGCATCCCGCATATCTGACATAAACCATTCAACATCTGCTCTCAGCAATTGTTTCCTTTGTAGCACCAAATCTGGATAACTAAACTGTAAGCTGCTGAGAAAAGCAGGCAAAATGTCCACATGCAGAAATATAGCTAAAGCCAGCCTCCCATTTTTTTATTCACAGATCCACTTGTTTTGCAAGCTGAACACTTACTTGTACAATGCAAAATACAAATACTAATAAATTCTGGAAGAAAATGAGATAAAGAAGAAAAATACATCAGTCAATGGGAGTTATGATTTTATCTAAATGAAGACTAAAGAGAAAAAAAATGTTTTAATGTATAATCCTAATTTTGCTATTGTGTTATGATTTGTGTAACTACCATCTGACTTTTCTATACCTCTCAATTAATGTGATGTTGCTGAAATACAGTGCCAAGATAAGTTGTTTCCCTTGACACGCCATCACTTGATGGGACTAATTTCTTAACAACAGTATTTTAAGGAAATATCTATTCTTCTTATACCAGTGTTCATTTAGTTTTGGTAGCATGAAACAATACAGAGGAATTACTGGTTCTATTCACATACAGTGTCATTTTCTCTTAATATCTCTGTAATGAAGTTTTGGCTCTTTCTGGCAAGAAAAGGAAACTGGAAAAAAGTCAGTCCAAAATCACACTGGAAACAAATTAGAAAACACTCTCAACCTTACTTTCTCATCACACATTTTGGACAAAAGATGGTCATTAACAGCCTGATTTTGCTTACCTTTAACACCAAAATAACTACCAAATGGTTTATTTCATTGATGAAGAGACAAGAGACAGCAATTCAAACGTTAGAAATCAGTGAATCAAATGTTAAACACATAAAAGAGAAAACTTTATGAACAGTAGGAAAACTTGCAATACACCTTAGAAAAGTCCAATATTTGAAGATTCTGTAGAGAATCACATTGTTGCATGCCCAGAAAAACTGGTGTTAAATTATTTTTGAGGAGTTTGAATTACTGAGGTACAAGACATTGCCCTGAATAAATTAAGTAAATTGTTGGACCAAATTCATAGTCCACCTACTGAGAGTAACAGTCCAATATAGGATTCCCTGTACTTCATTAGAATTTTCTGCAACTCTGGAAAGCCAAATATGTTACGCAATAGACATGTTGATTGTCAAATGCATGGTGATCCAGAATGAGACTAAAGCTCAAAGATATCCTGTACCACAAAGGTACCCACCCTGAAAGGGGGTTGTACCAGATGATCTCCAGAGGTTCTGATCAAACTGTATCACCTTAACTGTGTTGATGTATTTTTCTTCTCAATATATGTATTCTTCTCTCAATATTACTCCAAATTAACTAACAGCATATTCTGTCCAAGCCATTTGCACCTATATTTAAACTAAGTTTATTCCCAGGAATTTATTTAAAACAAACATTTATCACTTTTAACACAGCTATCTCAATATACAAATAGCAGAAAATGTTATGGATTTTTCATTAAGTTTTTATCCAAGACCATATGATTCTCCCTTCACAATGTGAACTGTCTCCACACAAACGCACGTGTGCCACTTAAGACATACAGCCCTAAGTCTTAGCTCTTTCACTGGGATATGCATTCAGTGGATATGCTTCAGCTAAATTAAACATTATTATTAAAGTGGATGGCTCCTCACAAGTTTTTCTTACTGAGGAATTTTACTTTGGAGTTTACTCATGTCTTGGTCTGAAATGGTCTATATTAATAACCTTCTAAATATGCTATAAAAGGTCTCCTTACAGGGTGTGGCAAACAGTAAATAAAGTGTATCTACAAGGATGATTGAAGGATAAGAAGCTTTTCTATACGTTTTTGTGGTTTTGCTATCTTCTTGCTATGGCAATGTTATTAAGAATTCTGCCTGTCAAGATCGACATATCACTGTATTGACCATAAATTAGTACGAATATTATGCTTCTTACTTATTTGTAATTAGGTCAGGAGACAATTTACATTTGAGGCTGTGGGAAAAAAAGATTTTTAAGTAAATTTTAACTTTTGAGCTTTGTGTCCACTTCCATCTAACAGTGCAATCACGTGTGATTGCGTCACCTAAGAGAATATATGACAAGAGCATGTCAAAAACATTCAATCTGATTTCAATCATATCTTGACATATTTGAATCAGGTGGATCAGCATATCAGTCACAAAATACTACTTGGTGACTCCTTGCTGTGCTTTTAATCTTAAAACAGCTTCTTATAAAAGCTTTTCATGATATATGGAATTAAGGTACAATATAATGAAATAAACGACCAAATACTAAAAATGACAATCACATGATTCAGTTTCCTACTGGACTCCAACTTCCTTCATCGCATCACTCAACAAAGGAAGCTTGTAGCATACAATTACGTGCAAAAGAAGTCTCTACAGATTACAGGGGTAAGAATTCACACTTATTATGCTGCCAGTGGATTGCTAGAAACGGAGTACACTGAAGAGAAATTAAATGTCAGTGGTTCTTCATTCTTTTTCATTCCCACCATCAACTAAGGCAACAGCAGATATGTCTGAACTCTAGTAGAATGCAAGGATGTGGAGAAATGGATGGAAATGAGCTGTATATTTCCTTCTCGCAAAATTAAGGTGTTACAAATGTGTACAGTTATTTTTATCTATTTCAAATGCCTTACCAAGCTGCATAGAAATGGATGGACACAAGTTATACATTACTTTGTGCAAAACAAGAAATTCAAACTTGTTTGATATTTTTTCTTGCTTATTTTGAATGTCTTAATTAAGGCAGTAACTTCAATTAAGGAGAAGTAACCAATGCTTACAGTCCTCTAAATGTTCACATAGAATAGCAAGCCTTTGATTCTTCCCTGAAATTTTCACGAGATCACTGAGAACAAGATAACAGAAGCATGAAGAAAACTAAGATTTAGAACTGGTACATATAATCTACATCGTATTTGCATTGCAGTTTACCTGGGATGAAAATGTACAGACCAGGAAGTCTGCCTGAGACAAAAAGTGAATATCCAGAATAACACCTCTTAGGGAGTTTTCAGTGTATCGGTTATGAAGTCCTGCTGACCAGGATATGGAGTTATCACTGATAAATTCATAATTTGGATACCTGTGAAAATACAACACACTGTTAACAGCAAAGTCTTGTTCTCTTTATTTTTAATTTTTTTAAGAAGTATTATTTCTGCTGGAAGATAAGTTTGATAATTTGTGTTGAGTCTCTGCTTTACAGGAAGTGAATTACAATTTTGCTGAACCCTGTAAAATATTACTGCTGCCTCCAATCATGCCCTCTATCTAGAAAGGAAAATAAATAAAAAGATGCTGTAAGCCTGTCTGATATGTAACACTGTAGAGGAAGCAAAAAAATATGAGGAAGTATATGCCACATTCTGCTAATGATGCTGATATGCTGATTTTAGATGAAATATACTCAGATCACTTAGTTTTCTCTACTGCTAAATAAGATACGGGATTCTGACTTTGCTAGACTACATTTACTACGACACTGTCTGTTAGATACTGACTATGACACTGTGAAAAAAAACCCCAGTCACCTATAAAAGGCACATATTTAATAAATTAATCTAAATTAACGAAAATAATAAAATGTTTTCATAGTTCTTAAAGCTACATGGAGAATAAATTTTCCAATTTACTGGTCAAAAGGAAATTGATGTAAAATTTCATGCCATACACTATTCTTATTATAAAAAAAGTAGTACTATTTTAAGTACTAATATTTTATTTGAAATATAAAACCTTGTTTTATATTATTTTAAAAATAAAAGATTTTATCATGTAACAAGAACCATTTAAAAATATTAAAATGTAATGGTCTTTCTCAAAATATTTATGCCTCTGTTTTGGGGAACTGCATCTGAAAGAAACCGTGAAAAGCAGAATGAATTAATTAAATTTTCAATCAGCTCCCTATCACATTTTTAAAGACATAACAAAGGTGGTAATTACACTGATGTTACACATTAATTATATTTAAATCATGAAGTGCAACTCAAACAGCTAACCAGCCAGCTACAAAATTTCAACTGTAGGGCTAATTATAAAACAAATACATACATATATATATAATTATATATATAAATATAACAATTTTTTTTCAAATTTACAACTTCATAGCAAATATAAATCAATACATTGCATAAGAGAGTAAGGCAGCTAATATTACATTTGTAAGAATTAATCCTTCTAATATTGTTTAATAAAGAAAAATAAAAATACAGAGCTTCCTGTAATGCTGGAGCAACAATAAATTAAACCCACAACCAGATGTTTCAAAGTTTGACAGCTCTGTGATAAACATTGCTCAAAGCAAGGTTTAAACTCAAAAAGTCTTGTAAAGTTAATGAAGTTAACATGCACTTCTATAAGACAATGCAGCATGTGAATACACTCCGGACATACATCAGACATGATTATGACAATCTCTTGCTAGAATTTGCCCAATTTATTCCATTTTAATGTTAAAAATATGGACAAACTCTTTTCAGAAGTGAAATGGAGAAGCAGAGGCTGGCTTTTGTGACTACCAAATCAGGAAATAATCTGATTTGCTCAAGAGCAAATAAAAAATCTGTATGCGAATCTCCCACATTTGATGTGGAATGTATGGTAAATTTCACATTAACAGCAGGACAACTTTAAAGGCTGCATCTGATCATGTATGGCAGGGAAAGTTCCTATTACACTAAAAACAAGACGAAACAAACAAAAAAGGAGAAGGTGGAAATAGTATTCATTTAGAATAACTAATAATATCTCTTCTGACAAATTACAGGAGCACATAAAACAATAGTTTTTTCAATAAGAACTCTTCCACAATTATAATTTCCCTTCTCATCCTTTAGTGTCTAACATTTTTTGGTTAAAATTTAACCACTTCTAAAAATACAATAGGTGACACCATTATATTTGCAATACGTTCTATTCCAGTTTCCATTGTGTTAATCATACTCCTCCCTTTTTAAAAAAGAAGAAAGTGCAGAACAAATGGAAATATATCCTACTCTACTCTGAAAACTAGCTCAGAAACAGAGATAAGTAGCAATCTTATTTCAGTGAAAGAACTCTGAACAGAGCAACATGAAGAACATTTAACAGAAGGTGGCATTTCTAGGGACAGTGAACATGGTAAAGATATTTGCACAACTTGGCAAGTTCTTGGCATCAGGAATACTGCTAAAATTAATCACTTTCTTCAGACTTCAAAAATCAGAATACACATGCTGAGTAGAGAAAAGATCTTTTCTTGAAGAATCTGATTTCTTACTAGCAAAAGATCAGTCAACTTTAAGGAATGAAGCACA
>JAYRBT010000177.1:23140846-23152226 GCA_036023395.1 Myiotriccus ornatus
CATTTCTTCAAACCAGTGATCAAAGCTTATAATTTATCCACTCACACATTAAAGTTTTCACACAAGCACTTTTATGTTTTCCCACACACACAGTGTTCATGCCTGGAAAAAGAGGTTTATTTTAAAATGTGAGTAAAATAGCAGCCATATTCAGTGTGACCAAAGAATCTTCTGATCCACTCTCCTGTCTCCAACACGGCCTGAAAGCAGAACATAACGAAAAATACCACGAAAAAGTCCAAGCGCTTACTCCTCTCAAGCCGTATGTGGCCCTCTGACTTCCTGCATCAAGTGAGGTTTTATTTCCCTTCCCATTCACTATCGTGCTTTAGATTCTGTTTAGTTCCAATTCCTGCCACAATGGTTGAAAAGAAAACTTCCAAAGTTCTATAGTTAGGTCATGCTTCCTTCCATTCCCTTTTCCATCTGTATTTATATTATGACGAATGTAATACAGCGTAAGCTTTTGGGAAATGTTTTTTCTATTGAAGTAGAACTTAGGCACAATCCTATTACTAGGATTCCTGAATGCGTGGCAAATGAATAATTAATAATTTGTCATATTCTTACTGACAGAATCACCTGAACACAACATTTGGTAGGACACGTTCTACTTTCCTCACACATTCTCTTCTCTAAAGCAGGAAAGGACCAGACTGTGAATCACAGAATCATTTAAATTGGAAAAGACCTTTAAGATCATTGAGTACAACCATAAACCCAGCACTGCCAAGTCCTCCAGTAAATGATGTCCCTAAGTCCCACATCTACAATACTTTTAAATACCTCGAGGGATAGAGGGCTTCCTTAGGCAACATGTTCAAAGATAAATCCAAAGAACGGAAACCAGCATAACTCTGTTTCCTTTGCATCGGAGTACATATATGTAGCATACCTTCTCCACATGTCTAAAAATAATACCCAATTCTTCGAAAGCTGTCTAACAGATTCTTGAAACCTATGCACAGGCCAGGAAGGTGGGTTTTTTTTCCTCCTAGGAGAAGGGGAAAACATGAAATCCGAAGAAGTTGGGGAAGAGATAGTTAAAAACCTTTTCTTCCTGCACCTACCAGCCTCAGATAAGGATACAAATCAAGCACTATGGGACTATTTCAAGGTTCAATTGGTTTCACAAGCTGATCAACTAATTGTGTAACTACAGCCTATCACTGCAGATGCAAACCAAGGAGAGTCCCAAGTTCCTGATCTCTGTGTGCTAGGCCTGAGGAAGTGTCCAGAAAAGGCACTGCAAATTTTCTTTCCTCTGAAAGAAGATTGTGAGCCTACATGTAAACAGACAGAGCAACAAATAATGTGTTTTCTCAGGCCTGAAGGACTGCTGAATTCTATATATCAGACATACTACGACCTGGGGCAGGGGGAGGTTAGCTCAACTACAGATAGTACACAGACATTAACTTGCTACTGTGGAAGTAGATAAAAAGTGAAAGAGAAAAAACAAAATATAGGTGACTTTACAGGTAAACATTCTGGAAGGAAGAATGTGATTTGTAGAATTTTTGTGTTCATATACAAGAGAAAGAGACCTAAATAGATTCATATATAAACCAGAAATATATTAAATATGGTTTCTTAAGAATTTATGTACATATTCAGCTGTATTATTTTGAATACCTTAAAGAGTGAAGATAATGTAAAGTAGTATTATAGACTAGAAATACAAATACTAGACAATCAAAAATTTGCATTTGAAAACTATTAAATCAGGCAAAGAAAAAACAATTTACACCATCTCTAACAAGACGAATACCATGACACCTCTGCTTAGCAGAAGCTGTCAAATGCTTTATCCCATAATCATTACAGCTGTTGAACTCTCAACCATGCTACTCTGTACTCAAGTTGTTCTACATCATCCTAATTCTGAAAATATATCACTTCTTTCCTTCTTTTGGAAATAAAACAAACAAAAACACTCTACAAACTGACAGTAGTGACTACCTTATTTTTACTACTGTAGTTGCAGTTGGTAGACAACTGACTGCAAGGGAAGTTTCTGAAAACATTTCTGTTTTCATGACTATGAATAGTTTAAAATACTTCTCTTAACAGAAACAAGATGCCTATTCATGTGAATATTGGCTAATTTTTCATTATTTAAATGCCAACACTGTTTGACAGCCAATCACTCTCATGCAGAGAGATACAATATCTAGTACTTTAATATTATTGCACCAAATAAAGAATGCAACATAAGCTACTGCAATGTGACAGTGGTTTTTATCAAAGCTTGGTAGTTCAATGTGACTTTTTCGTCAGAAGTGTAAACTAATTTGTAGTTGATTTCACAAGAAGAAGAAGAAAAGCTTCTTTACCGCCAAAACATGACCTTAACCTGCCTTCAGATGCCCTTAAATGCCACAACATCAAAATGCCTCCTGCCTTCTGTGAAATCACAGGAAGTTCCAAGTGCCTTCCACTCAATTGCAAGCAACAGGAGGGTGTAAGCACCTTAGGAAATTATGTTTCAGTGTAAACTTTCACCTGAAAACTCAGCAGTAATGCATAAAAAATTCTCCACTACTTACAGCTTCTATGCCTTTCATTAAGAAAATGTACAAAATCAATGCTGTACTATTGAGCTGTATCTTACCATATTGCAGTAAGACTGTGATATGAAATGGACCTGAGCTGCAATGCTTAACATATAATTCAGTACTGTTTTACTGAACATGTTACACTTCTACAATTAGTTTTGTTGCTACTGAGAACTTGGGATGATATATTTACATAGGTAGAGCATCTCATTATTATTCACAAAGAGTGCTAAGAACTGAAAGGTAAACAAAAATAAAGAAAAAATGCATAACTAAGATTGTTACAGAAACATTGAACTCTGTTATGTTACAAACTAATTAAAGTTATGTAGGACAATACAATGAATTAAATATTATAACCTCAATTTTGTATTACCCATCTTTTCATTGTATAGATTTGCACTTTAAATGTTATTTTATAATTGTTCCTGTTCCTGTCCTGCTACTGTTCTTGCTTCTACACATACAAAAATGGAGGGATTAGGTTGCCATCATCTAGAGTTGTGTATGTTCATTTAGTTTTTATAAAACACCATAATTTTAAACAGCAGCCCTTTATAGATATGAAAAAAATAGAAATAGCACAGTTGAAATACACAGATTTTCAATGCTGTAGAAAATTCCCCTAACAGAAAATAACGTTTTCTGCTTACCTTGTATATGCCAAAGAAAATTTGTTACGCAGTATGTTATCTTATGTATTTTTCCAAGAGTATCTACCAAGGATAAAACAGTTCAAAAGCTTGCCACTACTGAGTAACCTTGATTTTAATAAGTATTCGTTAATTAAAAGTACTAATTTACATGTAAATACAGGCCATATTAGGAGTAAATGAATGCAAACTGCATATCCACGTTCTAGAGAGCTAGAAGAGGACAAAGGGGAAAAAACCAGACAGAGACACTGTTACAGGTCAAGAATCCCAGATACAATTAAGGACAAACTTTAAAACTATTCAACATGTAGGGTTAAAGTCTTCTAAGTTGTCAATATAGAAGTCTACCTGAAAATCATCAGAAGCTTTTCAACCAACTTCTAAAAATTGCTCTGGTAACTATTCACAGAAAGGTATTTTTTGGACAGGTGAAACTTCTTAATATATTAACCAGTTTTTACAATATTCCTGAATAGTTTATTTTTAATATGTATGTTTTAAAACAAGTCTGGTGTGTTCATTATTTATATTTCTACCTCCCTTTTACAGCACTGGTTGGTTTTAAATAGTCAGAGGTATCTTGCTCAACTCTTCTAGATTTTTAATATTAAGCTTTGAAAAGCATACTTGGGGGAAAAAAATTCCAAAAAAAGCATATCTTAGAGGAAAATCAAAATCACTGGAAAATTAAATGCAATCTGAACTAAAAAAAGGATGAAATAAATTATACTAAAACTTGTGTGTGCACGATAGTCAGAAATCGTAAAGCTAACCAGAAGGAACAAACTGTAAGATAAACATAATTCATCTTACTTGGACTTTGCCTCTTGCAACAAGGAAGGGTCATCTGTAGCCAAATACACTCTCTTTTTATCAACTTGCATCCTGCGAGCGAGAAGTTCAAACCTCTCTTCAACATGTACCATGTATTCTTCAATCGGATGAAATGCTGCTTCTGTTCCTACTTTGTCTGTCCTTCGAACGTGAACACTGGGAAAAGGCAAAAATCGTGAATTAAATTTATAAA
The DNA here is from genome assembly GCA_036023395.1 of Myiotriccus ornatus. Classification (NCBI taxonomy): domain Eukaryota; kingdom Metazoa; phylum Chordata; class Aves; order Passeriformes; family Tyrannidae; genus Myiotriccus; species Myiotriccus ornatus. The sequence continues at coordinate 23,145,088 of JAYRBT010000177.1, forward strand.
TACTATACACACTTTAGCAAATGAATTTTTAACTCTAAGTTTCAAGCCTGTGCTTTTAGAATGCATACCAAAATAAATTCCTACACAAAATAAGGAAGGATTAAAAGTAATCCACGTCCATCAAGACACACTGGCAGCATGAAGTCAGCTGTCAGTGTGTTCTTGAAAACAGTATAGTAATCTTGAAAAGAAGGCACGAGATAAGCGAAGGAAAAGAACGAAGGCAATTGAATTACAGCATATGAGGTGTTTCTTTGGTGCAGAAGGTTATCTGTTGTAGCTAGATTATGCTTGATCAATACAGCTCAAAAGGAAATTAGGAATATTTCCATCATGGAGATACTGGGACATCAACTAAAATGCACGGTATGAATGAAGGTCGTTACAAATGCATCTTTTCAACCTTCTTGATACCTAACAAGTCTCCAAATACAACAGTGCTGAAGGGGCCTACCAATTCAATGGTCCAAAGCTGACTAACATTTGGACAAACCTATTGTGTACTCCTCAAAAAAGAAAGCTTAAGGTTTGAAGGAAAATTCTGGCAAAGGAAGCATTAGTTGCAGACTCTAGTACAACAGCAGCAACATTTTGCTTGTTATATGACAGCTAAACCTTTCTTCCACAAGGTAGTCTTTATTGCCCACAGGTGCTTTCCTGCCTTCTCCCCGTATCTCCCCATACAGACCATTCCAATTCATAGCTGCCACTGAGAAACAACTGTGGAAAAAATCAGCAGAGAAGCAAAAGGCACATACCATGTTCATATATAGCCAGTGATAAAATTAGTTGTGGATTGTGGCATGTAAAATGTAGGCTTAGCCTCTTTTCCTCAAATAAAAAAGCTACAGGCACTTAAAAAGAAGACCCAGACAGTAAACTGTCTGGAATACAAGCTGTAAGGCAATCAAATTAATGAAATTCTGTATTGCTAGACATGAAAGGACATGTTAAAAAATCTTCTATTCAGATGCCTTTTATATATCAGTCCAACTGCAGGTAGACAAGTACGCTAAAGGAGTACTTGTAATCAAGTTGTATTATGCACAGTTAAAAAATAATAGCTTCATCCACAAATCACCCTCTCTCCTTACAGAATACTTGAGGCTCTTGGATAATCATCATAAGACAATTTTTCCTGAACTGAAATCACTATATACACATCTTAAAGCACAGAGAGTTAAAAAGAAAACCAAATACCCACCCGATGACTGGATGCTTGAAACCAAGTTTCCTTGTGGCTTCCTCTATTTCTTTTTCTAGCCAAGGCTGTGGACGAATCAAGTATTTCACAAACTGTGAAACCCACCACACTGCAGGATCCCCATGAACACGAATTAGTCTATCAGCCAAGTCTTCAGGGACAGCCAAGGGTAGATAAGGTGGCCGTGGGTGTAAGCTGTCAACAATGGGAAGTTCCACCACCTGAACATCCTTATCATTAGCCTCACCTGTTTTAAAATACATACTAGGATGAGTCAAGTAGCTTACTGTATTAATAAACTTTACCATTGGCAAAAAATATCCCAAACATATAAGCTAATCTGTATCTTCAAAAAGACTACCTAACCCTTGTTCAACTTTTTCAAAATAGCATCAAAAAAATCTAATAAAAATCATAGTTCTAGACTGGACTTATATATGAACTGTATCTAACAATGCACTTAAGTAGAACAAAACTGAAGGTCCTTGAATTCTTAGCAGCTAGTAGTTAATAATATACAAAATGTGTTCCTCTTTATATATTCATACCTTTTTATATACAACTACACCATTACTCTGTGCTAAGGCCTACTTGAACAGACTTGTTATGTAAAACATCTAAAATTCAATTAATTGTTTAAAAATTAAACACATATTTTGAGGCATAAGAAATTGTTAAAAAAATAACTATGGCTCTGCTGCTCCTTTGAATACATTTCATTGGAGTAAATCTCAGCATGTCAGACATAACTACAACCACTGAATTAGCTACTCTGTTGATAGAAGGAGAGACAATTCCTGGCTTCAAGAACTTAAACTATGAAGAAAAGTAGCAAATTAAATAGACCAAGGAAAACACAAGCACAAGCAATGTATAAGCATGTGATGTACATCCAGGTAAGCACTTGTTATCTTTTAAATATTACCTATTGTGTGGGATTGATGCTTTAGATGGGACTTCCATTCAAGGCTTAAGAGCTACTAAACATTTTTAAGAGTTTTTACAAATTACATGAACACAAGCATCTACATAATGGATAATTCAAAGCTATGTTCATATACTGAAATAAATTATAATACATGACAACGTAAACCAAAACATTACATTTTTGAAGCACTGAACATTTCAGATAATATTTCCACTGTGCTCATTTGCTCTAAAATACTGTTTTCATTGTTTGCAGTGTTCACTGGCAAAGATGATTAGTTCTCCCTTTAGTGCTCACCAGCCAGAAAAGAAAACTGTTTTAAATCAAACTTAAATAACTGTTGATGAACAAGTAAACCTTAGGGCTGAAAAAAATCAATTCAGAGCAGGAATAATGAGGTTAAGAACAGTTAAAAATCCCAAAGGTTAGAACACTTTCACATGCACTCATTTCAGTATACCTGGGACAAAGTCCTAGAAGTACGACACTTGCGTGATTAAGTCATACATTGCCAGAATGCTACATTAACACCCGTAAGCCTACGAAGACTAGTCAAAATTCAGTAGTAACTCTCTGAGATATGGCTATTTAAATAACGAATGTTTGTTATTTTTAGGCATATTTTCAATTAATTTTTATTAGATTTGGAAAATCTAGATTCCTAGATGTATCTGTATGTCAATATTTCATCACTGCACTGTGTAATGTCACTTTAAGGGGAATTTTTTAGAAGAATTTCCCATAAAATATGTACTACAGGTATGGATGATCCTTTTTAATTCAAGAAGCCAATTCCTATTTTTATCATCTATTATATCACACATACAGGAAAACATTTCATAAACGTTCAAAAATTTAGTAAAAATACTGAGCATTTAAGTCTTCTTATAATATGATGAATAATATTTTATTAGTATGACTTCAGAAAGCTGCAATAAAGAAAAGCATCATGAAGCCATGGAAGTGCAAGTGCAGAAGTTGAAGTGCTAGCGAACTATCAGGCTGAAGTTTAGACAAGAAATATTTAGCTTGGGAATGGTATGAAAGAATGTCTGAGGTTCCATTCTTTTTACCCTTTCCCCCTCAACTGACAGTGGGGGAAGAAAGAGGGTGGTAAAAGAAGCAACAGCAATCTTAGCCAAGAGAAGAAAGAAAAGACTCCAATCTGAAGTTAGAGAAGGAAGTTCACTGCAAACCTTTCAAGGAGAAAAAGCACAGATGCAAAGGTGCATATAAAAAGGTGGATTTTTATTAAGTACAGTATCACTGACAAACTTTTAAACTTCATTCTATCACTGAAAAAAAACACTGATGTGTAAAGATAATCATTTGGAAAATCTTGCTAGTCATAAAGCTGACTGAGCAATCTACTATTTGACATTCTGACCCTGAGAAGACCAATTGTGACCCAATTTCAACCCAATAGATTTTTTTCATCCTATTTAAAGGATAAGAGTGTGCTTCTAAAAATTTCCCCAGGTCGACTTAAAGTTTTGAAGAAAACGAGATTGGCCAGAAATAACTAGGAAAGCTCTCAGCATATATAGCAAACTATATTAAAATATAAGAAAATCACAAGAATATCAAAGAAGATTGTGAAAAACAAAAGAATCAGATTTCAGCTTTTGAATAGTAATGAAACTGCAAGACTTGTTGCGAACCAAAAGCAGAAACAAAACGTATTTCACTAAGGAAAAACAAATAATTTGATTGTTCAAAATAACTACTAGGTTGAGTGTTAGTAAGTGCTCTTTGAGGTAGGAATAACTGCTTTTTGAGAAGGAACTGAAAATATCATATGGTTATTTCACAGAGATTAAGAGTTCCTTACTTTGTAAAACTATACAATATGAAAACCAATAAGGGAACTATTACTGAAAGTATGAGTAACAAATGGAAAGTCATAAAATGAAATATTCACAACTACAAATCAAGGGATGTGTTGATATTATAATTAGACATTTTGAAATGGTTACAGAAGCCCCTTATGCTTCACGATTACTGTTAACAGTTACTGTTGACAAAAAAATTGTAACACACAGTAGCATTTTGAAACAATGCAGTAACTGTCTTCTTTTAAAAAAATTAAAAATCAAATTAAAAACATGGTCATGGCTATTTACAATACTGTTCTATTTTGTTAATGCTTTACATAATATTAACATCTGCATAATCAAACACATAGATATGTGTACAATTCTGGAAAACTTTATGATAACTCTCTAAACTTTATTACCTTTATCATCATTTTGAACAATGGAGAAAAAAACCTTCCTGTTAGCCTTCACTTACATTTAGAAGTATAGGAGAGCAGATGCAGTAAAAGGAAAACTTACAGCAACTTTTTCTTGGACAAAACCCGTTAAAACTAACTCTTTAGTAACCCTAAGAAGTAAACAACTCTCTGCAACAGCCATATAGGCAAGTGACAGCTTTCTTATCCTACTGATTACTTTTTTTTTTTGTTCAGTGTTTGTGGAAAGATTTCTAATAGGCAATAATACTGTCCTATTTTTAACAGGCATAGTTTAAAAACTTTTATCCTTCTCTGGATAGCAGCATAGTGTTTTAGTTGACTCGAAAACAAGCTGCAATCAAAATCAATGATACAGGAGATAACCAAAACTCAGTCAGATCAATAAGCAAGCAGATACATTAGAAAACAATTAAGTCACTTTCCTGATTCATATGAACTGTTTCTGTTCAACTGAAGATAGAGAAGCAGAGTTAAAAATACAGAATGAACTTTCAATCAACAAATTTCTTCAGTTTTTAGCTAAATATCCTCTAATTTGTAAAATATTTGAGTTTTTCTACTTCTTGGCTATTAACTTTTGTTAATAGATAAGCCATAAAAGGTAATAATCCATATTAATGTTTGTATCTTTTTCTCATGTTGGTAGTTCAAATCACAGCATTATCATGTCAATCAGATCCAATTCCCTGATCACTGTTGGTCCAGCTTTGAGATTTGCTTACAGAATCGCAGAATTGTTTAAGTTGGGAGATAACTCTAGAGTTGTTACATGTCATTTACATGTCAGCAATATTTTAAATTACTTTTTCTGCTGTGATTTATTTTGCTTTTACTGTTGCCAAAAGTTGTCACTATAATTCTATTTATAGCTGGTTTAAATTTCATGATTCCAGGTGCTATTTTTCAGTTTGGATTAACCTAAATAATTGTCCTCCAGAGTTCTGCAATTTAACCCATTTTTGCTGCACTGAGTAACCAAAAGATTGAATGTTTTTGCAATAGTCGTAAAGCACTGCAATATTGAGAACACTCACTCTTACCCCAACATGTTCTGGAGGAATATCATGGACTGTACAGAAATTGATTTTTATTCAAATGACTCATGCCAGTTGCATCATCTATTTCTTATTTATTACAATTTTTTTGATATGTTCAACACTAATACATCAGTAATACAGTTTCCATTCCCAGGAGTCCCACTGATTACTTTTTAAATAGTGAAATGAGCTCCACGTGTTATAACAAGCATAACTTTGCTTCTCTGCAGTATCCCAATTGTGCCTTGATCGCTTTATAGCCCTCAGGACTTACATGATTTTTCATGATTTGGCATAATCTTACTGTCTGTCTGGTTTTCAAATTTAATCTTTGTCCTTCTAGTTTAAAGCCCATTTAAAACCCTTTGCTATTTGTATCTTTCCTATCAACTTCTTTGACACGTGACACATGTTGGTTTGGCTCAAAAAAAACCTTTGGAATTTTGTCATTTTAGCTAATCTTACTTGCTGCTATCTGAACATTGGCTCATACCTGCACCTGGATGGGCATCTTCGTTGGGTGTTCATTACTTTCTTACTTGTAAGGAGGTTGACATTTTGCCACGCAATCCGTACTATTAGTTAACGTTAACTGAAAACCTGTTTGGTCATTTATTCTCCTATTATTTAAAAATTCATCAGCTGATTTCAAAGTATTTTTTCAAGAAGCTGTCCTTAAAAGTATGCCAAGGAATCCCATGCTAAGGACATTCCTGTCTTGTAAATGAGAAGTGCAATTTAATTTCTGTTTCTGTTACCAGAAACACAACTAAATAAACCTTTGTAAAAATGGAATCGCTTTGATGCTTTTCTGTTTCTATAATATACTTATTTAAGCTGATATTAACTTTCACAGACTAATCACAGATCTACTTAACCAAGCTCTACCACTTGAAAGACAGACTGCCAATTTGAAATCTTACTGAAGTGAACAATTCTAAATTCAGCCACATGAGATACCGCTCTGCAGAGTGCTAAGAATGCTGTTTGATTAGCACAGGATATGGGAGAGAACCTGTGCTGAATTCTCACAAGGCTCCTCACTGTCTTGCTGGCTGCTGTTCCTCAATGCAAAGAGCAGGTTCAGGGTTCATCAGTGATATTTTAATGCTTTTCTCACAAAGCAGACAAAGTAAAAAATCAAAACTATACAAAGTTATGGTGTGTTATGCTATTTATGAATTGTCGACTAATTCAGAAGAAAGAAAAAGTAGGCTTTTACCTGTTCTGTGATGCACACTACATCTCCTGTAACTATCTTTTGGGGATTTCCAAACTTTAATAAAGTTACCTCAAAGGAACTTTATGCCATAGTTGAATTATAAAATGGAATTGACATAAGATAAAAATTCTATTTTTCTTCTAAAGTAGTCAGGGTAAAATATAACTCATATATCTAAATGTTTTCTCTAAGATTTTGCTTCGTATAATTTTTAATACAAAATTTTTGAACTTAGTTTCTGATAACTTTCTCAGTAGTGTTCCACTTACTAATTTTTTAATCATCCTTTACGTAACCAAACCTTTTAAGGCAGGCAGGTGTTGAATAAATTTGGTGCTATTCTGACTTAAAGAAACTGAAAATACAGTCCTTTTTTTTCCAGGTTTCATATGCCATATGGAGAGTGTTGTTCCATTTATCATCCCAAGAGGTTGATTCTCAACAGCTTCAGGAATGAATAAACAAAAATGTTTTCAAACATGCCAACGTGC
>JAYRBT010000177.1:23152326-23218568 GCA_036023395.1 Myiotriccus ornatus
TTTATCATCCCAAGAGGTTGATTCTCAACAGCTTCAGGAATGAATAAACAAAAATGTTTTCAAACATGCCAACGTGCCTTCTATTACCTTTTTCAATGCAGCACTCCCAAGCTTTTTTCCTACATCCTTTCCTCTCCTCTCTTGCACAACTCTTGCAACTATACTCACTTGTTCTCATGTCTCTTACCACTCTCTCTACCGTTTGCCTGTTGAAAAGTGACATCTGTGATCAGTCACTGCTTCTCACTTGCTCACAGGCCTAAATATTGGCTTTAGTGTCTCTATACACATACACAGTCTATCTACTGTGGGGACTTTTGAAAGACCTTAACAAGATGTATTTCTCTTGGTCAAATTTGGCCAAAATTCATCCAATAATCAGAACTTGTACTAAGCTAGGATTAAAAAGAAAAAGAGCACAAAAAAAGAAAGGTAAAGCATGACGAAAAAGCTTTTGCACTCACAAGAAACTTGCCTAAAATACTTCTCTGCCAAACATACTATTTTATCAGTTCCCTCCTAAAAAGTATAAGTTTAACAATAGTCTTTCTGCTCCTGCAAAACCCCCTAACTTCCAGAGTTCCTGAACTACCAACATGTCTTTGTAACACAAGTGGCTTTCAATAGTATTTATCTTCCCATGTCATTCTGGTTCTTTGAAAATCCTACCCATAATCAAAACCACAATGTAAAGATAGGCAGTGCTCTTACTGTCTTAACATGCAATGAGATTTCAGCAGATTTTTTCCCTTTTGGACCTAACGGAAGCCTGAACTGAGTGTAACGATTTCTGCATTTGAAATAGCTCTGTCTCTAACAAAACTAAACCAGTAGCACCTACTGAAGCCTCTAGAGCCTCCATTCCCTTTTTAGCAAGCTCAGAAGTGCTGTATTATAAAGACCTATATTTCTGTTTCACTCTATTGAAAGCTTCTCATCACTTATTAAAATTTTTTGTGGCAATTGTCACATCACTTTGAGAGAACACTAAAAAGTAAAGATTTTTCCCTTCCTCAATTGTTTATATACGCAGCATGACAGCTGGAAGTTTACAGATGAAGTGACTGCACGAATTGACTTCATATAACAGTCAGCAGACCATCAAACAAAGGAAAAATCAGGAAGCTTACTAGTAATTTATTTTTCCTTTTATCTTTATATATTCAGACTGCTTTTGAACAGTGCCTTATTTCATCTAAAAAGCATATATCAAAAGGGGTACCTGCCTAAGAGGAGTTCCAATTCCTCAGTTACCAGAAAATATCGTAAAATGTATTTCCAGAGGGAAATACACTTTGATAAATGAAAAGGGGTTTTGCCATGTTATCCAAATTTAGTCATCCAAGTAAACAGTAACCACAGTTCATGAAAAGTAAGATCTTACATAAGGATAGCTGAAATAACTTAGGAAAACATATAAAAAAGACCTTTGAAGAAAGACTAATTCTGGATTTGATTTCAAATAATTCCACTGAAGCTTATTCTGTATTTCAGTCTAATGTTAATTACTATATACTTGAAAATGCTTCCAAATAATTGCTTTGTATATTAGGTTATCTTTTCTGGAACAGAAGATAGATTACTTTTATAATAATCCTTCAACATCTTCAGGGACTTATCTCTTGCATGCCTATGATCATTGGGCATACATTTGAGCCTGTAACAAGCATGTATAAGCATGTTAAAAACAAGACAACATGCAGACAGTATTTCATATCTCATGACCTAGAAGTTTGCAACAGGCCATGAGAATGGAGCTTAATATTTGTACTTGGCTGTCCACACACCTATTGGAGGAGTGCTCCCAGTTTAGATAAGATTTACTGTGGTTTTGAGCTAGTTGTTTACAACTCCCAATCTTGTATTGTCCTAATATGAACACTTGGAAGACTCATCTTTCAATGAATTAGTAAAAATACCTCCATATGCAAGTCCAGATGGAATACAACTCTCAAGGTATGAGTAGACAAAAAGACATTTTAGTGAGCCATAAATAAAACAGGAGACAATAAAACTGCTATGTTGTTTGAAATTCACAGCAGTGTGGCACACCTCACCTTAACAATGCATCTGAAAGAAACAGGGATGCATTCTACATCATATGGTCTACCAACATGAAAGGAGGAAAATCAAGAGTAACTCTGCAATAATGGAAAAGGAAGTTTTTCTAGTCTTCAGTCATAGGGGAAAATGTAATGGAAGCATTAACAAAAAAACCAAGATAAATCACATATAACGTACCATAATAAACTATTATTAATTTGCATACTACTAGAAATTTAAACCCACTACAATTTCTTACAGGAATTAAGGGTACTTGCAAACAAAATACCTGGGTTGTTGAGGTTTGTCACAGTATTTATATAATAGTAAATAGTAGATAAAGGAACACTAACACAATGGCATTTATGGACATGCAATGTCAAAAATATGATATTACAGTAAATATTTTTTCTTTGAATATTACATATTTATTGCTTCATATGAAATGTTAACAAAATAAATGCATATATTCCCATGTGGGTAGGAGACCACTGCAATAAAATGCAGCTTTTCAAATTTTTTATCTGTTCACAACATTTGAAAGAAATCAGTGGGCTGGTGACCCAAAGACTGAAAAACAGAAATATAAAATGCAAGAAATTCTTCTGCATTAAAAGCCTTAGCATAGATTTCAGCTATTTCACATAGTGGAAAAACTGTATTCAGAACCATTTGCCTACAAGCATCTTTTCTATATGACATTCTGAATCTATACAAAAAATGTATCTTGAGAATTAGCTGACATTTTTAGCTAGTTTTTTTAATTCATAACTCAAATGCAAAAAGACAAAAAGTTTTAGGACTTGGTGAAATTATACTGAAACAAATGAAATGGCCAGCCTTGCACTACAGCCTCTCTATATAGAGAGTTAATAGAAACGACAACTCCCCATAATAAACAATACATTCCCAAATATCAGAGTGATAACCAATAGTGCTGGAGGTGCTTTGGGATGTCTTCCACCTGGAAACGGTGCTAGCCATTTTCAAAACATAGGAAAGGTTTGGATGAAATATTTGTAAGACTGGAATTCAACTCCACAGCTGGCAGTTTAGATTACCCTTGTTTAAAGATTACTTAAAAATAGGTAATATTACTTAACCAGAACACTGTAATGACCAGTGTATTACATGAAAAAGTAATTAGAAACTTGAATGCAGGTTATAATTCCCCAAAAATCTAAGAATATTTCAGTTTGGATTGAAACTTATGCAGTCAAACAAAGAACTCAGATTAACATTTGAAACTTTGTAAAGATTGCTTGAGACCTAACACACTTCTGAGGTAATTTTACTCTCAATTTATGTCATGTTGTCTTTTTATATTCAAAAAAAACAGACTTTTTTCATTTAAACACAAAACACACTAGTATTCTTCCCTACTGTGCATGCTGCAGTACAACTTTTCAAGCACAGAATGGTTACCTTAAATCAAATAAACTCTATTAGTCCAATTTGTAGCTCTTTTGCTTACTAAACAACTCTTAGAAGGGTGACAGTTAAGCAAAAAACCTTTTTTACAGTTTGCAATGGAAACTTTGTTTACCAATCTGTAATTTATCATCCATGATTTAATGCTCGTGAGAAAAGTTTGCACTTAATCTCTAACCTACTAGTACCAGTTTTGCTGCTACACTGGGGGCAACATCAATCTTCTAGGAAAATGGGAAAGCATGCTTCAAAAGGTAATATTTCATATGAGCAGCATAAAATCTGTGATCAAATATGTGAACAGTTATTAGTACCACTGCATAGAACAAACCAAGAATCCTTTTCTCCCAATCCACACTCTCCACAGATTTCTAAGTCTACAAAGTAACAGTGGTGCTTCAGCTTCCCCTTATCAAGAAATGTAGGGAAGTAAGTCCCTGCTATTTAGAAAATAATTATTTCAGTGGTCACATTTAGGTTACCTTCATTCACTTCAACACACTTAAACAATTCTCATTAAACAACGTGTTTGCGAGTCTCCTTATGGTCCTGCCCATGCACTGAACTATTATCAAACAGACAGTTGCATTCTGTACAGACATCAAATCTTATTCTACTTTAACAGTGGCATAAGGAGAACTCACTGTATAAAATCCCCACGTATTTGCTTCTTGAACATGATTGGATAGATAGCACAATTATATACACCAAACATTAAAGAAATACATACATTCTCACTTCTGCCACGAGAAAATTAACTCAACAATGGCTGCATTTAAAGGAAAGTATTCTCCATTTTTCTCCCATCCTGCTAAAAATGCTGCTGACATGGAAAACAACCTCCAAGAATACCATTCATCTATCAAGAATAGACTTCCTACAATTCCTCATACAAATAAATGAGAACCAATAGTACACTTAGCCTATGCAAATAGCTTAATCAGAATCACCATTCAGTGGGTGGGCTTGATTAATTATAGCATGAAAGAGCACACATGTGCCCATTAAGAACTCATTAAAATACAAATTAATTTATTTTAACATGGCAGATTTGAGATTGCACAAAGGAACTTCGTGTCACAAGTTGTAAGACAATATTAAAAGTATTGTCACAAAACAAACTAACAAAAAAAAATCAAACCCACTGAAAAACCAAAGGCAAATATTCTTCTATGTAAAACAAGCCACCAAAACAAATAAAACTAGTTTCAAGAAACGACTGCATCTCCTGTAATTCCAATTTCAGATCATGCAAGCTTTTCTGTTTCTGGACAGGTTGCCAAAACAGGCATCAACAGCAGGAGCAAATTGTTGTTGAAAAACACCTCATTTTCAACTGTCCAGCTACATCTTTGTCTAAAAGTCATATAGAAGTGGCAGGACCAGCTTTTAAAACCTGCTTCATTTTAGAATTGAATTATATTCTTTAATACAGAAGGAGTACTGTGAAGAAGATTTTTGTGGCCTTGAATCAGTGTAGGTCTTCCTCAGAATCCTTTCATATTTATCAATACTCATTTTGAAGGCCAGATAACAGAACTGGACAGTTCCTGCAGCCTGTCCTTGCTCTGCAAGGCAAAACCAACTCCTTGCTATTATTCAATAACCCTCCACTTAGACATGAATAAGGATCACACTTTGCTCCCTTAGGCTACTGCATTGCTCAGAAAACTTAGACCTATCTCATCAAAATTCCGAGATTCTTCTAAGAGTTACCACTTCCTAAACATATTTATATCTTTACATATACAAATGTCTTTCTACAGAGTATCTTAGAAGGCTCCTTGAGGACAAAAAAAATCTACACAGTATGAGTAGCCTGATTTCAAGATTAACACAACTAAAAAGAAGGGAAAATATAGACATTGCTGTTACGCTCTGTTCTCTCAAATCACCACTCTCCAGTATGCTTCACAGAAATGGAATTTGCTTGAACTCAAATGTAAATAATGGAAGTTAGTGTATAAAAATTATATTAAGAAATAGAAATGGATCCATTTTTTTCTGGAAGATTTTATAAAGAAGATTGAAATATGGGAGCAAAACATAATTCATACAATTGTATGCAAGTTAAAGGATTTTTTTAGGTCAATACTAAACATTCATCTGATTTACATATAAGAAAAACTACTCTCAAGGAATATCTAGTTCATGGAATGAAACTTTTATTTATTTCAATTAATTCTGCACAACTTTTTATGGTTTGATTTTGCAATTTTTATTTAGTCCTTTTGATACTGTTGCCTGATAAGCCTAAATAAATTAAAAATTCATTTTGTGTACCCACAGCATCCTGTTTCTTGAATTATACATATAAACATATTAGTTAATTCATATTTTAAGATTATAGTTCAATTAATACTTAAAAGCTGGCACTACCAACAAATGAAGAGCTCTGCCATTTTTTCCCCTCTGGGTATCCCTTCCTTAAAAGCATTAATTCATCAAACCATAGCTAGAGGCAGCGAAATCAATATTCAAGGGTAACTGCAGGAAACTTTGTTTCAGGTTTCCTTTTCCAAGTTATCTTTCATCTTAGTGGCTTGTATGCCTTATGGGAAGGAGTACATACTGTTATTTAAAGCACGTAGATGGCTTCTTTACCTGCACATCCCGTGAAATGCAGATATAACTTCTAACTATACATTAATCTGTCCTTTCTCTTAATTTGTTTTCTTTTCCCATTTATTGTATAATTCCATTTTTTTATCTAGTTATTTTATCGTCCTCTTTCAATGTATTATTAAGGAATGCCACTGTAACATCATAAATCAGCAACGAAAAGATTATAAGAAGAGATCTCCTCTGTTTTAGCATGTTGCAATGACAACAGAACATTATGATCTGACTAAATAATTATCTTAAAGAACATTAATCAAAAATTTCATTATACATACATCTTCTCAAGTTCTCTGTATTTGGGCTCTTATTACTAGGAAATCATTCATGCTTCTTATAAAAATTCCTACCTAAATTATTCATTAACAGTTTGACCATAGATATCAAAGGAAAAATTAACTACAAGATGCAATTACAGGCAAGACAAAATTTTAAAATTAAAAAGAGCATGCATACAACCATCCCTTATTAAGATTTTTTTTTCTCTAGAATGACAGTACGACTGAAACAAAGGAAAATGAAAAATTATGCCTTGGTGTGAAATAACTGCTGTATTTACAAAAACCTGTGATAGAATTCTCAATCTTTTAATATGCTTAAGCTAGAAATGCTGAACTTGATTATAGAAATACCATGTCAAACACAGAGAACAATTCCTGCCAGACATGACACGAGCTGAGATGACCCATAATTCTCCACACAGAGGAGAATATGCTTCACTAATCTTTTGCTATCAGATTAATACCAGCTTGCTTATTAAAATTCACCCTACTTCCCAAATTCCAAAATCAAGCTTAGCCTTTATGCCTAGTTAGGAGAGGAGTGGACAAACAAAATTTCAGAAATATATGTATTCTCAGCTTATATAAACTTCTTAATTCTTTGTAGAAGATAGTAATATCTAAATTGTTTCACTGAAGATGAACTTCAGAAACTTCCAAATCTTGTGCTTCTAATAAAACTAAAAAGTGTCAAGCAGAGATAATATAATTAAGAAGAAGAAAGATAAATGCACAGATTTAAACAATTTTGTCAGGAAGCACATGTTACTGAACAATTATCTATGCAGGTCTGCAAATTACATGAAAGCAACACTTAGATTATATACTTTTCTGACTTTATAATTATTTCTATAATTTAGATTGAAATCTTAAATTTTTCACTTGTATGAATATTTTTGAAACATAATTCAAAACAATTTTTATGAAAAATCCCTATACACAGCATAGTAACTACACTACATAGGAGAAACACTGAAATGGAAATTTATACATGTCAATGCATTTTTATGCATTTATTTTGAAAATCTAGAAAATCCCATGCTGACTTCAGAATTTGTAGAGAAAAAAAAAATTAAAGGTGTGGTTTTGCAGAAAAGCTGCTGCTAACTAAAGTTAAGAATTTCAATCTTATTTCGTCCCTGTAAAGATACAGGGAATAAAATAAATAAATACATAAGTAAATAAAAATCTATATAAATTTAGGGAGACACAAAAAAAACATACAGAAATCTTCAACAAGATAGAATGTCTTTCAAATTTACCAGCAATTAAGTATCCAGTGTAGATTCCTACTGAAGCCACATGGAAACTAGTAAAAGAGATCGACTGTCAGTATCATTCTTCCTCAATGATCATGCCACTACAGGAGATTAGAATTTAACACAGCTTATAGTGTGTGTGGCTAGTCAGTAGGCTAACTCTAGAAAGATCTTCTTTCATAGCTGAATGTCTTCTAGCTCTAGAACATCAAAACTCAGATTAGTGGCATTCATTATTATAAAAAAAATTGATCACATCAAGATATTTCATGCATTCAGCATTCAAACTATTCATCCTGATCGAAAAACTCATTGAAAAAAAAGCCAAAACAAAACTGTAGGGAGCTACAATGAAACATTATTTCTACTTTTATCAGCAAGAGCCCATACTGTAGCAAATTCTGATCTATTTTAACAGATTTTCATAAAAATATACAGTCTTTTAAACCCATATGTGCATCAGTGCTCCAGAACACTGTTTCCCAGCTTATTATGCTAAATAGTTACTCACAAAGCTGCCTGCGTCTAAATTCTGGAGTCACATAGTCTGCTGAGAACCATGCCCAGATGGTAGTTTCACTTGCTAACTTTGCCAAACGTGAATAAAACTTCATCTGGAAATCTCAGTATCAGTTTTCCATCTCTAGTTGTTTTTATAAAACATTCAACCATTTTTAAGAAATATCATTCACAAAATCCACTAAAACTCTCAAAGCAAAGTTTGTTAGCATCTTGAAGCTTTGAAGAACAGATGTTATTTCAATGTGCAAATATTGTTTCAATGTGTAAACACACAAGTAAGTTTACACACAATCTGTAAATTTGCTTTTCTAAATCTGAGTAACTTAATTTCAGATCTGTAAAACCTTAATAGTTACATTCTTTAAGATTCTATATGCACTGGGCATGCAGTGTACTACTGAAAAGACTGATGTTGATGTTTTGACTATCAATCACATGGATGAAGACGTAGTTTAAAATGAATGTTCCTTACTTTGAGACAAAGATGTCTGATCCTCCAAACACCAATGCCTACCTACTTATTCTAGGCAAATCGTTCAGTCTGGTATAAAAATGGATCAATTTTCTGATCTACAAGGAAAATGCATTTTTAACATTGCCACTGTTTTTACAACCTGAATTCTGCATCTGTTTAGTTTACATTAAGAATTATTTCAACTATTTCATTACCTTGTTTGTGTGTGAATGACTGTCAGATACTATTTTCTTTATATTTATTTTGCTTCATATTTGAAAAAATGCCTTATTTTGTTAAAACTTTATCAACAACAGCCACTATTTAATACTCTCTTCCCATAACATTGGATTAATATCTGGCACACAACACAGTGGCAGACTGCTGAAGGATTATAATTTAAATCTGAAATACAAAACTTCTGTATTAAAAAACCTCTGCCAAAGCAGAGATATTTTAATAAAGAAAATGGTTATTTTCAATAAAATGCACAAATAAGATGTAAAAGATGCTTACATATACAACTGCACTCATTACACTCCACATAACACTAAAGAAATAACAAAACAATTCTACGTGACTGAACCTGCAAAAAAACAAGGAGAAATTGTTTGAGTTATTAAGCCTTACCCGACCAGTGTCCAGTGGTGGAACCTGATCTGTCAGTACATGTCTCGCTCACGGGTCTAAAGACAGTCTCCCAGCCACCGGTAGCATAGCGCCAATTCTGGGACTCCAAAATAAGCGTCCGCTGAGTGCCGTAAGCGATCATGAAGCAGTAAACTACATGATGGAGTTGACAACCATAGCCACAGCCTTTGTTGATATTACACACAAGTTTCTTAGCTTTGCTGCAATCCTTCGGGTTCTGTAAGTATGGATGAAAAAGTGAAGCTGAAGACAAGATACGCACAAAGGCATAGTTTTTTCCTGAAAAAACTGACAAATGTCATAAATCGCATGAGCCATCCTGCTATAATACATCTCATATTAAAATGGATGAGTAAGCTTCAGCTCCATGAAAATTTTATGTGAATTTTTCACTGTGAACGTGAACAGTTATTGAACATACTTCACTATCCTAATATAAAATAGAATACCTTCAAGATTTTAAATTACTTTCTCATTTGTAAATCCGTCAGAATAAGCCAAGATTTGGACTCAGAGTTCACATTTCATCGACATGATTTTTAGTGTTGGAATGTTTTTTCTTTTGGCATTTTTCCAAGTTTGTTAGTTCTCTTACAATAAGCATGGATGTCATCCAACAAAAGAAAATTGCCACCTGCCTACATGGTACAGAATAGAACAAATGCTTATTAATGGACTGCTTCCCAGACTAACTGACCACATACCAAGCACAGAAGATAAAACACATACCTGAGCAGACTGATAAAGGACAGAATTCTAATCTGCATGTATTCTCTATAAAATATACTTCACTTCCACAAACCAAGAAACCATAACACATGAGGCAAATGCCTACATTATATGAATGCTAAGTACAAACTAATAAATATTTTTATATATGTGGACAATACAAAAACATAATCAACAGAAGTTTTTCTTGCTGTAAAATAGTGTTTCGCTGTACACATTCAAATTTGCACGCCTCTAGACATACTTCTAAATTACAAAAATGTTTTCCATAGAGTCTCTAGAATGAAAATTAGTTTCAGATAAGATGCAAGAATACAGATATTTGAGCATCAATATAAACTCTGTTCGTCTCACATCTAACTAACTTTAAATAAAATTTTCTGTTAATTTGCAACAAATCAAATCAAGTCTTTCCAGAAAACAAAGATCTCTGGAGAATTGAGATCCCTCCTTCAAGTAATCTTAAAGATAATCTGAATATTCTAAGTATTAAAATGCTTTTAAAAAAATTAAAAATTGTGAATTCAGTTGTGTAAAGGAGGGGAGAATAATTCAGATCTGGAAAATAAATTGAAAAAACCCAAACCAAATAAATAAAAAAAAACTCAACAAACCAAACCTTTCAACATGTGCTATAAATTCAGCATTTTATTTATATCTGATTCAAAGCCTAACTAGGTATGACAACAATATATTAAAGAAAATTTCCATTCCTAATTTTTGTTCCTCAGTTCAGTACATTTGCTATCACAATTTAATGGATAACTTGCAACTAAATCTATCTTTGAAACTAGAACAAATGTACTTCCCACAGTCTCTCCATAGAGAAAGTGGGGCTTTCTAGTATTCTGTGCAGGTTCTCACAGAAAGAATTCCATGAAACAATACCTCCTCATACCATTAGTAGTAGTAGTATATTTTTATTATTATAATTATCATCAGTATTATCATATTTTACTTGGTTTCAGTTATTAAATTGTTCTTATCTCAACCTACAATCGGGTTTCTTTGTGGGATTTTTGTGTACGGTTTTTTGGGGTTTCCCCCCTCCCCCAGTTCTTATCCCTGTTCCATCAGGGAGGAGGCAGAGTGAGGGAGCCTCTGCATGGTACTTTGTTTCCAGCTGGAGTAAAGCCACAACAACATTTTGAAAGGGATAATCTCTTGAGATTTTTTAGAAAATACCAATAAGTAACATTTTCTACACTTGCAATTACCTTCAAATGCTTGTGACCTCTTGAGAATTAAAGCATTTAATTGATGGCATCTTTGAAGTTTTGTCATCTTTCATAAGGAGTGCCCTTCTAACTTTATTTCACGAAAATAAAAGTCATATAATAGCTTATGAACAATATTATAGAAATCAAGTAGGAATCACACAATGAAACATAACTTAATAGCGTGACTGCTTATCAATATATAACATAAATATATAAATCAATATAATGCACTTAGTTTTTAATATTACTTGAAGACTTAACTAAAAACTATACAAAAGTATTAGTTTGTGACTTAAATAGGAAGCTAGTTAAGCTAATTTCTTCATGACTGTGGGTTTTTTCAAACTGCTATATTCAAACAGCAAAAAAACAAGGCAGCATTTGGGCTTCAATTACCTACTGAGAATTTTAAAAGAAAGGGAAGTAGAAATACACATATATATATCAGTTTCAACTGGTATTTCCTGGAAAAAGTGGAAATTATTAACCATCAATAAGGAAGAAAAATTACGTTGCATCAGAACAGCTTGTGTGTTCAAAAGCCAAAATTGCCAACTAAAGCAACCCATAAAGGTACGGAGCTGATAAAGGGTAACAGTCAATTTCAAAATCAGCAAAGACTGACAGAAGATTTTTCTTCCTGGCCCAAAGTCAAAGAAAAGGATTATGTTATTTTTGACTTGAATGAGCAGTGCACTCTGTTCTCAACCATAACAACACTGCTCATGACAGACTCCTACATCCAATTAAACGGTCTACATAATCAAGAGAGGGGTGGAAGGGACCTCTAGGAATGTCAAGCCCTGTCATGTAACAGCCATACAACTGCATTAAAAACACACACATACAAAAAAAAACCCAACCCAAGAACAACAAAAAAAACCCAAACCCACACAAAATCCTAAACAAACAAAAACCCCACAACTGACCAATCACACAAAACATACTTCAATATGTAGAAGATTAGATTATCAAGCCATGCCAGAGTTTACACCTTTTATTTTTCTCAGAATTACTTCTATGAATGGTGCAACTGAAAATGGTAACAAATTTTCAGGATTGTAAAATGTTAAAATTATAAATTTCTATGCAAGAGAATGTCACCTAAAATTAAAATGGATTTGTATAACTGGCAAAATGGATTTGATGGTCTTTCATCACATCACAACATGGGCATACACTGTTGCTCTGACAAAATTCAGGGTTTCCACTGTATTCTTCTCCAGGGCTCTTGGTTGGCCTACTCACAGAAAGCAGGATCAGATAGGAAGGATCTCAAAAGTGCCTCAATGCCTCACCAGCTTCCAGTGTTTTCAAGTGTGCAGTTAGCCATCCAAACACATGACAAACTGGCAAAAGGAAGCTCTTCTCCTTGACATACATTTTATTTTATTTTATATGACAAATGACTTCTGGTTTTTAAAACAGTTCAGAGAAGTGTACTTTTTCCAGTGAATCACAACAGCAGTCTGCTACAAATTACTAAGTAACCTCATAAACATAGTATGATGCTCATTAACAAAGTTGTTCTTTTTTATATTTTCAATTAGTATTTTATTCCTTGATGCTATGCAGTCTGCTGCAGGAGACAGTCCCACCCAAAATCTGTGAAAAACAGCTTTCTTTTGAGAGAACGATGTCAAGGAAGGGTGTTTGTTATCCTAGTTATCACAAATGTAGTTCACATCACCTTCTATTCCCCTTTCTTTATGATGCCACTTGTCATGGTGCTTTTTCATACCAGCTCCCCTTAAGACTTTGGTGATGGAAAAAATCCAAACAAACAAAACCTAAACAAACCACCAGAAGTTTCTTCCAGCTGCTGGAAGAAAATGTTCTTCTTTCCCTAGTCAGAAATATTATGTATTTGACTTGAGAGACAGAGATTCTTATCTGTCTCTAATGTTAATTTCTCTAGTTTGCACCTACCCTCCCTACACCAGACAAGGCTTAGCTGGAGTAACACATCCCAGTATGCAGATGGACTAACCACACTATGCTCCTCAATCCACTAAGTAGAAACTCTAGAGAAAACCTCATATAAATACTAGCAGTGATCACACTTTCTTAAGTGGTTATTATCCTAATGCCATAACATCAGATACCAAATTTACTAAGTAACCTTATGAGGAAAACCCAGAACATGTTTCAAGACATTCAAAAAAAATTTTTCATTTTCACATGTGATAGAAACAATTCAGTTCCCTTCTAAACATGCACAAAAGATCAGAAAAATTGGCTCTTTTCAACTCTCTTGTTTCACTTTCATATCTATTTTATCCAAAATGTTAACTTTAAAAATGCTTAGATTCATTCGTATGCCTAAATTTTCTTTTCTAATGTTACAGGGAAGGAACACTTCCAGTGCTGTGTAATAAATTCAGCAATCTAGCAGAAATGGGAAAAGAACTGCAAAATACAAATGAGCTTACAATATCAAAGTTAATTATCAGGATTCTCTATATTTGGAGAAAACTTTTAAGGATGTCGAGTCTATCACAGGGAAACTGAACCACTATGTGGCCTGCCTATTAAAGAAATCATCTCTTCTCCCAGAACAGTGCCCACACTGACAGATGGCTGAAATCCTTCAGCTAGTGTCCTCCTTCAACATAAAAGTAGTAAATGCTGATGGAGAATTACGTATGAGAATTTTTCTACTTTGTGTTTCAAATTAGTTTGAATATATCAACAACAACAACACACTGTAACTACACTACAAGTTGTTTCTCATGAGTGAAGTGGAATAACTGGGAAAATATATCATACATTCAATTTGCTTGATTAAAGGATACAAGTTTATACTTTTCAAGACTTACAGTCGTGAGGGGTGCATGCTTTTGCACGGATACAAATTGCCCGGAAGCTTTTTTCATTGTTATTGTCATCTTAGTACGAGCACATTCATTAAGAATATATATCGGTAATTTTAACGTAAGGGAGAAAGGGCTTAATACACTTTAAGACACAAAAATCTAAGTGATGCATTAAATCACCAAAAATACTGGGAAATCTAGAAACATCAGAATAAACTCTGGTAAGCAACTTGCTTTTCTTTGCATACATACAAACCTTCAAATAAATAGCATGAATATGGCAAACTATGACTAATATAACTGATGTGTTCTTGAGTACTTAGTAACCTTTCTCACCTGCTTATATTTTTAACCTTCAAAGCGGAACAGAAAGTTCTGATTTTTTTTTTTTTAACAAAGGCAAAAATATTCTGCTACTGGGAGACTGCATGCTGAATCAGAAACTTCCTAAAATAAATAGAACAAAAATAAGCACAAAAGGGAAGGGCCAGAAAACTGCTGCTCTCATAATCATTTACTCACTTGATTACAGCACTACAGGTGCTCTTGTCTGACTTCTCTTGCACATTCTCTTCAACTGCTTGATAATAAACATCTCTGAAAATAAGTTCTTTTGCTTAAATGTAAGCTCCTAGCTTTTTAAATCTCGCTCTAGCTACAGGGAACTAGTTACATGTAGCCTCATTAAATCAAATTTATGGTAATGTCATCCAAATGAAGTAGCAGTCATCGCTATTCACAATCATTCAGCTAAATGACTTCCCAGGGAGATGTCCCAAAATAATGCAGCTGTCACTGTTCAACATGCACCAGAAAAAAGCTATACAGTCCTTTCCTACTTAACTAAAATAAAAAATTACAAATATGTTCCATATAATTCTTTTTGGCATTGAGTTGAGGGGCAAGGGGTTTTGAATTTTTAATTCTATTTCATTTTTTAATACAGATATATTATTAATAAAGGTGTATATATGTGTAATTTCAAACACTGCTGCTTATTTGCTAAACCCAAGAACTTAGTGCTCTTTTTGATGACTTGCACAGTCTCTATAATAAAAATATCAACATTTATCAATGCTAGAATTACATTTTTTGGAAAATATGTACTGCCCTTCCTCAATTTAAACCACAAAGGTTACAAGGAAACATATGCCCCTTCTTTATGGTTTCTAGACCCTTTCATACAAAACAGTCACATGGAATTTCATGTGCAGCAGTAGTACCTCTGCATGTTTCCAACTTCACCAGCGACGATTTATTAAAAGTACAAAAAAAGGTGATTTCCTCTGTAATAGAGAAAAAAGGGAAATACTAATTTTTTCATTTCTCAGTGTCATGAGATGAACCCATAATGATTAAATTCATATTTTAAATGCATAAATATGAAAACCACATTTTTTCCACAGCAGAAATTTTATAATTGACTGCTTTTTAATAAATTTATAAATAAAACAGAAACAAAACAGCCTGTATGATGTAAATTGAGCCAAGTATGTCAGACCTATTTCTAATTCTGAATCTAATACCACAGCTTTCTGTAAACCACCTGCTAAAGTTCATCAACATGTTTCATTCTGAAGATAATGAGGATAAAGATAGCTACCTCTCTTGGAAGTGCCTGAGGATATAACAGACTTCCTGAAAGACTTAACTACTTGTACTACTTGAAATGTTAGGATTCTGTATGTGTTGTGACTTGGCATTGGTTTCATTCTTAATACTGTTTCTACTTTTTTTTTTTTTTTTTTTTAAATGAGAATCAATTAGCTCAATAGAGAGGAAAGCCCATTATCATAGATTATATGCATCTAAATAAATTTTAGGAGCAGCTAACAGGGCTTCCAGCTCTTCAGTCAGTAAGTAAATTTATGTCAACTTCATCAGAAAACAATGTAGACATTTATCTAACACTTCAAATTTGAGCTTCTGCTCTCCTCAGCAACTTTTATTCTTGTTATTTATTATACATACTTGGAGGTCCTAATCTTGAACTATATCCTGAACATTGTATAACATAGAATAGGAAGACAATCACCCTTCAGAAATATATATATGCCTAAATAAGACAACAAATGGATACCATGCAAGAAGAGGAAAAGGTAGAGAAAGACTATATTTATCAGCATGAAAAGTAGTTACAGTACACCATTGCCAAACAGTGACATCGAAAATGAAAGAATAAGGGACAGTTCTCAGAAAAGAGCTGAAGGAATACATTAGTGATGACTCCTGCATAATTTACAGGGATGTTTTTTCCTCAGAAGGGTGCTTTTTTTTTTTATTTAACAAGCAACAGATACATAGCTTGGTCACAGAAGAGAAGGTTCCAACAGTTGAACTGTGAAATAACGAACATCTAAGCAACAAATTCAGCTATTTACATAAGAGAAAAGAACAAGCATTAGGAGTGACCATACAACAGAGGTGCACACATGCCACAAAAAATAAAGCAAGTACAAATAAAACAGATTACATCAAATATCTTTTTGATCATTACATAAATAGCTGCATGCATTCAGACATGAAAAAAAGTCCCCAAACCTTCAGAACAAGTTTAATTTAACTTTATACACACACACAAGTACATGTATTAAAAAGGCCTTATGCACTCAAAATATGAGCAACTATGAGAAGTCTCACACATCTGTTGGAACAGTCTAGACAATATACTACTATACACGCACTTCAAATTTGCACACTCATTTTTAAAAATGGGCTTGTTCAGAAGTTCGACACAAGGACTTTTATATTTTTATTTTAAAGAGTGTGCAAACATATTTACGCATTCTGACACTCTAAGGCTTAAAAAAATACTTATCTTTTATAATAAAACAAGGAATTCAAATAGCTAAATACAGTCCACTGAAAACCACAGATCCAAAAAAATAACCACACACAAAGAAACAAATAGCCAACAACAAAAGTCCAAACCCTAAATATTTCCTTGAAATATTATCTTCCATATACATATAAAATAATGTTTGAAACAAATGTTATAATTTCTTTTCTATGTAATTCATTCATATAGCAACATTTATTTTAAAACATTGTGTAATTATTCTATATAGGGTACAGCTAAGTGATATATATATATATGATAACAAAAAACATTTACAGAATCACAGAATTTGCTGAGTTGGAAGGGACCCACAAGGATCACTGAGTACAATTCCTGGCCCTGCACAAGACCATCCCAAAGAGTCACACCATGCGCCTGAGAGTATCGTCCAAATGCTCCTTGAACTCTGTCAGGCTTGGTGCTGTGACCACTTCCCTGGGGAGCCTGTTCCAGCACCCAACCACCCCCTCTGGGTGAAGAACCTTTTTGTAATATCCAACCTAAACCTCCCTGACATAACTTCAGGCCATTCTCTCAGGTCCTGTCATTGGTCACCACAGAGATCAGTGCTTGCCCCTCCTCTCCCCCTTATGAGGAAACTGTAGATGGTGACAAGGTCTCCCCTCAGTCTCCTCTTCTCCAGGCTCAGCAGACCAAGTGACCTCAGCTGCTCCTCATACAGTTTCCCCTCAAGGCCCTTCACCACCTTCACTGACCTCCTTTGGTCACTCTCTAATAGCTTGACTGAATTACCTTAATTCAAAAGTGCTATTCTCTTACCTGTAAATAAGTTATTCTCCTCTGTACCAAATCTGTTAGATCTTTGGCCTCTTTTTCTCGCCAATCTCCTGCTCCATCTGTTTGACTGAGGTAGTACAAGTCGGTCATTATTGACCTATAAACAACAAGGGAAAACAATCTTTAAAAAATGGGAAACAATCTTGGCATTACTAATTCGGAGGATTAAATTAAATCAAAGATAAATTAAAGTGATATTTCAATGGTAGCCTCAAAAACAGTTTCTTCATGCCACCTCCTACTCCACAATTCAAACAGCAGCGAAGAAAGACTGACTGTGTCCTTCATCTAACATATGTTCCACACCCATGTATTAAACAGGAGATGGGTTAGAAAACAATCTTAGGCATAAGATTTGCTTGATACAAAGCATTTGGGTTTGGTATGTGCTAAAGCAAACTAAAGGGAAAGCACAGTTCCATGCTAGATACATTATTCAGTGGTTCAGTGGTGCCACATGGAAATGCAATAGTGATTGCTACAGTAGCTTCTATTATAATGCATTGTTACTTTTCCTCTAGCAATCATCTTACTATGCTTGCGTAGAATATATTATTACAAGTGTCTTTAGCATAGGTACAACATTCCTTCTATCTCTATTAATGAAAAATAACTACAGAATATTATTACAGGGTTTAGTAATATGGAGTTCCTTCTTATTCTGGAAGAAGACAGCAGTGTTCTGCCTGCTTAGAATGACTGCATGCTGCTAATACTCAAATGGAAAAGAAATAAAAAATTAAAAATTCTAAACAGACTTGTACGTGGCCATACAAGTCCATACTACAAAAAATGAATTTTGATGAACTATCAAATACTGAATTGAAGTTACCTGATACACTAGAGATTCTCTTCTTGGGGTTATAACATTTCATTTGCCAAATAAGAGGACAAAGAATATCTTGTCATGAGAAGAAAAATAATATATGGCATTTATTTGTTAAAATTAGCGAGATTATTCAAAATTACTGATTTTGTGAAAGAGTCCAAACAGTACCACCTAGAAAAACATTTTTTTTTATCTCTGGCTTTTGGGAGGAAATACTAAACTACAGGCAAACTACTCAAACTGTTTGTTAAAAGGTTAATGGTTATTATAAAAGTAAAAGGTAGCCCAATTCAGAACTAATAATTTCAGAGTTGGTTTCACATTCTGAGGATATTTGAAATTGCTAAACACTTCTCCATAACAATGCTAAAGTTTTAACTTTGCACCACATTTCTTAATGGTTTCACCTGAACTTTAGATGTTGCAATTTATTGCCTGAAATTCCTGAGAAGCACAAGTTTAATCACTTGTGAGAAAGAGATGCAACAGAACAGAGGCAGAGAAATTTGGAAAGTGACAAAAAAGGAGTGTGAGGATAAGACAAGTATATTTCATAACAATGCTTGAAGGGGTCTTGTCCTGTTGTTGGCAGCACTTGTTAGTACTGGAAGCAAAAAGGTAGTTAGTTAAGGCAAACAAGCTTAGCAAGTGAGAGAGGAGCAGACTGTGTATCCCCATTAAGGTAACTATTTCCAGTGACACGGTATATAAGCAGTAAACATTGAGATAAATCAAATTGGAACAGGCCTGTCTTTATCAGCAGAGTTATCACACAGACTTCTCTTGCCAATAACCGTACTCATGGATCTGTAGCTTTTCATGCTCATACCCTCATTCTGGCCTGTACTTCCACACTTCCACACAGGGTAACAGTGACTGAACTACACAGCATCTATTGCTGTTGTTGTGTTACATGTTATACCCAAATTGTTCAGCAGCAGGAATCTCCACCTCCTGTCACCTCCTGATTGACCTCCTGTCAATCAGCTGGAAGAACTTTATCTACATTCTAATCTCAAACAATATGAACTGGATTTTCTTTTGCAAGGTAATTGATCTTGAAACACCCTATTCCAACTCTGCAAAAAAATAAACAATTTAAAGCATCATCAGGTAGCTATTTTTAGACCAGTAACTATTAAAAGCACATAATACTGAAAGTAACATGCAAACACATTTTAGGGAAATTAGAACAGAACTAATGATGGAGCAGACCTAATATAATAGATTATACACAAATGACAGATAAAGAGTCTGTTGCGCTTACGACAGTATTTTCCAGCTTACAGAAAGCATTTAGGCTAGTACACATATTAGAAAAGGAAACCCATGTATTTTCTTGGGAGTTTAAATACATTTTTCTTCCCAATTGTGATGCAACCAATGTTGGGTGTTTAAAGACAAAATATAAAGTTATGGTCTAAACACTAAAAAAAACCACCTCTATCATTAAAAGCAGTTGTGCAACCACATAGCCATATTTGAAACAATTTTCAAATACTCTTTCACAAGTCTTAAAAGGAGTCTTTTGTGTACTTGTGATGTAAGTAACCAGTATAGCCTCCTTTTACTTTAAAGAAATATACTTCTATTAAATATTGACATAAAATAACTGAAAATACCAATTAAAAAAATTCTCTCTCAGATCTTAAGTAATTTTTACTATTTCTACAGAAAAAAAGCGTTGTCCAAATTTTATATTATTGGCCATTGTGTCTGTACCAAAGGCAAGACAGTAGGTCAGTTTTATTAATCAGCCTTACTGCTGAAATATAATTATTTTCCATCGCTACTCAGGATAGCCTCAGTGGCTTGACACTTTAGGTCAAGGCAGCTTTGTTCAGTACAAATCATAAAGAATATCAAATAATTTGAAGGAAATTTTTATGAATTCATGAAAGAGTTTTCAGGTAGTACCCACAGTCTTTAAAAAAAATTATAAAACTCTGAAGTAAAGCAGGAACTCAAAAATTAAAAGGTGTTATCACACAGAAATGATTATAAGGTAACGCTATTTTAGGATACAGTCACAGAGACCTTCTTTCTTTGATTGTTATTGCTGAGAAATGTGCATTTTTAAGTTTACATCTGCTAGGGTTTTTTGAGTGTGATCATCATGGTGGCTTATTAATGCAGATTCAGAAGAGACACAAATAGCAAAGACCAGGGTCAGGGGCCATGTAGAGAGTTAAAAGTAGATGGACCAGTGATTCACGAGCCCAAGACAGGCAAGTGCAGACAAAAGATTAGCCTGCACAGTATTATTAGAGGCTACTGCAGGTGCTAAAATGCAGAAAACTTCAGACAGTGGCATTGCAGATATTCAGTATGTCATGCTTGGTCTTTCATTATGCTACTACCCAACAATATCAATTCATTGTAATTGTTGTTTCATATCATAAAATAAATCTTGGAGCTGCTCTTAAAAGCATTTTTCTGCTGCAAAGCATAATGAAGGAAAAAATCTGGCTATATGCATTTGATTGCAAAATAAAAGGAGAGAGAGTGGGAGTATTTAATAATCAGTCTAGACAATTATTCTAGTCATATGGCAAAATTACATTTCAATCTCCTAGGAATTTTACATCAACAAATAAAACCTAAAAGAAAAATCTGTGATTCGATGGAAATAATGTGAAAATTTGTCCAAACACCATGCATCAAATGTTGGCCAGATACCACAAAATCCCTGATGACAGCTGTTCCCCAGGAGGAGAAGGAATGAAACTAACTCAGTAACAGCCACCTTGCAAACAACTTATGTCAACAAAGGAAACAACCATGACAACTAGAGCATTAATTTGCTCTTTTTTATTAACTCTGCATCAAGTAGTCTTTCCAACGTTAAGATGAAGTTACTCTCAACAGCTTTCTTCCCTATAGCAACGACAAGAATACAATTATGTAATTCCCAATGCAGAAAACTCTGTGTTGGGCAACATTGTTTTCCAAACAGAATTGGTAGTGAAATACTTCACAAAACCATATGCAAGACTGGTACTCTCCAAGGGAAAAATCTACACAGCCCCTAGGACACAGCCAACAAACAGCGATTAAGGCATCCAGCAAGAAGCACTACCTTACTTATCTCTTTCCTTGCAAAGCTATCTCACCATTTGATCACTACCCACCTCTTTTATCTGCTTTCCCACATAAGGAAAGCATGATAAACTGCTTTAAGTTTTTATAATTAACAATAATCTTTTTAATCTGAATATTAGATTAAAATATGTATTAAAATTTCTAAGATATTCATTTATGTGTATTCATGTATATATATAAAAATATATAAATAAGAAATTTCAGCTTCACTTGCAGTGTTCCATTCATGTAAGACAGCACTTTTGAAGACAGCACTGTCAACAAAAGGGCACTTGGCAACTTGTCTAATGCCTTTTAAAAAAATTAAAACAAAAGAACAAAAAAACCCCAGCAATACCAAAAAAAACCCCAGACACTAAAAACCTGTGATTCTCAGAGTGAATGAGAGCATCTGATTTGTTCATTCCAAACTTATGCTATGTTCTTTTCAGGAGAAGAGACCAGATGGACTGTGTGGAGGGAAGATGTGACCACTCCTTCCCTGGGGAGCTCCTGTGCGTTGTACGGGCAAAGATCACTCCAGAGGCAGCAGTGCATCACATGCCAAAGGATGTGCACACAAGGAACTGGGAGTTTTCTGCAACTCGCACAGCAAGATTGAAAAATTATAAAGGAAAAGAAGCAAACAGCTTGACCTTAAAGGTGAAAGAGAAAACTTCCTTGGGGCTAGAGGCAACCAAGAAGACAATATTATTGCTTGAAGGCAATATTGTAAGTACACCAAGAACATAGGCTAAATTTTGTAGAAACATTTTTGTATCTATTTTCTCTTATGCAATTCCTTTGAATTTCCATATTGTAAATAGATGGTCTACATTTTAGTTTAATAAAATGTAGTTTCTGGCTGTTTGGTTTTAGCTTAAATAACTTTAGTTTTCTTTGAGGACCTCAACACACAGGAAGGTCTACATAGATCTACTACTAAGACTCATCAGACTCCAAAATATTCTGCTTTTGATAACCACTGTGTCAGTCAAAAGAAAACTTGCATTCAACACAAAAATTGTCAAAAAAAAAAAAAGAGCAAAAAAAAAAAAAAGCAATTGCTTGCATCATGTACAGACTTCATCCAGTACCACAGTGGTTTCACACTTCTGCACTGGGATTTATCTCATAACTTCCAGAGGTCTACAAGGCACAATTTTATAATTCAATGCAAGGGAGCTATGCATTTCTAGAATGGGTTTCACCTCATCCTTAGGTACAGAAAGATGTGAACATAAGGCTGTCAGAAATGCAGAGACTTGCAAATTAGGCTTAATGAATGAATAGGCATTGGTGTAGAAACGAAAGGAATAAGGAAAAGGACTCATCCTGGGAGGCAGGGACATAAAAACCTTCTGGCATCAAACACACATTATTCAAGGTTTCTCTGTGATGATTGCCTCATTCTGGCTTTCAACAGAGCAAATATGTGTACAAAAGTGATTTTGTTACCATGATAAACATCAGAAAGTCCTGCATTAGACTACTTGCTCCAGTTTTTGGCAGAGATAGTTTAAAAAGTACGTAAGAATCAGTGACCTGTAGTCCAAGAAACGCAAATTTCTATGAAGAACAAATATTTCTGAGGTGAGATAACTGTTGAAACAAACTGTCCAAGGAAGTGGCAGATTCTCTGTCAGTTCACTGTTCAACTGAAGATCTCAAGTCTTTAGAAAAATTCTGCTTCAGCCAATCACTACTTTTATTTCAGTCAAACATATAAACTGCCCTTGACCGAGAAATAATTGGATGAAATTTAATCACATCTTTTATATAAATAATAACTCTCAACAATTGAATAGTACCTTCTCACTTTCAACTCAAACTGTGACAAACTGGATTTGGGGACTGTGAATATTAAATTACACAACTTAATGGACTATATTATTTGCCCCTATTAATAATCATAAATAGAAATAAATTCATATTATCTTTAAACTATGTTTTAAATAGTATTTCAATTATTTCTAAAGAATTGAAAATTCTTACCATTTTTTCCTTTTACTATAGTATTATTTTCAAAGGCTCATGCTTTATTACTGATGTTTACACATGCAGATCGCAGCTTTTTTTTTTTTGGAATTGATACTTGTTTAGGGTAGTATATCTAGTTAATTCAACTATTTCCTTATAACTGTTTACTGATAAGACACAAGCTGTCACAGCAATCCTGTTGGCAGAGTTATAAACATAATATGCTTACAGACAGATTTCACTGAATTTTTAACAGTTTCTGGATTAATTTTGTTCAGCATGAACAAAACTCATACAGAATATTTTAATATAATACCAAAAGTACTCCAACTATGCGGAGGCAAAAAGACTGACAACAACTAAAAATATAAGTTCCAATGCATCTTTGAACAACATAACGACATTTTAATTAAAGGTCAAAATCAACTAACAGAAGTACCTTTCCTGATGACCCAAATCAGACAGAAATTCATCAATGCGTGTTTGCAGTTCACTTCCTTCTAGATTTTTCAATTTCTTCAGTTCACTCTGGAGGAAAAACCAAAGTTCCTTAGCCCCATTTTCAATCCTCCTCCTCAGTATTTCATGGTCTTTTCCAAGGCCTTCTATTTAAAAAAAAAAAAATTCAAAAAGGCATAAAAGCATCAGTAATTGTAGCTGAATCAGGGTTAAGGGTTTACTTGACAAGAAGCCAATACATTTGTGATATGAAATACCAAAACAGCAAAATTTGTTTTAGAAGCAAAAGAAAACTTTTTTACACACCAACTCCTGTCTGCTTCTTGTAATTTTCTATCTGTTCTTTGGCCTTCAGAAGTTGCTCCTCTAAAGCATGTACCTTTCCTGCAGCTGGTCCCTGATCAATGGGACCATCTGGTATCCTAGGATATAGAAAATAAAAAAGTCATATCACTTATAATTATTTGATAAATTATTTGCATTAACAATTCAACTCTCCTCTCATTTTTATTCCATTCTGCTTTACTGATGAACCTTGGTCATGTTTTCTTAAAACCAGAAGAAATTAAACACATTAAATAAAGATTTTAAAACCTCAATCCCATAGAAGAAAAACAGTGCATAACACAGCTGCAGCATACAGATTCAACCTGATGCTAAACTGTGTTGTTATCAAGACTTCCACTCCCTG
The DNA here is from genome assembly GCA_036023395.1 of Myiotriccus ornatus. Classification (NCBI taxonomy): domain Eukaryota; kingdom Metazoa; phylum Chordata; class Aves; order Passeriformes; family Tyrannidae; genus Myiotriccus; species Myiotriccus ornatus. The sequence goes on from JAYRBT010000177.1 coordinate 23,177,029, forward strand.
ACAAGAACAATCCCAGGCTCTGCTTGTGAAAATAGTATTTGTGGCAGCATTTGCTGAACCGACTGGCAAGCAAACACAGCCTAATCGACAGATGTACCTTCACAAGACTCAAGTTCTGACTATTTTTTATATTCACACATAAAGTACATTCTGCTCTTGAATGCTGGCCATATATTCTTAATAAAGACCAGAGCTCTAGCACTTCAACTTCACTTTTAAGTCTTTCTACACATTTGCACAAGATTATTTCAATGTATTTTCTGTACTCAGAAAAAGATCCAGCCTTCTTAAATGTACCATCATGATAATTTTTCATGACAACTCTAGTATTTGAAACTGTTGGTCATCTAAAACAACACCAAACAACAGCAATTGTAACATCTAGTTGTGAAACCTCTGGTATGTGAGCACAGGAAAAGTATGGAAATACATATTCTGAAATCTATGAGCCATAAATCAGCCCTGAGGGTATTACTGAGGTTTGTTCATCATCTAAACTTGAATCCATACATTAATAAACTGAAATTATAAATCAGACCCAAACTTCTATTTGCGTCACAAATTTAATGTAGGGAAAGTAAAAATCCATTCCATTTCAAGAGAAATAACACTTCTGGTTAAAAATTATTCCACCTTTTATTAGCTTTTGTAAGAGATGACCCTAAAAAGGAAAAGAGGAAGCAGATGCGCAATGAAAAGTCTTGGGAACTGCAAAGAATACAGAATTCTTGCAGAACGTGAAGATGATTCTTCATTTGTAAAGGAATATGGTCATAAAAAGAAACAGATATTCCCTCTACCCAAAAACACTCAGTTTCAAGGCACCATACAGGAAGACCCCTTGACGGGCAAAAGGTGCCTTTAGCATAGAGAAAACAGTGGTTTGAGGAAGCATCTTCACTGTAAAAAAGAAATGACAGCATTTTAAATATCCAACTGAGATGGATATTTAAGATTTTATTAATACTAATTTTAAATTTTAAGATTTTAAATATTAAGATGACATTTAACTTTAAGGTCTCTCAGATCTAGATAACTAAACATCAATAAAATTTCAGGAATTGATGAAAAGTTCCTTCCACTGGAAGGGGGTGGGAGAGGTGGAAGAGTAAACTACGTAGCCTGACAGAAGTTTAGTAAAAAATTCTGTTAAAGTTGTTAAAGCTTCCTATTGAAAGCAGATTTGTGTTTTAAAGCTATGTCTTGTATTTCTGTGGCCAGGTTTTGGTAGTGGGGGGGCTACAGAGGTGACTTCTGTGAGAAGCTGCCAGAAGCTTCCCTCATGTCTGGTAGAGCCAATGCCAGTCGGCTCCAGGATGGACCCACCACTGGCCAAGGCCAAGCCAACCAGGAAAGATAGTAATGCCTCTGTGATAACAAGGGAAAAAAGAAGGAGAAAACAGTTATTGGGTAGATGAAAACTGCAGCCAGAGAAGAGCAGAATGAGAACATGTGAACAGCAATGCACACAGCAAGGTCAGTGCAGAAGCAGGGGCAGGAGGTGCTCCAGGCGCCAAAGCTGAGGTTCCCCGGCAGCCTCTGGCACAGACCATGGTGAGGCAGCTGTGCCCCTGCAGCCCATGGAGGGCCATGGGGATGAAGAGATCCACCTGCAGCCCATGGAGGAGACCTGTGTTGGATCAGGTGGGTGCCTGAAGGAGGCTGTGACACCGTGGGAGGCCTGTGCTGGAGCAGAGGTCTGGCACCTGCTGACCCATGGAGAGAGGAGCCCACGGTGGAACAGGTTTTCCTGGTAGGAACTGTGGCCATCTGAGGGCCTCCCATGCTGGAGCAGCCTGTGCCTGAATGACTGCACCCTGTGGAAATGTGACCCACAGTGCAGCAGTTTGTGAAGAACTGTTGCCTGTGGGATGGACTCACGCCGGAGATGTTCATCAAGGACAGTCTTCCACGGGAGGCGCCCCACAGGAGCAGGGGAAGGACTCCTCTTCCTGAGCAGCAGCACAAACAACTGACCAGAACCTCCATTCCCTGTCTCCCTGAACTGCTGGAGGGGAGGAAGTAGAGCTTGAAAGGAGGGAGGGATAGAGGGAAGGTGTTATTAAGATTTATTTTACTTCTCATTTTCCTGCTCTGATTCTGTTAGTAATAAATTTATTTAATATCCTCACTTTGAGCCTGTTTTGCCCATAATGGTGATCTGTGAGTGATCTCTCACCGTCCTTATCTACTCACGAATCCCTCATTATATTTTTTCTCCTCTGTCCAATTGTAGAGGGGAGTGAGACAGTGGCTTTAGTGAGTACCTGGCATCCAGCCAGGGTCAACCCACTAAAAGATACCATGATAAATAAAATGCAACTATCATTAACTGCTCATATATCTGCTTTTTTATGCACTAAGAGAAAAAGCCTGTAAAAACTGAGTAAAATATTCTAATCTTAAACAGGTGCACTGCCTAAATATATTCTATCAACAATTCATTCATGAATTTCTTTCTACAGCAAATTTACAGTATACAAACAAACCTTTAAAAAGTATACTGAAAGACATTTAAGCTCTTACACTAGCTTAAAAGCACCAGATTGAAAAGTTTCTGCTGACTTGGTTCCACAATTTGCATTGTGACAGAACAACTAATTACAAAATTACCAGAAAAAATGGAATGGCTTATCTTGTACAAGTCACATACCCTAAAGGTAGAATCTGTGAAGAACAATAGGGTAAAAGGATACAAAATCATTACCATAAGAAGTCTTAAGACAGCACACACATCCTCTTAACATACGGAAAGTCTGTTCAAGTAGTAATTACAGAATCCTACAGAAGGATAGTTGCAGATGATATGAAAGAAGCACAATAATTCTGCTCATTTGATATAATTAAGATCTTAGAAAAGTACATTCCATTTAACAATCAGCTTGCTTTGGCATACTTCAATAAAAATGTTTATTACACTTAGGCTGTTAGATAAAAGGAGCTAGGATGGGAGGGACATTCTCCAAGCTACTTGTTTGGACTTTCAAAAATTATACCATTTTAGGATAAAACTAAGGTATCTTACGCTTTTTGCAGTTTTGTCTCTACATCTGTTACCTCATCAGACTTGGAATTACTGTCTTTCTCACTTTAATCCAGTCTCAAAATTAAGGAAAAGATTCTTTTTTGCAGCCAGCACAGCTTGCCTGTTTTGCCCTCTACAAGTACTTTAACTGAGTTGGAGATAAGACAACATTTGAAGGAAAAGCATTTGAATTAAAATCTTTATCTATTCTCCTATCATCATCAATGCAGATAACTTTTAGTGCAGAATATCCTAGGAATTATGTGTACTTCTATTGATAAAAATTCCTCTTGAAAACCAGGAAATCTTACCAGAATAATTACTGACAACTGATTTGCTCCTTAGAATATAAGACGTCAGTCTAAAGTAAGTTCATCTAAACTGTGATGATCCTAATCAGCAATAAAAACCATGTCAGTAAGCATCTAGCACAGAATATCCTTCACTTATTGCTATGACAGCATTGTAAATTCAGTTATAAACAGAAAATAAACACAATTATAATCCACTTAAATGGGTAATCAAGTTAATACATCAAGTAGTGAGTTTATTTGAATTCTCAGTACTTACAAGGTGTGGTGATGCATGCTGTTTCCTACCATTTCATAGTAAATACAAATTATCTTTTCCATAATCAACTCATCAAATGAAGATATTACTGTACAACTTTATACATTCAAAAGATTATGTTGTACTGAAACCCTGTTTCTCCTTTGTCCCTTCTTTAGTAATCCAGCTACACTTTAAGACATGAAAAATAATTCTGTGTACATCATCCATATCACTGAGGCCACCTTCTCTTCACCTTCAGGTAACATAGAGGGGCAATGACAAAATAGTGATATCTAGTCTGGATCTCTGAAGGCAAAAAGAACCCCTTAAAAATTAATCATAGTGACATTCAATTTAGCTAGAACTGCCACACTGTGTAAAATAATCGTAAAAATAATTTAAAAGAAAACATAAATTATAAAAACCATTTTAACCTTTTTCTGTTTCCAAGATATTTAAAAGGTTACCCTAATTTATCAGCAAAAGGAAAAATGTAAGATTTCACAAGTTCACACTCAACTATTGTCTCCTTCTTCTGTTTATATCCAAGATGTTTGTATGAAGTTAGGAAGTTTATAACTAAGTAAAGCCATGTTATGATTGCCTTTTCTTCTTTCACTTTTTTTCTTTCCCAAGACGAAAATTACGTTCAATTATTAATGACCACTGACACAAACAAAAAGAATACAGGTTGTCACTTCACCCTACGTTAAAACCTCCTCATTAAATAAAACTGAAAGAAAACACCCAGTGTTATCTGCAAATAAAAAGCAAGAAGCATCCATTATCAATTTTAATCAGCACAGTCCTAATTAGTGATTTATATCCACTGAAGATGTGTCCCTTCCCTTAATTCAGAATTGTACAAAAAACAGTAAAAAGAGCAGACATGCACACCATATAGTTCAACTTTCTTCATCTATCACACACTGGCCATTGCAATATCCTCAGCTTCAAACATGAGATACTTTAAATACATGCAATAGGAAACCACACTTTAAAAGAATACTTAAGTTTTTATTAACCCAAAGCTATTCTTCTATACAAACCCCTTTCAATGTCTTCTACAGGCTTACCAGGCCCAGCAACTGCCCAAAATTAAGTACTTTTAATAGAGTTGCTAATGATCAATTGATCTGGAGTTTGGATTCTATACCAGTCCCAGCACTCGCTACTTTAAAGCAACTATAGTGCTCTTTCAAAATTAAACTCTGATCTCCTCTTTCTCTTCTTTCTCAAGCTACACTCAGAACTATGAGAACGATGTCTAGAGATATCTGTATTTGGTTTTATTTGTTTGATTACATTTTGCCCTTTTCCACTCTTGTTCTGCTTTATAACGCATGGTCCTATTCAGATTAGGAAACGGGTTATCAGATTTATTACAAGAATTGCAGGTTCTACAAAACGCAACATTTAATAGACACTAGAAAGCAAATATAGTCTGAATGAGATGTATTGGTGATATGTACACAATCTGAATACATTTAACAACATTCTCTATTTCCCTGAAGAGAATTCTGAAATCACTGGTTCCTATACTGCCAGGCTCATCTTCCACAAATATAACATAAAATACAAAAATTTGACTACCACCCAGCAATACACAATGGAAGCCCAGGACAGGGATGAAGCTTCGGACAGGCATGAAGGCATATACAGTTTCACAGTTTCCATCGAAGAAAATGGGACATTACAAAGAAGCTGTCATTTTAAGCCCTCCTCTTCCAAAAAGCATTATATTACCTATATGCAACAGATACAGTCTTCAGCATTCATAATGTAATCCTAACAGTAAATACAAATTTTAGGTAAACTACATTAAAGGCTGTGTTACAATGAAAAAACTTAATGTATTACTTAATGTATTACTTAATATATTACTATCTATGGAGTTTCTCTTAAATAACTACAAAAAACGTAGTAAAGACTTGCCTTTTTGCTGCGAGACCTACTACGTCTGTAATAAGTGATCTTGAAGGGGCTCGTCCAGTTCCACTGGATATAAAATAGTAAACCAACAATCTCTAAAAACCTCTATTTTATTACTATTTGCACTAATGGAATCAAGACTGCTTCTAAAATCAACCCAGATTTGCTCACACAATATTGTTTATGATCATACAAGGACTATGGTAACCTCCAAATCTCATTATACCACAATATTCATGCACATAATTTCAAAAACTCAGACAATACAAAACATCATGAATTCCATTTGTCTTCTGTATCACTAATATACATCTGTGCCTCTTTATAGCCCACAAGTAAGGTTTTTAAAAAGCATCATATCAACAAAAGAAAAACTACAGTACCTTCTCATGTAAGGCTTTTTAAATGCACCATAAAAACTAAGGAGTGCCTGAAGTCATTTCCAGTAATCAGGAGTGCACCACAAACCAAACTAACCCCAAAAAATACCTCTCCCTGTCCTAAAATTCTATTCCTCATGCACTCTGTGTGAAAAGAAGAAACCAGAGGAATAATTACAAAATCAGACATGATTTAAGTATCACAGAGCAAAAGAGGGCTAAATAATATTTTATAAAGCTTTCTTGCATATATGAAATTTTTAAACTTTTCAATATTTGGTTTTGCATGCACATAAGGTGTGTTTCATAAGGCACATCTTTGGTTTTCTTTTTTTGCTCTTGTTGTCTCTGGGGAGCTGCTACACAAATTGGCAGCAAAAGAGGATTCAAATCTCAGGGTGGAAAGATCACTTCTTGTCATTGTATGCTGGCATTCATAGATGGCTGAATGAAAATAAGCACAGCCTTATTTTCAGCTCCTGTTTTCAACGATCCCAGAGGACTAACACTTTTATCAGAAGGACGACAGAGAAGTAACAGAAACCCATTATAATGGGAAACTCCAGGCAATTGAAATGTATTTACATCCACTTTACCATTTAAATAACATCCCAATGTAATTAAAGATGAAATAGCAATTTTCTCTAACTTCAAAACGGAAATGAAAAACAACTTATACATTCATTAAACTACTAATTCTTGTAACCATAACCGCCTCCTATCCCTTCCTCCCTGCCCTAACTAGCTATTATTAATGGCACAGATAGATATTATGATAATTTTCTGCCATTCACAAAATTTCTTTTCCCACTAAAATAAATTCTGTTAACTTGGAGCTTTTTATCATCCAAAAGTTTTGTCTAATAGTGTCAAAATACTTTAACTAGTGCAGCTACTCAGATGTTTGATTATTATCACAGTTTTACAGGTAGGCACTCTCATCTTGTTTAAACTCCTCCATGAGTAACATTAAGTTAGATTCTTAATTGAAATATGCTTAATTTCATGCACCAGCATGTTGGATACCATAATATATTGTATATTTTAACCACAAAGAGTGTGCTGTTTTGTTCTCTAGATGTAAAATCTTAGGGGAGCAGGGCAGCAAAACCAAGTTTTTACCTCAGTATAACAAAATCCGACTTTGCAAGAGGGTTTACCTTTATGAGCTACACTGGTGTAGAGACTTGTCTTAACTACTCAGAGTTCACAGCCAGTGTCAGCAAATGAAGTTTTCAGTACAAAACCAAAATTCTGGCAATTTTAAAAAAATTAAAAATAATTAAATTATTCAAGTAAGAGTTCCAAACTTTCTGTCTTTGATCAGTAAAGCCTAAACTAAATTATGTCTTCACTTTAAGACATAAACCAGAGCAAAAGCAATCTTTTCTGTCTAATTCAGTTTCTGAAGTTATTAGGTGTTTTGTTTCTATAATGTATACTCATAGCAGCAGTGACCTTTTCCAGGTCACAGATACTGAATCCATGGACTGTTGGTTTAATGCCCCATTTTAAATAGACATACTGCTATAAAACTGTAAATCAGACAATTTTAAAGCTAACAGCTATTTTCAACACAACTTGTTCTATCTAGCAAACCACAAATTGAGAAATTAAATTCTGTATCACATTTATGATTTAATACTTTAATAATGAAGGTTGACCAGAATATTTCTCAAACCAATTCATGACATTTCTATGAAAAGAATATCATGAATTTGGCACAATAAAAATAATGAATTTGGCTCTATATTGTCATAGATCACTTCCCTCAAAGTCTAGTACTTCATCAGTCTTAGATTACTTTCAGCAAAAAAATACGCCTGATTGTCTTCCAGTCTTAAACTGGCTCATTCCTGGAGAGCACCAACTACTGAAGCTGGAAATGTGTGGTTGTTCAAACTGGTATTTAAATTCATTTAGGCTTCCTCATGCAAGAATTTCAGTTTCTCCTGGGGTTACATACAAGCACTTTGAGCAAAGGTCTCAAATACTTTTAAACAACGTATTCCCAAAAAGAAGCTGAACAAAGTCCTGTTGACGCAGTTTTGGATCACCTAATCTAATTCTAAAAACTTGAAGCAACTAACTGAAGCATAGAGAAGGAATGCTGAAATGTTCTATTCTAACATGATTAGATTAGAAATAAACTAATGTTTTTATTTTTAGAAATTATTATCAACAGTGTAACCTATTACATAAAACTTGCCTACCAAAAATGTAACGTTTATCTGAATATAGATAAAGTCAGTGAAATATAGGAAGATATAAAAATTCAGCCCTGCCTAAAGTATAGTTTAGTCTCTACTTAGCATCTCCTATCTCTACTGTGTCCTTCTTGAGAGGAAAAGAGCACCCTGTCATCAGTAAAATCACGTACTCTCTTCTAGTCACCATGTAATTTGAACAGGTTATATTTCAATGACTGTGCAATACAACACATTATCATTTATTCAAGTCAGACAAATATGGGGGCCTGAAAGCATGGAGGGTAGTAATCTTTACATTCAAAGCCAAATATTACCCCTCCGAGGCAAGAAACCCTAAGGTTCACTATTACAGTCTAATATTTAAGCAAGCTAAAGATACTGCATTTATTGAAATAAAGGATCTTGCTGAAGTTTCATCACATCCAGCATACTCTACCATTTTGTCAACAAAAATATATTACAGGCTTTGCCAATGCTGTTGTTATCATTTATTAATAAATTGATCAGAGAAAACTACAGCCCATTCAGCCACTCATGGCCACATTACTCAAGGTCAAGATTATTCATGCTTACTGTAGAGAGCACTTGGGTCAGCAGCATTTCTCCACCTCTGGGGAGGAGCACGTGAATGCTGAGGTATTTCTTCAGTGCTGACATGCTCAAACCTAAGATATTTTCCTAAGCTAAGAAGCCTCATCAGCACACAGCCATATCTACAGCTCACTTCAGAAACCAGGAACAGAGTGCAATTAGACATTTCAGTAAGGCAGGGAAGCCTGCCCAGCCTATCAGATCAAATAGCTCTGGCTATTCATGAAAGTGAGAATGCACCAGAAGAAACATCAGGACAGGGTTAAGAGGAAAGGCATTCAATTCACTGCTACAGTCTGTATGTGTGATTTCATTAAACGAACAGCAGGAGCAAACTGACTTAGAGATAAGGTAGCAAGAACAGACTAGAACACTACAACACCCTAGCAAAGAAAACACATTTGTGCAATTCTGTAATTTTCCCTATGAAATACTAAGCAAAATATCAAGGCAAAAGATCCAAAATGTCACGTGCCTCTAGAGAGTATTAAAAGGCAAGTACAAAATCAGTCTCTCCCTGCCAAGCAAGAAGCAACTAAGGGACATGATGAAGACTCAACTTTCAGTGCCCCTTGCTCTTTATGTACCACACAGGTGATCCTGGTCACACCAGTCCTGCACACATGTCCTGGTGTTTGTGAGTACATAGTTGTAAAAGAGACAGTAAGTGAATCCAGCTAATTTATAGATTTTAAAAATAAACATCACCCTCCCATTCTGAAAAATCTTGCACTGAGCTTTACTCTTCTCTACCTTCCTACCTTCTCTACCTGCTCTCGTCCCCATGATCCACCAGGACTTTTAGGTTGCACATGGTGATGTTCACATACTTAGGTCCAATCTGTCTAAGCAGCTTTCCCTTTCAAGTTCTTAGGAAAGGAGATACCATAAGTCTATGTTAAAAGCTGTCTGTCTGAAAAGGTGAAAGAAAACACTGTAAATTGTAAATGTACCCATCTACAATCTAATAAATAATTATAAAAAGCGAGATGATCCTACTACTTCACAAGTATTTCTACAAGTTTAGCAGCAAGGCAAGGAAAAAAACTTAGATAAAAAATTCATATAATGCAGCAATCTATTGCAGCTCATCTTCAGCAAGTCACCATTTATCTTCAACAAGCTGTACAAATGTTTTCAGCATTTTTAAAATGAGCTTTTCCAGATACTGCATGCAGAGTGTAAAGAATAGCTGTTCTAAGTTGTACAAACATCATAATAATTGCATTTATTTGAAGTTGGCATTGAGGGGTGAACCACCTACAGAACCTGTGGTTGTGACAGTAACACTTGCACACCATTAAATAATGAATGTTAAATAATAATTACATTAGAGAAGTAAATGTACATTATTTGTTTAAAGGCTTTACAATGTATTTTCAGCTACTATACCACAGATTAAAACACTCAACTATACTTTCAAACGTTAAATACGATTTTACAAAAAATCCCACAAACAACCCTTACATTTTAATTTCTGATATTTCATTTTTAACCATTTTCTGAACAGTTTTAATTTTTTTTAACAGTTTTAGATCCTACCTGAGAGATTCTGCCATCCGCCTTAAGTCTTCATTTTGCTGCTTTAACCGTTCAAGTTTAGCGAGGATCTTGGATAATTCCCGACTAGAGTGATCTGGGTGCTCACTGTCTCGTACCAGGTGTCCACCAATATAAAAGAGTAAAGTTCCCCAAGCAAAGAGGATGAGCATAATCCAACGCCAGGAACCAGTCCATGGCCGCATTTTCAGAAGTTCAATTCACTCCAGAACTGCCTTCTGCTCACAAAATAACAAACATTTTAAGTCCTTAGCTTGTACAAAGGTGGACAATTTCAGTTCCTCTGCTTCACCACATTGTACCAGAGAAAAATATTTTCAGTGTTTATCTTACTGCAACTCCTTAAAGAAGATTCTTAAAAGGCTGTACATAGAAAGCACTAATATTGCATCATTCTTCATTTATATTCTGTGGGAAAAAAAAAATAAAATCTGAAATTATAATTCTGATATGTAAAAATATATTGGCTTGCAATTAAGCTAAATGTACTATCATTAACATTCAGGAATAATAATAGAAAATGTTACTACTTTCCATCACAGGGACAAAGAAAAAAGCTTTTAACTTTCCACAGAACAGTATGATAAGTTCACAAATGAATGACAGAGAATATGCAATTAATCCTGGGTTTCAAATGGCCAGAAGAAATGCTGCTTTTTATATGAGAAATATTTACTAATTCATGTGTCGTTATACATTAAACTAGTTCAAAAATCATTCTGTGGTGAAATCGACAGTCTCCTTTACTATCAACAAATAGCTTTTATTTAATTACAAATATATATTCACTTTTTTCACTTTTATTTACTTTCTTCTCCATTTTTATCATGACTCCCACTTTGTAACAAAGGAGTTATAGCCATTGTAACATATTCTGCTATTTGCAAGTATTTGAAAATCAGGCATGGCTTTAGAAACCTAGGTTCCAAAAACACTTCTCTACTGTTTTAAAACTATCAAACCCATTTTGATGTTATTATTAAACTATAAAAATGCAAAAAAATGCTCAAAAGGTAGTATCTTCTCTCGTATAAAAACACTGCAGCATTTTAAAAAAATGAAAAATCACCTCAACTAATTTTCTATTTGGCAAAACATCATTTAAAGTGCGTAAGAATCTTCTCATTCTATCTAAAACAGATTTTAACTGACAGTATGCCCAAAATCTTCTTAAGTACTTCTTCCCTCACTTCCTCTTTCTCAGCAATGTAGAATTCCTACCTTTTTTAAAAGGCATATATATATATATGCCATTCATATTCAATTTTCAAAATAACCTATATTTTGAAGTCTCAGATCTGTAAATCCACAGTATTTCCTCTGAGATGCTATTCACACCTACCTTCTCTCAAATTATTCTTTTTCGTTTAATCCTTCTTTACCCTTGGCTTCTTTTTAATTTCATTTAGTTATCCTGTTCCAACTCATTTCAAGTTTAGAGAAAAGTCTTCCCAAATTGCAGTAACTGCCAAAGTGACCCACTTATGAAGATATGCCTGGAGCATGCACGTCCAGATATAATAACTCTAACATAGTATTGAAAATGCTCAAAAATTTCTCTAGTTATCTTTCAGAAGGGGGGTTGTTTGTATATGTTTGAAAGAGGCAAAAAAATTTCACTTATGACTAATAAGATGGTACACAAGGCCAACTATTTGAAAATTGAAAGTTGAAAATGAAATGGAAAATATTTGTAGTACCTCTCAGGCTTTTCCACCTAATGTATCTGTGACAAGGGGGGTGATAAGCAGATCAGTTTTCTTTGAAAGTAACGTCAGAAGCCCACTCTAGGGGCATGTCATTTTCTAAAGATCTCTAAGAAAGCTGTATATAGCTTTTGCTTTAGCTTGGCAAAAGCATGGGACAGCCTTCAGGAAGACAGTGGTTTCTCCAACAATCTTCACGGATCATTGAGTAAGTAAATAGAACCCACATTACGTGTAACAGAATAAGCCATTCCCAACCCACAGAGGATTGTGGCTATAAGCAAAGCAAGCCTAGTTACTTGCCAGAATGATAAATATAAAACACTGATGGACTGACATTTCAAGTTTAAGTGGGAAAGCACATTCTTACATCTATACTAACAATCACCCAGAAAATATTTGACTGCGGTTGCAACATGGTAAGTGAAATCACAAAGTCTGTGACAGCAGAGGAAAGAAAAAAATAATAGCAGATTTTAAATATTTCTCTACTGATTGGGTAAATATTGTACTGGGAATTGTGATACAGACTAAACAGATGCTACAGACACCGTAAAGTTACTGCTTAAGAGAAAAGCTACTGCTAAAAACTCTTGACTTAATCACAAGCAGTTTGCAGAACTTTGATCAGAAAGTTTCTGCTGGAGAACCACTTTACAACAGTCTGCATAATATACTCAGATACGACTGCCTCCTAGGAGAAACAAAGTAAAAAAAATTGCACTACACCTGTGATTAAATTTAAGAAAGGGACCTGTTTTAAAAGAGGAATGGACTTCACACCACGGGGAAAGATACCATGTTTTTAATTAAAACAAGAAGTAAAGGTGACTGTTATAATTAGTAAAGAAAGTAGTATCCTAATAAAAAGTTATAAGCAGGGTCAAATGATTAGGTAGATAAGACTAAATTCTGGTATATAAACTAGAATTTAAAATAATAAATAATTAAATAAAAATTAATACTAAACCTTTTATCCAAAGTAGATAGCTTACTAGAGACTCCAGGGTCCACAAATAATGCGAGTATATAAGAACCGTTTATAGAGTACTTTACAAGAAAAATATTTACTTTCTTTTTTTTTTAATCTGTTTTTTATAAAACATGAGCTTAAGTAGGCTCACAAATCAGGTACCTTCTTTATCAGAGGAAGTGTTGGTCTGTCTCAAACAACAGTGTTAGTAGATCGTACCGTCAAACAAATCCACAAAATTAACATAAGTTATCAGGAAGAGATGGTATTCTTCCAATCGTTCTAAAGAATTTAAAGACTGCAGTAGTTTAATTATTAACAGTAGTGTGTCATACCTTACTTATAATCACCATGCAGCAAAGCAATAGAAAATTAAAACACTAAACTAAATTAATTGTAAGGGCTACAGGAGGAATCTCTGCAGCTACAGGGCAGAAAAAATTATATTCATGTCAGGCAAACTGACAGAAATTAATATAAGGTGAAATAAATCTGCAGACATTAGGATAAATGTAACCAAAATAAAAAAGTACTAACATGGCTTTTAAAAAGAAATTGTGCCTCATAACTTTAATAAAGTTCTTTTGAAGGCATAAACAAACACATTGGCAAGAGAGAACCAGTACTGATTGTTGATCAAGTCAACACAGATTTTCAAATGAGATTCAACAAGGTCCCCAAAATGTTTCAAAAAACCTAAGCTGCATGGAAGAAGAAACTTCATCATGAGCCACGACTCCATTAAACGAGAAGAAACGTGCAGTAAGACTAGGTTTAAGTGGAAAGAATGATCTGGGACCTCTCTGGACCCATGGTAGAGTTCATACAGTTTGATATATTCATAAATGATTTGGAAAGGAAGGTGAAACAAGAGGTAAAAAAGTCTGATAGCAATGATCACAAGGTAATCAAGATGTAATTTAATAAAGAAAAAATGAAAAATTAGAAAAAATCAATTAATCAGTGTGTAGAGTTGTGTAGAGATGGCCTTTGAAGGCTATCAGCAATGGACTTAGCTGTGACTGGCAGTTCTATAAAATACCAATTCATCATTGAGCTAAATGCAACCAAGTCTTCACAGGTTTTATCTGATTTCTATCAATCTCTGCTGATGTCACTGATCTTTTTATAAGTTAGGTCACGGTTAAATATAAAATAAAGATGCCAAACTAGCTGAATAAATAGGAAAAACATTCTGAACTAACATTAAACAGTCAGCCTGTATCTCAAATGTGGTGTATCTAATTATACATGAGTTTTAACAACTCTCAGCAACTGACCTTGTACTGTAATGTGGCTTTCACATCATTTCTTCTATTTCATATTGTTCTGGGAATGCAAAATGACGAAGTATTTGACATTCCAGGGATGGGGTATCCAGTATCCCTGCATGCCCCATCCCCGGAAGAGTTCAAAGACGGGTTGGATGGGACTTTGAGCAACCTGATCTAGTGAGTGGCAAGAGGGCTGGAACAAGATTATCTTTAAGGTCCCTTCCAGCCCAAACCATTCTATGATTCTGCCATTCATTATTTCAGTCTATAAATCAAATTGTAATACACAAAAGACTAGCAGAAATAAAACCTGAAATAGGGGAACAAAAAGGAAAAATTATCACATTTTTAAAACTCTTCAATTTATAGCTTGTGTCAGATTTCTGAAAGATCTCCACACGCAGATGTATACCACAGAAATCTGCCTGACAGAAAGTCAAGATGTTATGTCAATATTTATACTTCCTTAATTTTCTACAGCTTTTTATGAGTCTTCATACTGTAAACTAAGCTCAGGACTGCCAAGACTGAACACAAGCCTCAAGTTAGAAAAAATCGTAGCGACAGCCAACAAATGCAGTAATTCAAACCTGACATGAATCATACCAAACACAGTCATGAACATCATCTAACACTGAGCATCTAAATAAAAACCCATCAAACCTAAAAGATGTAGGAGAGCAGTACCAAGCCATATATCTCATTAAGCAGGAGACAGGAAAATATTTAAATAGCCATGATTAGTGTTATTATAAATTTATGTTTGTTATTATATAGCGAAGAATCCTTATTCTAAGAATACTAAGTTACTTTTATTTTACCAGAGGAAGCCATGTATTTTAATTTACTAGTTATCCCCTGAGATACCACGATTTCTTGTCTTACATTTGATTGGATTTACCCATACCCTTGCATTTTCCAGTGCACAAGCATGTCAAAACATAGTATATTGACAATTAGCTAATTTACATTTTCTTCCCTGCAATTTTAGGTTAGTTTCCCTTCTAGGGGATCTTGAGAATAGCTGACTACATTTCTATAATGTCACTTTCTAAAATGATGTAGCAAAGTATCTCCTTTATGTCTTTCAAAGGGCTTACACTGGATATACAGAGCGAAAAAGAATGTATTCCTCTCTTCTTCCCAACAGCTCTAGAGCAATCTTTCGTGTTAATTTTCTTTTAAAATTCATCACTATACCCAGTTAAGAAGGTTTCCATCTGATCTCTCAGGAAAATCATCACCAGTTTATATAAGCCCAGCTACCACCCACAAAAATCCCAGTCACAGAACTGATGTAGGTGATAGGCATGGATGGAAAGACAAAGCTCAGGAGCAGAAGCAGCTTACATCAGTGTAGTGGCAAAAGTAGCCTTAATGCCAGTATTTGTGTGAGCCTGGAGATGTCACAGTGAAACTGGTAACCTTTGGGGATTCTTGAATGTATGGTTGCAAAGGCACAGCTTTTAGCTGGCATGAAATAAAGCAGTTTGGTCTTACAGAAACAGTGAAAAATCTTTCACATGCAAATGCGGAGGGTCTCCTGGTTCCAGGGAGACAAGATGATGAGACTACAGACATCTACAAAATTTTCTCAACATGATGAGAAACACGTAATACATTGGTGGCAAATAAAATGAAGAAATTTTGTATTTAAATGTGAGAGTTATATAACACTGCTTTTAAAATGGTTTGTTCATTCAAAATCCTGTTTCATCTACTAAAGACATCAATCCAGACTCAGGAAAAAGTTTTGTAGAATGAAAACAAAGTAACATTAAAGGAAATGCTAAGTTGAAACCAAAGTATCACATATAGTAATCTATTTTTCAGTTTTAATTTAATCCTGTAGCTCTATTATAAAAAAGCTCTATTATAAAAAGTCAATGCAAAATAGATAGCATTATCTAATGAAACAAAATAGTTCTGATAAGTATTGGCTATTATAAATCATTAGGAATACATAACGTTCTATGCATCAGTTGAATGGAAAAAATATTGCGAGAAAAGAACTCAAAATTTATTGATTGCCAAATACATAGCCCAGTAAATGTGGTTAGTGTCACAAATTTATTTACACTCCATTAAGAGAAGAAAGAATATTTACATAAAAATAAGGGTCTGCTTCAAGTCTTCATCAGTAAATCAAACTGTGCATACTATACACATAAGCCGGAATTGATTGTAAGAACATGAAAATGTTTTGTTAACAAATTATCAGGGAAAATTCGGTTAAAAAACATTGCTTCAATGCAATAGAATGCAGTGTTTACAAAATGACTAAAGGAAACCATAAAGAGAACATTAACTTCATTAAAATGATAACTTAAAAAAACCCAGACTGAAACATAGCATCTTAATGAGAAATAATGTGCATCCATGTCAAAGCTATTTTGCCATAGAATAAATGATTTATCAAGAAAAAATAAATACATAATACCTTTCTACATCTTTCTTCCATAAGTTATCTTAAAGCTTTAAAAGGTACTTATGAATTAGAAACTTGAATAGCCCAATACATAATTTCAAACAGAAGGACATATTCCATGACTTAAATAAGGTCCTTATTAACTTACTATTCCAAACGTGCTTTCAGTAACAAATTCAGTGATGCAGTGGAGATTTTCTCCTTTTGTATGCTTTTTCTGTTTGCTTGCTCTTCAGAATTATGGCCCCAGAATAGCAGTATGATTTTTCTCAGTAATGTACAGTTCCAAGTTATTTTAGATTAAATTCAAAGCGAACTAAGCAAGTCTACTTTTGGCTCAAATACCTACTGACCTAAATTCACTCAAAAAAGCATACCTTATGTACGTTAAAAAGAAAAAAAAATTACTATTAAGTAATCCTCACACACCACCATAGCTAACACACACAGCTCTATATTTAATGGCTACAATTGTGTGATATATGCAACATGAAATTCACTCCACTTAAGAGCTATTACAATGACTTATCACTAAATCTGAAACATTCAAAAACCATGTTACACTGTACATACAACTTAGATGGAACCTTCCCAATAATGTTAGTTTCACTTAAAATTAAATTTAAATAAGTAAAATTAGTATTTATAAGATTCCACTCATAAAAATTGTCTTCTTGCGAAAGCATGCTACTGTATTTAGAGCCTGTTGTGCTCTAATAAAAATGAAAATTAAAAACAACTTTCCAACTCCGGTTCCTATATAACAATGATGTGATGGCACAGTCTCTGACAAAGGATTAGAACCTAAGGAAATAATCCTTTTAGGATATTAAAATAAAACTAAGGATCAAAGAACAAAAGTAACAGGTAGATACAAGCCCCTGCAGTGTTTGATAAAAATAAGCAAACATTACAAATATTATTCACGGTGTATGCAATGCATCCTTTATGAAGACTTAAGATAGTATTTGAAGCAGAATTCTATATGTTACACAAGGTGTTTCTGGTGTCTCATATGAATCAAGTACTTGCTTTTCTCTCTCGGACCTGCCTACTGTAATATATCCTAGAACAGGATTTGTCTTTTCCTGGCCATGTTACTCTGGCAGTCAGCAACCATTTTACAAGGACATAATACCTCCAAATCTTTCTGCATGTGTCTCTCTTCAAATTTATAAGGTCAGATCTCATACACAGAAATTCTTATTCTTCTTCCTTTTAACTTTGTGTTATCACACTTTATCCCATTCTACCACTCTAGTATCCCAAATAAAAAATTCTTGTACATTTTTCTGACCCCCATTAGAACATCTGTCTACTTTATGACCTAAATTTCATTATAATCTATTACACTTTTATGACATTGTCACTACTGAAAACACTCAAAATGAATAACACAAGTAATCCACCACACTAACAGGGCATCTCCTCCAGGCTAATACTCTTCCTTTTAGCACAAGTCCCTGTCGCTTCATCCCTTCAGCTACTTCCTTTTCCAATGAATGATTCCACTTTTCATCCACCTTTCCTCTCATTCAATACAGAACTTTCTATGTGCCAAGAAATGCTGAAAGGGAGTTTACAGATGCAGTTTCTCCCAAACTATGTTTCATTAGGAAATTTGCCTCATTGAAACAGTAAGCAAACCCAGAATAATACAACACAGATAAAAAAATCTTTGACAACAGACCTGTGTTGCATTTATCTAATTTTCCATTTTTATCTACTTCTACTTTGTTAATTCTTATTTCTTCAAAATTTGTCCTCCTGCTTTGCACACTACTGTGATCAAGGCAGGACTTGTAATTATTTCTAATTCTAGCATTCATATACATCAATCCCGAGAGACTTTATCCCACTTAGTTCCAAACGTTTTTTGACTATTGACTGTAAACAATTTGGAAAACATTTCATTCATCTATAACTTTTTAATTACCTTTATTAACATACAAATTATATCTATTATTTTCTTCAACTGGATAACAGAAACCCATTCACAGAGCATGTATTAATGTTTTGTGTTCTAAAAATACCCAAAATGAAGTTTCTTTAGTTTCCTATTCATGCTTGCTGTTGCAGGTATATTTTTCCTACCCAGAAAAACTATACATTTCCTCTTTTTTCTGGAACAAGGATATAAAATTTGTAGTATTACATACTTATAATTGTTGTATAAATGTACTTCTATTTTTCTTCTTAACTTCTATTCACATGTACAGGACATAAGTAAATATAATCATGAGACTTGCTTAGTATTTTAATCCTACATCCACAACTTCCTCTTTACTACCGTTTCTTTCTGCAAAAGCCTAATTTGATATCTGTATGGATTGCTCTGAGCAATTTGAGTGATTTTCTCTTCATATTCTCCCTTATAATTTTACATCAAACGGCCTGCTCATCTGACACAATCTGCATATTATTACCGAATTTAAATTTTGTTAATGGCATTCACCACCCTTTTCAATTTCATTGCAAGTGGAGATTTATTCAATACTGAAGTCTTCAAATACTACAATTTTGGATCTTCATCACAGAAAACTCTCTGGCAGGAAGAGATGAGGGACTTTCTTAACTATGTGAAAGCTACAGGCCCACTTATTTAATTTGGTTAGAAAACAAAATCATAATCAACAAGAACAACCTTTGGAGAAAGATGCAGTGTGATTTATCCTTCCTGAAATTTGGCTGGAGAGGTTCTGTCACTGAGTGTGTAAGCTTGATGACTTTTCAGATTTACAGAGATTATGAAGAAAGTAAATTACTACATGTTTAGCAATTAAAAAGCTAAGAGTCTAAAAGCAAGATTATCAGCTTGAGAAGAGTCATTTTAAGATTCATTTAGAGCACTAGCAGAATATATAATACAGACAAAACATTCAAAGTTCTGGTGTTACTTTGAAGCTTTCTTCAAAGTGTATTCTAAAATGCTCAGCAACATAGAGACTGTTCTCAGTTTAACTGCAAAAAATTTTATAGTTGAAAACAACTTTTCAGAATATTGAAATGAAAACACCTTCACAACATAAGGGAATAAATAGACAAATATTCAGAACGACCAATTAGTAATTTTGTGCCAAATTTCTTCTTCCTTTAGGAAATCAATATTTACTGATGCAATCAAAATACAGTCAAAAGGATGAACACATGTAGGATATAAACAGAGAGCTAATTAACAGTTTCAGAGTTGCTGTATTTGTAACCCAAGTACCAGCAATAAATTCCCTAAAATGACTGATGACCAGTGAAGACACGACAGAAATCACCAAACCAAGGTTGCTACTGCTTTTTTCAAGTTTCTAAGAAGGTGTGTAGCAGACAAACTGAAGAGAGAATAGTAAATGTAATTTCCCTTATAAGTCTAAGTTCAATCAGAACCATGTAGGAAAGTAACTAAGGAATGTACGCACTTATTTGCTATAGGTCTCCTCCTCCATCAGTGATCCCTAACTACCACCAACAGCTGAGTCTTTATCCAGAATAATAATCTTGGTACCATTACTGAACAAGGTCTTAACTCTTTCCTCCCCAAAGAATTTCTAATATTACTTTGTATTTTATTATATTCCATTATCTTGCTGATGTTCAAGTTGAAAAACATTACTCAGATCTTTCCAACTGCATCTAGTTACACGTATTTTTCACTTAGGTACTGATATCTCTTCATGCTTCTCTCATTTACACTCAACAGACACCAGTAAATACATACACCTGGTTTTATATCATATCTTTATAATCTCAGCTCTTTGAACACTTCTGTAGGCTCCCTACAAGATTCTAGCTGCCCATTCCACAAACAAGATCATCTTGGGATATTTACAGTTCTTCACTAAATTACTCATTATTACTCATAAATTACTCATCTGTCTTCTTTAATAAATTCATAACATTGACAAGGACATATTCTTAAATATTTCTCCTGTCCTGCACTGACCACAAGTACTAAATTCTTTGTATAGTCACGGTCATACTGGTGCAAGTCCAGCAAACAGAGTTAGTGAAGTCTCCATCCCTGGAAGGTGGGCAAAGACCTGAGTAATCAAATTGATCCTGCTTGATCAGTGGCACTGGACTAGAAGATCTCCAGAGATCCTTTCCAAAGTCAACTATAATGTGATTTCATAAAATAAAGGCACTTTTACAGCTTTTGATGTGAAAAAAAAAATCCAAAATGCATAGCACAGAAACGGTTCAATGTACTTTATCTTTCACATAAATAGCAGTAATTTTTTTTAAATCATAACTTCATAACATATGAAGAACAGCTTACCCTCTCCACAACAGCAGGAAGTAAACACAACTGCATCGTGGAGGTTGGGGGTTAACATGCAATTCCACTATTCCAGCAGTCAGTGAAATTAGTAACTGTTTGAAGGAAAAAAAGAAAGTCCTTTTAATTTCACATTCAAACAAAAGTTTTTCACATTCTATAAAAACATATTCCTTTTGATTTACTCTTGTATCATAACAGCGAGAAAGAAACTAACGTTTAATTTTAAAGTATCATAATTTCTGCTTGTTATTTAACTAATCATGGATTATCCACAAAGATAAATCATTCAAAGAGAAAATTTTTAACTACCATCTTGCATTGTATAGCTTAGATACAATGTGATCGAGCAATCAAAGAATTAAATCAAAGAATATTTTAGGGTCTGTACTGATTTAATGAGTAACTTGTACAAGTCAGTCTCACCAGGCCCCGATTTCCCTTGTTAATATTTGCCAACTTCAAAACTATGTTTGAAGTTGATTCATTAATATTTACAGATACTATCAAATTTGCAGCTGAGTGATGTTATACAATTTGAATGCAAGATATAAATCTGCATAATCAATTAAAGCAATTCAGCCATTTAGCAGTTTTGTCAAATAATTGTTTCCCCATGTCTAAGCATTACTCCCTGTTCAAAATACCAGTCTAACTTACACATTGAAAAAAAAAAAAAAAAAAACACAAAAATACACGATAGAATGTTTATTTTTAACCTTAATATTTATAACATGAATATAAGAATATCTGTGTATATTCTTTCATATATGTTATAATTTATAAAAATTATATGTTAAGGAAACCATGTAAAGAAAATTAATTTTTTGCAATCAAAATATTAAAAGTCACTAAAATAATCACCTAATGTAACTGGAGAAATTACAAACCCAGAGACTTGAAGAAAACAAAATACAGATAAATTGAATAGCTCATTAAAAGTATTCCATTGCACAAGACTACAACTCCCAAAATTTCAAGAAAATTCCTGCTATATTGCAAAAAAACATAAGCTCTCCCCATAACTTCTTAACCCCAAAACACAAATTATCTCTCAAAACAAAATCCTTCTTTGCTCACTTTAGCATTTATTAGAGACAACCCACATATTGTTCCAAGCTCTGTGTTTTGTGAATTGTAGTAAGACCTTTAGAATCATAGACTGCTAAGTGGTTGGAATGGACCTTACATATCATCTAGTCCCAACTCCCCCTGCCAAGTGCAGGGACACCTCCGACTACACCAGGTTGCTCAAGGCCTCATCCAGCCTGTCTCTGAACACTGCCAGTGTTGGGGCATCCAAAACCCCCCTGAGAGCATGTTCCAATGTCTAACCTCAGTCACAGCAAAAAATTTCTTCCTAATATCTAACCTAAATTTCCCCTCTTTCAATTTGTATCCATTGTCCTATCACTACAGTTCCTGGCGAAGAGTCCCTCTCTGGCGTTCCAGTAGGCCCCCTTCAGGTACTGATTGCTATAAGGTGTCCACGCAATCTTCTCTCTCCACGCTGAACAGCCCCAACTTTCTCAGCCTGTCTTCATAGGAGAGGTGCTCCAGTCCTCTTATCAACTTCGTGGCTCTCCTCCAGACATGCTCCAACAGTTCACGTCCTTCTTATGCTGGGGACACCACAACTGTACACAGTACTCCGAGTATCACAAGGGCAGCGAAGAGGGGCAGAATAACTTCCCTCAACCTGGGGGCCACGCTCCTTTTGATGTCTCCAAGGATTAAGATGGCTGGCTGGGCTGTGAGCACACAATGCCAGCTCATGTTGAGTTTTTCATCAAATGTGCTCTCCATTCTTTTTGACAGACACCATCAGGGGGCAGAAGGCTTTCTGCTTGCTTGTTCCCAACCAATTTAATGCTTCTCCAAGATATGACCTTCTGGAGAAAGAGAGACAACTCACACTCCTTGGAGATACCCTGACTATGCTCAGGTCCAGGATTCAAAAAAACTGTGCAGTACGACAGTAAAGAAAATTCCATTACAGGACCTTGCAACCCAAAAAAGAAATTGCAGCAAGGAGCAAGGAACAGGCTGTTTGACCTTTGACATGACAGGAAAATCTTCCAGCAGATCATAGGGCACTGCACAGGTCACAGCTTAAAGTCACTGAATTAACTGCAACCAAGTAGAAGCAACAGCAGATTCACAATGACAATGCAGGCAGGGAAAAATTTGGTAAAATAAAAACATTTCCTTTTCTTTTTTCTTCCTTATTCACTGAGTTTGCAATACTTACAATGTTCATTATCCTAACTGTTATTCTAATAATCTTTAATTAAAAATTTATATTATTATTAATTTTTTTTATTTTTTGATTTTTTCAAATCAAAAGCATTTGGTTTCTTTTGATGAGATAATGATAAGAAGAAAGCCTAAGCTGAACCACATCAAAATTATTGCCAACTCAGGGTCCCATGCTCCTGTAGTTACTAAATTTATTTCTACTGGAAAAAACCAAAACCAATAACAACAAAACAAACAAACAAAACCAACAAAAACACAATGGAGTTAAGTATTATTACTAACCCTACTTCAACTGTATAGCTCCTGCGCAGAGGTAAAAACCAAACAATCAAACCCACCAATTTAGGTAATTTTAGTATCACAGACCAAACATTATGAAACCGAAATTATGCTACATGAACATCATTGGTTCAGTTATCACAACAGCAGTGGTTTAGAGAAGTCTGTACCCATAACACTTGGGTTTTTTTAAGCTAAAGATACACACAGAACACTGACCTCAAAAGATTTTAACAGGAGTTAAGAACTGATTGGAAGTAATAACTTTTCTAAACCAGATAAAACAATTACACTGACAATTACAACAAATACAGTTTGAAAATACTAAGCACTCCTCTGTTTTAGACACAGTAATAAATACAAATGCTCACAATTTTTGTAACATATTATATGTGAAAGCTTGAAAAAAGATACAGTAATTACTAATTTTTTTTACAATTGATGCAATTTTGAACAAAAGAGGGAATTGTACCTTGAAAGAAAAAGAGCAGCTTACCTGTCAAATATACGCAAGACTCTCTGTCAAACAGACAGAAAGTAACTGGTGATTTTTCTTTTAGAAAGATAAAGGAGTCAATTGCAGAAACAATACACTCCTCCAAGGAAATATATATATATATATTTATATATACATATTTATACATATATATGGACTCATTTTAATAAGCAATGGATGAAGCAGTCTTCAGTTTTACAGCCCATTTTAACTTCAAAGATAATACATTAACCAGAAACACAGCCAAGGGAGAAATTATCTTTTGTCCTATCCAAACTAATGAAATGTCTTTGCAAAATAAAAATTATATTGGAAAATGAACAGGACAATTACATTATAGTAAAAGGTTTTCTTTTCTTGCTTACTTATTGTATTGACTTCATACAACTCTAATCTAATATCGCCGCAGTCAGTGACGAATAATAAAAAATTCAAACACCAAGCATGATCTTCCTCCAGAGTAGTAAATTAATAAATTACTGATAGGCCTTGCGGAAACCTCATTCCAAAATGAAAATACAAAGAATGAGAATCTTTGGAAGTAATGAAATAAAAGAACAGACTATGGAAGTTCAAGGGCATAACATGTATTAAAAAAGACAGAATTTGTGACATTGAATTGCTTCGTATACCTGCAAACAAAGGCATAACAAAATCTGGGGATTAGGAGTTCAACCTGGATAAATTCTGCTCATGAGAAAGGGGAAAGTAGTTTCTAAACACACAAGTGTAAAATAGATAAAAGCATCAGCCACTGAAACAGACGCTTTCATTAAGTAATGGATTCTCAGTTACTCATTCCCTTTTAATGGAAGCACCAAAAATGCTTTCAAAAGCCTAAAGTAGTTCAGTCAAGAGGCTGAAAAGAACTGGGTTTTCTGCTCTGCATTAGTCATATGAGAGCTGATGAAAAGGTGCATTCCTTTTTTAGCAGAACTTAGAACTTACTATGTTCTCAGTAGATCACCAAACTTAATACTACCGGTTCTGTGAAATACTTCTGGAGATCAGTAAACCTCTACCATAAAGAAGGCCAATCTTTTTAGCCTATCCAGCTGCATGTCAAAATTTTAACATTATCAACAACCACATAGTATAGCACATATCCTGAGAAGATAAAGTGCTCAGAAGTTTCCCTGAACAAGACTGGGTGGAACACCCTGCTGAATGTCACTGCTGCTTCAGTAGCTGGGGATTTCTATTAACCAAGAGCTCCTGTGTCAGCATGTCCCCACTGCTGGTCACATGCTGTAACTCTAAAATATGAGATGCATTTACACCTCATGTCAGCTACAGATTTGCCAACACTTCTCCAGAAAAACGAATCCCAAGGCATCCCAGCATGACCTAATCAAAATGTATGCAAACACGTTTACTCACTAATCTTTCAGACTACCTCTCTGCCACAACAGCCAGACTTTTGATTTTTTTCTCCAAAAGCCACAAAAAGTCTGACACACAAAAAAAAAAAAAGGCTATTGCTTTCCAAATTCCTCTTGAATTAAACTGAACTTCTCATTAGAAGCTAAAAGAAGAATGTTGCTGTTTTTCTACCATTTAGAATACACAACAGTAACACATTTCATCCTGCATGTGACGTGGTTCCATAATTAAGAAATCCACAAAGTAATGAGATGTTCCCTTACACCCAAGATATTACTTTATTCCACAATTTTGTCTTAGAACCCAAATTTATCGGTATCAGATATACAATGTTTGTTTTCTGTTTCAGTGCTCTTCTGAGACCAAAGGACAGCTGTCTCTTCCACTTGGGGAAAATGCAGCTTATGGTCAGTAGAATAACCTCGATGCCTTGGGAAAGGAACAGAGCGGGACAAAAAGCAATGGACAGCCTTAAGTTAATATTTGATGTTTCCATTCTTACTGGTATTTAAGTTCTCCACTGAATCTTTTCCATTAGCTTCCCTATGTCATTCCTTAATGCCTGCAAACATCAGAAGCAAGATCAGAGGTAAGATCTTTCTTCTTTTGGCTGGCATCAAAGCAACATGCAAAAATCTAATAACCAAGAAACTTAACATCAGTCTGTTCATAACTCAGCTGGATGTTTATAAATCAAGATGAAAAACAGGCAGATGAGAGAGCTGCTGAGTTTGTATTAGTTATGCAAAAATGCATGACATTTGGCATAAGAAAACTGAAGTGCTATTTGCAACTGGGAGGTTTTGCAAAATCAAAACATAGTCAAGACTATACGGTTTTCAGACGCTCAAAAAAAAGAGTCACAGAACCAAGCTAAAAGCCTTTCTTCTTATACATGGCAGGCTTGGAGACTGGGTGATTTGACAACCCGGTAACAAAAATGTCAGAATACAGTTTTGAGTGGGCCACATCAGCGAAAGAATGTCAAATGTGATCATTATCCAAATAATCAGACTTGCTTTGTATCACCATTTTCTAGTTTAAATTGACTGTGGTTTATGCAGTGCTTCTATTAGAACCAGATAAATTTTACCAAGGGTTATAAATACTAATATTGCTATATGATAAAGAAGTATTTGCCTTAACTTTAATTCCACTGCACCACAATATATGGATCTTAACCTGAAAAAACTCCCCTTGGGAATCCAGTTCTCTTCTTCATAGATAGAAAAGTTTTACTTTGGTACATGGAACTTTACACGCTACAAAGCACAAAAAACCCCTGCAAGCTAATTCAAATATGGAAAACAGTTTATTTGCATTAGCATATAGGTTCATGCTCTCTAATTTACATTGGTTTACAGCTTTCATAGAGCTCCACGCCACCAAAACTTGATTGCTATCTACATGTGATTCTCATTGTGACCATGGCTCACATGTACCACTGATCCAAGATCTCTTCATTTATTTAAAAGTGAAGGAACTGAAAAACTCAAAGTATTTTGTACAATAATAAGGCTATGAATAAAACAGGACTGTGAAAGTTGCAAGTCAAAACCTCACATAATGCTGCCAAAGCCTTTTCCTCTCAAAATTGGTGTGACATTATTAAATGACAGATGAGTTTAAAACTTACTGAGTTTAAAACATTTTTGAAGGTATTAATTAGCTTCCTGTTTAACTCTTTTATGTCAAGTATTAAGTTTACACTATTGCATTTCGAAGTAGGTAGCAAGAGTTGAATTCTGCAGATGCACAACATCTAAATTCTCTGCTGAAGAATTTAGGGACAATCTTTGCAAAACTAAATCTTACCATATCAATGCTAATATAGATTAAATATATTGTAGAGTAAATAAGTTTTACTTAAGACCATTTTCTCTCACACTCTTCTTTTTATGAAGAGCAGCAGCAAACCATAGAAAGACAGAAGTTGTATTGTGTGACTAGTCATGTGAAACCAGAGAAAGATGAGGGGCTATCACACAACACACACATTTCTACAGAAGAAATGTTATAAAAGATGTTTGGATGGTAAACTAAAACATGAAACGTAACTTTTTACCCGCAGTTTATAAAATGATCAGTATTGGAGCTTAGAGGAAACAAACGTGTTACAGGACACATTTTGTCTGTAAGTGCTCTAATCAGAGAGCTAGCCATTTCTCATAACAAATTCATTAAAAATTCCCAAAATTAAGCTTAGTAAATGCAGTAATTACTACGCTCTTCTATGAAATAATAAGGCATTCCTAGCACAAACATAGTTTGCTCCAAAAAGCAGTCTATTCAGAAAACAAGATCAAACAAATTTTGTAACTGTCTGTGATTTTTATATCCTAATGAAATCTGTGCAGATTAATACTTGGTGTTCATGTTTTAATTTACAAATATACACCACTTCATGTGTACAAGTACTATTTAAAGCACAGGCAGACTGCACTTTTCAAAACAGTGTAACGCATAGAAGTGCTCACAGGCTGTCACGTGCTGCTGCTAGTTTAATTCAGTCCTTCTGTATTCAAAGGACTTACTGTTCCTGCTTTGCACCCCTAACTTAGATCCTGATCCTGCAACTGGCATTCCCACTAGCACCCATACATATCCAAAGTGTCAGCTGCAATCAATACAGGAGAGTTCTCAGAGAAAAAAAACAGAACTCCATACTACCTATGTGATTTTATACATTTTAATTTTTAAAAAACTGGTCTGAATTATTTTTAATCTTTTCAAAATTATATTCAGTCATCAATTTGGAGAACTATTCATGTTTTCTTTTTTTTTTTAATTAAATACATTTGTGTAAGTGATGTCAAATAAAAAAGGTTCTACTAAATATGACACCTTTTAGTTTTCTTGTACAGAGACTAATATAAGCAATAGTTACACAAGAAAGTCAGTTCTGTGCATACAAGTGAATAGGATTTGGTCCTAGTACCGAAGTATAATCACTTAAGATGAAATAATGAAATAATTTAATGATAGATGAAATAAGCTATGAAAGAATCCCGTTCTCAGGGAGGAGTGGGGGCCAACATTTCACAGTGCCATTGAGAAAGGTTTCCCACACACAATACAAACTTCTGGAACAGTTTGGCATAAGGATTTTTTGTTGTTGGGGGTTTGGTTTGGTTTGAGTTTTGGAGGTTTCTGTTACCTTGTTAGTTGGTTTGGGACATTTTAATGTTTTAAGTGTTAAGCTTACTCTTCTCTCCTGCCCCATTCTCTCAGATTTTCTTTGCTTGATGAAAAAAAAGTGCATTATAGACCAAACTTAATGTTAGGATATAAATAAAAAGGCATTAAACAAAATAAATCATTATAATCACACACCATCAAAACATTCTTTACATATAGTTCTGACGATTCTAGAAACAGGGATCATTAATTTAAAACACTGAAGAGACTTATCAAGAAGAAAATGTGGGAAGGTGAATCAACTTATTCTGACAATAAATAAAGACAAACATTAGGTTCCTCCAAACATTTTTAATCACTCTACCAAAATTATCACAAAACAGTTGTTGCACTTGACATTAAAAAATAAAATTTTAGTGATTATATGGTTCTTTGCTTGTTATAAAACAACTTTTCTTCCCTGTTTGCTTAGGAAAAGATATTTTTATATTTCATTCCTTAATCTTGTCTAATTAAATGACATGTGGAGAAAGACAAAAATACTCCCATACAGCAGAAAAACCTAGAACCCTCTCCACAATTTAACCGCATAAACTGGTCCAGAGGAATAGAGGGAAAGAAATGGTAAATTCTTCTTGTCTTGAAGAACGCTCAACAGTCACACTGAGAAATCCAGCAGCTGAAGAAAGATAATCAATTCATAAACACAACAATCTTATTAGATGAAAGAAACACTTGACTAGTCATCATAACAGGCCAGGAATTAGACAGAAATAAAAAAAAATACTTGCAGCATTAAGCTGAGTACCAGAATAAATCACATTCCAGAAAAAATAATGTAGGTATGAAGAAAAACTGGAAAAAATATTTATTCATACTATGACCACTAAAAAGAAAATAAACCAAAAATTAAAAAAAACAATCCTTTTCTGTGTGCAAAGGGATACATAACATGCTCCTAACGCCTCTAAAGGAATGGTGCAGATTAAGATACTTGGAATACAAGATACTGACAGAAGTCGCTGGCAATAGAGAGTGTCTAGGTGCAAAGGGCACACACATGTATGGATGCATTAAATTGCATCAAAGTCCTGATTATTTTCTGCATCAAGCCACAAGTTATTTCTTCTGATGCTTCTTTACAGCCTGTTTTGAGTCTCATTATATACAGGCCTGGAGAAAATCCATACAATCCATACAATCCTACTCATTATATTTGACAGGCACTTGGAAAAGATCTCATCCCCTCTGCCACAAATTCCATCTCTAGATGATATGTTTACAACAGTTACAGTTACTTAATTATGAAAAAGTTGATGCAAAGGAATAAATGGCAATAAGAAATAAGCAATCCTTTGATATAAGGCAAATGGGAAAACTCCCAAGTACTGCCAAATTTGAGGGATTTGCAGAGTTCAAGACTGAAAGATCAGTGTTCCAAAAAGGCATGTGAAAGAAAAAAACACAGAATGACAGGTGAAGAGTTTATTATATTAAGATACTCTCTGAAGCCACTAGAATTCAGGAACTGCATTCCACTAATTTTCCGAGCAGAGATGGAGTTTTCCTTCTTCCTGACCTTGCTTCATGCTTTGATCCCTGCTCTAGTGAGTCATCAAAACATTAATCCACTTTAACATATGTTGCTGTAAAATGCTCCCAAACTCAGAGATTATTTTACAATGGTCACATCCTAACAACAATCTCTGGAATACTGTTCTTGTATGCAACAGCCGAAATTAAATATAAGCTGGTTGCTGAAAAATCTAGGATTGGTGGAATAGTTCTGACTTAGTGATTTTGTAGTATGTTCAGAGTACATGTACATGCCATTACTTTTGACTTAAAGTCAAAACATTGTCAGAAATATACCATTTCAAATATATTATAGAGCACTGATGTAGAATGAATGTTCCATTTTCAGTTTTTGCAAAATAATTTCCAAAGTATCAGCATTAACTTTTCCCATTCAACAGAGCTTAGTTATTCGGATTCATTATACAAATCATTTTATATCAGAACACATTTTAAGAATGTATTAGTTAACAGCAACAACTATTAACTGACAAACAGAGATTCCAGCTATATGGAAACTAGTTTTCTGGAATATCCCAGGAAAAACAGGATACAACATTATAAAACAGTAAGAAAACATGGAGATCAGCAGATTGAAAACAATTACATGAATTGTTTGAATGGAACCAGGGGGACAAAATAAGTGTAAACATCTTTTCTCTGAATGTCAACACAGAAATGGTTTAGTAACAGAGAAATACAAAGATCATAAAATATTTTTAGCAAAATAACTTAAGAACCTACTCTAACAGCATGGCCACACTGGAAATTTTTTTGTTTTTCTGGAAAGCATTAGTTGTCATACCACTGCTAACAGTGGCACATCACTTGTTTTGTAAATATTCCGGCTCCTGTTCACAAAATCTTGTAACCACAGAAAGGTGTAAAATACTGTTGAACTTTCCAGAGCCTTCTTTATCACTGACTAAGATACAATTTATACGAATTGTTTTACAATCCTCTGTGATATGCTAATCACAGCATTCAGGAAATTAAGAAAAATCAAGAGTCCACTTCCCACAACTTCATTAGTGGATTTTTAGTATCCCTCTTATAAAATACCTGTGGATCATCACACCAGTTTTCATTCTGCCACCCTCCAGAAGAAACATGAATTCTTCTCAGATGAGTGTTACGTACATATAACAATAGCATACATAATTTTCCCACATTTGTTTGACTTCAGTAACTACCAAACCATACTAAAATGAAGACAAGATAAAGAAAGGATGCATGGTACAGATGATGCACAAAAACCACAAACTGCTGCAAGCATTCACTGACCACCGGCGCAGTGCTGAGTGGTGCTTTCGGGTCTGTGAAAGAAAAGCACCCAGTTATAAGTTCATTCACTCTTCTAGTTACAGGACAATCAGTAATCTCCTTGCACCCTTCAGATTATGTTCATGCCGAACACGACTGCACATTACACTGACAACAAAATCAAAGTCATTTGACATTGGCTCAAAATGGAAAGATTGCCCTCCAGAAATTTGCAATCCCAGACTACTATCAGTCACCAGATCATCTGCTTCATTGAAAATATAAAATAAATAGCTATTATCACATATTAAGAACCACTGAAAACATGACCTGTTGCCCAGCAGGAAAAAAACATTTTAAGACCACAGAATTTCTAAAATGTGATGAATCAAGAGAAGAGAGACCTAAGGCGGTTCTGCCTTCCTAAGCCAATCTTAAGCAAAAGGTGAAAGAAGTACTTTTGCACGGTTAAAAAAAAAAAAAAAAAAGGCTAATATAGCTAGGAATTAAGTTGCAAAAGCGGTCTTTTAAAAACAGAACTTTGTGAAAACATTAGCATATTTCCTGGAGAGGCACATATTCAGTGGCAGAATTGCAAGGCCAACATTCATTCAGAAGGATTCTACCACTAGCCTGACAGGTGAAATTCTACATACTGTCTAGAGAGTAGAAAGGAGTAATACAATTACTGCATAAGAAGATGCAACATGATGCTTGAATATGCATTTGGCTGCTGAAAAGGGGATAGTAATGCCTTGAGACAAGGATGGATTTCACAGATTCAGTGTTACTGTGCACATTGTATTTTACATAGTACTTGTGACAAAAATCTTACCAGTAATATGCTGACTTTGGTAAGGGTATATTAATACCCTGTTGGCAGAGGGGAATACAGTACCAAGAACTGATCTGGGATTCCTCTATAATAGTCTGTAACATCCTTGTTCCCTGAGCCTGAAAATGAGGTCTCAGTTCCATCTGCAAGACCAATGGCAATTCTTCCTTTCTTTACCATCTTATTTGAATATTCTATCATATTGTCTTGTTGCACTGACACTAATATGTCATGACTACCATCTTTGCTTGCCAAGTAGCCTTTTTATCAACAGACAAGCTCAGAAAATTATTATCTAAGGTATGTCTTCCCTTCTAATCAAAACGAGATTTTCAGGTGTCTGATACCTCAACCAAAGGCTACTGATGGAAAGCACAGATTTATTTTGTTCACGTTTAACAAGGAGGAATGTGAGGGAGAACAAAAATACATTTTTCCTAGGAGAATCCGAATTAGATCAGTTTGTTTCACGAGTAGTTTGTCACCACCCTCCAGAGAACTGTAAATCATTCATCATAACTTGCTTACAGATACTAAAAGGCTGCCAGCTGAACTGTTGAGTAGTTGAAGATAAAAATGTAGACACAGTGCACTAAAAATGGCCAAAATTTTAGAGGCAGAGGTAATTATGGCTGCTGTACGATACTGAAGTCAATCATGGCAAGAATTATAACTCAGCACCAGTATGATCACACCTTGAATACTGTGTTCAGTATTGGCCCCACTATAAGACAGACACTGAAGTGCTGGAGTGTGTCCAGAGGACAACAAAGCTGGTGAACTGTTTAGGGAACAAAGCCTACGAGGAAAGGCTGAAGGAGCTGGGGCTGTTTAGCCTGGAGAAAAGGAGGTTCACGGGAGACCTTGTCAGGCTCTACCACTACCTGAAAGGAACAAGGTGGAGGTCAGCCTCTTCTCCCACGTAACAGTTAACAGGACAAGAGGAAACAGCTTCAAGCTGTGCATGGGGAGGCTTAGATTGGATATTAGGAAAAATTTCTTCCATGAAAGGGTTGTCATGCATTGGAACGTGTTCAAGTAAGTGGCTGAGTCTCTATCTCTAAAGGTATTTAAAAGACATGTTAGGAACAGGTTTAGTGGCAGACCTGGTAGTGTTAGGTAAATGGTTGGGCTCTACAATCCTAAGGGTCTTTTCCAACCTAAATAATTCTATGGTTTCACAGCACAGAAAAGGCATCTGCTCAAAACTTTACCAAAACAACACATAAAGGAAAAAGAAAAAAAAATAAAAATAAAAAATGCCATATTTCCAGTTTACCACCCAAATCTGGCTTAAAAATCAGTAAGTTTGGCCAGCTAATTACTACCTTACTTTCAAAAAGTACTTCAGATCTCCAACACATTTTATTTTTATGGCTTTCGTTGTGACATGTTTTTGATTGCAAATAATCACTTTTATAGGACATAACCAGAATTTCTACCTGGTTGCCAGAACACAATAGCTTATCCAATTTCATGGAATTTTTATCACCTACTAGGTATTTAAGATGCTTTGAGAGCTAGTTCTTTTCTTTCTTTTTCTTACCACATATTTAGAGCTACAATGAGAACATGTTGCCAGGGAGGGAAGGAGAATGTTCTCATGGCAGCTTGACATAAAAAGAATAAATACAAGCTATGCCCCTGAACTCACTTAAGCCATTCGTCAATCCTCATACAGGTATCCAAAGAATTCTTGCTTCCTCATACAGGTATCCAAAGAATTCTTCCTTTCTCTAAGCGTCTGTATCTTCCGGTACACCACCTTTCCGTGAATTAATTTTTGTGGACGTTACTATGGTACCCTCTTTCAGTCTTGAAAGAAATCCATTTCCATGTAATAATGATCCTAATGTATTCCACACAGGGATAGCATGAAACTGCGTCAGAAAGTCAAAACCATAGACAGCAGCACCCACATTTTAGTTAATATAATTTTCTCGTCTGGTAAAAGTCACCTATCACACAACTTTTCATTCATTTCTTGGTTCTCTTCTTGTATAACTATGATATACACAGAGGTATTTCTGGCAGGTAGGGTGCACTTTCTTCTGCCCAATGGAAGGACAAGAGGCAATAGACACAATGTGGAACACAACAAATTTCAGCTCAATAACAAAAAAAAATAAAATTGAATTATGATAATTGTCAAACACTGGAGTAGGTCTCAGATGACATGGAATCTCCATTCCTGGAAGATACAGAAAAGCAGAGTTGAGCAAGCTGCTCTGACCAAAGCTGCTACTGGGGGCTGAACTAAACAGAAATCCTCTCCAATCAGCAAGATCCTACAATTCACACATGCTGAAAATAAATCTCTGCCGTTTACGTTACCCAGACTGAAGTATGAAAAAAGTTTTCCAAAACACACCAGTTAATTTTTAAGACAGCAGCTTGATTCCTATCATAGCAACCATTAGGCAATTGAAATTGTGAGGAACATCAGTGAAAGACTATTTCACAAAACAAGGAATATGGCATCTCCAGAGTGAACCAACATTAGACAGACACTTTTACTCATTTACAAAATAATTTTGTTTAAATACTAATTTAGCTTTATCAGCAAAAGTGCATTTTGAAACAAAGACATGCAAAGCTAACATAAGTAAGTGTTACTCCTACAAGCAAGATGTTGAATTGTGAGCTTCACTACAAATCTACATTCTTCCTATTTCAATAAACCAGGTTTGAATTATAGCCATATCAAAAGGAGTTTTTTAATAAAAAGCCCATGTAAGTTCAGCCACTTACAAGCCTATTTTTATGTAGTATGAATGAAGGCTAATTGCAGAAGTTAAAATGCTTTCTGAAATTTTTATTGAATTGATCATTGAAATCCAAAGATCACTGAAAGTTTTTCCTGTTTTTTGCATCAGAAGCACACATGTTCCCCAAGGTAATGCACATCTTTTAGTAAAACCATTCATGAGGTTCAGACACATTAAATGAGAATGAATAATTCCCAAATAAAGTGCTCAATTAGTTAGTTACCAAACATGTCTATTATCAGCTCTCACCAATGTCCTTTCATATGGATTAGAGTACAAGTCTTCATAACTTCTCAAGTAACACCTCAATAGAACAAGCTTCTTAAATCTCTAAAATGAAATACACTCTCACAGACCCTGAATTCTTAGAGCTTTTCTAAACTTCTTCTTAAGACTATTTCTGAATAGTCTTAGGAACTTCAACCTAGCTGTAATGTACACACCACAGTCCATTAATACTGCATACATCAGATATACCTCCCTTACATCCCTTCTACTGGTTGTGTTATTCAGAAATATTGTCTGTAACCTGTAAGTGCAATCTACAATATTAGTCTGCAGACCTGGGATCACACATTTGGCTCTATCCAAATACAAGTTTTTCAAGTTCAACTTGCAAAGCAATTTAACAGTTAGTGATCGCTTTCTATCAAATTTAGAGATTTATTAGGAGCAATGTATTCTTCCCAAGAGTTAGCAAAGGCAATGACCAAGAACCTCCTGCTACAAGGGAATTTTCCTTAGGGTTTGAAAGTTCCCTGCTTACTGACAGTTTTTGCATTCATTAACCAATTTTAATACAGTTGACATGAGTTACAACAAATACACTTAGGAAAAATCAATCTGACTAAAAGACTGTATCATTAGGATCAATTTCAAGTGAATCATCCCATAATTAACCTCTGTCTTGATTGGGTTTTTATACATACTGGCAAGCATCTAATTTTTCTCATTCCCTTTAGATTTGGTTCATTTCAACATTTGTTTAAGAACAAAAGTAACAAAAAAATCCCACCAAGATTGAAGTGCAAAAAGAATTAAAAGATTTTCCTATGCCAACAAGTTCTTCCAATTTCAGAGGTGTTTATTAGCCACTATTTAACATAATTCAAACAATAAAGTACAGAATTATTACTATAGTATAATTACATCATTAAAAAAGAGCAAAGGCAAAACAACTGCAGAATACTTCTATATTGTAGATGTTGCCATGACATTTATCCTCATATTGCTCTTCTCTCCATGACAACTACAATTTCTTTCATCATATTAAACATAAAACAGAAAAAAAACCCCTGTGACATAGATCCTCATGTATTTAACTGCAGGAACTTGTGAAGCAAGAAACATTGCACACAAAACAGACCTCTTGCCTGGCTATTTGCTCTGATCTTGTCCCCTTAAGAAATTTGTCAACACATAGGTTTAGTTTAATGTAACAGTCTAACCATAGACAATTTAAAAGGTTTAGATTATCAGTGATATTTGAAATTTGATTTTTCAGGCACTATAAAAATAATACTAACTAAGAGCCAAATAATATTCACCGAGTTTTTAAAAATCACCTATTTTTTTCAAATTTTCAGTCAGTGTTTTAGATTTGGACTATTTAGGTTTAAAATTATAGGCATTCAAGATAAAAAGTTACTTCCTCCACTGGAAGAAAATATTTAAGCTAAAAAAAATTTAAAATAAAAAACATTGCTTTCTGTATAAAGAATTCTATGCTGCTTCTCAGCATCTTTTGCAGAAAGCTGCTCTCCCTATGCTCCACTCACAAAATAGACAATTAAGGGGGGGAGGGTGCGGGAAACAAGACCAGAAAATCCCCAAAAACAAAATATCTAGAAACTAGACATTAAATCATAAAAGGTAGTACGATTATCAGAAGGTTATTAGATCACTCCTCTCCTCTAACAGGATATCACAGATGCTTTTGCATCTGACTACATTTTATGAACTTCCAAAGACAGACATATGCTCTTCCCAGTCTATTGCAGTGCTTCATAAGCCACAATGCATTAATCTCCACTGGTAAAAATGTAAGCTCATTAGGTTTTATGGTCTTCCAAAAGACCTAGAATAGCAACACTTACTCTCTGCATTAAATCAGCCTCATATTACCAACCTCTCTTGGTCTTGGATCCAGTGTTATGATCTTGGATACTATTTTCTTCTGGACTCTCAAATTTGGCAAGGTAATTTTGTTTGCATGTACTAAGTGCATGGTTCCAAACTGAGCATAATGACCTCTATACAGTGACTCCATTCCTAAGCTATGCAGAGATTTACATGGGGTTTTTTATGACAGCACTTCCATTTATTCATCCTGATGTGATGTTACATTTTCAGAACTATTTTTTGTGCGCAATACTGTTGATTTAAGGTCAGTGCTTTACCCTCAATCTTTTTCTTCAGAACTCTCACCCATTTCTTATCCTGTACTTGCCTGTTTTCTTTTTCCTTAATTTAAAAACAGTCTTTTAAGTTTGCCCTTAATGGCTTGTATCCCATTTTCCCCAGACCATTCTAATGTGTTGCTCCATGTAAAATTCTAATCCAATTTTCCAACCTCTCTGCAGTGTCTCAGTCTGGTATCATTTTTCACTGCAGTAAACGTGCAAGTCAATGGATACATTACCAACCTCTTTTCTTGAAAAGAAAAACATGAAAGACTGTTGTTTGTGCTGCTGCATCGAAACTGACTTATATAGAAAGCACTTTTAATAAAGAATATATTTCAGAGAGTCAGAGAAGCAATAAGCCATCTTTCAAGCAAGAATTCAAGCTAAATTACTACCGGAATAGAATAGTGAGCTGAAAGAGAATGTTTTAAGAACAAGAAACAGACTCTGCTGATCCTCAGGCAAGGGGGAAATCTGTAGCAAGCAAGCAAGCTAGATACTCCAGAACCACAGATAAATGGTCTTGATAAAAAGGCTAATTCAGCAACATAGCCTTCTGAAAACATATTTTCCTTTTCCATCAGGAATCCTACACTGATCTATTTAGATATGTAGAAACAGTGAATATCCATCCGAGATTTTAGGTGCCCCTACAATAAATAAAACTCAAGATATACAGGCCTTTTGTGGAGATTAGTCTATCTTCAAAAGCCTATCACAGATTAATCTAACTTACATAATGGCCAAAAAAGGATAAGAAAGTATTTTAGAATGTAATAAAAAATGTCCAGTTGATCTTTCTTTTTTTAATAAACTACAAAACTGCAGTTCCTAAAGGAAATCGATTAGACTAAGTGTGAAATATAATTTGGAAAAAAAAAGGAAAGACTACTGTGGAAATGTTTGCACATGTGCAAAGAATCAAAAAATATTAAATTACTAGATGGATTAAATACAGTTTTTCCAAGTCCGACTGTGATAGCAAAAAGTAATTCCAAATGCAGCTTGTTATGCAATCTGAGACAAAGCAGGAATCCAACACAATCTATAGACTGCATAATCAAGTAACACAGGAAAGGTATCACCTTCACCCTAGTGCTCAGTTACCTGTCTCAACCTACCAGCACTACCTAGATCTTACCTAGTCACTAAGCTTAAATCAGCTTTGCTCCACTGCTCAATCTCACTTAGTAGTTGAGCAATGCATACAAAAACACTGGCTTAACTAGTGCTGCAGGCACTGCAATTTATAGACCCGAACAAATCCTTTTAATTAACTTCCCATACAGATGGAACAGAGAAGGCAAGAGGAGATTTCATGTGGTTCTCAATCACTGTGCCTTGTTCTTCCCAAAGGAAGGAATACATTTCTACAGCAGGTACAACCATCATCACAGCTTACAGACAAATCAAGGTAGTGTGAACACAGCATGACCTATAAAACTATAAGTTAAGTACATATGCATTCATGCAGGCTCTAACAAACAAACAAATTCTAGTTTACAAAACTGTAAGCCAAGATACAGACAAATTATTGTATTATGCAACATCATGTACAAGGGACCAGCCAATTCCGATTAGAAATGAGGTTTCGACAAATCATGCAATTCTTTATGTGCACCTTTCATTCACTTTCAGGACCCAAGGTCCTTAGAACATCATATGAAATCCTACTTTTTTTTTTTTAACCATTCATTAAATTCTTACACTAACATAGTACTTCTAGAGTTATAACTGGAAAAATAAATCATAATAATTGAGAGTACTTTAGATGTCATCAACTTGACAACCAGTACTGAAGTTGGGTGAACTGTAAAAGCATCTCATCTCCAACAAATTTGCTTGAACTTTTTGTTCAATTGTGAAAGTTCAAGACATTTTCACAACTTTCTAATCCTTATCATAATTAAGAATATTGATCATAACAGTCTTCTCTACAGTTGCATCAAAAAAAGAATAATGTCATAACACTCTTGGTTTCCAAGTTCACACCTGAATCGATCTTTCAGTGAAGTTCATTTCATTAAGCAACTTCTCGAAATGAAGAGAGTTGCCTTTCTGCTAAGTTTTGTTTAAATAAAAAATTGTATCCTAAAAGATGAGTATTATCGTACTTGCACAGACCTTCAAAACCATAAGAATCTGAAGTATTAACTTTTTAATACTTCTCACCATATGAGAAAAATCTAGCACTGGATCTGGGATATCCCAGAGCACACAATACTTTCCAGCCACAACAGCTTAGTTACTCATAACTCTCATAGAAACTTCATGGAGTAAGGCCTGTGTCCAGTTTCTACAGAAGTATGGCACATCTTTGAAAAACGCGTGTAATATCTGCAATACAGGTGAAAAGGCCCAAAAATACTGCCAAAGTAATAAGTTCTTTGTGCCTAAGATGAAGGATACATTAAAAATGCTTTGATAGATTTGGTGTGTTTTTTTTTTTTAAGAGATGAGAGGTAAGGAAGGGAAGGGAGAAAAATTGGTGTAAGGAGAAACAAAAGGTGAAACAGATGACTGACCCAATTTAGTCAGTGATCTGACACAGAAGTGAAGGAGGTGACTCTGTTTTGCAAAGTTTGCTTTTTTCAGCTGACAAGGATTTATCAGCAGAAGAGCAGTTTTCAGTTGTGGACACAACATCACAAAGAACAAGAAGTACTTACTTAAGAACAATAATTATTGTTCAAATTAATACTTTCGGGGAATCTTCTTCCTCATTTCCATTTTGAAGCATAGGTAGTTCTCTGAAAGTAGAAAATGAAAAGATCATTAGTTTTTATCACAGAATCAGTTAATTTGGAAAAGACCTCTAAGATCAGCAAGTCCAGCTGTAAACCTACCACTGCCAAGTCCACCACTACACCATGTCCTTAAGAGCTACATCTACACATCTTTTGTTTTAAACAAAACCTTACTTTTGGGTTATCAAGGCATGGAGTTACTGCATAATTTCGTGACAGTTGTCTAATTCAGAATGGCAGCACACTACTGAACTAAGTGTTGATTTCCAGTCATTTAACAGAAAAGCAATCAAAAGCTGCACATACCAGACTCTGAAACACCAATAAACTGGCTGTTGAAAAGCTTATTTGTGAACCTGATTTCAAGGGAAGGAATAAAAGTAGGAAAGAAAAATAAATAGGAAACCAATTAAAACAACAATAGTACCGGGAATAGGAGAAAAGAAAAGAAAATGATAAATGCTTCAGATAACTTTTACTGCAATGAGAATCCTGCCAAATAAGTCTTATTTTTGAATGATAATTAAGTGATTTGATATTTCAAAAATAAGCTTCAAAAGCTGTACCATTAAATGAAGAAGGTGAACTGGCAACTCTAAATCTCTCAAAAGCAGCAACAGTGATTTAAAAAAAAAAAAACCCACACCCGAATTCTGTGTCTTCTTTTTCATGTAATAAATTATTTAAAATAATCAGCACCTACAAAGTCAGAGCCCATGAACTTCCACAAATGGAATGCCTGTGGAAAAGAGGGAGACAGCCTATTTTCACTTCCATTTGAGACTGACAGTTTTGGTATACTTCAGTTAAGGCAGCACTCAATGAAAAGGTTATAGCTTTTCCTGTGATAAAGTATCTCAGACACTCAAATAAAAAAAATACAACATTGTTACTCCATGTATAAAAAGCAAAACCAGGGTTTTACCTTTCCAGAAAAAATAAACTAGTTCTTTTATTGTACCTCTCATCAAATCAGTTATACTGCCCACTTCACAAAAATGGAAAGGTGAAGCTTTCAGCTGAAGGTAAGTCAAGAAGCCAGGCAGAATGAAATACAGAGCCCATCTGTTCCAAGAACTACCCCTACAGTGAACCCATTAGAGTATGGTCTAGAACGATAGTTACTTTCACTTTTGAATGAAGCACTATGATGTATCTTCTTACAAGTTCATATTTGCAACTTCATTAACAAGTAGAAGGTAGTATGGAGTGAGTATGTGAGTAAGGCAAAATAGATTTAGACAGATTGGCTCATGCTAAACATGAAGTGGAAACATTTACATTCCATATAATGAAAAGAACTATTATTAAATTCACAAGTTGATTTATTTGTAAGCAATAAAATTGAAAGCAGTACCAAAGGACCTTCCAGTCCTACCAGGCTTGGAAAATCACCACGCTCTACAAAAACTACCCAAAATTTTAAACTGTGGTAACCTAAAGTACATAAAACCACATAGAACAATAAAAAGAATGCAAGAATATCTAGGT
>JAYRBT010000177.1:23229756-23243352 GCA_036023395.1 Myiotriccus ornatus
TCACCTAAAAAATCCAATGCGCAGGCTGGAAGGTGTAAAGACCTTCCCCGGTTCTTCGTTCGCGAAGACTGGCCATTTACATTACACATCACATGCAAGCACAGATGAAGAATTCTCAGATGGGAATACACAGTTTTTTCATCTATAATCACATCTGACCTAACATAAAAATTTTAAAAAATGCCATAACTTAACCTGAGTTCTGGATACACTTCAACACCAGGTGATGA
The DNA here is from genome assembly GCA_036023395.1 of Myiotriccus ornatus. Lineage (NCBI taxonomy): Eukaryota > Metazoa > Chordata > Aves > Passeriformes > Tyrannidae > Myiotriccus > Myiotriccus ornatus. The sequence continues at coordinate 23,229,987 of JAYRBT010000177.1, forward strand.
CAGTTAAACACCATATTAAAAACATTTTCAAGCAATAAGCAGGAAAAGAACTGTCCAAAGAAGCATTACGTATGCTTCCATTTCACAGCACTTATGACTGCAAACAGTTAAAGCTATCACCTTCTTTGACAAGATATGGCTAAGCCAGGTAAAGAAATAATCAATCTCATTGTGGTTGCTTCTGCCAGGGAAGGTAAGAAGTTTAAATTAAATACTACACAATTGTAGGAGACTTCAGGAGAAAAGCCACTACCAAAAGGTTATCAGTCTAAAGATTCCCTGTTTGCTTATGACTTCAAGGAGCCCTTGAATAATACAATGGCAGAAAAATTAACTACACAAGCAGTTCTTTACTGTCCTAGAAGTCAGATCAGTGGCAACTCCCGTAAGAAACAAAAAACTGTACTGGTTAAATATTTGACTTGCAGGTGTGACTGAGTTATATACACTATTTACAAATTTCTCAGCAGAAACCAATAACCTTCATGAACATCCAGGATGTACCTTTGCTGTCTAACACAGTGTAAGCATATTGCAACATTTCATATTGGTGTCATAAGGAAATATATTTAAATGAAAATTTAATGACTGTGGAAAAGCACTTACGTGTTTATATTAGCCATATAAACATGAAGAAAGTCAAAAGGCCTAACTGAAATGAAAGCTGTTCAGTACCTGTACAGACCTTTGAGGTAGCACTGAAATAAACAAGATACAATTCTGCTTATTATTTTTCACACTTATTTTCAAACACAACCATGTAACTGATACCTTGGTTAACATTTCTGATGGGACACTAAACCGTATTTCCATTTACTAGCTCAGATTTTTGAAAACATAAAAAATTAGTCAGATAAATATATAAAAACAAAAAGGCCATCAAGATTAATCATTTATTTTCCTAAAGAATCTGCAGCAAAACACATTTTGTGTGGTTTGAAGGACAGGATGCCATCCAGACGGACCTGGACAAGCTCGAGAAGTGGGCCTGTGGCAATCTGATGAAATTTAATAAGGCCAAGTGCAAGGTGCTGAACCTGAATCAGGGCAACCCTTGTGTCCTGGTTCTGGTCAGGACAGGGTTAATTTTTTTGCAGTAACCCGAAGGGAGCATGGCTAGGACAAGGAGGTTATTCTGTATCACCTCCTGTCATTGCCCAGGTCAGGAAAACAGGACTTTCATTTCTGAGGAGAAGGGGTTCCTTCCAGAAAAGAAAACCTGGTTGATGAAGCCATTCAGTATTGTCTGTTTTTGGGAATGTGTGATTGTCCATGTGAATCATTTCTTTTCTCATACCTTTTGTTATTAATATTGTAGCTGTTACTGTTCCTTTTCTTATCTCGTTGCTGTTTCTAGTAAATTGTTCTTATCTCAACCCATGATCTTTGCCTTTTGTGCCTCCAATTGGAGGGAGGAGGGGGAGCTCCACGTGGTTTGGAGAGTCTTGGTGGGGGCACTGAATCAAGGAGTACCCTTCCTAAACCACAACACCCCGGTATCAGTACAGGCTGGGGATGAACAGATGAAGAACAGCCCTGCTGAGAGGGACTTGGAGGTGGTGGTGAATGAGAAACTGGACGTGAGATGCCAATGTGCACTCACAGCCCAGAAAGCCAAACGTAACCGGGGCGCATCAAAGACAGCGCAGCCAGCAGGATAACGGAGGGGATTCTGTCCCTCTACTCTGCTGTGGTGAGACCTCACTTGGAATACTGTGTCCAACTCTTGGGTCCCCAGCACAGGAAGGACATCAACCTGTTGGAGTCAGTCCAGAGGAGGCCATCAAATGAGTAGAGAGATGGAGCACCTCTCTTATGAGAAAGGCTGAGAGATTTGGGATTGTTCAGCTTGGAAAAGAGAAGGCTCTGGGGTGATCTAACTGTGGTTTTCCCATACTTGAAGGAAGCCTACAAGAAAGATGAAGAGGAACTTTTTACAAGAGCATATAATGATAGAACAAGGGGGAATGCCTTCAAACTGAAAGTGAGTAGGTTTAGATCAGATATTAGGAAGAAATTCTTTACTGTGAGGGTGGTAAGGCATTGGAACAGGTTGCCCAGAGAAGGTGTGCATGCCCCATCTCTGGAAGTGTTCAAGGCCCGGTTGGATGGAGCTCTGAACAACCTGGTGTAGTGAAACGTGTCTTTGTCCATGGCAGGGAGATTGAAACTATGTGATCTTTAAAGTCCCATCCAACCCAAACCATACTATAATTTCATGACATTCAGAATATCATACAGATGCCTTAACCAACATGACCTAAACTTGAATATACGTGAAAATCTATACTATATTGTACCACAGTGAATTTTATATTTGTCTTCCAAAATACATTTTTTTTTTCATAAATCTCCACTTTAAGGAGAGGGCTCTCTACCTAAGAAAGCAGGATACTATTTAACCAAGAGCAAACCCAGAATCAGAAAGGCCAAAGTACTGCACAAAAGATCCCCAAAATCAACAAAGTGGTACAATTTACATTATATTAAAGTTCCAACAAAGACCAGTCTGTGGAGGGGGAAGGGAGCGGGGGGGAGGAGGGGCAGGGAAGTGAATACATGTCACATCAACAAAAACTGCAGATAAAAAACTCACATTTAATCTTTTCCTAAGGACAACTGATGTTGACATAAAAAGTTGAATAAAAGGATATCTTAACCACAGGTGAAACCTGTAACTCTGAACAAACCTACACTGGAAACCTGCATGCAGCTAACTAATCCACTTGGTAGGCATACAAATGTAACAGTTCCCTTCAATACTTGTGAAGAAGGAGCAGGCCTCGCCCAAGTAGCCACAGCATTCAAATACTGAACCTGAGATTAATACAGTTGGACTAGTAGATATATTCACAGTCTGCTTAAGAAAATGTGGCACTAAAAGCATAGTCCTGGAAGGCCTAACTGAAAATATAGTTGCTCACAGAACTGTAACTGTCTCTGCAAAGCAGGGACAGCAGGATCTTATCTCCTTAGGACTTTAGAAAACAGTCGATTTGGAAGTAAACAAAAAAATCAGTGTTCTGTAGAACAGTATTTCGAACTCATTCTGTGGAGAGTCTAGGACAAAAACATCTCCGGTGAAGAGATACCAGTATATCCTGTTATATCTCAACACACGGTTTTATGACGTTTCAGTTATATTTCAGGACTTGGGATATTTCCTATTCTTGGCCCAATAGCTTGAAGCAACCAGACGTGTTCAGGGTGTCTGAGGATAAACTGCAAGTGATTTTTTGCAGACATACAGAGAGGTCTTAAGAGCAAGCAACTGAATAGAGACCATGTTTTCTCAGCTCTTCTGTAGATGCAGAATTCTTAACGTTATCTATGCATGACACTGCAGTATGTTGTACAGGAAAATTAAATAAGCATTTTAAATTACGCTGATCTCTCTTTATCTCACATGTATGCCTAATTCCTTGAGAGACCAACATTTCTGTGCCCTAGTTATACCTACTCCCTCATCCTGTAAGAGCACTATCCATTGTAATCAAGTGAAGAAGGAAAAAAGGGCTTTCTCATATGCATTAGGAGGATCCTGGTACCACTGAAGGAAAAAAATTACATCAGAATAAACCATTAACACCCTGCTAAGGAACACCCTTTGCTCCCTAGAAAGTACACAAAGCACACATCTGCAGATGTCGTTAAAGGGTGGAAGCTGCTGTATTAGCCAAATTGCCACCCATCTTTACAGCCTGGCATGGCAAAGTTTTGAGTACTGATACCTAGCCCAGTGCTACCTCATTGAAATTAAAAGACAAAACTGGTTGCAGAGAGAATATCTAGCAGTTCAATCCGAAATCCAGACTGCTGAATAGGCATCTGCAATGAAGAATAACTCAAGGAGAACATCTTTCAATGACAATGGATGCCTCCAGTGAGCCACATGAGGAAAAAGGTGTAATTCATTAAAAACAACCCAAGCAGTAGACAGATCAAAAAGTCAGATGCTCTACTGCTTAAAAGTCATTGTAAACCCCAGACTCAAGAAAAAGGAAGGGCAGACGCTATCTAAGCATACCAAAGCATAGCACAATACCACAAAGGTGTCTCAGCGAAACCCCAAAAGTAGGGAAAACAATTAATTTATTTATGTTTGTTTGGTTTAGTTTTTCTCCTGTGAACTCAAACGTTGCCCTAAAATAAGGAACAAATGCTTGCCTAGGCAGCTGAGAGGAACGAAAGACATAATATGCCCTGCCATGAATGGTCTTATATCACTGGGGTGGGAGAAAAACAGGAGAGAAAAAGAGTCTATCAACACATCACATATATTAGATGACTGTACACTTGAGATGGAACAGTTACTTTCGCAGTGTGAGTATCCATACTGACCGTCAAACACAGGAAATTATTTAGCAAACACCCAAAGAGACCAGATGCCAGCTAAGTACAGCATATCAGAAACCTGTATATATATTTCAAGTATATTATATATTTTATCATCATAAATAGAGCCACAGAGCTAAAAACAAAAGTCACAGGTAATCTGAAAGCTCATATTTTGACACTTGGTCAACAGAAATCTCCCTAGAGGCAAAGTGTTTAAGGAAGAAATGTTTGTAATTGAATAAACTAATAATTTAAAGAAATAATTAAAAATAAAAAGTTTCATGAACTGTTCAATAAACAGCATATTGGACAAATACTTAAATATTTATTACATACATGCACACAGACACCTCCAAAAAAAATATACTCCAAAAAGCTTAACAAGTTTATTGGTACCCATACAAATGAGACTTACCTTGAAAAGTTACTATGTCACTTGGCAAGTTCTAAACAAATTACAGTGAAGTTCAACATAACTAATATAATAAACTAAGGATGAACATTGGGATTTTATCAGAACAGAATTCCGACTGTTCTTTCAGAAAATCTTTTGTAATAGCAATGCTTTGAAGAAAGAGCCTAACTCACAGCAACCCAAAATTAATGTCTATAAGATATTCACAGCATTGTTCCACAAGCTTCTAAAAAGAGTCTTTAGCTTGCAGAATTAATAATGTCATGGTGATATTCATTGCTATTAACTGTCTCACAAAAGAAATTCTCTAACATTACAGAAAATTATTTCGTCTTATTGCTACAAAGTTATGAAGCAAACATATAATGAAAGACTCCAAAAAGCATTTACATTCAGAATATTGCCACCACAAAGCAACTGTAGCAGCACAAACTTCATCAAATTCTAGAATTACCAACAGCTAAAGTGTTTAATATTTTTTTATATATTATATATTCTGAAAATAAATTATGTAAATTATGCTTTATTGATATCTAATATTTGAAAGAGCTAAGTTAAATGGTTGATTCATTGGAAACTATGCTTTGCTACAGAATCACTACTTGTTTTAGGGGGGATACCTAAAGACTACAGGTTAGCAAACACAAATAAAAAGGCAAAAACCTCAGGAAAAGATCATTCCTCATGTAACATCTCATCCTTCCATAACAAAAAGAAAAAATAAATTTTAAAAATATATTTGTGAGTATATATACATATGTGTGTGTACATATATATATATACATACCCAGCCTGTTATTTAACAGTAGTTCTTTGCTGCACACAACTCTTCTGATTTGAAGACTTTTAGCCAAAAGCCTCCTAAAACAGTTACTAAGCTCCTTGCATCTTAGGACTGCTTCTCTTCCTTTATTTATTCCCCAACTTCACCCTGAAAATGTGGTGGGGGACAGAGGGAGAGGGAAAAGAAGAGGAAGAAACAATAATCATGTGAGGGAACTAGTGTATAATGTTTGGGGGTGGGGGGAGAATCAGAATTGATTGCAACTGATTTAACATATTGTCAGAAAATCACCACGTTAAAATGATGCATTATAAGCTACATAATATGAATTTACATACTTATCATGACAAATGACCAAGAGAGATCACCTATTTTTAAGGCTGACAGATACTTCCGTGTAGAAGCTTCATTTTTCAGTTTATTTTAAGTTACCAAAGGCTTTTCAAGATGACCCTTCTGTGCCAGATGTCCATGTCAAAGTTGAGCTACTTCAATGTTTCCATTGTATGCAAAACATATTTTCCCCTTTCCAAGGAAAGCTACAGAAAACTACATTTTTTCCTCATTACAAAAGGCTATTTTTTCTTTAAAAACTTTAATCACTTGCATGTTTTAAGTTCCACATGCATTTATCTAAGAGACAGCTAAATGCTTACCCTGATATACAAATGATGCTTTTGTCAAGCTCACTGTAATGTTAGTGTCACTGATTTTGTTTTGATATGTTGCAGCTGAACCACCTACATATTCTGTCTGTACTGATTCCATGCCAATATAAGCTTCTAGGAGCTAAACATCCATAGTTGTATTATCACAGGATAATACAGGTTGGAAGGGACCTCCACATATTCCCTAGTCTAACCTCCTGCTCAAAGTCAGCTATGAGATCCAAACAGGTTGCTGAGCTCTACTCATTTGGGTCCTGAAAACCTCACAACTTCTCAGGGCAACCTCTTACACAGCTTGACTACATCCACGAAGAGAAAGTTTTTCCTTATATCCAGTCTGAACCTTCTTTATTTCAATTTATGAACACTCTCATGTCCTCCCACCACACATCTCAGTAAAGAACCTGACTCCACCTTCTCAGTGATGTCGTCAAAAACACCAACAGGTTGCTGTTAGATCCCACTGAAGCCATCTCTTCTCCAGCCATCTCTCTCAGCCTCTCCTTACAGGCCAAGTGTTACAGCTCTCTAATTATCTTGGTAGCCCTCCACCACCTTCACTTCTCTTTATCAATGTCTTTCCTGTATTGAGAGTCACAAAAGTGGCCAAAGTACTCTAGCAATCTAATGAGCACCAAATAGAGAGGGATAACCACTTCCCTCCATCTACTGGCTATATTCCTTCCAACAGAGTCCAGGATGTTGTTGCCCTTCTTTTCTTTAGGCTGCGAGTCAGGGTTGTTCAGCTTGAGGAAGAGAAGAGAAGGCTCCTGTGAAACCTTACAGTTTATGACAAGTGCATGTAGTGATAGGACAAGGGGGATGTCCTTCAGTTGAAAGAGGGAGGTTTAGAAAAGATATTACAAAGACATTTTTTACTGTGAGAGTGGCGAAACACTGGAGCAGGTTGCCCAAAGAGGTAGTAGATACCCCATCCCTGGATGTGCTCAAGACCAGGCTAGATGGGCTTTGAGCAACCTGTTTTAGTGAAAGGTGTCCCTGCCCATGGCAGGTAGGTTGGAACTAAACGATCTTTAACATCACTTCCAACTCAAACCATTCCATAATTCTGCAGCAATATGCTGCTGCTGACCCATGCTCAGAGTGCTGTCTACCAGGACTCCAGGTTTCTCCAGCAGAGCTGCTTGCCAGCCTGTATCACTGCAAGGTGCTCTTCTTTCCCAGGTGTAGGACTCAGCATTTATTCTTGAATAAAGCTCCAGATGGGCCTTGTGTTCACAGTGACAAAGTCCCTCTTAGTGCATCCTCAGGCATATTAACTACTCCCCCCAATCTGATTTCATCTGCAAGCACAAGAGTACACTGTATCACCTTCGCAGGACAAATCCCAGCAGTACCCTCCTTGTTCCTAACCTCCCTATATAGCACTTATTTCTGAGTCCATTCATCCAACCAGTCTTTTACTCATCTAGTTCTTCATCCACTCAACCTATAATGTCCAAATCTGGATTAAAAAATATTGTTGGAGACACAGTTGAAAGTCTTGCTAAAGTCAAGTTAAATTAAATCCACTGTTCTTCCCTCATTCAAACATTCAAACATTTTACTATAGAAGGCAATCGGCCTAGTCATTCATGATTTACATTTGATAATCCCATGCCTACTGTTCCTATTCATTTCCTTCTTCTTGTGCCCAGAAATGTGTTCCAAAAACACCCATGCCCTTATTTTCCCAGGGGCAAAAAGGAAGCTAGCTAGCTTTGTAGCTCTTTGGACTGTATTCTGGACTTTTTTGAAAGGTGCAACAAACGCCTTTGTTCAGCCACTGGGAGGGTCTTCCGGTATCCAAGACATTTCAAAGATGAGGGGGTAGGACCTCACTGTGACCCTGGCCAGCTCTATCAACATCCTCAGTCACAGTCCATCTGGCCACATGCGCTTGTACGACTTGAGTTCTCTCAGTAATTCCCGACTGAACCTTCAGCCACTGCTGGTAGCCGATCTCCTCAAACCCTGCTACTAAGCACAGAGGCCTGGGAGACCTTGCTGGTGAAGACTCACTAAGAAACAGAGGGCACTGAGTACCTCAGCCTTATCCGTGTCCACTGTCACAAAATGACAAATCACATTCGAAAAGATGCTCATATTTCACTTGTCCTGCTTTTTACTACTGAAGTACTAGAAGAAACTCTTCTTGTTGCCCTTGACCTCCCTTGCAAGTGTCATCTCTAGGTAAGCATTGGCTCCCTTGATGTTATCCCTACATACTAGGACAATTTTTCTAAATTTCTCCTTTGTAGTCTGTCCCTGCTGCCACTGCTTGCACATCCCACTTTTGCACTGCAACTCAGACATGAGTTCCCCGTTAAGCCAAGCTTGTCTCTTGATAGGCCTGCTTGTTTTCCTGACTATCAGGATGGATCACTGGAATCTAAATTTATTCTTGGTGAATCCCTGCTGGATCCAGCAAGTATGAAAAGGTGAGCCATCCATGTGAACAAAACGGTGGAAAAGAGAGGAACCAATAGAATCTGACTGAAGAAAGAACTGCAATGTGGGAAAAAGCTGGTACAGCTGACACGGTGAACATAATCTTGAATTTAGGATACAGACCAAGTTTGAGATTGGTAAGAAGACAGGTAGGAAAGGAAAAAACAAATTCAAATGGAGCCAGTGGAAAAGCAGAATATAGAGAGTACAGATCCTAGTTATGATGGAGAACGGAATGGTGAAACTGAGGATAGTGGATGGAAACCTGAAACGAGCAGTCAGAAGTGTGAATAGCTGGAAAGGAAAGAAGACTGAGATAAATAATTTATTAGGTAAAATCTCCCTGCACAGTAGTTCTGGATCTCAGACAAGCAGCCCTTTAGCAACAAACTGTTTACATTGCAAAAATAGGACTGTGACAAAAATTTCAGAATAGGGCAAAAAAGATTGGGACAGGAAGATATCACACAAGGAATAAGCAGAAAAATCAGTATCCAACAGAATATGCTCACTGGAATAGAACTGAAGATTCCAGTTTTATCACTACTTTGAAACACCTAAAAATCTCAGAAAACCATTCACAAATGACATCATTTGGACCACAGATGAATTACAAATTACTAGCATCACATTCTCTGCTAGCTCAAGTGGTAAAAGTCTCATGGCAAAATATACAAACTTCAGCATTTCTAAAGACTTATATGCTATATTGCATATTAGTCTTATATATGCAATCCCACACAACAAAAGGTTTCCCCCTGTCCATCAGGGTTGCTATCTTTTTTTTTTTTTAATCTAGCGTGTTGAACATTTTGTTTATGTGCAAAGAATTTTATTGGTTTTTTTTTAAAACAGGTATCAAAAATATAACCTTCCATTTAAAAAAAATATAGTCACATCACAAAAATTAAACATTATTTGGTCTTGTTCTCTGCGCCCTTGTGCCCAAGATACTCCTGCTATGATCCTGAACAAAATGTTGAAGAAAATTTAAATAACAACACTATATGATATAAGTGCCAGATGCACTGCAAATGCTGGCATGTTTGCAGGAAAAGAGAGGGTATTAATATTGTCCTGGAGAATTGTATTTTTTCCTCTCCTATCTTGAACACAAATCATCTTTAAAAGAAAAAGAGCAAAATATATATTTAAAAAAATTCAACAAACTTTTAATGACCAATCCATTCTTCATCAAAATTATGGACTTAATAGTTTGGGGTTAACGTTGCAACAGATCTAAGTATTTATATTTGCATTCTAAATCAACGTACACCATACTACAAATGAAGCAGTGAGGTCTTTTCTAGATATGGACTCATGGATCCCTGTTGAAGGGTCCATTACAAACAACAAAGAAAAGCCAGGTCATTATTAGTAAATTATACCTTTAAGGGAAAACATCATAGAACACACAAATCATTAAAACATTGATAGATTATTTTGAAAAATCATATCATAAAGGCCCTAAATTGGACATTCAATGTGAAGGAACATATTATATATCTCCAAGGACTTCTGTGAAAATATTACTAGTGAAACATGCCAGCACTAGAGACTGAAGGTAATGAAACAGCAAAAGAGGAAATTAAGATAGTACAGCATGAACAGCACATAACCAAATAGTAAGGCCACACGTATTTGATACCAAGAAAAAGGATTCAATATTGAATACTGAACACAATCTATGCCATTCTATGCTATATAGAAGAAGAAACATTGTAGGGAAAAGTGTAACATTTAACCCTGCATTTACAGGCCAAATTACAGTTCTTACAAGAATCTCTAATTTTGGCATTTCGTGATTTATGAGAGCTTGACCTTGCAACTTCAAAGCTCTCTGAATACAGTTTTTGTTTCACAATAGCAAAACATACACTATTTCCCTAAAAAACACACACATCACTTCACTTGCAGATTACATTCATATACAAGACATGCATATTAATGCAATCATACATAGCAAGTATCATCTACATTTGTTTTCCTTATTGTATTAGTAGCATATTCTATGACCAAACAACAAGCTTTTGAACGAGTCCAGAAAAGAATTGTCACATTTTGCTTTGACACTAGCTCCCCCTCCAGACCAGCCTAAGACTATAGTAATGACTTCTTAGTTTCATTCTGGTTCTGCAACAATATATAAATACTCAAATCCAAACCTTCTTCATTTTTATCCACTTAAATGTCAATTAACAGACTGATCAGATAAACTATATATAAAATTATCTTTTTTTTTTTTTTTTTACTGTACATAGATTCCAAGCCTGGAAAAACCATTTGCTTTAGAAAAGATCTGACAGATAAAGCACCAATTCCATACAGACACAGAAAGACAGTAAAGGACCAAAAATACAATTTTTACACTATGAATTGTGTGCAATATTTGTAATATGTAAACATTCAATTACACAATCAAGTTTCTATTTGCAGTCCCAATAAAGTGATCACAAACCACAAACGCCAAACCAAAAGGAAGCCCCTACATGGTTTAGTACTACTAATTCACTTAAGGTGAATCAGCTCCATTTCTACTTCAGCAAGTATAGCTAACATTTTTCTTGTTCTCATGTTATCTAGAATTAGTATTTTTTCAGTTGTTCAGCCAATGAGACTGTCAACATTTTAAACAAATGAAGACACAAGACTAAAAGGTAAAGAAAGCTACAACTTCCAACTGACCTCCTGTATTTCCCAATTGTCAAATGTCCTGGCAGCTACATCACTAAAAGAGTGAATTTGCCTGATTCAACACTCCAAGTTGATTGCTGCCTTTCCCTCACTGTTGAACTGCTCGCTCAGAAAATATGAATAATTAATTATACTTTCTACTCTGAAAAACGTTGTCTTATTACATGTTGTTGGGCAAGTATGCAAACTTTGCAATATGCCAGTCTGCCAGTATAAGGTACATATACATATGAAACCCTAATAAGTATCAATAAAAACTTGGCAGTAAGCACACCTGCAAGAACCGGAGAAACAGACACTACTGGAAATACATCAAAGCATAGTCACCAACTCCCAATAACTAGTTTTCTTTAATAATGGAAGGAATTGAAACAGAATCATCTGTAAAACCACCCCAAGCACCAGCAGCACAGTCAATGTTGGCCATTTACTTGATTCTGCAGTTCAGACTTTTCTAAAGTTTTTGACAATTTATAGTGGAGAATTACTTGGAAAAAGAAACAAGATTAATACTATAAAACTAAACCTTTTCATGCTTAAACACCCTTTCAGAAGTATTTACTCCATTAGCTTTCAGGCCTAGACATTAAGATACTGCATTTCGGGGTAGAAAGAGTATATGTGTATATATGTAACATGTATACTGAAACATAGACTTTTCAGCTGCTGTGTATGTTTCAGTACGCAAACATATGCAAACAAATAAAAAGGCACTAAGCGCTAATGCAATATCACAGGTGAGGAATGTTCTGAGCGCTAATGCAATATCACAGGTGAGGAATGTTCTGAACACATGGCTGCTTTCACATCCACGTACTCACAGCATGTGGATCTCGGTGTACCATGTGTGCATTGAGGACACAAGGACAGCAGGTACTGCCCCGAGGAAGTTAGTCTTTCAACAAGCAATTTTTCAGCTGATGTCTTTGCCTATAGGCTTCTTGGTACAACCCGCACCACGGCATTATAATTCCTGTCTATTCTTATACCCTCAACCACAAGCTTCTGAAAGCAGAGGGTCGCAGCCTGGTCTTTGGAGAGCATCATGAAGAATACAGTGGGTGCACACTTGCACACGCGAGTGAAAGACCTGAGCATACCTCAAGCACAAACCCGCCTAGAGCTAAAATCGCCAATGCCTTATCAATGACAAAAGCAGTTAATTGTGCCGAAATACGGTAAAGGTCGCCGCGGGAAAAGCCCCAAGCAACAACCGATGGCTCTCCATCCTTGTCACACAAGCACTTCCTCCAGCTACCAAGCGGCCCTAGAGTGTGAGGTCCGTCCACAAAGTCCATGTTTCCCGTTTAGTTCTCTCTGCCAAAGCCAGGCGTCCCCCCGGGGGACCGCAGTTCCCGGGACAAGGAAAGTTGGAGGCCGCCCCCCGCGCCCTGCGGCCGCGGCGCACGGGACGGCGGCGGCCGCGCCGCCCGAACCGCGCCGCCCGAACCGCGCCGCCCGCGCCCGCCCCGAGGCAACGCCGGCGCCCGGGGCTAGCACGCATCCCCCTCCCGGGCCCTGCCCGGCCCCGCTGCCCACGGTGATGCCCCGGCCGCCCGCCGAGCCCCGGCCTCCCCTTCCTCCGCCGCGCTCTCCGGCGGCTCCAGGCCCCACCAGCGACCCTCAGCTGCGGGAGCCCACGGGGACCCCGGCATACGGCAGGGACCAGCCCCTTCCCCGCCATCATCACCCCGGCGGCGGCGCCGGTTGCTGAGCAGCGCCGGAGTCGCAAAAGCGACGGCGCCAGGCCCGGGGGAGGGATGGGGAGCGCTGCCCGGAGCAGCCCCGTCTCGCCTCGGTACCCGCTTCCCCGCCGCCGCGGCTCCCGCTCAGCCCCCGCATCCCCTTACCCGAGTGCCGGCGCCGCCGGCGGAGCCCGCGCTGCCGCTGCCGAGGGTGCCGGGCGTGGGGAGACGGCGGGGCGGGCGGGGGGAGCGGCGGGGCGGGCGGGGGCGCCGGGCGGGGAGGAGACGGAAGCAGGAACCCGCCGGCGCGGAGCGGAGCGGGCGGCGGGGC
>JAYRBT010000177.1:23243494-23321835 GCA_036023395.1 Myiotriccus ornatus
TAGCAGCCTATGGGAGCGCGAGCCGGGCCCCGCTGCTGCGGGCGCGCCCCCGTCGCGGAGCGCCCGAGCGCGCATGCGCGCCCCGGAGCTGCCGCGGCCGCTCCTCCGGCCCCCCCGGCGCCTCCTCCCGCGAACCGCCCGTCCCGGGAGCGTCCCTGCACCGGGCTGCCCCGGCGGGAGCCCGCGGGACGGGGCAGCCCGGCGATGGGTGCGAGTGAGTGGGAAGCAGCGCCGGGCTGAACCGCCGCTGCGGTCCTTCCCCCTGCGGGGGAGCGCGGAGGGGATGGGGCGCTGGGGGGGTCGTTGCGGGGCTCCCCTGATCTGCGGTTTGGGCCCTCCGCGGAGACGTCCCTGCCCCGGGGCCGCGTTATTCCCGGCAGCGGTGCCGTGCCGGCGGGCAGGGCCGGCCGCAGCCGCCTGAGCTCGGCGACACCGCCCGGAGCCCCGGGCAGCGCTGCTGCCGCAACAGGCTGGTCCCCGCCCGCAGCGCCGGTGCATCGAGCCCGGAGAAGGGGCTCGGTATGGCTCGGTGTTCTTAATCTGAAGATCCCTACAAAGGACAGAAATCTCACCAAAAATTGTGCTGTGAGAGTAAAAGAAGTTCTCTCTGCCTGCTGGGTGACAGCAGGACTTGGGAGAGGCCCGCTCTAAGCACCCCGGACTGACTGCTACTTGAGCACATACAACTTGTTTTGCTTCTGTGGCTTACCAAAACCCTTCCTGAAAGAGCACATAAAGAGGTAAATTCGGGTAGACGCAGAATTTCACGGCATTTAATGTAACTATCATCTCCTAAACATTCACCTGGGAAAGCTACATACATTTCCAAAGTTTGTAATGGGAATGTTTCAGCGTGCTTGGCAGATAAAATGGCAGAGATGGGAATAGCACGTGCAGTGGGAATTGCGGTAGGAGTATGTTTCAGGATGCAGTGATTTCTATGAAAGCCAGAGATGGTAAGGATGGATGTTTTGTAACTAGCACATCCTTCTTGCACCCCCTTCTAGGCTCAGAAGAGCTGTCTTGCATATTGGTGCTCTGTCATGTATTTGTTCACACATGTCATCTCTGGTTTGTTCCACAAGCTCTCTTCTTGTTTTTTGTTTTGTTTCATTTTCCCCAGAACTAGTAAACATTCACAAAGATGTTTGTAAGGTCTCTGCAAGTGTGTCTTGGTTTTTCTCTTTTGACTTCATATGTTAGGGGTCAGCTGTGTACTAACATGGAGCTTGGGGCACAACTGCTGCCAGCACTGTCTGGGGAACAGGAAGAAGAATTATAATATTCTGTGCCAATAGCAACCTTCCAGAGAGATCTGGAAATGCAAAAATAATTAGTTCATCTTTTTTCCCTAAGGTTTCAATTCCTAACTGACAATACTACAGATTGGTTTAGAAATTGAGATCATAAGCAGATTGCCAATGGTTGTCAAGAATTGGGTTGCAGTTGCTAGCTCCTATTACTGTGACAGTTGTTGTACCTACTACCAATTATATTGCCTACAAATTTAGCTGAGGATTTGGATTTCATAAACGCAGTTCCAAAAGTCAAAAGCATTTTAAAAGTCTAGGTGCATGCATAAGAGCCAAAACTGTGTGCAGGTAAGGGAAGGAAGCCCCTACCCTGGAAACATTCAACATCAGGTTGAACATGTCTGGTTGAAGATGTCCAGGGGGTTTGGATTAGATGACCTTTAAAGGTCCCTTCCAACACAAATCATTCTATGATCGTAAGATGTGTCAAGATGATCCAGAAGCTAAGGCACAGCTCTCCAAATTATACATTTAACTGCATGTTGGCTTTTCTTGGAGGATGTCACCTAAAGAAAGATGCTAAAAGAAAATAAAATATTTGCGGGAGACATTTGAAAACTGGAGATCTTCTGATGGGTCTTTCCTGTTTAGCAGGAAAATACTGTTTTATAGACATGTCTGACTACTAACCCACAAAATATTAAGGTCTTTTCAGTGCAAACAGTTCTTAGATAGAGTGTTTTCAAACTGAAAAAAATCAGGCCAAAATAAATGGGCTATGTCATTAGTACACTTGTGATTTCAGTTGTACTTACTATGGTGTGAAATTAAATGCATTTCAAGTGATTGCTTAATGCAATGAGGAAACTACTGCTGGTTTACTCGCTTTCAAGCTCATGGTAGTCTGTGCTATAGGCACAGACTTCTTTGACTATCTTAAATCAAAGAAAATGACACAGTACTAGGCTTAGTATCCACTGGAGATACCAGTGGATGAAATGTGATCAATCTGCACATAACTTGTACGGTTATGTGTTATTTTTATTTGTATTCTAGTTCTAACCATGCTATAGCAGCTACTGCTATCAGCCTTATTTTTATTTTGAGGAATTGTTGACCTGAGCAGTGCTAAGCCATGACATAATGGGAGAAAGAAAATTAAATTACTACGGAGAAAGATGGAAAGCTACTGAGGAAAGTGCTGTTATAGAGCACTAACTTGTTACAGATGCTGAACACACCAGGTATATACATTTAAAAGTACATTTCCCAAATCAGACTAAAAGGCCAGTAGCTAATTTTATTTTAACCACAAAAAGCTCATTGTTAGGTATAGAACCCCACTTATGACTCCAACAACTCTTTCATCATGTGACAAAGGGTCAGTCATGTTGATGCTCTGAAACCCTCGAGAATATGGGACATTTTTTCACTACTATGGTTAGGAAATCAATTATCTTAAACAGTTTTAAGGTGGAAGATTCTAGTTTTAGTTGTGCAATGTGCGTTTTCTAATGCTTAATCTTACAACCTAATGAATCACTTTACCTGATACAGACTCAAGATCTGCTGGAGTCAGCTAATTTTTCTGAATTGGCAAGAGGGTGGTAGCACTTTTACAAAGCAGGTGGAATCTCAGCGGGGCAACTCTAGTTTCTCTTTGATGAGACGTCCTGCCACCTGTCTCAGAAGTTTCTCTGAGTAGCAACTTGAGTTAAAAATAAATGTAAAGGTAGTTTACGTTTTCCCTCAAATACATGAATACATACTGAAGTCCACACTTAAACCTCACTGTAAATAAAATTCTATTTTTGTGAATTTTTTCTTTCTCTATCCAATGCTAGCTGTCTCCTGTTCTCCACTATCTCTGAACCCCACAGCCACAAAGCAGTCTTAATGGATACCAACAACTCCCCCAACAATACCTGACTTCTTAAATCCTTATCCCTTTATATGAAATGTATCCTCATCCCAGTTGTATAGTTGTCTCAAAAACTTTAGAAGCAAATTCAGATTTTGCTATCATAGTAGTAAAAGTAAGCTTGAAAGGAAGAACCTCCAGAGCTGGAAAGCATGTTAAAAAATGCTTCTCAAATTAATTTGGGGGGTTTTATTAGGCATCACTTTTGGGGTGTGGTTACCTTAGGTTTTCTGAACACTTTTTATTTATTGCAGTATAACTGTACCTTGGAAATACTTCACTTGTAAAGATACCCAGTTCTCCAGGTGATGCCAGAGTTAAACCACACACTTATCTGAATCCCTCCATGTGCAGCTCGGTGCTGCAAACTGGCTTTACTTCACGCCAGCTATTCTATATTATCTGTTGCAGACCACTGTAAAATGGTAGGACTCAAGTACCATTAAAACTGAAATCAGAACAGGAGGGGGTTACAGGCATTTTTTTCTGTGCTGACCACAAAGAACAATACAGTTTCTAGCATATTTTATCCAAGCTTTATTTTGTCATATGAAGTAGGAATGAGGCATGGGTAGAAACAGCTCAAGCTCTGTATATTTAAGAAACAAATGAAGAAATTATACTTGAAAAAATGTAATTGGAGTGGGAGGGTGTTACGCCTTTGTCCTTCTTAAATATAGACTGTATATACCGGGGAGGAGGAAGAGTTGGGAAAGAGTACAAACTTCTAAATCAGTTAATTTAACCTTCATATAGAAGTCAACAAGTTATGAGTACCCAGACACTGTAACATTCAGGAAACTGCAGAAATGCAACCATAACATAAGAATTCCAGAAAACATATCACAAGGGTTAAAGGAAATTCAAGACACAATCAGCGGGGAGATTACAGAAATTGCCAATGTTAAATAAACCTTTTTTTTAAAAAATGCCTAAGAATATTACCAATCTTTTAATACAAAACCAAATTTCTTAAATTTTAGGGAGTGTTTTAAAGGGTCCATCAAATGTTTCTTTTCTAGCTCTCAGTGTTTTTCCTGCTTTTTCCAATTACTTGAAATCTGATCTTGTACTTGCTAAGTCTCAGTTTCAGGTAGAGTAGAACTGCAAATAATTGAAAAATCCACAAGCTAGTAATGTTATAAGTAACTTTTTAAAGCATTTTAACTAAGACTTACATCTGTGTCCATTAAAGGGTATCAAGAAAACCTGTAATTATTTCTCGTTTTCCAGGAAATGCCAGCAGGTACAGCCAGTCACTGCAAGTGACTAGTGCAATGCAATACAACGTAATGGTTCCTCCTCCATGGAAAACAAAACAAAACAAAATTTTCTGAGTAACTGAGATGTATTACTGTTACAAGATGTAAGATAGCGCTTCAGCATAACATACAGAAGTAGCTGCAGCTGCAGAGCAGCTTAAAAAACTTTTCTGACCCATTTATCAAAATACTTTCAGTTTCCAGCTTAAAGCAGGTGAAACCATAACAAATATTGCACAAGGACTGTTTATCTGTAGCCAAAGCATTTGAATAAAGTGTTTATATAAATCAGGGCAAACTTATTTTCTCTTGACACTTCTGCTGTTATAATGTTTCACTTTGAATTCTGGCGGGGTTTGATGTGGCATACCAGTTTGTTTCTGTCCGCACTGGTTTTACTGCAAGCAAAAGCTTAAAGATCAGAAGGAACAAAATGCAAACACTATTAAAATGTGCGGGGTGGGTCATGTAATCAAAAAATCGCATTCTGGATGTTCATTAAACATCAAAGATGCCTGTAGGTATGTGAAAAATATAGCTGCACTGTGGTATCTCTTCTGGGGGAATGAGGCAGGAACGGCTTTACTACAACAGCAGCAGTCTGTACGTCTCAGCAGAACAGAGATGATGCCTTCATAATATTGGAAAGACAGTAAAGTAAATGCAAAGACAAAAGGATCTTCTCCAAGTATTTTTTTTTTTAATAATTGAGCCACAAGTAGTACAGCTGTGTAAACATAGTCATTTGTCCCTGCAGAGAAGTAAAAAACAAATTATCCAAAAATTGTGATTTGGATTATCCAAAACTATTCACAATGAACGTTGCTTCAACATTAAAATCCAACAGTGCAATTTGCATTACAAGCTGAATGAGCTTCAATGTGGACACTGTCACATGAAGTTAGCCCAGCACTTCCCACTTGAAGATCCATTTTAGTTGCTGACAGTAGAAGTACTTAATTTCACAAACTGTCAGCCATTTGGACCAGCATTTCCAAATCTCTGTCCCTTTTCCTTCAAGTGCCTTGAGTTCTGGAGTAAGAGTTTCAAATTTTTCAGGATTATACTGGTGAAGAGAGTGTGCTTTTCCTGTAAAAAATCTACTCATATTTAGCCAGAGTATTTTCATAAGGAGAAAGAGGAGGATATGACTTTAAAAATCAGATTTTTCACACCCTCAGAACTGCCATATAAACAAATTTAGTTTTGCAACTATCTTTTCTAATCAAATTTCCCAAAGATGCTACATGTATCAAATATGGTCTACTCTTTCAGTAGGACCTAATCAGAAACTGAATTTCTGGTATAGCTGTATACTGGAGACAAAAAGACAGACGAAAGTCATCTTATTCCTGGAGAAGCTAAGACATTTTTACAGTCAGACAAACTCATCACTTTTTCCACTGTAAAATACTAGAAGAGACAGGATTTCTAGAGCTGAGCAATAAATACAAACCTCTAAATATGTTAATATGGTATTACTAAGATGTTAATTGCTACAATATTTGAAGTTCGTTTTATCATAAGGAAGCTATCACAAGGAAACATATCCTTCAAAATTATTTTATCATAACTGAATGCATGACACCCAGAAGGGTGCTGGCATCCACATTATTTTCATAGTATGTTACAGGTGTATTGATTCTTTCTTCTGGATGCTATTTCCCTCTGTGAAGGAGATCCACTTGTTCATCATCAATACATTTTTACATGAGAATTTCCTAGCTTTACTCAGCTCCTGTTTCTACCACAAGAGGGAATGGGAACGTGGTAATTTTTATTGAACCCTTGACTGTTCAACAATGTTTCTTCAGGGTAGTGTTTGGTTTGTATATACTCATAGGGAAATAAATAAAGCTACTAAGTTGCCAGTGTGTTTGTACACCGTGTTACTCTCTTTTTAGATCCCGGCCCTTGAATTTGGGATCCTTGCTAATTTGCTGTAATTTATTCCAGATTGATCATATATCTTTGCACTGGACTGTGCATTAAATTTCTTACTTGTTAATTTGCTTCCTCTCTCAGATGAAGTTGCCTACCCCAACAAATTTGTGTAAATACATTTATCATTTCTAGTAGGATTTTCGATATTGCGATTTAACGATAGCATTATCAGATAATTTCTAGGTATTCATGAAGAACAAGAACCTATCTGAGAGCCCCATCTGTGTGCTCACAGAGGTGTGGCGGCTCCATTAGCTTTCCAAACAATGGATTTCCTGTAAAGGTAAACTTACACTCAAGAACGGCCAGATCTGGTTTACAGCCTGAAATAGAAATGTGGAACATTTTATCTGTGGTTTATAGAGAAAATACTATCGCCTTTTCAAATAATAACCCTAGCTGTCCTCTTTGTCAGCATTGCCTTTGCAAGAGGTTTACGCATACACTTTCAAAGAACAAGCAGCCATATCAAAGATCTGCTGGAGAAAGACAGTTTGTAGCCCTTGCCCAGCATGTCACATGAAACTCTGTTGAGTTTCTGACATAAATACTTCTGTAAACTGAAACCAGGAAAGACAAACACATTTTATTCAATTAAGCTTTCATTAAACTATTAGATTCAATTATTTTATTTTTCTTCTGACTAATGTATGTGAATTTATTATTACATCAGTAGCTGTAATTGAAATAGTTCTTAAATGTCCCAAGGGTATTTCATTGTTGTTGTGTTTATCGGTATTTGGCGCAAATGGAAAAACAGCTAATAAGCAAGCAAAATCAATTTATCGGTGCAATTTACTTATCAACCCATTCTCAAGTCACATGTCCCACATGTAACTTGAAAGACCAGTTTTTCCTTCCATTATCAAGTACATTAAGAAAAAGGATCTACCTCTTAGCAAGTGCCAGATAAACCAGATACTGTACCCTACCTGGAAATTTAAAAGTTATATTCAGGGCCTTCAGTTCAATTTCATTCCCATCTCTAGCAGCATCAGCACAAAATAAATAAGTATAAAGCATGACTTTTTATCTCATAAAATAAAATAAATTCCCCACAGTCATAAGTATCTACCAGGAAAGAAATACAGCCTTCACTTCTACCTGCCCCTCTCCTGCAATTGAGGCAAAACATCTACTTGCAGCTCTGGAAAAAAGGGTCTTGCTACAGTGATAGATGTATTCAAGACTTTATTTCTAACTTAATAAATTGCATTATCCCTTGGGAAAAAGTCTTCCAGATGGTTAAAAACATACCAGGCTCTTTGCTGGGAATGAAAGGCTGTAGGGAACGAAGGGCTGTCATGAGCAAGCTACTCTGGTGCCCATCTGTGTTGTTTCTCCTCCAAATGCCAAGGTTGTTTAAGGTTTCGCTTCTAACATCCAGCATTCCCACATGGTGGCAGTTCCCGTAGTGTCCCACTGTAACCAGAAAGCTCCCAGCCAGTGAAAAGAAACAAAGCTTTTGTCAGTAATACTCAGGTCCACTGCACTGTTACCAGGTTTCAAAACTGGCTATCTCCTTTCTTAGTTTTCTCTGGATTCTTTTGATAATCAATTAGTTCTGACTTTGAAGAAGAAAAAGTATATTTAGAAAAGCCAAATTGTTAAGACTTCTCTCGTAATTTTGAAAAATGTTATGTTGCATAATAGGAGGGATTGACTTTTATTGCTAACCTTTCACCTTTCTTGAATTCAAGTGATGACTTCAGAGCATCTCTAACCATCAGCCAGCAGTGTTAGACACTGGTAATACACAATTAGTCTTTCTGAAAAGTCTGATAGTTCTTAGATTAAGTATTCAACCATTGTTTAAGGTGGCCTTCTCTCCTGAAAGTTGTGCCAGATAAAGCTGACTTGCTGCAATGCCTTTCAGCAACATAAAAAGCAGCAGAGGTTAGGACCTGGTTTGGCTACTGAAGTAGTGTTTATTTGCACTACTATTAACTACTGTATGCAAGTCTTTTCCAGTTCTGAAGTAAAACTGGGATATGAAGTTGGCACATATATGAGATTAAAATTCATTTGAACTAAAATGATAGCACAAAACTTGAATTTGCACAGGAAATATAGAGAGAAGTGCTTTACTCATTTGAGATTTATGCCCAAAAGCATGCAGTGGGTAAATGAGGTTTTCTTCTTCATGAGGGCTCAAAATGGGTGAGCCTCTTTTTGTGATTTTCTCTTCCCTTGTATGCTGCAGATTGTAGGTAGGCTGAACTAGGAACACATATATAACCTACCTAGTCTTATCTTAACAAAGGTAAATCAAAATTCTTTTCCAATTCCACCTAATTGAATTTACCTTTGCAGGGTGGCCACAGAACAGCTGATAAGTGGCAACATATTTTACACTACCCTCTGTCATTGCTAGTGCAGCACAGCAATCCTATAAAGCCTACATGGTCTATATTTACATCGTGTTCAAATAAGACTTGCTATTTGTTTGAACTCTAAGAGTTGCCTCCAGAGAAGGGTTGAAGACAGCTTAGCTCCTCTGTCATTGGAGACATCAAGGATGAAAAGTCCACATAATCTTTTACAAACATATTTTAACACAAATTATTATTTCCTTTTGATGTTTCTATTTCCTCTTGATCCTACAGCCAAGTTCATATTTGATGACAGAAATAGGAGTGCCATGAGAGAGAACTGGTAAAAACTGACATATGTAGATGCAGCTTAACCACTAAGAAGTCAAAAGCATGTTAATGGCAGCACAGATCTTGGAGCAGCAAGATTTATATAGCAGGTTTTAATCATTCAGGGGTTCCTCTATGGGCATATAGTCACAATCCAGGATGCCTTCAAACCTGTAATAATCCTACAAGCATTTTTTTTCACACTTTTGTAACTCAAAACTTTACATAGATAAAATAACGTAATTAGAGAATTAATTAATAAAGTATATTGTTATGAAGTACATATGCATGTATTTCTACTTACTGAAAACATATCAATGTGTCAAAACCCAAAAATTATTTGGATGCATAAGCAACTAAGGAGTATTTTCTAAAGGCAGAATCTTAGAAGGTGCAGCAACTCTTGGTAAGAAATGCATGTGTGCATTGGACTGACGTTATATTCTGCACATCCAGGGAAAGCAAAGCAAATTCTGTTCCCACCTAAACAAACGATGCAGGTCATGTCTCATCTGCCAATGACTTCTCTGAGTTCTGTGCAACAATCAGCCATACCTCACTTGCATCATCAATACAATTATAAGAATATGTATAAAGCCTTTCGCCATTTCATCCCTTGAAATGGTAGAGCTGTTCTCATTAATATCTTTCTAAATGTTCTGAATCAGAATATGCACATGTAAAAGAACATTTTAAATCTCTCATGTAATAGTTTGAAATGTTTCAAAACATCCACTGACATGGACAAAATAGCTACTGTTGCCAGAAATGATTACTGGTCATTAGTGGAAAGAAACTTTCATGCTATTCTGTTACTATAAGTGTCCATAGTCTCCTTCTGACAAGAATAAGAAATATGTGAAGTGGCTGAAAGATAAACATGTGAAGTGGCTCTTGCTGGTTTTATGGGATAAATATGCAATTCATGCAATCTGTCTTTCAGTAAGACCAACTGCTCCCTTGGGCTCAAGTGCCTATCAGCTTCACCAGCACTGTAAAACTGATCTGGATTTCCTGTCTTGAATCTTTTTTTTTCAATTCATTCTTCTTTAACTTTTTCTGCCCAGATTTTAAATTCATTTTTAGTCTACTGTTGAAATTTTGTGCAAGTAATTGGTAAAATTCAAATTCATTACTCTGATGAACAAGTGCAGAATGGCATGCTATAGTGCATAGCTTTAGTGTAGCAGTGCTAGATTAACCCTTACCTCTGGCACAGCAGCTGCACAAAACATGACACATTTTGTATATATCGATCTGGCAGGACAAATCCAGTGTTAGATGCACCTTACAAGTATAGATGAATATGGCTACAGTAGATAAACTAGAATTCAAATGTTTCTCCTATCAGCTCTACTGTTGATTTGTTTGTGTGAACTTTGATCACTTCATTAGTCTGTTCATCATTACCTTTCCTGCTCTCATCTGCAGAACAGTGAGATAACAACTATCCCAAAGGAAGTGAGCCAACAGGTGCAGAAGAGCTCTGAGATCAACAGATAGAAGATGGCTCTCAGAGGACAGCAATGGGATGTATCTGATGCTATAGTTCCTTTTCAAATAATATTGGACACTGGATTTTTGTGGGAAGTTATTGCAAAGTTTTATTTCTCTGCTGGCATGACAAAGATGTTCTTCTACTGGTATCTTGGAGAGGTTAATTGCGTTGAAGTGTTTTGTTTTAAAGTTCAAACCTTCAGTGAATGCAGGTGAGCTGCTTTCTTATCATGAGATTTCATCACACACCCTATTCCTCAGGGCTTTTTCAGGTTGTTAACAGTCCTATTGGTTCAAATTTTATTTCAGTAGATTTTATATTCTCTGGTATTGCCAACTCTCTTCAACTCTTACAGAGACCCACTCTATGTAGTCTGTGAATTTAGAATTTATTGAATGGGTGAAATATTTACTTAGCTGTAATAAGCCTCATACAGTGTTCAGTAAATGACACTTGTATAATGTTTTGGAGAATGCTCTGAGATCCTGCAGGGTGAACAGCTGAAAATACTAGCTGTTACACAGATGGCATTGCACAAGAAACCTCAGGTACTACAGAGCCAGTTTAGATGTTGAAACAGAATATAAGGCTACACTTCCCAAAATGCTGCTGTGTGCACACCAAAGGAACACTCCATGGCTACCAGCTTTCTTAAGGACAATGTCAGAAATGTGGACACACAACAGTGTAAGTATAATCCCAATGTTCATATAAGTGTGAAAGACGCTGAACTGCAAGCACCTTTTTTTCACCTGACACTCCGTGTGCATTTTAAAATAAGGTTTCACAAATTAAAAATCATTTAGCACAGACGGCAGTTCATTGCAGGAGGCTAACTAGCTTAATTCCAGCTAATGGTATGGTTTTGGCAGTAAAGAAATGGTCCTTCTCCATGATGTAAGAGGGATATACGGCCCAGAATACACACTAAAGGGTGTGAGTGACAAATAGTTCAGAAAAAGTTTACACACTGTTCCATGCAGAATTTAGGAAAACTGGTAGAAAATATTATTTTTTGATAAATCAGTTGATTGTATAAGTAACTACTGGACAGTAGCATAGACACTTATGTCCAAAGCTGGCACTATGAAATGGCACAGAAGTAATGCAACTCTTCTGGAAGCATGTCATCCAGCCTCCAGGGCTCTGCCTGTACCGTGACCTGCTGTAGCCTCTTGGCATTCCTTGTGTCTGCTGAAAACTGCTGAAGGTTCCCTGTAAGCTGAGTCTAACAGAGCTGTGGCTAAGAAGCATACTTATTCCACTTCTGGAACACATAAATATATTTCATATTTCTAAGGACCACAAGAATTTTACACTAGATATTTCACAGAAAAGCCCAAGAAGGATCTGCAACTAGCAGTTAGCAAATAACCTGCCTCCCTGTGTGTCTCCATTCACTATTCAGTGATAGGAGGCATTTGATTAGTTAAGTGTGAAAGTCTATATCCCTGATAAACCTTTAATTTCATTGCTTGAATCTGGACCTCTGTATCTCCAAAGGAGTGGAAACTACAGTATGTCAGCAAATTCTTCAGGCTGTTACCTTCTACCCAAAGTTTACCAGGCCAAAAAGAAGCTAACCTCGTAAGGCATAAAATTTGTGTCAAGAGGAAACTGGGAATGACAGAGTTGTTTAATCTCTTCAGTGTGAAATATAGTTCATCGTGTGGCAAGTTTGAACATAGAAGTCAGTTATCTGACTTGCTTCCTGTTAAATGCTATCTTGATCAAAAATTGTAAACAAGCTCTTTATTGCATGATTGCCTCAGATGACTCATCAAACTATTGAAAAAGTGAACATGTACGGATCAAAGTTAATATTTATATACTGAATGTGTTCAATAAAATTGTCCAGATCTATAAAGCATAGCCCAGCTGTGTGCTCTGCGTGTTGGTTCACTGGGTGGTGCTTGGACTATTGCAACATTGCAATTCTAATATTCCCTGAAGCTCTCACTGGCAATTTTAGGGCATGATGTAACAAATCTTTGATGGGTGGAATGCTGCCCGGCTCTGAGGTAGTTTCTTTGGTTTGTGTTTGGCTTCTGCATAAACAATTTGCATGTTGATTTTTGACATGGTAGTTAAAAAGGCAGACTGTGCCTACACCTTTTCCTGTTTCTTCCACAGACTCCTTGTATTAAGCAGTTAGTCAGCTTCACGTCACTTATTCTACAATCTTTCTTTTTTGCAGTTCATTAAAGTTAACTCTGACTTTGAATGCTATTGAATATTCCTCCTAAATGTGCACTATTTGAAGGCCTTTTCATTTATAGAGGTTACTTGCCTATCCCCAGTCACTGCTGTCATACTCACATTGAAGTATTCACTATTGAAATATTCTGTGTTCTCATACTACCTGTGGAATAATCTATATAAGGCAAATAAGCTATATAATCTGAATTCTCACCAAAGCAGTAATATCAAAACAATTAATTTGGGAATTAGACCTAAGTACAAAAAGGAGAATACACAGTTCTACTTTGTTTTATGAACATTTAAGGCATTGATTATTTTTAAGGTAGGCTACAAAGGTTGTAAATACCTTCAAGTGCCTATTAAAATTACATCATAAGCAATAAACACAAAGGTAAATCTTGGATGACAGCTTCATTTGGTCTAAACAGACAGAACTTCTTTGAAAGTAGCAAATTTACAGATTTTGCACCATTTCAGAATCTGACACACATGTATACAGAAATATACATAAATTAATTATATCCGTCCAATTGAATATGTGGAATTAACTATTCTAAAAGACACTAAACGATTTCTACTATCAAAGGGCAAAAGGGTCTAGTTAAGCAGTAATACGGAAAGCTGAAAGGAAATATTTCCATTTGGAGAATGATTTAATTATGTCTCTTAGGTCTGGAAAAGAAGGGCTTGGGTTGGAGGGGACCTAAAGATCATCTAGAAAAGAGGCTGGCAGGAGCCAGATCCAAAGCAAACAAGAAAGGTGATTTTTCATGTGACAGGTGGTGAACCTGTGCAACTTCTCACCACAATTGTAGATAATAAAGTTCACGTGAGCTCAAGGAGAGGCCTTCTAAGATTGATTAAACACCGCAAAACCACATCCAGCCCAAGGCGTGACAGAACCGAAAACAGATGGAGTGCAGGAATGTATTAGGAGAAAGTGTCATTCCTGCCTGCCTTGTTCTTCTTTCCTAAGAATCCCTGTATGGTCAGTGCTGTACATGGAACACTGGGCTAGCTGGGCCTTTCGTCTAACCCAGTACGCATAGTACAAGTTCTTAGATGATACAGGCTCTTAGGTGAAATCATCAGTGATGCATTTTGGAGTAAATGGAGCCTTACCTTCTCCACTCCATGTAATATTAAGCTTAACCGTCTCTCCCTGCCTGTTCCAGAGCAGCACACTTCCCAATAAACCCGGTTTTCAGTTTGTTGCTAAATCAGCCCTCACAATCACAGAATGGCAAAACTTGGATATGCTCGTTTCTAATCAAATAAATTACTTTCAGTTGCCAATTTGAAACACCAGCAAACACCTAGCCTAGTAGTCTGACACCTTTACAGTCTGGATAAAATGATTTCTATGTAATCAACCCCAAAGAGTTAATCATACTTTATACGATATACAGAAAACATAACAGTATTAAAAGGTGTCATCACCTTGAATTTTTCATGGTTGTATTTTTCATAACCGAGTTAAGCAATTACACAAACATTGACAAAGAACTTACATGGTGATACGGTATAAAACTGTGTCCATGCACTGAAAGGAGAAAGAGTGGAGACATAAATAGTTATTCTAGGAAAGCTTTGGTTTGTTTTTTGTAAATGCACTGGGATTCAAATTTGATTCAGATTTGATTTTTGTTCGAATTGCTTTACTTGTAAAGTGAAGTTACTCCATCATCACAAGTCTTGCTGCAGATGGTCCCTATGGTTCTAGGGACACCATAAAAACATTAACAGAAACTAATGAGCTTGTCCACAAGGGATAATCAGTGCACAATAAAGCAGGAGATAAATTCAAAGCATCCTAGACAGCTTACAATACTATTGTAGTTTATTTCCACATGCAGGAAAAAAATAGTGTCTCATCTTACACCTGACAGCTTAGACTTTTCCAAAGTTGTAAGTAAATGACAGACTCTGTGAGAAACATGGTATCTCATGGTCTCTCCTTTCTTACTGCTAAAGACCTTCTCTCTGTTGCCTAAAAATCAGCTGTAGTCACCTGAAGTCTTTCCATTGTCTTTGTGTGCTAGGATGCATATGAACTCTGAATAGACAGACCTCCCACAGCCTCTACAGTATCTCTTGCAGGTATCATCAAAATCAACTGATCAGCTCAAAAGGGAGATTACATAAAGAGATATTGTGATAATACTGAAGTAGGTTCAGTGGTCTGCCTGAACAGACACACAGTCGTGTGTTCCTGAAAAATCCAGACTCAGACAAGAGTAAAACAAACTGTGGATTAAAATTTTTGCCCTTGTTCAGCTGATATGGACCATATTTTTGTTTATACTTATAAAACAATTAAAGATATTTCAGAAATTTCACCTTCCATTCAGTCTCCATTTGCAGTTTAGCTATGAAGTAAAATCAGTTTTACAGAGCAGATTTTGTTAAAAGCTTCCATGAAAACCAGCACTATATCTTTAGTGTTTAAACGGGTTTGGGTAACCTTGCTCTTGCTTGGACTGTAAGGTAAAACAGGAGCTGACTGGGATGCAGTGCTGTAAATCTGAGGGGTTTATATATCCTTTTAGAAATTTTTACTACTAAATTACGTATAGATGCTTCATTTTATTATGGCTCTTTGCAGGGTTATGGTGCAGAGAACCCTTGTTTTGAAAGAAGTATGTGGCATGCCAAGAGGTGAGGGCAAAATACTGCCTTAAATATTTTTAAGTGCCATTGAATTCACCTCATTTGGCAAGATCTTTCAATAAACTGGGTTTCACTGCAATTTTTAGCAATAGTTATTAGACAGAGTTTATGTTTCCTATAGTGTCTTAATGTATTATATTACATTAATACATTAATACAAGTGAAGAAGACAAAGAAGGCTCATGGACAAAAAAGTATAGAGCTGGTATAGAGGAGAACATGGTCACAAACTGCTGGGTCACAAACTAGGGAGATGAAGTACACACAAGGCAAAACTCTATTGAAGAGGCTTGTAAGAAACTCATAAAAGAAAAATCTACTGCAGCAAATACTTTAAAATCAGGCACCCAGTGTTAGTTCATGGAATCAGAAGTCCAGGAAGAGTGTCTATATACCAAAGTTTCTTGTATGTACACTACAATAAACCACAAGCAATTTTGTATAGGTAATTTCTTGATTCCTCTAGCATGCATGTTAATTACTGCAAGTGTTTCTAATTAATCAGAATTTTAAATATGGAAAACATGCTTATGCAATAATAATGGAGATCTACAGAAGCTTAAGCTTTCAGCTACTCTAAGTTCAACATAAAAAGGTTGTGTTCCATTTTAATTTACTATTCATGGCTTTGCTATAATTTTGTGCAAACCAGCAATGAGGGACCACTAAAATGCAACTAGTCCTGCCGGCACAACCCTGCAATGAATTTAACATAAAGGTCTGTTCCTCTAATGCTAATTTAGTAAGGTTAAAATCTGAAACAGATTTAAATGAGATAATGGCAGAGAGTTGCTCTACTTTTATTTTCTGCTACTGAAAATCTAGGGGAAAATACTCTACCTAAGTGGTTGCATTACAATCGATTTCCTGGAGAATTTTGTTGAGTAAAATCCCACAAATTTAAAAAGAAGTGCTAGAAAACCAACAACAAACAGACAACAGAAGAAACACAAAATATATTAAGTGAGGGAAGGTTTGGCATTTTATCCAGGGCCAAGGGGGGGTGGGGGGGTGGGAAGACTTAAGAATTTAAGACAATAAGGTAAGATGCTTCTTAAGTGTTTTCACCAAGATGGTCTGGAGGAAAGAATGAACACAGTGATATCTGAGGTACAAAATCAATGCTACTGAGATGATATGAAGCAATTTACTCTTTTTTCACAGTAGTTTATTCTGTCTGTCTGCAATGTCTGGTGGATTTAACTTGGAATGTTCATATTTAGAAGATTTTCATTGACAAAATATGTAGGTCTATTTTTATTTTTGTTCAACTATGTTTATATGTACCCATAATTGATTCCTCCTTCTCCTGCTTATTCATATAGTTCGTTTCCTGTAACTGAAGTAGGCACTTTTTAACTACTTTTTAAATCTGTACTACTGTATTACTGTACAGTCTCTAGAAAAATAGTGGCCTGAAGAAGCTGTCTAGACTTCACTGCAATTATACAGCCATTACTATTAACCTCAACTGCAACCCACTTCCATAAGCTATTTTGTTGTAGAGGGATAATTTCATAGTTCTCCA
The DNA here is from genome assembly GCA_036023395.1 of Myiotriccus ornatus. Classification (NCBI taxonomy): domain Eukaryota; kingdom Metazoa; phylum Chordata; class Aves; order Passeriformes; family Tyrannidae; genus Myiotriccus; species Myiotriccus ornatus. Next base: position 23,260,415 of record JAYRBT010000177.1, read on the forward strand.
GAAGCAGTGCATAAGAAGCAGATTGCAACTTAACAGCAAATAACTATTCAACCAAAACGCTAAAATTTGATGGCAATTACATGAACAGTAGTTCATTACAAGGCAGCCAGCTATTACAAATTTAAAGCATAAACCGCTATCTCCACAATAGGTTTTGCCACATATATTATATAATATTTTTGAGAAGCTTTCTTGTTCTAGCCTAGACATGACACAAAGTCTAAAATTCATGTTCCAAAACTCTCCACATTCTGGTCAGAACTGAGGTTATTGCCTGTCAAGTATGGTGTGCCCATTTATCTCATGTTACTGTAAAAGCCGTGGTCTGATTTGATGGTACATAAGTAAGCTGCAATTTCCTTGCTCCTGTTTACTTCATTTCTTTTTGCTTTATTTAGATCTGAAACTGGGAGCTGAACCTACTGTCACTGAGAAGCTGTTACTGGTTGTGGCAATGAAGCTGTCTGTTGTAATGCTACACCTGCAATACTTCATAAGCTGACGTACTAACAAAATTTTCAGCAGAAATTGCTCAAGGCAAAATCAAATTCTCACTTAGTACAGGATCCTAATTTCAATCCTGTGCAAGCAGTTGTGTGTGGTCTCTGGGATTTATGAAATACAGTGATTGAAAACTCTGCTTGAGAGATGACTATATGCTCCTGAATTGAAAATGAGGAGCATCCCTCATAACCAGGCCCACTAGACAGCATTTCTTCTCTGCTGCCTCTCATTATCTGTCACTCAATTATAAAAGACCTCAATCCTTGATTTCTTGCATCAGTTACATTTTTATTTTGGGTTGTAAGAAATTCTCTCTGCAAGTATATAATTTGGGATCTTGCCTCTGAAGTGCTGACTTTAACTCATTGCTGGTATTTCTGAAACAATTCAGCTGATATCCTATGGTGAAAAAACAATTTATCCTGCTCTTTTTTTTAAAATTTCTGTTCTTGTTGCTTTTTAATGGAAGTATTTCCATGCCATTCCATTTCCATTCTTCTATTCAGAAAGTCCCCAAATCATCGCCCACTATTTTTTTTAAATATTAGTCACTAATGAAAGGTCATTGAAAATAAAATAAGCAAAATAAGATTTGTATGACTTGAAAGCCATGTAGACTTCTCATTGCATGAACTGTAGTGGAGAATAACTTTACATGTCTCAGAAATAAATTTGCATCTCAACTTGTAACAAGAGAAAGACTTCTTGTGTATGTGACAGAACTGTGAACATTTACATGAAAATTTATCAAGGCTGATAAAAGGGCAGCTCAGTTTTCACTGTGGCTATGAATTAATTTATAAAGCTCCAGAAAGATACTATATTCTTCCTTTCTCTTCTAGAAAAATCAAGGCTTTTTTCTTCTTTTACTTCTGCATTTAAAAGACAATTTCCTCAATTACAGGGCGATGGATTATAAAGAGAATGCTCAGGCACAGTGGCAGTCACCAGCAGCTACAAAACTAAGGAACTGACATTCATGAGAAGAGTGCTCAGATAGAAAACAAGAGAAATGGGAGAAACATTAAGGGAGAAAATATTGCATAAAGGAAGACTTGGAGTCATGAAGAGGGACACCTTTAAGAAGATAAAGTCAAGACGCAGAAAGAATGGGTTCACAAATGGAGATCAAACCAGAAACCTGAGTGACTAAAAATTTGTATGAGACATTTTGATAAAAGAAGTCAACTAAGATAAAAGTAGCTAAAAGTAGATACGAAATAAAAGAGAAAGACCTCAAAGTTCAATACTGAAACACTGAGTGAAAGAGTGAAAAAGAGCAGTTCTGTAAGCAACAGAATTCCTGCTGACTGGTTGCTTAGAAATTTGTTTGTTGTGATTTCATTTTCTTTTGTCCAGGAAAATGTGTACTCTGAATGAAGTTGCTTCCTGGTGTTGACCACTAATAATAATTAATAATTGTGCATTCACTGGAAGGAGCACATGCTTCAGCCTTTCCAGCAGTATAGGTGAGTGCAGATCTTTTTTCTTCACCTAGTCATCAATCTTCATGAAAACTGCAGGAAAAAGAAAGCTGGTATTTTTAAGACCTTGTCTCCATTATCGCTGAGGTTTCAGCTTACCAATGGGTTAAAAAATAGATCATTAGATTTAGATGCTAACATAAACACACACATAGCTGAATCAAATAAGCCTTAAGAAATAAAATAAATTGGGTGGAACAAATTCCAGAGGAAGAGGAACTAGGGTTATTGAGTGTAAAGGAGATGAATGAGGCAAGACAAAGAGAAAGCTGACTTTGTCATGGCTTCAGGACAAATGGTGAAAAAGGAGGTAAAATATATCAAGACAGTGTTTAATAGAAACAGAATGAGGAAAAAGGCAGAAGAGAGAGATTTATTGAAAAGCAGGAGAGGAAGGGATAGGATGTGAAAAGGCTGTGGCTGCCAGTCTGAAGCAGGAAGGGGAAGAGGAAGCTGTGGCTCCCCAGTGACAGGTAATACTAAAAAAGGGCTTTGAAAGCAGAAGAGAGCTCAGTAAACTGAAGGAGGAGATAATGAGAAGAGAAAAAAAAGTGAGCATATGCAGCAGTGGGAAAAAAGTAGTGCCACCTGACTGAAGTAACAGAAGGCAGTGAGCACAGGCAGGCAAAGACAGAGATGTGGATATGGGGAAAGGATAAGCTGACATAAGGATGAACTGTGTGAAGAAAATTGAGTAATGGGCACTGGATCACTTCCGCTTTTCAGCTGTGTGCCAGGGCTTGAGGAGGAAGGCTGGAAGGGGCTGGCAGGCTATTCCGTGTTATGGACACTGCCAAAGGGGCAGGTGGAGCATAACAAGTACTTTGTTCATGGGGAAATATTGAATTGTCTAGTAATTATACAGCAAGGGAACTAAAGATAATGATGTGTCTGTCCATCAGTGTCTCTGGGAGTATCAATTAATCATTGTACTAGATAAAGCTCTTGTGAACTCTTCAGTAAGACATGGCTTCATCAGAGCATGCTAGAATCACCACTGGGAATAACATCCTTGATGAATCACGAAGTGGGGACCACCAGGCATCCAGCCCCCGCAAGCAAGAGAGCCAGCTGGCTTGGGGGCCTAGAAACTCTGAAACAACATCCAGAGGGCAGACACATCCCAGCAATCCAAACCTGGGAAAGGATCAGACACTGAGCAAAATTAACACAGTCATGAAAGTCACAGCTGCTGTTCAGGAGGTAGGCAGCACTGAGCCCAGCGAGCACCATACCAATTTCAGCCAGCAGCTGCCAGGGGTCATACTTCATTTCAGAAACACCATGTGTTGGTATTTGCAGACTATCTTTTCAACAGAAATTCCAGCTTACAGGAAACATCAGAAAATGGTGTCCTTTCCAGTCTGAATAAAACATATTTGTATTTCTAAGATTTGGCCAAATTTGTTTGCCACATATATTTGCTACTTGCAGTATCACTGGTTTCCTACTGAAGGTGAATCATTAAAAAGTTTTTGCATTTGGCAATTTGTGCATCATCTTTCAATGTGTAGCACTGATTTGACAATGGACATAAAATCTTTCTGGTATGACTTGAGTCTTCTCAAATGCAGTTCATGTAAAGCAGAAGAGACTCTCTGCTGACTGGGCCATCTCAGCAAAAGCGCAGAACAGACGCAAATACAAACTGAGTCAAGAAGCTGCCAGCATGAACCACTGATGTTTTGTGAGTGAATATTTGTTTCTCAAGAGAAGTTTAAAAAATTTCAACCTATGACTTATTGCCCTTCAATCTCCGTCTGTAAACGGGAAACAGGCTTCTGTACTCTGAGATGCAATCCCAACCATTTTAGTGTGTACATAGGCCAGAAGATGCCTATGGGTCTTTTCTTAGAGACAGCACAGAGGAGAAAAAAAAATAATTCTTTTTTTCGTTTGGACACAGCATCACTAAAAACCAAGCTTTCTGAACACACAAAAGATGACACAAAATGAAAAAGTTACTTTTCTTCTCCAAAAGCGTTTTTCAGTTAATTTTTCCTCCCTCTCCCTATTTATGGTATCCAGTTTCTTGGTTTTCTCTGTCACATTCTCTGAGATTACTGCAGTGTCCTGTCCTTCACACAATCAGAGGTTAGCCACAGTGATGTTATAGCAGCCTGTATGACGACGATAAAAACCAGATTTGCTTCCCTGTCAGCCACTGCTGAAACACAGATGTTGAAAACAGTTTAAAATCATGGGTTTGTTTCTTGTAGTGACAAGCTGGCAGGAGCTCCTGTCCTTGTTACTTATCAGAAAGAAGTTAGCTGCCTTTAACATGAACTCTCCTTGCTGCTGTCTTAACTGCTCTTTCAGTATCTTCCTGACATAGACCAAGCCTAAAATGTTGCCTTATCATGTCACATGTTGTAGTTTAGAAAGAAATATTTCTAGTACAGGAAAGAAATGGCCTTCTTTATCGGTTTTTAGGATGTAAGCACAAAATGGAAAATATAGAAAAAATATTCTACCCTTAACTGTGATTCCTATGTAACTGTAAGCTTATCTTTACTAGTACAATTACTGTCTCACATTTCAGGTACCTATAAGATATAGTCATATTTCTAGATATACACATTTTCCCTTTATTATTTATGTCTATCATGTTATATATAGATGAGCTTTGAGACAAGGTTTGTGTAGCAAGTTTCTGGTCTATGATAAAACAAAAACAATGACCAAGCCCTTTCTGAGCAGGGGACTGTGGAATCATGACCATTCTATGGTTTTACAGCCCCTTGCTCAAAAGGGGCCTTCTGATTGAGATCAGTCTGCTGGAACAACCACTTCTGTTTTCTCTCGTGGGTCTTATGGTCAATTCTAATCGTACATATACAGAAGAGGTGTTTAACATAGAAAAAAAATAGTATTAACCATTGGTTGGATAGGTTAGAGAAACATGCAGTGCTGGATGCAGTCTTGACAATCTTGGTCAGTATAGAGCCCTGGATGGGGTCAGTCCAGAATGCTCAAAGAGAGGTCTGATGGGTATGACTGGAGTAATGACAGAGGCTTTTCAACTGTAATTGGACAAAAGTGTTCCACCTGCTGTTTTCTTCCTGTTCCCAAGCAGTGTGAATCTTGTAATCAATAAGTAAATAGAACTGTACAGATCTTTTGTCTGCAAGAAGCACGTACAGCTGTGCAGGAACTGGAGGCGGAACAATATAAAACTCCCAACTAAATACAGTTACAACATTTGAATAAATTGGGTTAAACTCCATGAAGAAAATCACAAGTAACTATTAACAAGTCTGTAAAGTTAAACATGGAATAGGGGACCACATAAGTCAGTAACAATGAAATGGTGACTGGTTGTGTGCAGTCATAACATTCAATAAACAGTCTGTTAAAAGAGAATGAGATGGTTAAATATAATATATTAGTGTCACAGCTGCTACTGTCTACAACACTTTTCTCTTTGTTTTCAAGGTGAGATTAACCATATGATCTATAAATAGATTCAACTGTGCAAGTCCTTTACCTACAAATACCACACACAGTTCTTCACAAACCTTGCTCAGGTTGGTCTAAACAACAGAAAAGATGTGTTGCTTAATGATGGAGAGGATGCTGGTGACAGTTGGTGGTTACTGAGGCTGAAATCTTCCACATAACCACAGACCTGTGACACCAATGGTACAACTTTCTCTCCAGACTTTGTCGTTATTGTTCTTCTATGTTGATCTGTATGAGAGAACTCTGTAGGTGAAAGATACACCTATAAACCTTGCCATCTAGTTTCCTTGGTTACCAAGTATGACATTGATAGTACTTCTAGTTTCTAGCCACTAGAAATTGCATTTCATAATCATAACAAGACAAATATATGCCCTTAAGTAATCTAACTTGCTGGAAGAAAATGAAGCAGTTGAGAATGTATTGAGGTATTTTCCAGTAGAGACAGGGAACCACTCTCAGCAGCTTGGAAAAATTTTCAAGAAAAAAAAATATAAGTTATGATGCTATGTACATAGCAAAAGGGAATCTCAACACCTCCCGAAGGGATAGGGAAAGGAGAAAAACGGACAAAAGGGGACAAAAAGGGACACCCAACAGATATACGCAATCAAACTCGAGAACTAGCAAAATAACCAGTAAAACAAATCTCACCACATCCCTTAGAAAAGAAGGATTGGCAGACATGGCCAGCATTCTCCAAGCCTCCACATGGCAGGACAGTGGCCACTGCAGGCCTCAGCCTTAGATAAGCGAGACCAACACAAGGACCCACTGCTCCCAAACCTCGCCGGAAGAGAAGAGAGCAAAGGTTTCTCCTCCCTTCTTATTTATACCCTGATTTACCCAAAAATCGTATGGAATACTGGGAACACTGCCCCTTCCTTGGTTACAAACTGGTCACCAAGAAAGGCCTAAATTAAAACTACCACAACTTTTAATCTTGCACATATTTCTTGTGTCAGCACTTTCTGTGATTGTTCTGCTTAGTTGGGTCTCATATTCATCCCCACACAAGATCCCCTAATCATTCTCTGAGAGCCATTATTGTCAGGAACCATGAACCTCTTTAAAGTTAAATTTCTCCTTAGCAATATTATTCCCTTCACCCCAATGATACAAAAGTCTCAGTTTGCATTTTATCTAGGTGATGCTTCAAGAATGACTTTCTCCTTCATCAAAACAACAGTAACATTTGGTTCTTACCCCAGTTTGGGGCAGTTGAGAAATCCCTCCCTTTCTGTTTCTTACCCCGTTCAACCCTCTTGCTTTCTCTCCCATGCTGCAGCAGGCTGCATTCAGAGTCAGTGGAAAAGGGCAAGCAAATTCTGGCCAGCTGTACCTGCAGTAGCAAGTAAAAAAGAAAGCCTTTTGTATTCAATACCATGGTCAGCCAGTTGTGCTAATTCATAAAAAAACCCCACATTCCTCCACAACTCCATCTTGAGGCCGAGGGAAGCTGGGCAGTAAAGTTTGAGTCAGATGTGCAGCACACTCCGTGCAGCACAACAGCAGGCAGGCTGTCAAAGTGCAAGACACCTGGGCTTTGGTCACATGTATCTGACCAGTAGAAGACATTGGCGTTCCATCTCCCTGCTAACTGCCTCCTGCAGGAATGCTGAGAGGAGCTGCAAATGCAGCAATTGTACCAGTGCAAACTTCTGTCTTATTTGCCTCATGCTGTCCTAGAAAAACATGTTTATTTTACAGTTTAATTCTAAAAGAAATCAAGAAAAGTTTCCCGAAGAAACACAGATGCTCCATTTTAAAAATCGGTAAATCATTACTTGTTGAAACAAGTACTTTTTTTGGATCAAAGTACTGTCTATTTTTATTACTACTTTCATTATGATACAAACAGAAGATACTCTGATCTAGCAAACAGATAAAATATTTCAACTATTACAAAGTAGCAAACTCAATTCTTTATGTTTGAAATAAACACAGCTCTTTTATGATGGCATATGACAGTAGTAACATAAAATACTCACTAGTAGTTAAAATTTAGGAAACAACAAATGCTAAGTGGAAATGCCAAAATTCTGAAATTAATTTGTTCAAGAATAGTTTTCATTATATTGCATTTTCCTGAGGAATATTTACTGAAATTTGGAAGTTCACAGAAAATGTTCTTTTAAAACATTTTCCTGCCAAGTTGTTTTAATTACACTTTCTGGCCAATGTTATACTTCTGTAAGTTTTTCTGGTATTTTACTTTACAGATCCTTGTTGAAGTGTCCCTTCTGGATGGAAGTGGAGAAATCCTAATTCAGCTTCCTAGCTGTATTAAAATCAGCTGTTCCAAACTTAGAGGTTAAGGCATGTCACTAGAAGCTCAACAGCATTTTTGAGTCCTAAAGGCAAATGATCAGTAGCATCTCTTGTTTTGTGCCAACTTCAAATCCAGGTACTGGGGTGCCTCTACTACCTACAAGCACTACTCTGAAGATGGTGCAGCTTCCAGACCTTGCTTCTGGAGCAGCTCTGCTCTGTACCATTTGAAGTATGACTTCATACTTCCCTTAGCACCCACCTAAGAGGTGCATGATCTGTACTGGAGGTAAACTGAAGGCATGAATTAATTACCCTTCTGACATGGTAAACATCATCCTGAAATTACAGAAGTTTAAAAGATTAGTGTTCTCTTTGCAAGAGATTTCCAAATTTAGTATCCCTTGCAACCAGAATAGAGCAGCTGTCTTCACATCTTCTCCAAAAAGTGCACTCACGGTGACTAGACAGTAAACAAGAGTCTAAATGTCAGGGCAAGTGGCAGACAAGATGGGATTCGGGAAACCTACTCTGGCCCACTTGTATCTACCTTCCTCCTCCTTAATACCTGGTCAGTGTGAGAGGTCAGGAAAGCAAACAAGCTTCAGACATATCTGAGCTCTAAGGGATTGTATTCAGCATGGGACAACTCAGACTCTTAACAGGAGCAGTCTGGCTGACTTCCCTTCAGCAGGGCAGAATTTTCATTACAAAACAACATTTCAATTGAAAAATTATCATTTACTGATCCCCAAAGAGTTGCTTATAAACACTTTAGGCCCTACAGCAATCATTGTTCATACTTCTGGAGGCCTTCAAGTGGCTCGGCAGTCCCAGATTCATAGATATGGAAGCTGAAAGCTGTGCCAGTGCCTGTCCTAGCCTGAAAAGTCTGAAGCCATGGGTCAGGGTCCTAGATTTCACAGCAGTCTCACAGGACAGACAAGAGATACTGATTTCTGCAGACTTCTGGCCTATTTGGAGATCTATATGAACAAGGAGTAGGGACCCTAATGGTTTTAAACTTTGGGCTATTTTCAGGGCAGCCAACCACAATCTCAGCAGATTTAGCAGCAGCTGAAGAGAACTGGCATCTTCCCCCCCTCCCCCATACAGAGAAGTGTATCTCTATGAAGGTTGAGAGTAGCCCTGTTTCTTTGACTGGGATATGTCTCTGGCTTTTTTTCTAATTTTAAGCAACTATGCTGACAAAACTAGTTTATGGTTTAAACTGAGCCTTAATCCAAGGCAAAGATACAATGAAGTAAACCCAAGAGGCCAAGGAACTCATTCATTCAATAACAGAGTTACCAAAGGCTCTGTGTGACTGCTCTTTTATCATTTTTAGGCAGGCTCTCTTGCCTTCATGAAGATCACAGCAGCTTCTATTTAACGTAATGACCTTTAGAGAAACAATGGCAGAATTGCATAAGGGCACAGAGGCACTCATGCCTTTAACCATTTTGGGAGAATCTTGCAGAAGACAAACTCACCAATCTAAAAAATAAAAGAGTAAGATGATGACAAGTAATTTTATCATAATAGCATTCACAAATCTGTGTCCTCAGAACAGTATTAATACACTAAGTAGCATTTTCACCAACTCATGGTGGGCTAGGGGAAACATTATCCCCACTATGAGAAGAGGAAACTAGGAAGAAAGTCACAAACACAGCTGAAAGGATTTTTTCCACAGGAACCCTTTGGAAAAAAAGCACTGAAATTTTATTCTCAGCTGGTGTATGACTAGTGTTGGACTTGACGACATTTAAAACAGCATTATGTAATGTTCCATTATGATGTCACTTAATTACATCAGTCAGGATGTGAGAAGCTCTGTGCAAATGCAGCAGCATTAGACCAGTGATTCAAACATCTCTCCCAGACCTATGAAATTTTCTTTAAGTTAATTTCTCATTCACCAAGTGTTTGTTTGTCATGCTGTTTCCTGTAGGAGAACATGAAGAACAAAGGCACAAATTTAAGACAGTCAATTACTCTTTATCCATCATCTAATAATTCCATATTGTATTGAGGATCTATTACACTACCTCCATACCTACATTATTTACCATTTACCTATTTAGGTCAAGAATTACTTTCAGTTCATAACATCTCTATTACCTTTACCAGTGTGCGACAATAAAAATGTTACTTAAACCTAAACAGCTGCTGACACTTTGAGTCTCAGCTGTGGTAGGAACAGCAGTAATACAACTCCACAGTCATCCTGTTGGCATTCCAGTTTAGTGAAGCCAAAATATGAGTCATACTTCCTTCTGTCAACAGTGCATTGGTTCTCTACAGGGTTTTGCCCTTACAAGAGAAAGTTTGCTTTGTTATCTGACTTTCTGCTCAGAGAGGACATTGTCTTAGGAACCAAAAGCCCACTGGAGGATCCCTTCTTGGTGTCTCCATGCCCTGGCCATGTCCAAGGCACTGCATCACTGGTCTTGGATTGTGCCCTGAGAGGCAGGGAGTAGGTGTAATTCATGATACGATTGCTTCTGCTCCTGGGTGAGGTTTTACTGACTTGGCCTTGATCTACAGCTTACATTGACAGAAGTGGACTTAAACAAGGATTAAATATAGTTGTGCCTCAGTGTGACTATTCACGCATACAAGGAAGGTGATGAAAAATAAATGAAGAATGTATTATAGCTTCTTTTTTTTACTTTATAATACATTTAGAGGCTATCTCCCACTGCTGTTCCATTTTTCCAAATTTGACTGGAAGCTAGGACTTTATTCTCCACTGCTTTCCATTTAACAGGGGAAAAATTCTGCTATCATGATACATTAGGTTTCTGCAACTCCCAGTTTTTAAATGTGTAAATACAAGGGTATTGCTGAGAATCAGACCTAGAGAACAAGATTTTTAGCTGAAATCAAGTGAGTTCTTCTGATTCACCCGCACTGATTATCCCAATTTGGTCTTTACGTGAAGCTTAATGTGCTTCATGTTTGAACTTCCTGAAGAAATCTGACAGTAACTGACTGACAAGTCCACAGCTGCATAATAAACCAGCTTGCATTTTTCATTTGAAATCATACTTAGTTAAGAAAAGCAAATTCTTTGTTCATATGAGCTAGCATACAGAGGCAGAGAGAAGATAATACAAAGAAAGTCATGGACAGCTTTTACCACATGCCCATTTAACTGTCACTTAAAGATATAATCACTTAGTTATTACTACAGTGATTACTGATTAATGCTAAATATTTTAATTCCAGCCTTCTGGATGATTTTGTTGGTCTTTATGAATTGTGATTAACTACATATTTGTTCCAAAATACTAGATACCAATGAAATCAAGTTCTTCCTATTCATAAACACCTTTTTTTCCCTGTTGTTCACAAATCCTACTTAAATAAAGCTTCACCACTGTATCATACATAAAGATCCACAAAAATCATGTCATTGTCCATATGCAAGCAAATTCAATAATTTCTCAGATACACAGTAGGACTTAATTTAAACCTCACATATATTAGTATTTGGTATGGCTTTTCATGATCTTGTCCCGTTTCGCTTCTCTAGCTGGGGGAGAGATGCTCTCTGAGGACCTCCCAGTACCTCACTGTGCATTGCCTAAAAATGAAAGATGACTATTGAATGATACAGACATTTCAAGAGCCTAAGCATGTTCCACGAGAACAGCATCTAAAACACTTATATCATGAAAATCCCTGACAGCTCTACTATTTGGCAAAGATAGACTCGATAATCAGGGAAGAAGTCACAGAGGTTATGAGTTTGAGTGATTTCAAATGAATGTGTCCAGCCAACCACACTATACTTGAAAGACAAAAATGGTATATTAAGAAAACAAAGCTATTTACAACTTCAGAGCATTTTAAGGAAATAAACTCTAGTGAACAAGCAAATCAAGAAGATTTGTCTTGCTGCAAGAGCTAGTATGAAACATATTTGAAAATGTCTGACTCTAATATAGTGAAACAGCTACCTGGTGACCTCAGCAAGGGAATGAAACAGAAGACTTGCTGATCATCAACTTGTCACAAAGATGCAATTTTAAAACTTAAACCAAACATTTTTATTTTTTTTTAATCCAGAGTCTTATAGATCTTCTTCTTGAATGCAAAAGAAAGACTTTAAAATGCTGCTGTTGAGGACTGTAAATAGTAATACTTACACAAGGGAAGCAGCACCCAAAGGGCTTCATAAAAAAGGAAGCATTTTGTCATATATAAATATAATAATTTAAAAGAGGATTTCTCCATATGGTATAACATAGAGCATGAAGAAGAAAACTTTAATATTTTAGCTATCAATGCTAAGTTGTTCATGTTTTGGAGAAATTATTTTGTGAGTCATTTTCAAATGGATAAAAATTATCTGCAAAAGTCCTCTGGCTTATCTTACAGGGGAAAAGAAGTTTAAAAAGTAAACAAAAATCATTGTGGATAAATTAGAACCCTGTGTGGTAGCTCAAGCAGGTGGAATTATCTGGTAAAATCCAGAAACTTGTTGTCCTTCTCTGACCAAAACAAGCAAACAAAGCCAAACGCAAAATATTTCAGAAAATTTCAGTGGCAGAGAATAAAACACAGTAACTTAGAAAACATGAAAGGAGAGGGGATAGGATGAAAAACCCGGTGGCAGCATATTTCAAACAATATGTTAGGGCCATGTGTATCACAGCCTTCTGGAATGGGGCATCAGAAGGCAATTATGACTGATCATAAAATGGTAAACTAACTGTCATTAGTGCAATTACAAGACTTTTCCCCCAAAAGTCTGGCAGCCATAAAATATCACCTGATAATTAAAACTATATGTGCTAATTGGACACATAAGAGATAAACTACTAAGTAAAAAAAAAAAAAAAATCAGAGCTCAGAAATTTATCAGAAGGAAAATAAAAATACTTTTATATCTTCATTGAAAGAAACTGTATTAAATACATGATTTCTTACTAGGAGGAAGTGAAAAGGCTAGAGAGGGAGAAAGGGGGTCATTTAATATAAATGTATGCTGTTTTCTTATGTTATTTATAGTATTTCCAGACAAGACACAAACTAAACTAGATTCATTAGAAAGTATAATACCAGGGCTGAAGTTTCCATGATCAAGATTATGTCTAGAATATATGATTCATAGCTGTTTTTAAAAGACAAACTGCATAAAAACTATTAAGTTATTTAGTCTAGACTGTAAATATGAAATAACAGTGGATGACTGAGATGAGATCTTGCACATGATAAATACCTGCTCCAAAACTAACTGTCAGACAGGATCCAGTACTATCTGGTTTACAGAATGTATATTTCTCCATTGTTATCCCACAAAATACATAATATTGCCCCCGCTGTCTATATGAAATGCAAAACAGCCTGGTTTTCCTTCATACATACAATACGGGAATACTAGATGGCAAAAATATTTTGAAAATCCATCTTGAAAGCAATAAAAAATTGCTAGAGACAGAACTCAAAAAAACTTATAGATGTGTATTGGGATTTGGTCCATTCAGAAGATTTAAGGGAGGCATGAGGAAGCTACTGTTGTTGTTGCTTTTTGTAGAAAAAAATAGCAATCTAAAAACCACGGACCCAGGCAACAGCTTCCACTATGTATTACTGGGAGAAAAAACTATTAGTACAGTATCTAATAACATAAAACTTGACATATTCTGTGAGAATAATGTCAAGTAAGTTCTCCAAAATGGACAAAAGGGCTGGTATACCTTGCAAAGGAAAGATAACACAGTGGAAAAACTGAGCTTATGGAGAAGCTTGATACAGGTAATATAATCTTGTGAAAACAAAAGAAGCAAAGAACATCCCAAGGGAAAAAATAATTGAATTGGGTAGTTCTCCTTCTCTAATCTTCTATACTACCTTCTTTCCAAATAATTTTCACCTCCTCCATACTAGCAAATATTCAGCTCCACAGTAAAAGCTACTAGAAAAAGTTAAATATTCATATAATTTTAAAATAGTAGACAGCTGTACTTAATATGCAGTAATGTATTCTTAATCATATGAAAAGTCATCTTAATGCCTTCCACAGTAACCACAATTGAAATGGCTTTGTTGCAAAAGGCTAAAAATAAACACTTTTTGAAAACATTTTTAAATTTTTTTTTTACTAAAACACTCTTTTCTTGGTTTCTCTGTTTCTTCTTCCTACTCAAGCATTTCAATTTACAGGGGAAAAATAGACAGTTAATCTGCAAAGAGATGGAAATGAAAATGAGTTTAGTAGGGCAGATAAACCCCAACTTCCTTCCTTCAGCATTTTAGCTACTCAGATTACTTTAGGACTATGTTATCACATGGGTGGAATTGTTCAGACATCATTATCAACGTCCTTATTTATGCTGATGTTTGCAGGTGTAAGTTGCAGTTGGATATATGCACTCAAATAGTTAAGTACAAGTCAAGGCAGTAAAAGTTCTGTAATTATTTAAGAAATAGAGATGTTAAATGAAGATAAAGAAGCAAACACAGCCTGGTCAGAAAACTAGACACATGTCAGCAAAAAGAGGACTCTAATTTCTGCAACTGGAATAAGAGCAGAGATGAGTTGAAGCTCTTTGTACCACATCCTAACCCTCGACCTGTGAATTTGCTTCCCAAAGGCTGTAGTGGGCTGAACCTGGCTGGATGCCAGGTACTCACTATAGGTGCTCTCTCACTCCCCTTTGCAGCTGGATAGAAGAGAGAAAAAAACAGTGAAGGATTCATGAGTTGAGAGCAGGGAGAGGTCACTTACTGATCACCATCACAGGCAAAACAGACTCAAAGTGGGGATATGAATTGAATTTATTATTAACACAGTCAGAGCAAAACAGTGAGAAGTAAAACAATCTTAAAAGCACCTTCCCCCCAGCCCTCCTTCCTTCCTTGTTCTCCCTCCTCCCCTGTAGCGGTGCAGAGGGAAGGGGAGTGGGGGTTATAGTCATTTGTTTCTGCCACTGCTCAGGAAGAGGAGTCCTTCCCCTGGTCCTGTGGGGTCCCTTCCGCAGGAGACAGTCCCTGATGGACCTCTCTGGCATGAGTCCATCCCATGGACAACAGTTCTTCATGACACTGCTGTCCTGTGGGTCACTCCTCCATGGGGTGCAGTCCTTCACGAATGAGCTGTACTGGCATGGGTCCCCCACAGGGGCCACAAGTCCTACCCGGGAAAAACCTGCTCCAGAGTGGGCTCCTTTCTCCACAGGCTTCAGGTCCCCAGCAGGACCCTGCTCCATTCTGGGCCTCCCATGGGGTCACAGCCTCCTTCATGCATCCACCTGCTCCAGCATGGGCTTTTCCGTAGCCTGCAGGGGGATCTCTGCACCCCGATGGGCTCCATGGGCTGCAGGGGCACAGCTGACCCACCATGGTCAGCACCAGGAGCTGCAGGGGCCTCAGCTCCAGCACCTGGAGCATCTCCTGCCCCTCCTTCTGCACTGACCTTGGTGTCTACATTGTTGTTCACATGTTCTCTCTCTGCTCTTCCCTGGCTGGAATTCTTCAGTGGCAATAGCTTTCTGTTCTTAAATATGTTACCACAGAGGTGTTATTATCACTCTTGATTGCCTCGGCCTTGGCCAGTGGCAGGAAGCCCATCCTGGAGTCGACTGGCATTGTGCTCCACCAATGAAGCTACAGGAAGCTTCTAGCAGCTTCTAACAGAAGTCACCCCTGTAGCCCACCCTCTTCCAAAACCCAGCCACAGAAACCCACTACAAAGGCATGAAGAGAAATTAAAACAGGTGAGGCCCCTCTGCTCTGCAGCTCTAGTCCTTGCAGGCTAAATGCCATGCTATTAAGATGTCTGCAAAATCTTGTCATCAGTGAAACAGGAAATTTCGAGTTTAGCTTTGTATATAAGAACAAATTGCACTGGGAATAACACAATCCCACTCAGTATCGTGGCCTTCCAAATATGTCCTGCTATCTAGAAATTAAGCACCAATACCAGCATTTAAATGTTTCTTTCTTTCTTCAGAAAGAAACCAAGAAGAAGAAAAGAATAGTGATACAGTGTGGGACTACATATGAAAACATTTATCAACTTCAGACAGTTTCCACGTCTTGAAGTATTCATCCTCCTGATGAAAGAGCAGCATTAATGGCAAAACAAAAAAAAAAATTAATTTCTGTCCAATAAACAGTTCATAATTAAATGGGAAATAGTTTATGTTCTCTTCTCTGCAGTTTCTTTCTGTTCAGACACAGCTAAGTAACCTTGACATTAAGACTCCAAACCATATTTGTGAGATCAAGTTTCCATTCCCAGACTCTGCTGAAGAACTGCTGTATCATCTCAAGCCAGTCACTTTCCCTCTCTGTGGCCTCAATTTCCATCGGTACCCAAAGGGTAATATGACAGTCATACCCAGCTTCGTACAATTTATTGCATTTTAAATTGTAAGGCAAGCACTGAGTCTTACTGCTTGTTCATGTAGACACAAAAACAATCCTATTTTTTGTCTTGCAGCTATTCAAAAGATTTTGTTATCTGCTGTGCCTCTGTATTTGTTCTTAGAGCCTGCAGTGCAAGTGCCGATATATTAGGATGCAAGCTAATCTCTCAGCATTGCCAGCCTATATAGAACTAGGCGATACCTAGAAACACAGGAAAAAACTCTGCCACTCTCACACACATGCACACTAAGCCACCTGTCTCTACCAGTCCGGCAATCAAAGAAAGTTCCAAAAAAGCTTCTGTGAAATTCATCTGGTATTATCTGAACCTTATCTTATGAAAGATTCATTTCACTAGTTTTGTTACAAGTGCGAGGAGTTATAACTGCAAGCTGCTTGTCAAAAACAAAAAGGATAAAAGAAGATTTATTATGTCACCATTCTGCAGTCGTAATACTTCCCCACCTGAGCACAGAACTGATCTACTTCAAGCAGTGAAACTCATGCTCTGGAGTCAGGGAAATTGCATGTCTCCTGTGCAAGGGAACCAAGCAAGTAAAATGGCTGTGAAAAATTACTGCAAGCCAGCCTCTTTTCCTCATGTGTTGTATTACATGGCATAACACCGTGAACTATGCTTCGAAAAACAACTCTGCCCTGCCAGCTGGACTGTGCCAACATCTCTACTGCCCAGCTCTACTATTTTAATGATCAGTGACAGAATCTAGTGTCATTATCACTCTCCCACTATGTCATCCTCAACTCTTGGACTAAAGACCATCTATCAGTGTGCTTCAAGGAAGCTACCAGTAATTCTCCTCTACCCATGTTCTTGATATACAGAGCTGAACCAAATTCATGCACAGCTTATAAATATCTAGAATAATCTCTAATATAATTATTTCAGCACTGATCTCCCAGCCATTTTTCAACACAGAGTTAAGAATAGAAGACATTTTCACAGGACTGCTTTGAGACAGACAATAGTTTGATGAGAGGCTGTTTATAGGACTGATATAGACCTAACATTAAGGACAAATGGGAAAAAATATCTTTTGTCCAGTAAATAGCCAAAAATAAACCAAAAAATAGTTTATATTCTCTTTCTTTCCTCTGAAGTTCCTTTCTGTTCAGGAAAGGCTGAATTACCTTGACAACAAGGCTCCAGACCACACTCATGAGACCAGGTTTCCATTCCCAGCCTCTGCTGAAGAACTGTAAGATTTAAGAAATCTCTGTTGTCGCACAAAGATTGAATTTCATTACCATGAAACAAACAACCCAGGGTTCAGAATGCTGCAAAAGAGATCAAAAGGTTAATTCTTCCTTTGATGGAAAAAGAAAGAGCTTTTAATGCTTCAACATGCCCACAACGCTGACAGTAATGCAGGATTGTGAGTTTGTCAGCCGCAAACTGAAAGGTGATAGCATTAGTCACTTAGTGATCTGGGCCTGAATCCTGCCGGGTGACAAACACGTGATAAAGCACTCTGACTGACAAACAGCAGAATGCATCAAACACATGAAGACCTCATTGACAGAGAGCGATATTCTTGAACGAAAACAATAGCCCTCTGAGAGGAACTTTGTTCGCAGAAAAACAGCTCCATTGGGTTTTGGTTACTATGCTGGTGCTCCCTCAGCGTTTACAAGGTTTCATTCCATGCAGATAAAACCTGATTACAGACCTTCTTTTTCCTTTTACCTTTAACCTTTTTCTCTTTTTTTTTTTTCTTTTTCTTTTTTTTTTTTTTGGTAAAGGGGGAAGGATGGGTATGGGATGCAAAGCTGTCAGATTTTTTCTAAGATTTGCCTATTAGTTCTAGAGATTTTCCCGTAGTGCTTTTGTCCAAATTGAAGAAACCCTTTTTGAAAGTTAAAAGACCTTTAGCTCATCTCTTACTCACTGGAACACAAGGTAACGTAGCAGTCTCCTGCTGGAATAAAGGTTGGACAAAGCATTCTTCTCTCTTTGGATCATTTTCTACAAACATACTGGGGTTTGAGTTTTTTCCTTGGAGGACTGGGACTTTCAGAGTTGGTAGACTAACAATATTTCTGCAATTTTTTTTCCTTAAAGATGAAAATATTAAATGTTTCAGTGTTCCCAGAATAAAATCCGAGGTTCCAATACATGAAACTGAAGCAGAGTATTTTACTCTGTCTCAGCACAATGTCAAATCACAGCTTTCTAGACTGGCATGTACCTCATGCCCACACTCTTCCCTGAAGACTGAGCTCCCCTTCAGCTTACACCTTCTGTGAGGCACAGTGACCTCCCTTCTTGCTCTTTTCCATAGTGCACGTACCACCAAGTTTGACACACGAAGAACTTTCCAAATCCATTCTATTTCTTGAAAAATTGTTCAGACGGAGTTTCTTTCCTCTCAGTGAAAGCTGTCTGCAAAAAGAAACTCTTAGCAACTCTGGCTGAAACCTCTTTCTCCATCAGATGTTTCCTTTAGATTTTCTATTTGAGTCCTAGATTAATTTTGTTATTTCTAGCAAATTAAATTTTGTTGTTTCTACCCTATTTAGATATGAGCCTTAACTGCTAAGCTGTCAGATCAGCTGGGGAATAGGACAGCACAGGATGGAACAGGACAGGTTGTTTTACCAATGCATCAAGCTATTTGCACACAGAATATTTAGATCCCACTTCCTAGTTTGGAAACCACCTTGTAAGCTTCCATTTGAATTATGGAAAAAGTGTTTCTGTGCTTAACATTTGGCAAATGTGGCTGCTGCTCCTCTGCTATACTATAAAAATCCTTCTCTTCAACATGTATGTGATATCTCATACTGGAAACTGTAGTCTTTGCAAACTGTAAACACAGTGAGTGCTGCCATCTGCTTTATTCTAATTCTTCTTTAGCCCTACTTCTTGCAAAGTAAAATATTTATGTATATGCTGTCCACTGCTCTATAAAAAGGTAGAGAAGAGGGAAGTTCTTAGACAGCAGCTTCCTACCCCATCATCTTTTTGGAGTCTCTGGTACTATCATGCAAAGAGAAATGATAACTTCATTTATCTTCATATACATCCGAATTACCTTCAACTATAAATTGAAACCAAGATTTCTGTGGTTTTTAAGCTGTGAGTGAAGGCCAAAACAACTCCTGCATTTACTGTAACAAAAATCCAAATTTTTTACAGCTTCCTGATAGCACTGTAACAGATATGCTGTTACTGAAGGTACTGTTATCTTCAGGATTGCTGATTCTAGCTTGCAGAAGACACTAGCACAACATTTTGAGAATAAGTCTGATCCTTTATGAGAAAAGATTTAGTCCATCTCGTTCACCTTTACCATCAGCCTTGAGGGATTTTCTGTATAACTTAGTCAGATACTTTATCTCAGCTCTCAGTCCAGATCCAAAGAAAGGAAAACTACTAGGATCAACCTCGCTGCATAAATGCTATACACCAAAGAATGCACTGGCTCCTGTTGGAGGGAAGGAGATACAAAAAAGAGGATTGTGGGTTTGTTTCAGCTATCCCCCATCAGAATAATTTTTGAAACAATCACTTCAACACATTGGGTCCTTTAAGTAGGAAAATGTAATTTGGGAAATAACCCAGCTCTAGTTGATGATACATGATGATGAAACATTTATAGACAAGTACAGGCAATGAGAATCTCTGCCATTTTAGTCAAACTATTGACTCTGCAGGTGCTGTTCTGCACAAAATAGGACCTAGTTCTGAAGTTAAAGGCTGTGTCTGAGTGCATGAGCTTTCACTTTGGCAAGGGAATCAAAGGCAGATAATGTCCTTTCTAGCTTTTAACTCTGGAGTGAGCAGGGGTCAGCTCCTGTTCAAAAGCTTCAGGGTGCTCTCTCCACAGACTCCTTTCAAACCATTCTTCTGACCTGGGACTGATGGACCACACTGGGTCTTAGCTCCCCCCACTACTATCTTCAACATATTGCTCGAGGCAAAGGCAGCCATTAAAAGTTAAGTTTATCATGCTTATTCAAGCAATGATAGCACATGAACCACAGCTGAAGCTGGTATGGAGAGCATATCAATGTCACTTTTGTTCAAAGGGATCTTGTTGGGCACTGAAAATCCTGCCCTTCATTTTCAAGTGTAATTCACTTTTGAAATACAGTATTTCCTACTGGAAAGATTTTTACCTAGATCAATCTTCACACTGCCGGGATCAAACAAACAGTGATCAGAAGAGCTTCTTACCATTAGAAGGACTTATCTCAAGCACAGTATCTGATCGTGCCCCAAACTGTGTTGGGCATCTCAGAGCACTGACCCTGTGCCCCAGAGGTTTTGGTTGTACACTGTGTCAGGTACAGCAAGGAGGCAGGAAGCAGTGGGGAGGAAACGAAACAGAAAACAAGAATACAAGAGCAATACATCAGATGTGATGTGGGCACGGCAGGGCTTGTTGTTCCTAATGAACCACAACAGAGCTCTGGTTGCCTCCTGGTTGTGGTAGATTCTGTTCTTGTGGAAAGATTTGGGCATGGCGAGTAACAACAGGAAGGTATTCTTGGCATGCTGAGTATACAGCCATCCCACTGCCTATTGTATAGCACAGAGATACGTCCAAGTTTAAAATTAGCTACACTGGGTACAGTGTGCAATATTGATCTCACAAGAGGGAAGGTCAGAATGGGAGCAAAATTCAGCTAAGGAGATGAAGAAAATGAGCTTATGCTGAGCTCTGTGCTGCACTGAACCAATGGCAAAATGAGGCAGTCTAAATCTAGCTAGGATGCATCTCTGAACATGCCACTAATTTGAGGGCAGTGTAGACATCCTGGCTGAGGTACACCCAGTGGACAAAGAGACTTCAACTCTTCCCCCTCTCGCACACAGATGCACACATGATTTGAGAAAGTTCCATCTTCCTTGCTCCTCCTGGGTCACTCCACACCACTTGCCCCACAGGACAGAGACCTGGCACAAGTATGACTAGAAAATTGGTTTTATCATACGTTTGCAGAGAAGTCTCTATGGAACTGTAGAGCCTTGTGGAGTCTTTTTAACTAAGCAGGTTTTATGAGGTGTAGCATAAACCTATACCTCTTCCAGTTCCAGGGTTAGCACAGTTATGGTTATCAGCTGGGGATCTCTGTATCACAGTCCATTGAGGGGTATGTACATACCAGTAGAAGCTTATTGAAGGGGATCTCGTACAGCACATGGAGTACCCTTATTCTTGTCAGGTTTATTAATTCAAGAAGAGTCATCATCAAGAGAAGAAACCCTTAATGCCTGGAAGCTCCTAATACCCTTGAGTTGTTCAGACCAGGATAGCAGATTATTTCTCCAGCCCCAAATTTGTACAATGGCAAATATTCAAGTAATGTCATCATTAACCTAAGTGGACTGTGAGGAAAAAAGTTCTTGTGCCAACACCTAAGTACATAGTGTTGTTCTTCAATCTATATGAAAGGCTCCTACATAAAAGTAGCCAGATTTCCATGTAACAGAATTCTCAGAATATGAATGTAAGTTGCTTAATGTTAGTTTCTGACTTGAAAAATATTGACCTCGAATTAAAAACTCTAGAGGCAGAATCAAAACTGAGAGTGCAGTATTCACAACTTGCTGATGAACTATTTACATTTGGACATTCCCTCCTGGCTACAGCATAAATTATTCTCTAAATCTTCCAAGCAATAGGACTACAGACCCATTAAACCTGCAAGGGGTTTGAAGGACACTGTCAAAGAACCATAAAAATTACAAACCCTATTAATTAACACCCTGCCTATATGTCTTCCAAAGAAGGGATTATTTTTTTTGACTCATCCAGTTTTAAAATGGATGAGGAGATCCCATTTTATTGCAAAGGAGCTCTAATTAATATTCGTTTACAGTTCTGGGGAGTTAGTTCCAGTTCTGAGCTGCACCTACAGCATTGCAGCCATCATCTCATAAACCAGCAAAAGACATTTGAGCTCAGGAGCAGCTCTGCCTCTTTCTGTGATATTCCCTTGTTTTGCTTTGTCCTTCTTTTCTGATGCTATCTACAGGAAAACAGGATTTGTTTAGCGGTTCATCTGCGCCTGCTGCATAATCCTCTGCAGCACACTGCTGGCAGTTGCAGGGATAATTATGTGACCAGGAAGGTTCTGGCAGTGGGTAGTGCCCAGTGGCAAGAATGAATGAATTTGAAAAGATTAGTTTATTTCCATGCAGAGTCCTTCGAGAAAGACAGAGGAATGCTGAGAAATCAGTGGGAAGGAATCTCTTTCCAACAAAACCACAGAATTTGCAGGCAGTATCCCAAATCTGTCTACCCAGTGCTGCCACAGCACTTTGACCAAGTCATTTACCTTTGTCATATCTCAGGCTTCTCAGCTGCAAAGCAGGGACAAAATACTCCTGACAAGGCTGTTCTGTTTCCATCTCAAGACAGGGCTTGTAAGTTGGGCACTGGTAAAACATTTTCAGACTCATGGAACTAGGTTTAAGTATTATTAAACACAGAAGACAGTTGAATTTCCCAACAGAATGTGCTTTCAACAGGGCTCAGTGTTTTCTTAAAGGGTTTTTGTATGGTAATGTGACATTTTACAGCCCATATGCAGGCAATTATCTTTGAAAGAAAAATGACCTTTTTTTTTTTTTGGAGAAGAGCCTCTGATTAAACCAAATTTCTGGGGGAGATGATATGCAAGGACAGAATGTGGATACAAAGCTGTATCCTGGAGCTGTTATTAAAGGTACTAGAATTAAGGAACATGAGGAGGCCTTAGTTAGGGGCATTCAGACGACATCAGACTCTGGCACCAACTGGAACCAGTGTAGTCTGTTGTGTCTGTAAATTATTTTGCAGTATCTCTTAACTCTTCCACAACTAGATTGCTGTGCTCCAACAAGATTCCAAATGAATGACAGAAAAGAATAACTAAAAGGCTTGTTGTTGCTGCTTAACATCTCAAAATCGTTTGGACTGTTGTGTTAACAGGATGTGCCAAGTTAAACATTAATAATGTCTGGTCATATTGCTTTGAGTGCAAATTCACTGAAAGTTCTTATTGTCTTTAGAAAATGTTATTGCTCCTACATCAAGGAAGTCAGTGGAGTTTTTACCACAATTATATTGGGAACAGGAACAGGTCTTACGGACAGAGGTTTTAAAGCTGCAGTTTAAAATATGTATGTCATCTCAATTCACATAGCACCCTTGGGGTGCTGGCAGACACATTTATTTTGCTTTTGCTCACAACCAGCACCAAACGTTACACCAGCTGTCCTGCACACAGCATTTCTGCGTGCTGTGTGCATGGGGTCACTGCCTGCTCAGGGTACGGGTGGTCAATTGCATCCCCAGATTATAAGGCCCTAACTAAACAAGACTTCAGGATGCTTGGTAATCTGCAAGCCAGGGACATGTAGCCTGTATCCACAACCACTCCTTCCAAACCTGTTTGGTTTTCCACCTACATTCTTTCCTGTTATAATTTGACATTAACCTACCATTCCTACATTCCACAGTTACACCAACAAAAGAATAAATTTAGATCCCTTCAAACACTTCCTTTAACCACTCCTTCCTTCCATACTCTCTCTCACACATAACAGTCATACTTTTATGAGTTTATGGTCGAGCGTGCTTGCCACAGGGATAAATAAGAAGGCAGGAAGACAGGTTGGGCAGCAAACTGAAAGAGCGAATGTAAATGTCTTCAAGATTCAACATTTCAATGTCTGTGCTGGATGTCAGTACTTCTGAAGTGATGTTTTACCCATCTGTTTCCCTTGATGTATAGTCCAGGAGATTTGAAAAATAACAGAGACTCCATTTAACAGCACAAAAAATTACCTGTGAGTTAGGCTAGGACTACGTAAACATAAATTGCAACCAGTTCTTTGTAAATCAGAGAGGACAAGGAGAAGAAAAACACAAAAATAATTTTTTAAAAGGAGTTATTTTTCATTCAGAATGAAAATACATCCAGATTCTGGCAGCTTCATTCGTGAACCTCCACTTGTAAGTAATAACTTGAGTCAATGACAGTAACTTATGAATTCCTTCTTCTTCCACATTGCATTTCCTGGATTTTGTCTTTCTTAGGCCTGAAGATAAAATGCGAGCCAGAGAACAACCAGTACCATTCCTCCTCTGTCAAGAAAGTAAGCTACTCAGCTTTTTTATGCAATAGTTTTCTTCTTCCTGTGTATCTGAAGAGCAACGACGTTGACAGAACAAGGACTCCATGGAGCAGTAGGCTGCTTACACAATTTCCTGTTACCAGAGAGTCTGTCAGAGCAGTAAGGTGTTTATTCTACTGGAAAGCATATTGGGTCTGATGTTGTTTAAGCCTTCCAGCTGAATCACTGCTAACATAAGAAATGGATTCCCCCAACAGCTTTGGGGGTTTGGTCGGTCTGTTTTGCAAAAGGAGTCAATATCTTTGCACTGCTAGACATCTCTTCCAAAAACCTATTAGCCCATTCGAACCAAATTTGTGAGAGGATATAGATTCCTCACTAATGTGAAACTAGGCAGCCAGGTAGGGAAATGCAGTGATGCCTCAAATGGGGGATGTGCAGTAAGCAGCTTCTCTTCAGACATTGAAGGGTCTACAGAAGAGTCCAGCCCCAAGACAAAAACCTCTGGGAAACCAGGTTTCCTTGGTTCAGCTTCTGCTGAAAACATTTATTTGAGCTTTTAATGTCAAGTGAGAAATAAAGAGGCTGTTAATAATCCCTGTTATTGCACAAAACATATAATACAGCCTTCTCCTAAACTGACCACAGTCCATCATAAAACCACTTGTGCTTCTTGTCCCACAATTCTATTTGAAAGGCTGTCTCAGAATGTCATTGCTCTGACTGTCAGAAGTCTGAAAATTAGAAGGAATTTCAGGATTTCTTGGCTCGGCTCTGAAGCCAACATTGCTCTTTAGCTGGAAGACCACTTCTCTCCCACCTGCCTTCCCCAGAATCCACTGTGAATTTCCAGAACCTCTGTCCTCTTATCCTTGGCTTACCAAGGCTAAACCAGACAAATTTTTTTTATACCTTTTGTATTACAAACTCTCCATTTTCATCATCATCTCTTCTGCTTTAGTTCTTCTTTCCTGAACATGCTTACTCCTACGTCTACAAGCCATGCCTTGTACCTTACTGTTAGTACTTTATTTCTTCTTTCACTTGCTTGATACACATTCTAAGATTACACTTTTTCGTGATTCTTTTACACTGACAACTCACAGGTATCCTGTGTCTTTCTCCCCCTTTGTCATTTACAGCTCATGAACTTTGAGCATGTCCCAAAATTTCTGGTTATTTATACTATAATGATCTTAATATTTTGAAATATTAAAAAAGTCAACTTGTTTCTCAGACTCAGATTCTTAAGGTCATTTGGTTCTTTCTGTGCCATATCCCAGTTTGTTATCTGATGGTGTCTCCGTCCTTTGGGCAAGCCATAATTTTATCCGCATAATTTTGGTTTTGTGTCAGTATCATAAAAACCTATGAATTGGATTGGTCCCAGAACTGATCCTTCCAAAGCTCCATCATCAGTTTCCTCCAAGCTGGTTCTTCCATAACAATAACTTTTTCTCACAATTTTAATGGACATGCAATTCTGTTAATAGTTTCCTCATCTTGCAAATTTTTGTATATTCAAAAATTGGTTCCCTTTTCAGTCTCTCCATGTCATTCCATGACAAATTACTCCTGTATATTAACACTCACAATAGTTCCAGTCTGTATATTGTAACTACATCAGTCACACTGGCCAGTTTAACATTAGTAGGACCCAGCACAAGCTCTTTGCCAGCCACAGATGAAAATGTTTTTCACCTCCAAAGCTATTGCTTGTGCAGTACAGGCTAAGTGGACTCCAAGGCTTGCATTCAATGGGAGTGGGGAAGAGCATTTATATCTGAGCACTTCTTCTCCATAGTTTCATTACTGTCTTATATAACTTCAGCCAGAGCCAGCCATCTCTTCAGGGCAAGTGAAAGCTGCGAGATCATGATATTCAATAGCCTAGAATGAGGGGTCTTCCACAGAATACTGGGACTTCAGACTCTCATCATCTTTCCTGATGTCTCCATGCACACACTGGTAGAGAAGCTGAGCTTTCAGACTACATGTATGAACTGAGAGAAATTTTTTATTGGTTATGAGGTATAAGCTCAAAATCAATAGTATTGCTGCTGTAGCTCTGTTCCTATGGGATCTGAGGAAGAATGGGCCGGGAATAGAATATGGGCAAAGTATCTGACTATACAAAAATGACAGGTGAAAGTGAATATATGTAAAGGACAGAGATTATATAATACTATAAACCAAATAAATAAAAGCTGTATTGCTTTTAACATTCTTCAGTATTATTCAGTTTTAAGAGTCTTAGAATATACCTACTAGAGGTTGTTGATTCAGCCTCCTAAATAGAATAGTAATTGTTCAGATTATGATGCCTTCCATCCATAAGATCAGTTACCTTGCTGAGGAGGCAGATGCCTTTCTCAAAATTTCACAAGGGGAAGACAAAAGGTTGGTCAGACTTCTTTTGATAGCACTGTCTTTTAACTAAACACATACAAGCATTCATCTCACAGCTGTTGTTCTTGGGAGTTCACACAAAAAGCAAATTCATAAAGAACTGATTTTGGAGTTTTGGAGGCTGGGATTGCAAGACACTTTTTTCCAACAGTCACTAGTCACTGCTCTCTCCAAAAATGCTCTTAGTATCCAGCCTCGATTTCAAACCACAAAAACTGACTACTATCTCTATAAAAGGAGAGTTCTACATGTATTCAAGAATTAAAGGGGACATTCCAGTAAACTACCAATTGCATAGGTTTTCGATGATTTGTTCATTTGTGATTGCAATTAAAACAGTGTTTTCCCCTAATAGGAAAACAGTATAAAAGATGCTCTGCTACTCTACTGAAAATAGTTGTCTAATTAGACTAAAGACTCTTTGAATGTATCACTGTAAGCCATTTACATTATTCATTCACCTAGTGCCTCCACAGTCACTGGCCTGGAGTTTTGGACTAAGTAACAATTATTTGGAACACTGTTGAAGACAGGATATTGATCTATACTGTCAATTGGTCTGACCAGGTATGACTGGGTTTGTGTTCTTATATTTACATTATTAGACTGAACACTTTATATTTGGACACAGCAGGCTCCATCCCAGTGGATCAGGTATAATATTAGCGCTGGAATGCTGTAATATACGACATCAGCAAAGAGCCTCTTTGAGATGAAAGACAGCTGACTTGCAAATCAGGTTTGGTCATGTTGACAGAGTTACACTGATAGAGAAGTTAACAGACTCACAGCTTAAATAAAACCCTCCAACTTATGTTCTGTAGAAAGCCTGATTAATATTTTATGGTTTATTATCATTCTTTTGGTAAATTATTCAAAAGCATAGCTCGGCAAAGCACACGGGAAGTCCACAGTGTCAGGTCAATTAGTTCTTTAAGCATTATGTAGAATTTCAAGTATTTGTTTCCAATTACAGAATAAGAATGTTATGATTGCAGAACAAGAGGAAGTGAGGTAGGTTAGATATATTCCTTTTATGAAAAATCCACTTAAATATTAGGGGATTAATACCACAAGAGTTAGAGTTCTCTTTGTCACTACAGTTCTTGTAGCAATGGCAGTACTAAGGCAAAAACTTATGTTCCTGCATGCTAGCTGAAAAATATCAGACATATAGCTGAGGATTTAATTCCTGCATCCCTTTATCATGATTAAATGAGCAAACCACCCAGCTACAAAAGCAACCACTCTATTAGGGATCGTTTAACAATCTCTCAAAAAATTTGTGGGCAGTTTGTAACTTCAGAAAGTGAGAAAACAATCATCATCTGATGCATTCCACCTTCCTGTTACTGCGAAATTGCTCTCTATTGTACATTTCCAATTGACCCCTGCAGATCACTCCAGCTTTTTAAGTTCTATATATAAGGAACCATGCCTTCCTTCAAGCACTTCTTCCAACACAGTAGAGCTCATGAGGAAAGACAGCCAGCCCGAGTATTTCTTCTTAATTGAGTCTCCTGTACATCTCTCCCACTCTGGAAACAGTTCTAGTTTTTTGAGCTGTATATACATATCATTCCGGTAGGTAAACACCCTCAATGCTCTCTTAATTATTCCGTCAGGTTCACTATAACTCTGGGTGTTTAAGTTTAGGGGCATTAAATGTTTCAGCATTTCACGGGCAAGAAGATCTCTAATTATTCACAGTTTTCCTTAATGACTGTTGTGGTTGTCCCCTCATTTTTCCACTGTCCTTGATACTCCTTTGACAATACCTGCATATCTACCCACACACCACTGAATATTTAATAAATAATCATGAAACAATAAAAGGTAATGAGGTTAAGATCCTCAGTGTCATCCTTCAAGGATGTGATTAGACTCCAACACATTCTTCTAGGTGCTATTTAATGTTCTCCTGTGCAACACATGCCTTTGTTATTGTCTTGTCCTGGAAGGAGATAACTTTGCCTTTGAAGCTGGAAACCTGAAGAAGCCAGTCAATGCACACTGGATACATCAAGTTTTCCCATTTAAAAATGGCTGCTCACCCTCACACCATCACAATCATCTCAGCTGAGTCTAGGCAACCTCCTTTTAGGCTTGTGTTTGCAGCTTGACAAAAGTCAGGGGGGTTAAATCAATATATCTTTTCCATCGTATCCTGAAAACTCCTGGTCTTCTGGTTTTTCAAAGCAAGGACCTCTTGATTCCTGTCCCTAGCTATCACATTTCCTACAGCTTTCTGCTTTTTCTACAGAGCTAAGAGATGGAAAAGCACTAGTCCTGTAATGATTCTGTCTGTGATTACTCAGTCACATTAATGTAATCTCAATCCATCCCAGTGGTGAATGGAATGGTCCTGTCCGCTTCCACCTTACTAAACACCTCCACTATGTCCCTTGCCTTGGATTAAGACTCTACACTCTTCACCGTGAACTAGATCAGGTACCTGGTTTGCCAGAAAAAAGGACAAAGAAAGTCATGGCAAGGCAAAACAAAGGAAAGGAGACAGAAGAGAGAGAGAAGAGTGCAGTAAGATGGAGAGGGAGAAGACTTAAAACTCTATGATTTTCCTGATTTAGTTTATGTGGTTGTACAAATGTTAGTGCCTTATCAAAACACACAGAGAAAAACTTCCAGAAGCAGAGAATAAAGGGAGACTACTACTCTCCATGTCAAGCTAACTTGTGTTAGCACTTTCCTGTGCTAACTTGAACTGGCTGCTTAACCACAGCTCATAAGTCACAAAAGTCCAGGCTTTCTGATCAAGTCAGTAAATCTACTACACAGGAACATCCTGACTTTTAGCTGAGACACCTTTCTGGTACCTCAGGGCCAAATGGACTGACATTTCATGTAAGAAGCAGGAATTACACTCAAAACAGTGTTGATTAGAGAAAAGCATGAGAAAGAAAGGAAGGAATTAAAAAAAAATGAATGCTTTGAATTGCCTCAGGAAAAAGGCAAGCTGAAAATACCATTCATTGACTAATTAAATAATTTTCAGAAATATTTGAGCAAGAGAAGCAGGCAGATCTAACACCATTCTCCATTTACATTTTACAGGGGCATCCCAACCTATGATTCTATTACATCTTGCTTTCCAAATCATTAGGTATAGACCACAGCTAGGAACCAAATTGGCAGTATAATGGTGTGATAAAGTAATTTACAGAAGTATTTCTAACAGCTGGCCTTTTTTCAGTTATTCCAAAGTTCTTCAGACAAAGAATGTATTTTGCTTCACAGCAAGATGATAAAGTGTGCAAAACCCTATTGCACTGTTAGAAAACAAAGGCACTGAGAATTAATGTCTGTAACCACATAGTAAAGTAGTTGCATCATGAGGATATCCATCTGTATAAAGATGTTAAATCTTTGCTATCAGACAACACCAGCAGTGGTCACAGTGGGAGTCACCACCACTGACTGTTGCAGATTTTGGATGGACAGACTTCAAGACACTCTGAAATGGCTCACTCCTTCTTCCACCTCTCAGTTTAATGTTTCAAGTACTGGCAAGAAAGAATTATCTTCTGAGGCATACAAAGTAAATTTGTGATCCAATTTTATGCCTTCCCCAAAGGCAGGCCCTGAAGAGGTCTTTGGGTAGCTACAGAAACGTCACTGAAATGTGGGGCCTTCCAGTCAATTGCCGCTTGGCTCAAGAAACAAGACGAAAAGAAAACAAATGTGCTTAGGAGAACCTGTTTATTTTTCCTTTGTTACTTTCAGAACAGTATGGCAAGCCATGCGTCCTTTGGCAGACTGTTTTCTGCTTTGCACCACAGTGAAGTAAGTACATTAGTACCTGCTCCTAAGGTATCAGCTTTACAAATTGTGGAAACCTCTTTGTGAGAGTACTGAAACTCAGCTCTGCCAGACTGTTTACATCTGCCAGTTGGAGATAAATTTATACATTAAAAAGCAGTGGAAACTTCCAGGAAGAAGTCAAATTTCAATCTCTTCTGACTACCCTTGCAGAAAATGATACTCCTGATGGCTCTGATGAGGTGGGTTGTGCATTTCCCTTTTTCCATTGCCTGGCTCTGCAGGAAATTCACGTCCTTTCAGATCATTTAATAATACTCTTTAGTACTTCAAAGGCTTATATGTTCATCTTTTTGGCACATGCAAGGGAACCAACCTTCCCAATATACCAGTCTAGCAGCTTGGCTGCTGTTAGACACCTATCCTTTACATTTCCTGTCTTCCTGCCCTTTGGTACACATGACAGCCTCTTTAAGTGAAACCATTCCTAAGCCACAGTGGAACATGAAACATCCCTCTTGAATGCAGGGGGCAGAGAACCAACTGGTACAAAACTGAGCCTTTGCCTTGCGACATAACGCAGCTGCTGCAACGTGCACCTCTGTGAGTGGACTGGGCCAAACTGCAGCACCTTACAGCGCTACAGAAACCACCTGTGCCAGAAACGCAGCATGCACTGCTGCATAATGTCCTCTGCAAACACTGCGGGGGGTCATTTTAACTATACCAGAATTTCATCCAATTTTCCAAGAAGGAGGACACACTTTTCACGATGTAATTTCTCACATTAACATTTTCAGTTCATTCTAATTTCTCTACCCTATACAAAAGCAGATGTCATGTTTTTAGGAGACCTGTGCACACTTTTTCCTGACAGTGATTCACTGCAGCTCCACAGGGATACACATCTTTCCTCACATAGTCAGAGCATACTTCACATATAATTTAAAAGGAAGAGATCTTGAGAGTAAATAGGGACAGGAGAAGGAGACTCATTTCTGGGAAAATAATTTGCTGATTTGATCTTACACTTTTTAGTTCTGTTTAGATTTGCAATGCTAAAATTTTTTTCATGGAAAATTGACATTAAAACAATGATTGCATATGCACAGCTCTCCTTGTGAAACTGTAGTAAAGCATGATGGCAGGGGAAAAAAATGTAAATTAAAGGGACCAAAAGCAAGTTGTAATTTTAAAATAGTCTACCAAGAAATTTGAGGACACTAATGCAAAGGAACTCAGCTTCGGATTTCCACATGGTTGCCATTTCACAAAAAAAATAACACCAATTATGGTTCTGCAAAAGCCGAAACCACAATATCCTCTCTAACACAGCGCATTTAGAGTGTTTCTCAGTGCCCTTAAAGGGAGACTGTCATCCTAGCCTCCAATGAACTTCATGCTGCAAGATCAGATACATTTCCTCTATTTCACTGGTTCCTCAATCTCCTTTTCTAAATTCTGGTTTTACTGTAATTTTTTTACTACCTTTAGGTAGGCTCTCACAAATGAAAAAGCAATAGCTTTTTTGAGTTATAAAGACAAATTACTGTAGAAGTCAAACAGTAAAGATAATTACATTTTAAGTGTTACCAGAAGAGGAAAAGTTAGAAGAGGAAGTACTTTTTAGTAATAATCTCTCAGTCAATTTGTTCATTATTTTTAGCATCAGATGAAAGTGTTCCGGTAGAACTGTACAACCCAATGGTCTTGCAGTGGGAAATCCCAGATCACTTTGCTCCCATATAAGAGAAATAAAAAAAAAAAAACCCTCAAGGAACAGTCAGCAGCTCTTTCAGTTTTATATAAGAGGTGTATGTGGGGAAATACTGTTATCATACAGTTAAGGTCTTGGTAGTCTCTCTACCAGTATGTTCCATTAGGATTGGCATCACCAGAATGTCACTGGCAAAGCACTCCGCAGATTCTTGCACTCAAGTTTCTCATTCTATAAATTCCTCCTGGAGCATTGGTCATCATGCTCTCTATATGACCAAAATGCTACATACAACTTAGAAACATCTGTCAAGGACTTTCTCTGACAGGTAGCCTAAGAAGTTTGTTTTTTATCTTCAGGCTGCTGGAGTTGTCCTTCCAAGTTCAGGGACTGTGAGCAGCTCACCTGCATGTGTTATTATGCCTTATCATTTACATGTCACTATAAGCATGTGTAATAGTTTAGAAAAACTAAATGCAATCCTTTCTGCAGAGTTACACAGCACACATGTGAAATTATCGTTCAGAGATAAAGTCGTAATATCATAAAGGAAGTGAAGGGAGCAGTGGAGCCTTCATCTTTAGTGAAAGATGTCAATTTTAAGGAACAGTTGAAAGGGAGATCACATTTTGTATATGCATATGATAATCCATAAATATATCAGATAGAATAATATGTAATACATACATGCATATTTTTCACAGATGTTGGAAGTCTGGGGGTAGAGAGGAATCCCAGCACAAAGTTCTGTGTGGGAGAGACACAAAAGGAGCAGTTGAGAGACAAGATTGGCAAAAACAGCATGTGGATTTGTGGGCAGAGAGCTATGTGGGCAGAGCTGTTTACAGCCTTGAAAGCAAGGACAAGGAATATGAATTTAATGTGGATTTTCAGTGAAGTACATTGCGATATTTTACAATTACTTGGTTAACATTTCTAGACTGTTCTACCTTCTTGTATCTTCTAAACTGCTTCTTCTAAGCACTTTCTGAGTCCTTTACCTTGAAAAAGTCAGGGCAAGGGACTGATACACTACTGCAAAGGGAAGACAAAATGTCTGATACATGGAAAACTCCATCAGCAGAGATTTCCCAAGAAAATGTGTCAGTCTGGATGATCTCTGATTTGCTCAATTTCTTGCACAAATGTCTGGATACTTTTTTTTAATCGTGCAACATGCAGGTATCAGAAGGATGTATTCACCTTTAAGAAACTTATTTGACGAAGTTCTGCAAATAATGATTCCATTCTTGTCAGAATGGTTAAAAGACAGGCTGCTGGCACATGGACAGGAGAAGATGTCAGGCAAAGAACAGTGATCACCCTCCTGTTGCCTTACTCACCTAACGGAAAGCAAATATTGCAAAATTACGCCCTGTATCTCCAGTGCTCTAAATCCCCATGTCAGCAGGGTGCCATGGGCAATCATTTTGTTGTACATGCTGCCTCCCCGGCTGCCGGGAACAAAGATCAGAGACCCCACGCCCCTGAGAGCACCCTGAGGGGAGGCAGGTGGGTGGCACAGCAGTGCCCAGAGGATGATACTGAGAGTCATACTGCCAGGTGGGCATGATCTGGTAAATATGTGCTCATGTCTTACTTCAGCTGAGGGTGGAGGGGTGTCTTCGTACAAATTGGGCAAGCAATCCTATATGCCTGAATATACAAAAAGCAGAACAGAAATATAGATCTTTTTGAGTTAAACATTCAATCATGCTCGTGGCAGCTCTTTGAGTGCTATAAAAAAAGTCTTTGACACATGGAGTAGGATCAAAATCTCACAGATGGATTTTTGCCCTAATTGAAAACAAAGGCAGAAAATTAATCCATGTATCTGAGATATCATGCTTCTCTCAACTTTTCTATCCTGAGACTTGGAATGCGTGGAAAGTGCTACTCTTGTAGCTTTGGGGCCTTCTGACAGCTTCAGTTCATCTTTGGTGGGACCACAGTTAGGGGACTAAAGGACAAAAATGCTTTCTGCGTAAAATGTCTCCACAATCAGTGTAAGCCTGTCCTGCTAAATCTTCACCACCTCCTTTAAGCTAGGTTGGGAGACAGAATGTGGTCAAGGTGAGAGAATATAGTATTGTAGTAATTTCCTACAGGCCTGCAGGAAGCTTAGTGTGGGTGACAGCAGCCCCAAAGCAGAGCTCAGGGGGCAATTACGGAGGTGTGTGGTTTAACCCCAGGCAGCAACCAAGTCCCACACACCAACCAAGTCACATACACCTCCCTCAGTGGGAAGGGGGAGAGAATCAGAAGAGCAGTGAGAAAACTGGTGGATTGAGATAAAGACAGTTCAATAGGTATAGCAAGAGCTGCACACTCAAGCAACGCAAACCAAGGCATTCACTGCTTCCCATCCACAGTCAGGTGTTCAGCCACCTCCAGCAAAGCAGGGCTGCATCACGCGTAGCAGTTACTTGGGAAGACAACTCCAAATGTCCCTGTCTTTCTTCCTCTTCACCCAATTTTATATGCTGAGCATGTTGCCAAATAGTACGGGATATCCCTTCTGCAAGCTGAGATCAGCTGTCCTGTCTGTGTCCCCTCACATCTACCTTGCACAGACCCAGCCTCCTCACTGGTGGGGTGGCGTGAGGAGCAGAAAAGGCCTTGACTCTGTGTGGGCACTACTCAGCAGCAACAAAAGCATCCCTGTGTTATCAGCTGTGCAGCACAAATCCAAACAGCCACATACTAGCTACTGGCAAGAAAATTAACTTTATCCCAGCCTAAACTAGCACAGGCAAAGGTAAAGTATTCCTCTGCCTGCACAGAGCACCCTCATTGCCAGCAACAACACAGGAATAAAATAACTGAGATTGCAGGCTTCTAGTCACAGCACGAATTACAGGACTATAAATGTGCCATCAGAGACCCTCACCTGACATTTGACATAAGTAGCTTCAGAGGCTAGAAAACAATTCACTCTCCACATTGCCTCAAAGACTTTGCATTTTTTTTGAGGTAATTCTAAAAATTGGACTAAATTGTCATATTTCATGACATGACATGAATGACATGACATGAATATTCATGAGGCTCAAATGAGATCATAATCTATTTGTGATTCTTCTTTTGAGGCACATCCTGTGCCCAAGCAGTGCAATAGTTGAGATGCACTAGTTTTTACAGTCAGTAGCACAGAAGGGATCATTTTAGCCACCAGCTTGTCCAGTCACCTTTGATTTCTCCTTCTCCTCCACAAATAACTAAATATGTGGCTGCAACTGGGCTGACAGGAGAGCTGAAAACCAAAGAAAAGGTAGACTTATACTACACATCCAGACACAAGATGCCTTAGCTGTATCAGGTCTTTTTGCTGAAACAGATAATGAAATTACTAACCTCTACCAACGGGAATCAAAATAAAGCTCCCCCACCTTTGTCTAGAAGTCAACCTTCCCATGGCATGGATGTCTCCAGCACACTGAACGCTGGGGTCCAGACACACCCTATTCACATGACAATCATTCGCATCCATGTACTTACATGTTTTTGCTAAGTGGGTTTTACCTCTCCATAGCATAAAAAGTGGGGCAAGGGGTCCTCAGGAAGGAAATACTAGGGATGAGGTTGAAAGCAAAGTAAATTGTGCTGACAGGATGGATCTGGATTGTAAATCATCAGTTGCATGTTTTTTGCAAACACAGTGCAAAGCATGCTTTTGCTTCTCTGTGCCAATCAGCTGCACAAAGCTTGCAATCAAACCTTCACCTCGGTCAGGAAACCTCTTTTGCTTTGTACCATAATGCTGCCACATTTTTCTCTCTGTAGGAAAGCAGCAGAAAACAGATGACAATTACTTTTTTTTATAGATACTCATTTAGTAAGAAGCAGCTACCTCTCCTAATCTCCTATTATTTAGAACTACTCTCTTGCTGGGCTTCATTTTATTCACAGATTTGCAGCAACCCAAGCAAATCCATTTCAAAATCTCTACCCACTCTTGGCCATTCAAAGCACTTCTTTCTTAGCATAAATTATTATAGCACATTCCAATTTTCCTCATAGCTGGGAAAAAGTGCCTGCCATACCGAATTAACAGAACTCATTTAACACTGGCCAAGAGTGCTCAGCAGCAGCCAGGAGAGGGGGACCTGTTTCAGCCAGACACCACTAACCTGCTACAAGGGCACCAGGGGAAGGGACACTGTCTCGATCCCTTTGTCTCAGGGGTAGCAAGGAAAAGACACGCCCTCAGAATTAGTGAAGTGCAAATCCTGGTGCCCAGAAGTAATCTGCAAGGCACTTGGAGGCAGAAGAGTGTCCAGGCACATCTGTTTTCAGGCGGAGACACCTGTGCTTCAGGAACACTGCAAAGAGGGGAGGAACAGCAATGAAACTTTGCAGCTTCAGTTATGTCAATCCCTGTCTTTCTCAGTACTCCTTGCAAAGGCAAGGGTTTCAGATCTGTCTGAAAAGGAAGGGGTCAGGAGGCTAATTGAGGTAGAGGGGCTAGACAGGGGATCCAGGAGGTGACTTCTCCCCTCCCACCCTCCCTGCCCCCTGAGGGAAGGGTCACAGAGTGCACACAGCAGCTTTGCCAGACCTCCCCATAAACAAGACAGTTCTTTTACTATTTCCACAGCGATCTCACACTGCTCCAGCCCTGCTCTGCCTCCCCCAAATGGCAGAGGAGCACTTCCACCCAAGTGGTGAGGGAAGGAGAACAGAAACTGCCCTGTTACTCAGGGGAGTGCTGTGCTCTCTCTCTACTTTGGTAAGAAGGGGTTAGCTCTTCTCTACCTCTCATTATCTCTTCATCCTTGCCTCTTCCTTCCCTCGTACTGCCACATCACTAAGAGGGAGCATCTGTGTTCCCTTCCCTCACTCCTAGCCCAGACCTACCAGGCCTGATGGGTGTGAACTCCCACCACAGCAGTGACAAGCCACTGGGACAGCTCACACCAGGTGCACCGTGGGCATTAGGCAGACAGTGGCGAGAAGAGAGGCAAAAATATGTTTTAAATTGGCAACACACCATGCAAGGCTGCACCAAGTGAGCCAAGCAAATACTGGGAGAGCACAGCATAGGCTCAATGAATTTGGAGAGCTGGGAGGAATATGAAAGATCCGCCATGAGGAAGCGCCATAAAGAGATTGGCATGGCTTGGTCTTCATATGAGTACATGGCAGGGTAGCACCCCGCCACCCTCAACCCTCACCAGTGCCTTCTGGATTGTACCATTCCAGTGCAAATATACACAATAGCAAATCTTTATCACTATTTGGATTCATTGTTGGTTTTTTTTTTAAACTATGTAGGTATTTTCCATGTGTGGGGAATCCCATTTTAAATCTCTGAGTAACACAGTGGCCTCCATTTGCAAAGGAAGCCTCTCTCCCAGCCAGCCCTAGCTGTGTCATGTCACCTGGGTATCCTATGCAGACTCAGGAAGTTTTTTAGCTTTGTTATACAGGGTACATGGGCACCCTGCTCTAATAGCTGATATTACTGTCATTTGCAGATGACACCAAGTTGGGTAGGACTGTTAATCTAAAGGAGGATATGAAAGCTCTGCAGAGGAATCTGGACAGGCTGGATCAATGGGCTAAGGATAACTGCATGAGGTTCAACAAGGTGAAGTTGTGCACTCTGGTCACAAAACCCCATGCCATGCTATATGCTTGGAGCAAGAGTGGCAGCAAAGGATCTGAGCATATGAGTTGTTTGACAGCAACATAACTAGCAGTGTGCACAGGTGACAGAAGGCAAATGATAACCTGGCCTGTATCAGAAATAGTGTGGCCAGCGGGACTAGGGAACTGATCATCTCCCTCCCCAGCACTCAGCACTAGTACGGCCACACCTCCAGTTTTGGGTCCTTCACTTGAAGGAAAACTTTGAGATGGTTGTGCATGTCCAGGAAAGGGCAATGAAGATGGTGAACGGGTTGACACATAAGCACCATGAGGACTGGCTGAGGGAGCTGGGGTTGTATAGTCTGGAATGAAAAAGGCTCAGAGGGACTTTATTGCCCTCCACAACTACCTGAAAGGAGGTTGTGGCAAGGTGGGGCTTGGCCTTCTCTCTCAGGCAACTCTTGACAGGACAGGGGGAAATGGCCTCAAGCTGCACCAGGGGAGGTTCAGGTTGGATATCAGGAAAAATCTCTTCACTGAAGGAGTGGTTAAGTGTTGGAACAGGCTGCCCAAGGAAGTAGTGGAGTCGCCATGCCTAGAAGTGTTCAAAAAATGAGTAGATATGGCACTTTGTGATATGGTTTAATGGGAGTAGTGGTGTTCGGTCAAAGGTGGGACTTGATGCTCTGGGAGGTCTTTTCCAACCTTATAATTCTATGATTCTATATTTGAATATCTCATGACATTTTTCTACAGATGTACCATTCTTTGTAGAAGACGGGAATGAAAAGTACCTCCACCACTCAAACTCCAGCAGTTTTCAGTGCAGTTTACAATCACTGTATGTAACATACAGTGGGCTGTTCCCCATCCTGTGGTGCCTGTTTCATCTGTAAATCTCTCTGGAGATGACAGGCAATGCTTTACTAACACGTGTACAATTGCAATGTCAAATTCCACCTCTTGAAATACAAAGCTTAGCTCTGTGATATATGGCAAGACATGTAAAAGTACATATACCACTTCTACAAAATCTGCCTGGGACCAGTCCTTTATTGACTCAAGTATCAGGGTCCTTCATTAATGCAAACTACTGATGGCTGAAGTTTTTAATACAGAATTCTCTCTATTGTATAATGTTGATCAGTTGTGAACTTCTTTTATATTCACTGCTGACACACCTGGTAAATCCTGAATCTTTTTCTTTTTGGGAAATTCGGGAGTAATTGGGAGAAATTCCAGAGAAAAGACTTTTTCAGTTAAATAAAATAAGAAACTGAATCAGCTGTAAAAGATTCACAAGTACTGATCTGTGGACAGCAGAATTGTAATTTATTAACATGCTATTTGACATCCTGAAAATCCATGTAAGTCGTAACAGTCCTCAGTATAACTGAAAGTTAAGCAACATAAAATCTATTTATTGGAGCAAGTTCTTGGTCAGTCAAGCAATCTTATGAAAGGGTGATAGGATGATGCATGCATCCCACTACAAAATTCCTTAAATTTCTGTAGGAGTAACAGCCAAGGCATTAACTGATTATGTTAAACTCTTTCTTTCCTACTCTGCCTGTTCCTCCAAGCAGTAGCTGTCGGGTCTTAAGATTCATAGTCGACTATTTTCGGTAGTGTCCTTGGAGTGAATTATCTTTGGCAAGAATGTGAAAAGACAAACACAAACCATTGGCATTTATTATAGCTTTTCATATAGTTATGCAGTTATATAGTAAGCATTTTCACTGCTGTTCCTACAGTCTGTTCCAAGAATCTCAGGAGTTTGAAAAGCAGGCTTTTGGTTTTTTTCCTGTTGGGTTTTTTCTGAGGAATCAATTCCTATTCCCTGGGAACCTAATAATCCTTGGCTTTGTCAGTTAACAACAGGAACAATAGCTGATGTTACAAGATTTATGATGATCCAAGATTTTTTTTAACTCCTTCCCTAAGCTGTTTCTTTGTCTTTTAACCCATCTCCCACCAATTATTATGTAAGCTGGGACTCAGGTTTGGTATAACCTATATTTAAAAAATGGTGGAGGCCT
Organism: Myiotriccus ornatus; assembly: GCA_036023395.1. Taxonomy (NCBI): domain Eukaryota; kingdom Metazoa; phylum Chordata; class Aves; order Passeriformes; family Tyrannidae; genus Myiotriccus; species Myiotriccus ornatus. Next base: position 23,300,144 of record JAYRBT010000177.1, read on the forward strand.
TAAGGGTAATTACCTTTCTTTGTGTTTTGTGCTAGGCAGGTGAAACCCAAGGGAGAGGCAGGAGGAGCTGATATATTTTACATTTTCTTTGTCAGCAAATGGCTCAAAGCCAGCCAGGCTCAGGACCAGATGCAGACCTTGAGGACATCTATTTCTGGGAGAAGAGATAGTACTTAGGGGTACAAAATATATAGATCCTTGAGAAATCACACTTACTCTATTTATTCTGTACCTCTTGGAAAACCTTTTCTAGTTCTGTTTTTTTACTAAAAGGTTGGTGTATCTGTTAGACATGATTTTTGTCTCTCCTCCATTTTTATGTGCCCATCTAGTATTTGGAGGTCTCTTGCAAAGTAAAATCTTCCTTCATCTTGCAGATTTACACAGTAGTAACTCTGAATTTTGTATTGTCATGTTTAGTTTTCTTTCAGTGGCATTTCTCTCAGTTTTCTCATTATTCTTAAGATACCTCGACAAGGAAAGACTGTGCTGGAACCAGCAAATCTTAATGCATGTCTGAAAGTCTACCTGAGAGTTGGTGCTTACTGTCAATCCTCAAAACCTTCCAGTTTTTCTGCCTTGCAAACTTTGATTTTATCTCAGAAATCAGCATTCAGAACTTTTGACAGCTTCATGACTTTCAAATATAATTCAATTAACCATAGACACTTTTCTCTGTCATACTCAAAATGAACACTCCTCTCTAGATTTAGCTACGATTTGTGCAGGTATTAATTACTACAGATCAGTTGTTTGTTTATTCTTTTCAGAAGCAATTATGTGTATCATATTGAATTGCTTTGTATCTTATGTAAATGCTTCTTCGAAGTGTAATGAAATACTACTTCTCATTTGATTATACTTTTCTTTTCCTAGATGACTAGTTTACATGTCAGCAGTTACTTCTTTTCTCTGTGCTACTAGGATAATCACTCACTCTTCTATTAGTAAAATGCTCGTCTTAATAAATTCTTTCCTAAAGTGCTGACATTGTACCAGTTCCTGCTCTAAATCGCTCCTTTCTTCTAACCATCCTTACACAATTTCTGTTTATACTAAAAAAAACTATGTAAGTCCCAGTGTGAAATTCTGTTAATTTTGAAATTATAAAAGCAGCATGCTTCACTACATAAGTTTCATACCCATCGATATCTCTTTCATGTAGTATTGATCTGTTTATCACCCTACACAAGAAATCCATATTTCCTCCCTTATTTATATTCTACAGAAAAATCGTGTCCCTCTAGCTTCAACATCAGATGTACAACCTTAGCTGGTGGTAAACGGAAAAGTTTCTACAATGTGAGCAAATCTGGAACTCTTGCAGGTTTGATAGGTATACTTCAAACAACTAAAATGGAGCCAGATCTAACTAATTACATTTCAAAGTCAAAATATTTTCTTCCACAGCAAAAGAGATCTCAGGGAATATACAACTGACTTCTTGAGAACACTCAGATCTGTATTTCTGGAAGATGCCTTTCCTGAAAATATACCTGAATGGTGCAGACCCTTTTCATTTGCTATTTGCCAGTGTGTTAAGTCTTTCATCTGATTCTGAATAGCAACAAAACTCCTAATACAGCATGTGATGTCTCCATTCTATACAAGGCTGTGAAGAATTAATTTATTAAATGTGCTTATAAACATACAGTTCATAAGATGGATCAGGTAAGTAAGCTCACCCTTTCAGTAGACTATATGGAAGGGCAAATACATATTCTTAGCAGAAAAAAAAATGGGGGGGAGGGTCGCTTAGCACTTCCAGCATTGGTTTAAATACCATGGGAGACTGTCACTAAGATCACAAAGAGCCCTGCACAGAAAAAATCTGTTTCAATAATACTTCTGTGAGGGGATTTTTATTTTCACAAGCAAAAGTTTTCGAGCACCAGGGGGTTTAGTTGCTGAACAAGTACAGAGAAGCTTTTAAAGCTGCTTTGGTTCCATGGATTCCATTGTCAAGTGACCATCCTTGAATGGACGTGATTCAAAACAGTTTCTGTGGTGTTGCCCTTGTGGTGGGAAGCAACTCAGCTGCAAAGACATCAAGGTCAGCTTCAGGACAGGCAGGGAAGCAAGGGAGAAGATGTACAAAATTAACAAATCAGAGAAAAAGATTTCTCTTACCTGTAGCACTTTGTTATTTTTTCTTCACAGCATGCAGAGAGCATCCAGCAGACCTAAGAGAAGAGATGCTGCTCCAGGCAGCCCCCAACAGAGTTAACTTTAGATCAAATCTATATCTGCAACACCAGTCCAAGTTCCATCTTTTTCTTAAGATCAGAAATGCATTTCAACAAAATCCAATATTTAATGAGCAATTTGTAACTGCCCAAAACACACAGCTGTTACTGTCCCTTGGTTTACTTGGCTGGATAAGACCCTACTACACAACCAAGTTGCTGCCCAAGGTTTAGCATCTGCAGAACAGATTCAAAGTATAATTAGTACCAACACAGATAGAGGTAAAGATTATTCTGAATGAGGTACAAACTTGTACTTACCATCTAAAGGAAGAGGAACTTCTAACATAGACACTCGACCTCACGACTCAGACAAATTCAAGAAGTCAGAGAGAATTTTGTAATACATTTCACTTTACCTTTTCTTTCCTCTGGTACAACAGAAAAAGTAGTTACAGGCAGCTGGCCACACTTTTTGGAGGGTAATTCAAATCTCAGTGTTCTGGTAGAATGCCAAGTCTTTGGTTCTGTAAAATCCAAAATACACAAAACAGTCTTTGGGAACTAGCTCTTCCTCTGTAATTCCATGGAGAATCTAATGTGAATATAATATTCTGCTGTGTTTTCAGCCTATTCAAAGAGGTCTTGTTCTAATGCAAAAAAGTCTAAGCAGAAGTGAAAAATACTGATCTATTTTCAGCATCCATGCCCCAAGATGAATGAAAAGCCAAACACTGCTAATGATGACAAGTAAATAATTTTCATTCTTTTAGTAGTAGCTGGTAACTTGAACATTTTATTGTGATTTTTTATAGTGATGGCATCCTCTTAAAATAAAATAATAACTTAATTAAGAATGTAAATGTATCCATAAATATATGCATAAAAATTCAATGGCCCCATATTTCTGTCTGAGTAGGAAGTAAGGAGAAAAAAATGTACAGCAAGAAGTTGATCCGTACTCTTTTGTTAAGTTGCTTCAAGATGGAGGAAAAGGAAAGGGGATTGCAACCATTGTATAGAGCGTGCATCTGTATAAACCCTTTGGACAAAAAAATGCTTGTAAAAGAGTTTGTTGAACCAGATCCTCATAGAGCTGGAGCTTTAGTCTTTAATGGAAATAAGTAAACTCATCTGATGTGAGAGTAGTGGTTGATGAGGGTGAAAAGAATGAAAGGGCTTTTTGAGTAATCAGAGTTTAAGCTTACAGGAAACAAATACTGACTTGCTAGAGGTCACTTCATCTCCATATGGTAGGTTTTCATTGTGGAGGAGTCACAGTCTAAGCTGTGGACAGTAGACAGTAAAGGAATGGAGAGTTCCTTCCAGTATCCAGAACTCCAAGAATAATCTAAGCGATGATGCAAACCTTTTTATCAGCAAGCAAATACGGGTGTTTGCATCTAACTAGGTATCTGAAGGTTTTGTGAAAGAACAGTTAGAGCTTGGAATTGGAAATAAAGTATAAATGCAGGTAAACCTGCACATCATTATCATAACTGAACTGGAGATGAGCTCTGAAAAGGTCTTCAAACAACAGTGTGTTTGTCCTGACCTGCTGGACAGAAAAAAGAGAAAGAGAGAGAGAGAGAGGCTTACAGGAGAAGAAATCCTGTGAAGCAAATAGATGGGGAGGTTTCAGATGTGAAGCAAAGATAACTTGACAACACAGAGAACAAACCTCTCAAGCTCTAGTTAAGTACTCTTACACTTAAAACATAAATTTACTAGCAAAACATAGAGTTGGAAAACATTATGACCTCATGGATCCAAATTAGGCCACAGCTGCATCCAGAATCAGGAGTTTCTGTTCAAACTCAGGTCCAGAGATAATGCTTCTTATTCCTGTTCAACATGTAAAAATAATTCCAGATTATTTTTTAAAGACTCTCACATTTAGAATTAAATCAGTGCCAAAAAAAGACTGCAACTAGAAAGCCTTAGAGGTTTTTGTTTTTCTGATATCTGCAGTATAGACACAAGGCAAGAAATGTCACAGCATGCTTCCTTGTCTCAGAGATGGGAAACTGTTCATGAGCTATATTTAGTCTCAGACTTGGACACATTAAGTGCACAGATGTAAAAAGTCCGTTTACTGACAGGAGAGCTCTCAGATGCACTGTGGTGTTCTTTTGCCCCAGTATACGCATACCTCTGCTACACTTTGCTGCCTTTGTACAGTAAGTTTGCAGTACCTTCCTGCAAACTCTTCAATCTGCTGCTTTCCTGTGTTTGCCCTCCACTGAAAAAGATGGAAGTGTTTCACGGCTTTGAAAAAGACAGAAGAGGGAATGGCATCTCCAGGATGCCTCACCTGGAAAGCTCGGGCTTTCCCTGCCACTGAAATAGAAAATAGGAATTTTGGGATGACGCATCCCTGCCATACCTCCATGACATAGCGTGGACTTCCCATTTCTTTTAAAGATTCCTGTCTTACCGTGTCAAAACAGCACCTACAAATCTTGCAAGAAGTACTGAAGTCTCCTGAGTGCTCCCTGCCTCCTTGGTGTTGAGAAGGTGTCCGATGTCTTCTGAGTTCCAAGGCAAGATAATGGCACAGGGAACATTTAAGCAAATATCTCCCAGTTCCCTACAATTATTCTGGCTGCTCCTGATGCTGCTCCCAAGCAAGGTGGCTTGAATTGTAGATTGGTGCTTGTAGTTTTACTGAATACACCCGCCTAGCTCTTCCCCAGGTTTTTCCGTTAGGCCCTCAGGATGGCAAATCCCCACATCAGCCTTATTCAGCCTTCTCACTGATCTGGACAGATCACTGTAAGAGCATGAAGGAAGTTTATTCTCCAAGATTTGTTAAGCTTCTGGCCTCTGTCAGGGGCTAATATAATACTAATTAATACCACCTTTGATGATGGATTTCAATTTAGAATTTGGGCAGTGACTAGTCTGAGCACTGAGTTGTGAAAATTTAGCAGAAATTTATCAAACCTTTCTCTCTTGCATTTGTCTGTCAATATGGCCTTTCTGGTCCACTCAGAGAAAGTGAACTGATTTGCCACAGCCTGCAATTGTCACTGGAGGAAGAGCAGACACCTCAGAAAGTTATGGTAATAATTCAAATCACCAACAGGTTCAGTTACACCCTGGCATATGAAGCTGAAAACACAAAAACTTTCTGTGATGTGCAATCATTATCCTCCTCTGATGGTGGTATTGAAATTGTGCACAATGGCAAGAAAAGCAAAGAGCCCAAACCTACCGACTGCTGCGATAAGAGAGAAAATCCCGAAGTGAACAGGACTGCAGTGGGATTGTGACATTTTAATGACAGTTTAGAAATACAAAAATGTCTGAAGTGGAGATAGTGAGTCTTCTATTCATTCTCTTTCTGTGTGAATAGCAGCCACCTGATGGAAGCATAAGGTGAAATTCATGCTCTTTGTAGAGAGAGAATTAAGAAACTATTTTAAATCAGAAATCATTTTTATCTGAAAATAATGTAGTGGGGTTTAGTTTTGTTTCTATAAAGTTCTGTCTATAATCAGTAATACAAACATTGCACATGCCCTTGCTTTCTTAAGTTATTTTTTTCCCAAAGTTCACAGGATCTGAGCCATACCTAATGACTCATAACCCCCGCAAATAATGTCTTCCTAAATTTTTAAGATTCTCCAGTAGATCTTGTGATGTAACACTAGAAACGCTGTCAATCTGACACAAAACTTTCAATACAAAATTGTAGCTATCTGGCTAAATTTGTAACTACTGTTTTGCGATTGAAACTGATAGAACTGTGAAGGTAGATCAATGGAGAGAGAAAGGGAGAAAAAGAGAGAGAGTTCCTGAGTATAGGTGAGGAAAGTTTAGGATGGAGAGATCATAGCTAGACTAAGGAAGTAAATTATGTTAAAAATATGATGTTTCAGTCAGTGCAGCCTCTAGGCTGCCTTCAGGACTCATTAAAAATAGTTTTTGTCACTTCCACTGGGGCTTTAGGAAGCTTTGAAAAAGGTTTTTAAAAATATATCTTATATTCAGGCAAAATGTAGTTTTGTGAAAGTAGCAGAAGAAGAAGCTGTAGAGTAGAGGGTATTTCACAGAGTGCCAAAGGAAGGAAATTAAATATGTATGGATGGGTTTGGGGGGGATCTGTAGTGTAAAGGCCTATATGTGGAACATTATATTTGCCTCACACCAAATCATATGGCAAGACTGCTTGGTTTAGTTCAGGAAACAAAAGGTTTTGTAATGATAGGCTTGATATGCTTGAGTTGCATAAAATAAAACTGAGATATCAGTACCCAGTCTGTAATTATCAGAAGGAATCAGACAAGTGGCACTCAATCTGCAAATAGGTAAAATCCATCAATCAGGCCAATATGGGCCGGTTTTCATCTTTGAGAAGTAATCCTTTGGACCACACTCATCCTGGCCCATGCTGAAGGTCCTACAAACAGCTGTTATACACCAGGGGCTAGAGATCTGGACAAGATGTCCACTTCATTTCCAGCCTTCCTCATGGAATCATAGAAGGTTTGGGTTGGGAGGGACATTAAGGACCACTTAATTCAAACCCCCGTGCCATGGGCAGGGACAACTTTCACTAGAGCAGGTTGCTCAAAGTCCTATGCAACCTGGCCTGGAACACTTTCAGGGATGGGGCATCCACAACTCTGTGGAGCAGTCACTCCAGTGTCTCACCACATCCTCACAGTACAGAATTTCTTCCTAATATCTAATCTAAACCTACTCTCCTTCAGCTTAATACCGTTATGTCTTGTTCTATCACTAGACTCCCTGATAAACAAACCCTCCTCATCCTTCTTGTAGGTCCACTTTAGGTACTGGAAGGCTGGTGTAAGGCTTCCCTGGAGCCTTCTCTTCTCCAGGCTGAACAACCCCAACTCTCTCAGTCTTTCTTCACCAGAGAGGTGTTCCAGCCCTCTGTTCATCTTCATGACCCTACTCTGGACCTGCTCAAATGGGTCCATGTCCTTGTTATGTTGGGGACCCCAGAGCTGCATGCAGTGCTCTAGGTGGGGTCTCACAAGAGTGGAAGGAGAGAATTTCTCAGTCTGCTGGCCATGCTTCTTTTGGTGCAGCCCAGGATGTAGCTGGTTTTCTGGGCTGTGAGCACACATTGCTGGGTCTTGTTGAGCTTCTCATCAACCAGTCCCTTAGTCCTTCTCCTGAGGGCTGCTCTCAGTCAATTCTCTGACCAGCCTGTATTTGCATCTGCAATTGGCCAGGTGCAGGATCTTGCACTTGGCTTTGTTGAACTTCATGAGGTTCGACAGGCCCACCTTTCAAGCCTGTCAAGGTCCCTCTGGATGGCATCCCTTTCCTACAGCTTGTCAACTGCACCACACAGCTTGGTGTTGTCTGCAAACTTGCTGAGGGTGTGCTCAGCCCCACTGTCCATGTCACTGACAAAGATGCTAAACAGCACCAGTCCCAATACAGACCCCTGAGGAAGGCATCAAACAGCTCTCAATGCAGGCTATTCTAATCTTGAAAAAAAAAAAGAACCAAGGCAGTGGCCCTCAAGCCAAAATGGCATCAGATTCACAGTCTGAAGTCTTATCTAACAGGTGTGATATATGCTTGAACTTCAGCTGTCAGCAGATGAACAGCCTAGTTGGAATTTTGAGACTTCATAGTGTCTCAAGTCTCGCAAGTGCTCCCATCATAGTGGCCTCAATTACATGTTTCCAGTTCCAATAGATCCTATGTGAGAATTAGTGAGGTTTTGGGGGAAACAGATCCCATGTTTGAGCATACTTGCTCTAAGTCTATGGATGAAATTTTAACATATTTTGACTGAATCATCCCTTAGACAAGGGATTAACTTAGATTCGGTTAAAAAGGGCTATGGTCTAGAAACATCTGCAGATGTGGTACTCCCTGCGTTCAAGATTAGACTCTTTTGAAGGCTCCATTTTGTCCCCAGGCTCTGGCAAAGTCAGATCCCTCTGTGCATAGGACCAAAAAGGCAGTATGTGTATATTTGCTCGATTTTGAGGGACAAGCTCTAGACTTTGAAAGTATTATGGCCAGAAACCTGTACAGTTTCATCAGAACAGAGAAGCTGCAGAGATGAGATAGGTAATCTTTAATCAGTGTCTGCCTGTACTACTCAGTGTACCAAGCAGTGGCCAGTAGCTTCCTGAGCTTATAAGTCACTCAAAAATTAATCGAAGTTTAATAGTACAATAAATGTGATAAACTGATTACACATTCCAGGGGAAACACCATCACTGTGTACCACAGTCTTTTAAGGTCAGCCTTCCATTCTAGTCCACTGTATCATGCTGTTATCAACTCTTCCTGAGATCATGCTCTTCTCTTCCAAAATAGCCTATATTCTCTTGATAAAACTAATATTGCTAATAATACATTGATGGACCAATAAATTTACCATATGGGATTTAAACAAAATTCCTCCTTACACACCCAAAAAGGTTAGAGGAAGAGCAGTCATGGCTTCAAACATTCATATTTTATTCCCCTTTGACTTGATGAAACACATTACTTCTTCTTTACAGCGTATGAATGAGAACAGGTACCTTCCTATACAAGAGAGAATGTAAACAAAATACACTTCTGCCTTCAGCAGCTGAACAACAAAATAACCAAAACAATGCTGGGATTCTGTTTGGAAAACAATGCAGTCCAGAGTTTTTCAGTTTACCACGGGGATTTAGCAGACTCAGCCTAAGATGAACACCTCTAGCAGGTTCTCAAGTGTTGGTACTAACATCATTTGCTCTGGGGCACTATCGAAAATAAGTCAGCTACTAAATATAAGTAACTACAGTTTTTATAAGGATCTGGGATCCTATTTGCATTTCACTGGCTCACTGGAAAAGAGTCTTACTTAAAAACTGGATCCAGTGACCTGGTGTGAGGGAGCAGAAGAGAGCTGCTCAGCAAGGTAAGCTCATCTGGGAGCCGAGGGTGAGAGCAGGGCATCAAGGCAGTGCCCTCACCAAAAAGGGTGCAGTCCAACCCTACACAAGCAGGTCTGGAGACACTAAGCAGAGTCAGCAGAAAATCCAGTGCTTGCCAGACAAGTCTTCAGGGGCGTAACAGATCAAAGGCAACCCAGAGACTGAGATCAGGGGATCTGTCTCAGGAAAGTACATAGCCAGACTACATAACTTCAGTGTAACTCAGGCAAGGACTGAGGTAGGGCTTGAGCCTAAGAAGATGTTCTTCATAGCCCAGTGGCCCAGTCTTGCAGAGCTTCTTTCACATCAGCCTCACCCCTGCATGAATCAGAGCTGACCATGCTCAAAGGCAGCCAAAGCCCTTGAAGAGGTCAAAGGCTGTCCCCCGGGGCTTTGACAGATAAGCCTGGGAGGGTTGATGAGAGAGGGTCTGCTTATCTACAAGGGTTGCAAGTATGTTTAACAGAGATAAAAATCATTCCTTTTGAGTTCCTCATTCACCTTAAAGCAGATTTATCAGTTAAGCTTGCACTGACAAATTTACAGTAATGGTCAATCCCCAAGTAATCCACTTTGATAGGAACTGTTGTTTAATCACAGAAAAAAAGTGTGTGGTGGTAGCTCTTCCTTTTAGCCAGATGTTTATGGGTCATACCTGAGATAACTGATAATCCAGACAGCAATAGCTGGAAATAGTGGCATTACAGGACTTCCAGATTCAGTTAGAATAACAGTAATCTTGATACTTGCCTGGTTCCACTTTTGCACAATTAACTGCCTGTTCTCTCATATCTTAAAGCAACACAGTTCAGTTTCACCAGCAACACAGGACAGATGGCAGCTTCACAGGCCGCACAGGGGTTACAAGTGTGGAGCCACCCTCCTATATGAGAGGAAACATGTCTGCACCCTGGCTTTCTTCTCCCATGGAAATTCAGTCTTAAAGCCCCTGACTTCTACAAGCACAAGCTGAGATGTTCAGCTGGTTGGGCAAAGAGCACACACTATCAAACACACACGTGTCTCCTCTCAGGAAGCAGAGATGGGCTGGGTGTATTGCATACTTCCCAGACTGCCAGCTGGACCATGCTGAATTCAAAGAAGAAATCCTCATAATGCTTGTTTATGAGTCCCTTTGGATTGCAAGATGTAGTGAGCAACTAATTCTGACGGTAGAATGTTATATTCCTCATAGCTATAAGTTAGCTCATCACTTTCTTTAAAAAAAAAAAAATATTTCATAAGGCATCTTGGTTGACAGTGAGAAAGTGAAATATTTTCTTTTTTATTAAATTTGGGAGGGACAGTTTGGGGAGGGTTATCTTTTGCCGCTGAATATTTGAACCTATAGTTGGGATCAGTTCTGGTATGGGTTTTGTTTTTTTTTTTTTTTTTTAATGCCTTAAGCATGTTCCTCTTCTGTTGCTTGTAGTATGACTGATGGATTCAAATGCAAATATCATGGAAGTAAATAATTCACTTGTCATAGAAACAGAACCTTAACTGGAATTTAAGTTAAGAAACTTATGAAACTTGTCTAGTAAATCTCAGAGCTCATCAAAAATCTCAAATATCAATGCACTCTTGAAAGACTAATCTTTTAATAATAAAAGTTACATTAAAAAGAAATAAATCTTGCAACAGGAGAAATATTAAGTGCATTAGTAATGTCTAAAAACATAAAATGGCTTCTGTGAAATTATTTTAAATTAAACATGAGAATCTAACAAAGATAAGTCTGATCAACTTAGTTCCTTCTACGCAAATTACACTGGAATTGTTTTATTGGCTCCTGCCATCTACTGCACTGTGTAGGAAATGCAGCAGAGAAATGTGAAAACCGCACGAAGTGTATTTCCTGACAGTTCCACGTAACAGGAATAGTCCCTCATTTCTAACACTTTTAAATCTTAAATACCCTGCACAACATGCTTTCCTTATCTCTCTGTATTCAGAAAATAGTTTTCCAGTGTGTCATTCATTGAGTGCATCAGAGTCACTCTGGTACTGTGATGCGAGGTGCAGCTGAGGGAAACCATGTGAAGGCTGAGGAAGGATAAGAAATTGTTTGCAGCCTTTAAGGCTGCACAAGTCCTAGGGAGAACAGCAGTCACCTCGGATTATGCTCGTGGCCCAAAGCTTTGCAGAGTGACTGCACCTGATCTGCTTCCCACTGTGAATTAGTAATGTAGTCTGGACGAAGTTGTCCTGAAGGCAGAACGATACCTTGGTGTAGTGAGGCCGCTTACAGCCACATCTGTTCTTTCTGGCACTGAAGACAGAGAGCACAGGTGAAGGAGGAGTCTACCTCTTTTGTTCAGCAAGCTAATGAAGTTTAATTTCAGAAATATTGCTCTAAGCAAGCTCTCATGCTGCACATTATTTGTCTTAGAAATGCATCAGCTATGAAGGGAAGCACCTGTAAGATCAGTTAGCATTGTTTTGTTCAGAAACAATTGCCCTGGTGAATTTTATTTTTAGTAACGAAGGGAACATCTGTGTACTGTTTAGACTCATGCTATTAAAACAAATGGTGTTTGCCTTAGGCGTCCAGAATTCATTTTAACATTTTTTCTGTAATTTAGTTAATGGTGATCCAGCCTAAATATGCTACCCCTCAGCAGATTTTCATATTCTTGTGAGCAGCCTTTCCATAACTGTCCTTATGCGACACCTGCTCACCTTCAACCAGCTTTAACTGATGATCCCTGTGAAAGTCAGTAGATGGTTTCCAGGGCTGGTAGGCTGATAACCACCAGACAGCTCTGCCCAGCTGGGTTGGCCCTGGTGGCCCTGGCCTGTTGGGCTGTACCCCTGGGCTGCCTGTGCCTTGGTATGTCATGCCCTGTCTGTGGGGATGTCATCCCCTGTCTGAGCAGCCCTGGCTGCCCTCTGGGCCGAGGCTGATCTCGCTGCCCTGCACAAGGTGCACGAGTCCTCTGACACTGCTGTGCCAAACCTTGCTACCCATTCCCATCACAGGATGGGGGAAAGCAGCATCTCCCTTTCAAAGTTCAAAGGAGGAAAAAAAGATTAAGGTCCTTTCCATTCTAACCATTCTATGATTCTCCAACTTGTAGCTTGATTTCTTCAACTTGGAGCTCAGAAAATTCTCTCCTAACCTTTTGTTAAATTACATTACATTATATATGATGGAAATAGTCAGTGATGATATTGCTTATTGACATTAGCTGATCTTCTGCAAGTGCCTTCTCTAAAAACTTGCTCTAAGTCTGTGGATGAAATCTTAACATATTTTGACTGATTACATCCCCCAGACAACAGATTTGGTTAAAAGGGGCTACAGTCTGGAAACAGCTACAGATGTGGTTCTCCTTGGGTAAGATTAAGACTCTGTTGAAGGCTCCATTTTGTCCTCTGGCTCTGGAAAAATCAGACCCCTGTGTGCATATAGGACAAAAAAAAGGCTTAAGGCTCATCAGGTCTTTGATATTGCTTATGGCCTTGTCAGAAAATCCTATTAATAAGCTACAGTTCTCTCAAGAGTAAGGAAGAGGAAAAGATTAAAATTTGTTACCTCCTGGTTCCCTCTATATTTTGAATTCTCTTTGCCATGAAATGGCATCTCAGAATAAATTTTAGGTAGTTGATTAACAGCAGACTTTTATTAGTTAAATGATTTTCTAAATGAGAAATCCAATACTGAATCATTTCTAACATCCAAACTTGCAAGACCTTCCCCAGGTTAAATGTTCTTAGATGAAATTTTACTAATTATAAAAAGGTCTCTTTTTATAAAAATTATGAAAAGGTCCCTTTTACATACTGTTCTTAAATTGTCAGCATTTCAAGTATTTAATCAGACTATAAAACCTATAAATTCTGTAACTGTTAAAAATTAATAACAATTCAAAAAGCATTGTTGGAGCTTGTCTCAAGACCTACTGACTAACTTGACATAGTTGGGAACTTGACACGTGAAAAATTATTTTAAAACACACCAGCATGATAAAACTTGTATTATAGCTCAGAAGTTACATACTGCTTTGTTTCTGTGTATGAAATTCAGACAAGAACATTGTCAAAACAGTATATATTTGTTAATGCTGTAATAATATGTGTATGTCTGTGCAGATCTGTTTGCATGAAAGTAGGTCTGTCTCTAATGATGGGAGCATTTTTAATCAGGTCAACTCTCATATATTTGCAACCCATTTGCTCAAGGAACTGGGGGACTGAAAGGAACAAAATACAAGTTGCAATGTCAAAGGTAGTTCACATTAATTGTCCTGCAGTTCAAGAGGTAGTCTGGTTGCTTTGGGATTTCTACATGGTTTTGGGTATCAATAAGGGCCATCCATTAGGCAGAGAACATGCTTTGAAATTCTACTCTCTCCCCTGCAACAAAGAACTCTAAAGTGTGAGAAAAGTGCCAAGAAAATTCCTTGGCTTGCTATCTTTTTAGCAAATTGCTTGTTTAATCAGTAGCAGAAATAATGGGGCCTAGTGACCCACAGAAATTCTCTCGATTTCCTCATTTCTTCCACTGTCCAGGTACCTCCAAGTGGATTGTTCCCCAGTTTCTCCTTGCTTGGCTGAACAAAGGGCAACATGGTTTGCTGGATTAGTAGTTCGCAACAACATTTGAGCCAGCTCTCTGCTCAGAACCTCTGGGCTGTCTCCCTGGCCAGCTAATACCTCTTAAATGGGTAAGGGGATGTCTCTCTCCTCATGACCACGATTTTTGTTGCATAAGAAAACCAAATTAAAAAAACCCAGAGCAGTCACTAAGTTGAAGGCTTCTATTTGAATTACTCTCCCCCTGGAATCTGGCCCTACTGTGTCAAAATAAGAAACACTACTAGTTCTCTATTTCATTCCTTTCCAGTAACTTGCAGGGGAAATTACCACACCATTTTAGATTTGGGGTGTACTGGGGAGAATTCCAATGAGGCAAGCCCTCATTTCTATCCTTCATAGCGCTCACAATGTGTGATTTGAGAAATGTTATTATGCTGACCAGCATTTGCATAAATAGGATTTCCTCCTCAAAGTCACCACAATTCTAAAAGACAAAGGAGAAGTGTCAATCTATCAGGTTAGTAATTATCTTGGAAACCTTCCTTTTCTTTTACAATACACTGTATGTCCTCCAGCCACATAGTTTGATGAGCAATATTAATTAAAGGAGACGTTATGAGGGATGGATTGCAACAATTTTATGTGTCTGCACAGGGTAGGAAGAAGGCACAGGCTATCAAAGTGTATGAGAATCTTGGTTTTTCACTTGTAATAGGCTTTGAAATACTAGCATCTGACATGTTTCTCCATTTTTCTTATATGTTCTGTTAAGTAAAGATGTCTCATTTCAGATTCCTGTGTTAAGATGTTTCTTAGACTTTATTCCTAGGAGGGAGCCTGTGTGCGTAAGCACTGGAACAATAAGTCATTGTATATCAGCTGCTCAAGGGTAACTGAATTTTCTTTAAGAAATTTGAGGTAGATCATTCCAAACTAATTTTTATACCATGTTTGGAGAGACATTTGTAAATATGAAAGATATGAAATATTTTTTCCCTAACCCAATAATAACTATTAATTTAGTGATTCAGAGCTGACCTAACTGTGGCTGTATACCATACTTTTCCTTCAAAAGAGCTCACATTTGAATATGCTTCTTCCTTAAAAATTTGGAACATGCTTCTTGCTTACAACTTTTGAGATCTTTGTTTTCTAAGTCTTTCCAGTATTTTATGAATTTCTGTAACCTGTCCCAGAGCTCCATCAGCCTCTGATCATACTCCTACTCTCCATTGTTTCTCTCAGTCTACAACTCCCTCACCAAAAGGAACACTCATATAGAGAATCTTTCAAGGGACACTATACATTTATTTTGTACAGCTGCTCTTCCTGTTTTATTTCACACTCTTTGATTCTGCCAGGTCTTCCCTGATACTCATTTCTGGTACAGGTCTGTGTGTATTTTCTTCAGAAGAAAATATACCTCCATTTTCAGAGAACTTACTGAGTTCCTCTTTACCATCCAGAAGGAAGGAGCAGCAACAAAAGGAAATTACTGACCCGTTTTGAAGATGAAACACAGTAGTTTATGATTTAACCAAAAGGTTTTTCTAAAGTATGATGTAGCAGCAAGAATTAAATTTTTATTGCCCAAGATAAGTTTATGTAGATGACTTAATCATATTTTAAAAGGTTAAGAGCTTTGACTCCAAAAGCTTTTTGTACCAGAAGCATTGCCTTCAGCTTTATTTTTAACTTAGTACTTTTTTTCTCTCAAAGCAAAAGAGATTGCATATCCCTCACACATCCTTCTTACATTTCTGTGTTTGCTGATGGCAAGCATGAAAGTATCTTCCTGCATCTGATGACTCATGAAGTTGTTTCTTTGACTTGTCAGCCTTTGGCTTGATATGCTCACGAATCAAGCCAAATAGGAACTTCCTGTTTACACGAGGGGTTTTTTTCCCCTTTTCTCTTATAAGCTGGTACATCAATTGTCACAAGAGTTTTCCCCTAGTTTTGTTCTTCCACGTGAGTACATCATTGGCCCTTCTAGATGTTCACAATTATACTATTTTTCCTCTGAAAGGAATAACAAGATGCAACCAATTTTCACATTCTAATGAGCTATGTCAGGTGGCCAAAACGATCATCTGCCTAATTCCAAAATCTAGAATATGGTCTGTTCTGACCATCATGGTTTCATGACTCACTGGCCAAAGGATGGTAGTTAGAGGACATCACATGCTCATGAGCCTGTACATCTGCCAGAAGGATACCGTTCTTTTGGACATGCTTCCAGTTCTGGATGGAAAAGGCCAGCAGCATTGCTCTGCAAACACACAGCATGTGTTTCATTCTGTGGTTTTGTGATTGTGTGTTACCAAGCAGGCATCAACAGCAATGGTCAACTTAACTCACAATGTTTTCCCAATATTTTTTGTCGGTTCATCTTCTATTTTGGCACTATACATTACCTGTCCTAGTTTTCTGACATTTTCACAAGGTAAGAGTTAAAAAGGAGACTGGTTATACATACCTGGAGGTAGAATACAAAGCACTGTTTCTCAAAGCACACATAAACGCAGCTCTGCAATACCTGAGAAAGAAACTCACCAAATAAATCCACTGGTTGAGTTGCCTTCTTTATAGTTCCGACCCTTCTCTCAGGCTGGGGATTGCTGTCACAGTAGGAAGCTGTCAGTTTCAGAAACAGGACAAAGAGGTAAAATCTCTTTTCACGTTTTCCCTCTCATGATACTTTTTGCTTTCTTGCTTTATGATATATGGTGCTGCACCACTGAGGAGCTGGACTTTTCCATTAGATGGAATGAGAAAAACAAGAAAGCATCAATAAGTAATACTTCATTTTCCAACGAAGGATTATATTTTGCTGAATTGGAAATCAAGAGCCAGAAACCAAACATATTGCACAAATCCTAGTACAAGTCCATTTACAACTTTGGCAAAAGATGCCTTTGAAGACTCTTCCCTAAAGGACTTATCTCTCACAAAAGGGAATAAAAGGGGGACATGGCAAAAGAGAAATAGAGGGAGGCAGTGTGAGGTCTCAGAGTTACTCTTTATTAAACTTCATGTTGAAACCAAACTGAGAATTGGCGAAGCTTCCAGGAAAATTTAGCAAAGAAACAGCTTGCAGTAATCTACCAGCCAGGGTTACTATGGCAATAGCAGTACACTGTGAAATTTAGTAGATATAATTTTCCATGATTCACTGTATATTTTTAGCTATTTTTCTTTTGTTCTCTCGGGCTAATTTCCTTTCTGAAGAAAAGGAAGGACTGAATACTAAGGTTATGTCCTCAGAAAAGAGAGAGGTGTCAGTTGGTGCTTCAGGGAAGCCCTTGTGTTTTAGCCTCAAACGATCAACTGTGCTAAGGAAATCTTGGGATCTTGACTCCTACCCCATTCATCTTATCTCGAGTCTTTAAGTCCACTGTTCCCTGCTTCTTGAAATCTTTCCTTTTCTTATTCACCTTAATTTACTTCTCTAATGATTCTTCCTGCTAGTTCACAGTCTGAACCACATGAATAACTTTTCTCCTTTTCTTCTTTTGCAGATATTATCCAACATGATTTTTCATAACACCACCTCTTCTCTTTGTGACATGTTTTCAGCTCAGGGACTCAAAAATCTCCTCACCCACCTCCTTCCATACAGTCCTTCCTTTAGCCTCTCTGTGGCTTGCTCACAACCGGAGATGATTGAGAGTCACTCTCAATCACACTGATTCAGTGAGACTGATACATAGTCATGATTTTACATAGGCACCATGATTTTTATGTGGCTTTGACATGCAAACTGACATGCTCTGTTTACCATCATAATATCTCTAAGATCTAGCTTCCTATTCTTCGACCAAATATCAGAACTTGTCATATGAGTCCATCTCTTTTCCACTAGAGCTAGAATTTCTGCTCCTGGGCCACAAGTGCTCACAGCTGATTATTTCATCATCTTCCCTGTTTGCTTCTTCAGCTGCTGATCTACTTTGTGCTATTCTTCCTCTATGACATCGGGTTCTGCTTCTGTTCCTCAGTTTCTTCAACTTACATCTATGTGTCCTTTCTCTATAATGTTGCTTTTATCATATATCATCGGTGATCAACCTCTTCATCATTGTCTCCAGCTTTTGTTATTTTATTTCACAACTTGTACTACTGGTATCTTGGTGTTCTGTTACATTGACCTTGATATATGATAATGAGTTATGGAAAAAAGTAGAGAATATCTCCTTTAGCTCCTTTTTTGCAACTCACTTCTGTCACCTGTCATGGTTTAATCCCAGCCAGCAACTAAGTGCCACACACCAGATCCTCACTTCACCTCACTACACCACCCACCCTGGTGGGAAGAGAATCATAAAGAAAAGATAAACCTCTGGGGTTGAGACAAGAACACTGTAATGATCGAAACGAAATGAAATATTATAATAATAAAAATTGTCATAATTATAATTTTAAAAGAGAGGGAGGGAAAAAGGAGAAACAAGTGATCCACAATACAACTGCACATCACCTACTGACTGATGCCCAGCCCATCCCTGAGCAGCAATCTTCAAGGACCCCAGATAACTCCTTCAGTTTATGTGCTGGTGATGGCATTCCGTGATATGGAATCTTCCTTAGTTCAGGTCAGCTGGCTATGCTCTGTCCCAGCTTCTTGTGCAGCTCCTCACTGACAGAGCCTGGGAAATTGAAAAGTCCTCGACTTAGAGTAAGCACTACTTAGCAACAACTAAAACATCAGTATGTTATTCTCATAATAGATCCAAAACACAGCACTATACAATCTACCAGGAAGAAAATTAACTCTACTCCATCTGAAACGAGGACACACCTTATATGAAACAGTAGCATGTAATTACATTTAGGCAACTAGAATATTTCACAGAATCACGGGCAACCACCAGAACATGCTCATGCTATTATTACTTGACCTTCCTTACTCTTCACCTCTAACCAATTGTTTGTTGAGCTCCCTGCAGTATTGTCAGTCTGCATTGTCACAAGCAGTCTGTAGAATCTCATAAGATAAGGGGCTTATAGGTTTCAAACATTGGTAGTCTGGCTTGGCTGTGGAGCCAACCAAGGATCATTGGTAATAACAGACAAGGATTGTTGGAAATAATCCTTGAGAAAGAACAAGATGTGGCTGGAGAAGGGGGGCCAGGTGGAAATAGGGCAGCACTTTTCTGGGACAGACGTCCTTGTTGAAGTTCTGGAGATAAGCACAACACAGTGCAAGTGCAGGAATGAGACCAAGAAGTGGACTTGGACTGTAGGGGGCGATACAGACCACCAAAGACTCCCATAGCCCTCTGACCCATTTCCAAAAAGGTCTGAAAGACCGGACTGTGCATGGTAAGTAATTGGCACAGAAAGCAAGAAACCTCTTCAGGCCAGAGAAAACCTATCTACAAAAAGATACCCCCACCAAGCCCAGGTGTGTGCCCCAGGATCGTGCACATCCCATCAGCCAGATAAACCCTAGAACCAGGACTGGCAATCTCTCTTTTATTTTCTTTTTTTTTCTTTTTCTTCTCTTTTTTCTTTTCTTTTATTTTCTTTTTTTTTCCTTTTTCTTTTTCCTTTTCTTTTTTCCTTATTTCTTTCTTTACTTCCTTCTCATCTTACCCTTTTATCCAAAACCCACCGCCAAGTGCTTATATAGTAGGTCAGGGACTAACATACCAATTTCCATGCCAAGTGTGTAATTTACTGGTAAAACCTTGTGAGTTTTTGCAGACCCTCTGACTTTAGTAGTTCCTTTCAACCACAAGCATCTAGGAATCTTGGGTGATCTCTTCTCCTTAGGGGTGGGATGTCACAGGTTCTAATTGTTTTAAGACTGGGACTGTCTGCCTGCTATACTGCTGTATATAAACAGCTCTGTGAAGCTTCTACGAATTTTGGAAGGAAGGCATAAATGGAAGGAGTGGAAAAAGAGCGATTCTTTAAGTCAGTCAAGGCTGGGGAGGCTTACAAGAATCTCTGTCAAACTTAATAAGCGACCAGAATTTGGATACCCACCATTCTAAACTCCTACAGTTTACAGTTTTAGCTGCTAATTACAGCATAGATAAATACAAATAAACCATAACAGATAAGAAGACATTATTAGAAATAAAAGTTAAAACCATACCAAAAAATGATTTATTACAGCATAATATATTTATATATCCAAACTTCCTGCTGCAAGATGCAGAAAAAGGCTATGCATTTTTTAATGTATATTCATGTGCATTTAAAAGGACCACAGTGCCTCATCTCAAGACACAGCTGATCAGTAGCTGGGGCTGTGGTGCAGTGTTATATATTGCAGGTTTATGACTTTGTAAGATGTCATTTTTCTTTCCAGTATTTATGGATTTCCTTTTTTATGTTTAGAAAGCAGAGTATTTCAAAGAAACACTTACTTCATAGGGGTTTTTATACCATGTAGGACATACTAGACACAATCCCAGTATAAAATATAGCAATACTAATTGTCTTCTGTCACAGAGGATAGTAGACTACAGAGGTCCTCATCTGTTCTAGGATAACAACCCTGTGTTCCTGAAACTACATTTTTCTGCTGTCTGAACACTCCTAAGCCATCACAATATGGGCATAAGGAGAAGTAAAAAGAAAAGCTTCTCAGTTCTGAGCAACTCTGTTGATGAGAAAGCACGAAATGCCCCATCCCTCAGAATGTCCTGATTTTAGACAGATGGTTAATGAAAAACAATAAGAATGAGAGTTCTTCTCACAAGAATCAGCAGTACCAGGGCTCCATTGGCGCCTCAGTAATATCAGAAGACCCTCACGTCGCAGCTGGCTCAGCTCGTGCAGAGTCTGCTGTGCTCCAGTGAGGCAGGCAGCGCTACAGGGTGGTAACTCTTGTTCAGCCCACTGCGCGGCTGCCCTGCTGCAAGGCACAGCACCTTCTGTGAGAACACAGCATTGCCCTAGCAAAGAAAATTTATCCAGTAATTAAACGAGTAACTGATAGGTGTCATTACAGCTGTTCGCGATTCTCAACATCTGTTCAGTTTCTGAGAGATTTAGAACAACCACTGTAGAGTTCTGCAGGCATTATTTTTGACAAGTCTTTTCCATGCATATCAGGTGCATCCTTCTTTGAATCTGCCAAATTAATGTCTGACACTCCTTATAGCAAGGACATTCAAGACTTCTACTTCCCACCATGCTTTATGTTTTCTGGCACAATCCAAATTCATTTTACCTCCATAAGGTGACTTGGACTGCTGCCTTCTGACTGTAAATTATTTTTCTAGGTTTCAAATGTTCACACTGTTCTACAGCTAAAATAATTAAGCTCCTTTTATTAAATGTTATATTTGTAATTAAGTTACATATTGCTGTTTCAGAACATCTCCTGTTCCTACAGTACCTTCTGTTATATGAAGCCAGAACTATTTCGGCAGAAAATCCCTATTTAAACCCCATGTTTTACCAGACAAAAAGTTCCAGAAATTAAAGAAAATGTGAAATGTTCCGAAAAAGAAGGAGTCTGAACTGTTCTGCCTACTCTGGATGGCTTACCTAATACAATAATGGTATGTATCATACTTAGTATTGCAGCTTCCAAACTGTATTCCCTGTATTATCCAGCAGATGATGCTAATGTATTACAAACTGTTCTCTGTTCAATTTTAATTAGAGGAAAGATGCCCAGCTACAAGATGTAGTTCTGTCACGTACCAGGCATTTTAAAATTTTTTCAATTGTCCTCTTTAATTCTTCTCTTTCCTAACATATGTGATTCTCAGTGTCACAACGAGTTGTTATTCTGAAGAAGTTTTATTACTAAAGGTTGACCCTTTCAAGTACCTACCTACAAATCTTTCATAACTGCCTGACATTCCAGTGCGTTTGACGTATGTATGACCACTTTGGCTATATTAACTATCTTTTTACTCATATTTTATAATATACAACATTAAATTTTCTGCTATGTTGAGCATTTATTCCTGTTTTCAGTCTGCAGTAAATAATTTAAGGAAAATCTTTGGCCTAGAAACACAAAAACTGGAAGGGGAAATATACCATTCATGTATATAATGAGAAAGGACTGAGTTCCCATGAACCT
>JAYRBT010000177.1:23329939-23379298 GCA_036023395.1 Myiotriccus ornatus
GTCAAGACAAAGCTAAGAGACATACCAAGGACTCAATAGCTTGTGTCCCCTGTTCACTGTGCCACACACACACACACACATGATCCTGAGCAGACCACTCAGACACACCTCGCGATGCTTGTGAGTACGAGTGAATATGTGAAATAGGAACGGATGAGTGCAAGTGACTGAAATCAGTTTTAAGTCAAATAAACGTGAACATCCTTTTCCATGGAGCCTTTAACTTTGTAACACTGGTCCCTACACTTCTAAGGCTGTCATTTATTAATGAGTTACGCCATGAGAATTTTCATAATGCCAACACCAAAACAGTATTCCAGTGCACCCATGGGGCTTCAAGAGATATGCTCTCGTGGAAACGACTTTGTCCTGCAGTGAAGGCAACAATATGAGACAGAACTAGAGGGTCTTCTTCTCTTCTCCATTGTTGGGAAGCGTGTTCCTTTCCCACCACAAAATCTCCACCTTCTTCTGCCTTCTTCCTAGGAACCCTCAGATAAGGCAGCTCTGCTCTGTTTCAACACTTTTCCAGGGCGATATAGTAAATCCATTGGCTGCTACTGGGTTCAGAAGCACAGTTCACTTCTCAGCCCTCTGCCTTTCCTCAGCTGGGACAGAGGAAGCATGTACCAGTATTGCTCCAGTGAGAAAGAAAAGCTGGCTGGCAGAGGCAGAGCAGAGCACAGATCATCTGGACTACACAGGACAATGCCAAATACACATCTGTTTTATAATACTGTAGTGTCCTAGTACTCAGTCACTTTGACCCCAGTGGCAACATACATATTTAGAAGGGCAATTTATCATACTGTTGATAAATTACTCATCATTGCTATAATTCCTAGATGATTAAAAGGAATATATTTGTCTAGGCTATGTTCAAGATGAGCATTCTCATATCCTGGGAGTTAGTGGTCCATTCGTTCCTCCAGGAGCAGGGCGTTGAGTAATTTGTCCTTTGAAATGTGTAAAAAGGCTGTTAAGAGAGCACAAAATGTGTTTAGCCAGCAGTACCAGCTGGATGTGAGCCCATACAGGATATACTCCGCTCAGCTGACAGCTGTTTCCGGACCGACATGAGAGTTAGTTTCTAACTCTTTTATGTCTCATTCTGCCTGTCATCAACACCTTTGTTTTGCTCTGTAGGAGGGAAGATGAAAGATATAAGATAGGGACAATGGGTAGAGATTTACATAGTGGCAGGTATTTAGTATGATGTGCACACCATGTTAGACAAGCTATTGAGTGGAGGGAAGTTCTTGTTATGCCAGAAATTGCCTCCTTACACTAAAAAGCAAATGACTTTCTGGTCATTCCATCTGTCTGTCCTCTTTCTCTCTGAAGAAAGCTATTATTTTTTCTTTCTTTTTCTTTTTTTTCCACTCTGTCTATTGTAGGGATCAGCCTTGTGACTGGTACATGGGTGCACTGTGTACTCTGACACCTCATGAGGAAGGGAGGGAAGGGGGCGACGTGAAAACTGATTCAAATGTGTCTGTTAGTGCAGCCGGGGAAAGTACTTGTGTCTGTCACAAGAGGGTAAGTGGAGATGAAGTTTGGAAAGCAGAGCATGCCAACACAGGGCAACAAAGGCAGGACTATCCACTAGGAGAAGCATTACTTGGTGTTCCATCTGTACTCTCAGCTAGTACAATGCACCTCATAGCAGCCGTGTACAGGAGAGTGAAAGACCTTTCGTGTCGGAGAGCTAGAACATTTTTCAGATATTCAGATCTTTACATCTTCTTTCTGGAAGTCAACATTAGATTTTACGGGGCTAACAACAAACATGCTTTACAAACCCCCAAATTTGCTCTTCAACACAGAACCAGAATGTGAAAAGCCTGCTATTTCGCTGTCAGCAGAAACCATGCCAGCCTTCAAAGGAACAAGTACTAGCCTTGTTGTTGTTTGGTGATGATCTAAGGCAAGCCAAGGTTTTTAGAGAGAGATACAAGCTTTTGATAAACCAAATAACACAGTCTATAGACTTGCTTTGGGACTCAAAAATCTCCAGAGCAGAAGGTCAGACAGGCATGAACATGCTCTTGGGTAGCCAAAACCCTGTCGTTTCCCCCAGTTACATCCTCTGATCCAGCTAAGGCTATTAGCTCTCCCTCATGGACCTGACCGAGGACTGCCGGGGTGGGAGCACTGTCCCGGGTCGCTTAGCCATGGACTGGAGGGCGTTGGGCTCTTCCCTCGCCACCCCAAAGGCGGTCCGGCCGGTCCCACACCTCTGCCTGGGAGGGGAGCAGCGCAGGGCGCTCCCCCGCTTCCCCCTCTGTCGCCGCAGACGCCACTGTGCTGAATGAAAGGCTGGTGCATAGTCCCGCTGCGCTCGTCTCCTGCGCGCTCTCCTCCCGGGAAGGCAGCAGGGAGCCCAGCCCGGCTTTCTCACACCGCCGCATCGCTCAGTCGCCCTTTCCCGTGTGGGCGCTCTCACGTCCCCCCCGGCCCGCAACGCCCGCGGGCGCCGCCGCCTCCCGGAGACCGACCGGGCTGCGGCGGTGACAGCGGCTCCGAGACCCTCCGCCCCGTCGCCCCCTCCCCTTCCCCTCTCCCGCCCGCCCCCGGGCCCACCTCCCGTCACTGATTCGGCGCCGGAGCCCCGGGTGCCCGAGCCCCCCTCCCAGTCCCGGCCCCCGCCGCCGCCGCCGCGGCTCCCGAGCTGTCAGTGCGCAGCCAGCGCCGCGGCCCCGCGCCCAGCATCGCGCCCAGCACCACTCCCAGCATCGCACCCAGCACCACTCCCAGCACCGCGCCCAGCATCGCACCCAGCATCGCACCCATTATCGCGCCCAGCACCGCGCCCAGCACCGCGCTCGGACCCCGCCGCCGCGGAGCCGCCAGCGCGGGGCGGCAGCAGGTACCGTGCCGGGGGAGCCGCTGCTGCGGGGCCGGGCTGCACCTGCAGGGCCGGGGACTAAGATGGGATCTCCCGGTCGGACAGGGGCGATGGACCGGGACCGAGGGCCTGGGGGGAGGCCGCCGGTGCGGAGCGGTGCCCGGGCGGCGGCGGAGGGGCCGTCGGTGCTGTGTCGGCGGCCGCCGCGGTCGCCGGGAAGGCGGGCGCTCGGGGCAGCTGCGGTGTCCCCAGCCCCTGGCCTCGGGGGCGGCGGACAAGGCGCGGACGGGCTGAGCACCCTCCCTTCCCACTGAGCGACTGGACAATAGCGGGAAATGCCCGAGTTACCATCCCTCACCCATTTTATTTCCAGTATGAAATGGCTAGAGTTTATGTGGGAAAGGGTATGAAATTTTGGCCCTACTTTGCACGGAGCAGAGGCTGGAAAACCTCCCAGGGATTGACCATGGGGATGAGAATCCTGAAAAATTCCCACAGAAGCAGTTTCTCAGGTGGGAAATAGCACTGATCTTGCGTAGATCTCTAGTTTCCTGGGGGAACTGAGTATCGAGGGTTTTCCCAAGAGTAACATATGCAACTGATTCTGTAATGTACAATTTTCTGTTAGACAATCTAGTTTAGTCCTTCTCTATGTACTTGGCAATCCCACCGTCATCTCTTCAACCCATTCCCGAAAAGCTCCCAGGGAAGTAGGTCAGTATTTCCAGATAATGTTTCTATTAGACACTGGGTGAGTTTCTGTGATGCCGGCTGACTAGAAGGCAGCATTGTGACCCTTCAGTTTATGCACATACTGAATGAGCCGTGCTTCAATTATTCATTCTGATGCTATTGCAACCTTCTGCAGTTTCTCTTCTCCAGGGACATGATGTGTAACAAGACTTTGAAACACTTTGCCAATGAGGCTGCGATCTTGTCTAGGCATATGGCAGCTGTTTTCTTGTCTAGCCATTTTTAAGGGTTAATTTATAGCAGTAAAAGGTATGTCAAGGAAGCATGAGGATTCCCAGTAGGGTAACATTACCCTCTACATTCCTTCTGTTTCCCTCTAAAAAGCTGTAATTCAGAGTACTGAATGGTTCATAGACTAGGCTGTGCAAATGAGTTTTGGATTTTCCATCTGAGAGAAGCAATGCCAAACAGTACGTTTGGTTTCTGTAATGGAGATCCTATGGCTTTGATATAGAATTGATTTAAATCTGATAATTTGTTGGTGTTGTAGACATTTGCTATTTTGTAGATGAAGAAACACATGCAGAAATAAAATACATTGGAACCAGAGATTTGACACCAAAACTTGGAACCCTGTTTGTTGTTATTTATGTTTTACTAGTGTGATCATCTGTCCATTGTGCTGTGCTCTCCATTGATAAACTGCAAACCATTCATATTTTCCAAATACATGAGGCTGGGTGGACCCACAGTGGCAGCAGCTATACTTATGGAAAACCAGGATAACTATACTGTGACCTGTGGTCAAGTATGTGTATGATAGCTTTTATACTCTCCTTTTTAATAACAGACATATTGCAGCAAGGCTGACTCTTGATCACCAGTTCTTGGAACACCAACTCTTGCATAAAATAGTAACCTGGATGAAAACAGGCACAGTGAGAAACATGGTATGTCAGAGCTGTAGAGACAAGAACCTTCTGTGCAGAGCACCCTGTAATATGAAGACCAAGGGAAAAGGGCTGGTGCTAGTGGAACTGGATGCTAGTGGAAAGTAGACATGCAGTGAGCCTCCAAGAGATCACTGTCCTTCTGCCAGAATTTCCACATTCTTACGGTTAGTTGTATACAGAGAGCATTGAAACAAACTAATCTGATAGTGACAGTAGACTTCCAAGGTGGAGAGTACCTCTGAGAATATAATATTCTCAGCTGAGAAATGTCTCCCTCCAAGAGATGCTCATCTCTGCATTGACCCTAAGAATGAGAATAAAGAAAAAAAATAGGGTTTAAACTTGCTAGAGTCTTACAACTGCTGAAATCAAGAACTCTGTTGTCAGCACCTGAGGTCAGATGTTAGGATTTGGTGGATTTTACTCCTGAACTCTTCCATTCACCCATCCTTTTAAAACACCCAAGTATGAAGTATGCATTCTCTTCCAAGATCCATGGTTAAGGAAAATGATGTTTCACTACATTACAATTTACTGACTAGTCTGTAGGGGTGAGGATCTTTGTACTGTCTTGGATGGCACATTAAGGCTTGCTAGTTCATCATACAATATTTGAAAGACTTGACTGTGATTTTCACTCAGTAAAAATTAAAAACTTCAGCTCTTACATCTTGTTTGACACCCCGAAATTTAGTATAGATCCCAGTGGCCAACCAATTCAAGCTGAAGTTAAGTCAGGACTTCATTTTTCCTTTCAGCTTTCCCTTACCTTTTTCTTTGACCCTTTCCTTGGTCAGGAAATTTGCCTGATGTTCAAATGAGATAAGCCAGTAATATGCAATTACTGTGCTGCTGGCTCTCTGTCAATATGTTGTCTACCCGAGTGCTTTCTTGTCCCTGTAGAGCTTCTCTCTAGTTGCATGCTTCCTCCAGACATGTTAGAGAACAAAGGAGGAACTCCTGCTGCATCTAAGCAAAGGTCTGAGGTTTCCAGCAGAGGTAACACCATCAGAATCAGATAATCACAGAGCAAGCAGTGAGTGTTACTCCAGGGGCTAATAATTGATTAGTAGGGCTCCATCAGGAAACAGTAAAAATTCATAAAGTCCTATTTCTTCCTCTTCACCCTCCAGCTGGTTAATTCATACCATGCATGTTTTCTGCTGTGCTGGGACCTCAGCCATGGTGCCTGGAAAACTGTCTGTATTGGGTTAAGGAATCTGGGGAGACTGTGGTAATGATTGCTGGAATAAGAGCCAGAGATAGATGAGAGACTGCAGCCTCTGTTGTCAGGAGGAATATCAGATCATCTTTATTCAAATGTACACAAAGGCTTACTATCTGTTATGTGCCTGCTTATGACCATCATGGCTGGCATTTAAGCTCCAGGGAAAGGATCCTGCAGTCCTTTGGTCAAGAGCAGATGCAAAGAAAATGTTTAGTCCATTGAAATCAACCAGCTGCCTTGGTGCTGCCCTTGAAGTTTATTCTTGTAACTACAGTGAATGTAATAAATTATGTCATTTCTAATATATCCCAAAGTCGATTAAGAGAAATGGTCACATCTTTCCCATTTATTTTTTCAGTATTCCAGCAGGTTTAGTAGAATTGGCTATTGTTCATTTTACATATTAAAAGGTACTTGTGGCATGAGAGGTTTAATTTGGGGTTGTTTTTTGTTTTAAGTAGAAGTTGAGATTCTTGACTGTGGTTACACATTAATTTAAATATTTGCTTTGGTGAGGCATGGGGCATAGCAGGTGAAGGAGGGTATAAACTGGGTAAACGTGATTATCTGAACAGGCAGATCTTTAAATAATATCAGAAGATTCCGAACTCATAATCTGTGTGCTTTTAGTCTGTGCCAGTCCTTCAGAGAGGTCACAAGCTGCTTAACACTGATAGGATAGCTGTGTTGGGGTGTCCCGGCTCTGCTTTTGTTCAGTGTTTTTAGGTGACCTGAATGGTAATTTAAGGAGTGAGTAAATCACATTTTCCAGGGACATAAAACTGTGACACTTGAAATATGCTGGAGGAAAAGATTAGAATTCAGAAAATTTCCAACAAATCAGAAGCAGTGCTCGGAAAAGAGCTGGATGAAATTTAGTAGGGATAAAGGCAAGGTACTACAGTAAGGCAGAAATTATCAACCGCATAAGCACAAGACACAAGTAAATTACTAGGTTGCAACTCTGCAGAAAGGAATTTGTTATGATAGATCACAAGCTGAACATGAGTCAATGTCATGCTGTTGCAAATGAAGGCAAACATCTTGCTAGGATATGTAAAAGACATTGGAAACCTGGAAGACATGAAGAAATCCTCTTGGTCTGTTCAGCATTGCTAAAGCTTCAGCTTGGAGGCTGTGCAAAGCTTTGGCTATTGCACTTTGAGAGATGTGCAATTCAATCAGAGAGAGTCGAGAGAAGGGCAGCAGGACTCATCACAGGTCAGAAAAATGTGACCTGCAGGATGATTTAAAATAACTGAAATTTTTTAGACCAGAAATTTGGCAGTGGAATATAATGGTCTTTAGATACAAAATAGAGGAGGGAATGATCTTTTCTTTGGGCTCAGACAGAACAGAAAGCAAGAAATAGCAGAAAGAATGATTATGTAGACTACAAGGATCATTTTCTAGGACTTAGGAAAATAAAAATTCTTGAATATTCGATCTAGAGAGGTTGTCAAGACATTTTAAGAACAGGTTAGACAATCATCTCTGAAGAATCAAATAAGGGTAGTGATCCTAGCATAGGAAAGCAGCTTGGACTATTTAATGTCTTAAGTTCTCTTCTAGATCATTCTATCATTTTATGAAGGCAACATGATAATTTTGTGGAAACAAAATAAAAGCAGTTTGCTGACCCTATTCTGATAGCACAGGACCAAAACCACAGACGAGCTCTTTCTGAAAAAAGTCTGAAAGAAAAGTAAGAGCTTCTAGAAAACCATTAGAAGAGGTCTCTCTTTTTGGAGAAGACATGGAGAATGGGACTGCCTAATTTCTCTGGACTTGACTGAGTCTGTGAATGCTGAAAAGAATGATATGGAAAAAGAAAAAGGAATGAGTGTTAGCAGATAGTAAAAATATCTGAAGTGAAAATACAAACTCTTCCAGTATTTTACTCCTTGAATGAAAGACTGTAGTCCAAAAATGCTTTTTTAGAGGTAAAATGAAATAAAATAATGAAATTCAGAATAGAAATAAATAAAGCATAGCTCTACAATTTATATTTTAGACATTTCTCCAGGGAAAGAAAATCTAGGTCTCCTAGTATTCGCAGTTTAACATATATTGTTTAACGTAAATGGAACAGACAGTCCCCCTGTGCATGCTGAAAAATCCAGGATCTCTGTGAGGAGACAGGTAAAAAGAAATAAGAGAACAATAATCAACTCTTCTGTATGATGCAGTGGTGGGCTGCACATACAATCCTGAATAGAACACACTCTGAGTCCAGCCAAATAATTTTTTAATCCTCTAAAGGCAGAGGGGTTTTTCTCTCTCCTCAGGCTTTAGACCTTTCCACTCAGACAAAAAGAAAAGCTCTTGGAGAAGTTAAAGACATACTTGGAGGAGTTGAAGTGTTTTTATAACACACAGGCAATAGGGAATTTTTACTATGAAAACAGGTACTCCCTGGGACTGAAAGGCTGCAAAGCAACTACTGGAAAGAATCTGTGTTGAATGAACAAGACAGGGAGAAAACGAAAAATTAGGCTGCACTTTTTAGAAGGCTGTTTTCATGGAGCTGTTGTTCAGTGAACTGCAGCATATTAGCATAATAATCTGTTGTAATTTAAACACTCTTACACTGGTATTATCCATAAGTTGTAGAATTACTCATATTTTGATTTACTCTGGGATATATGAGCACAAGCTGTAATACCGTATAAGCTCTGATTGATTTACCCCCTGCCCCCATCTTCTATTATGTCTGGAACACCTTGGGAAAAATAATTATATGCGTAGAAAGCCAGTGACTTGATGCCCCAGATATTTCAAAGTGAATTCGCGTCTCTTCCACCCAAGGACTACACAGTGCCTCACGTTATCTTGTACTGCTTTGCCTGATTTTATTTCATCTTTCCTTTTCTCACCCTTCCCTTTGCTTTCTGTAATTTTCATATGACTGTATGAAACATAGTCTTTATCTGGGAGACAGAAAGGTTATCCAAAAGAAGGATTACTGTGATCTAATGCTAAAGGAGGTTTGGAACAAGGTGGTTCTGGAAGGAAATAAAGCAAATATAGCCAATGTAAAAAAAATCCTGTGTTTATTAATAGGAGAAGACAACAAGATGAGAGGGTTGTTTTCTAGGAAATTTGTGATGAATTCTGAAACAGACTGTGCAGAAAAATACTGAACATGCTTGAGGGTGTTCTGCAGATGGTAATCTCCTGGTGGAAGATGTTGATAATTGTCTTGAAAAGGAATGGTATTAGGCAGAAGTAGCTAGAAGGAAGGTAGGGGACTGAAAGAATTTAAATAGAGGGAGCACTGGCTTGAAATATGAACTGTATATGAACATTTGGATTTAGGGTGCACGAGTGGAATTTCTCAGTGTGGTTGTGAGGAAATTGTGGAGGCTATTGCAAATGGCATTTCTCTCAGTATGAGCTGCATATTTAATGCAAAGTAATGATATCCAAGCCTGCTATAAATAAAATACCCACATAACAGGGGTTAGAGCAGCCATATCCTTCATGTTCTTTATATTATGTCCAGCTAGGGTCTAAAAGTCAAGTAAAACTTGCCAGTACATTGCTGCAGTTGTTATTTCAGTATTTTAGCAAAATTCTTTTCCTATAAGCAAAAATCAAAGGCATCAGCTTCAAGCTGTCAAAGGCAATTCTGCCTAGGAGGAAACTGGCTGGTCACACAGATGAGCCTGGAATCTGTGAACACTTGACAGGCACTGAGAGGTTCCTAACTGTGAATGAGGAACTGATGAGTGAACAGTGGTGTCCAGCAGCACTTTTTGATGGTAATGCCAAAGCCTTTTTCCAGCAGCTTCCCAGTGCAGATGGAGTTTTACAGAAATAGTCATACAAACATTTTTACTGCCGTTATGAGGGGACTGGCATTCTTTAAATATTGGAAACAATATAAAGCTAGAAAGCAGATATGGGAAAAACTTTGTAAAGCTTTGTGTAAATTGAGTTCAGTAAATGCTTCTCTCTGTATCTCCAGCCAGGGCAGTAGATTCTGCATTGTAGGCAGCAGCACCTCTCTGTCAGATTGTCACAGAAAAATCCACATTCAAAAGCACGCTGTGAAAATTTGACTTGTATGGAGTTTTGGGGAGGAACTTCACAGTTCCGTGTTGAAGAAGATGACAAGCTGATTAAATCCATGGACAAAAATATACTCAGAGTTAAAAAGTGGAAGCAGAAACTGTGGTTTTCCTGAAGATATCAGCTATCAATTCACAGTCTTGGAATGTCTCATTTTCAACAGCTGTAGCATTCTGAGAAATAATTGGTAGTAAAATGGCTAAAAAACTGAAGGGACTGAGGTTACAGCTGTTTATAGACATTCCTCGGAGAGGTCTTGTTACATGATTTGGCAGGAAAGACCACTGGAAATGGGGAACTACACATTGCTGGTTGTAAAGGGTCAATATTAATAAACATGCAATGACTAACCCTGCTGATTTGCTTTCCTGTTCTTAATTGTATAAGAAAGAATGCTGCTGGGTCAAGAATTGGATAAACCTGATTCCTTAAAAGCAATTGATATTGAAAATCACTACATGTATTGCAGAGTTTCATTATTCACTGACTTCTGTACCACCCAGGGGAAGTTTGTGTCTCAAGACACTGTCTGGTGACAAAAATGACAGTAGTCACATGCAATGACTGTTCTTTCAGTGTTTTTTTCCTGATCTGTCTGCCAATTCATTGGGTACAAAAGCAACAGGATTATCATGGATATTAGGAAGAAATTCTTTACTGCAAGGGTGGTGAGGCACTGGAACAGGTTGCCCAGAGAGGTTGTGGATACCTCATCCCTGGAAGTGCTCAAGGCCAGGTTTTATGGAGCTTGGTCTAGTGGAAGGTGTTTGTCCCGTGGCAGGGGGTTGGACATAAATGATCTTTAAGGTCTCTTCAAACCCAAACTGTTCTGTGATCCTATGATTCTGTTGGACAGTTAGACTTATTAATGTATGTGTACTTTGACCAACATCTCCTTTTCCCCAAAAAGAGTTTTGATTCTGGAATAGTACTGGCCTCTGCAGAGTGTATGATGCTGGTTCTCCAGCTCCAGGTCTGTGTCCTGACTCAGCAGGAGGAGGGGCAGAAATGAAGATGCCAGAGCAGAGATGAAAGACACACAGATCTTAATGCCTTTTATCACCTTCTTCACTAAACTAGAGTTCAGTAAATTTCCAACTTGAGATGTTGCAGCATGTTGACAGTGAAGAGCAGCACTGCAGTGCAGTTCACAGTGTTCTCTGAGCTTCTTTACAGTAATGAAACAGCAGGTCATGAAAAGATATGAATGTGGGGTTTGGATTGAATTTGATGGCAGATGTTAAAAGACAGCATGTTTTCCTGCCTTACCTGTCAAGACACGCTAAAAATCTTGCAAGGAAAGCAGCATTCCTGGAGGCAAATGCCCCAGTCCAGATAGGTTTTTCAGATGGATTTGCAAACCCTACTGTCAGAAAATACCACTCAGTAGCATGTGACATTTTCTCAAAATATATTATAGTGAAGCTGTTGATGGAGAAAATGAACAAAGCAATTATGTTTCCACTGATGAAACATAGTTTTACAATTTGATTTATCAAGCAAAAGAAGCCGAACCTTAGCCTTTCTGAAAGTTTTTGTTAACTGCAGGTAATCAAGATGGGAACCAGATTTACTCAACTTGTGAAAATTTTTGGCTGCGTTGCATAAATCAGCTCTTAGCAGGCCTTGAGCTCAGATATAAGTAGGAAACAGAAATGCTTTTTGTTGTCGTTGTGTGTAACTCCAGATGGCACTCAGCTATCCATTAATTCCCTTAGGGGACAACTGGTGGACTCCACAAGTTTGATGATCAATCAACAAGTACCAGCATATTCCCTCTAGCTTTTACCCAGGTGGGTGATGTGACAGGTCCTAGAGCAATGACTGGAGGGCAGCATTCCAGTGAGTATGGAAGGGATTGAAAGCAACTTCTGCAGGCACAGAGTTAAAAAAAAAAAAAAAAGATAATTATTTTCCAACTCAAGCAAGAAAGAGAAGGTGTGGCTATGCAGCTAGAGAAGAAAACAGAAGAGAAAAATCTAAAACTTGGGGGTTTTGTTTGATTAGAACCTTACATAGCAGTAAAATTAAAATCATATATTGCCTGATACAAAGTGCAGCACTGACTCACAGAAAGAAAATTGAGGACATAAAATCATCACAGAGAGGACAATGAACAAACCTTGAGAGGACACCACAGGTTCCGATATCTCTTGTAATATCAGCACCCTTTCAAGTACAACAGTCTTCAACAGGAAGGCATGACACAAAAGTTACAACTCCTGTGATGTATAGGCAGTCAAAATTACTTTCCTATTTAGTGCACCTTTGTGGGACTCAGATTCCCCAGGTTCCTAGTAGTTCCTGGACAAATAAACCTACTAATAACAGCTATTTTCATTCTCAGTGAGGAGATGAGAGGAGAATGTGAAAGAATCACTACAAGATTTTGCCCAACTGATGGTGCTGTACCGTTCTGCTGGATGAGTGGGAATGGGAATGAAAGTGGCAGTATGGAACAGAAAGCAAAGCCAGTATGCCCTGTGTTTAACTGGAATATTTACTCTCATCCTTGATGACATTTACTTTAATGTCTATAAATATTTGTTACAATTAAGGATTGAATTGACAAATATGGCATCAACTCTGAGAAAACCCAGGAACTTCCTCTTCCAGTGAGCATGATCAGAGAATGAAAATATTCATTCAGCTGCACTGAAGAAAATTGCTGCTTAGATGCATAGAGGAAAGTGTGGTTCAAAAAAACCACATCAAATATCTACCTATATTGTAGGTATATTTGTCTATAGTAAATACTGTAAATACCTACCTATAGTCTCTGAACTGTTTCTAGGCTTTCATTTCACAGAGGGAGTGGGGATTTTCCTGAGAGCTAAATTTTCCTTCACTGGAAGTGATGTAGAAAAACTATTAGAAAGAGCCATGGTGTGTAACAATAAAACAGAAAGAATAAAGGGGTTAGAATCTGAGTTGATTCCAGAGTACTGATTCCAGTATCCTTCTGCCAGCCTAGTGTTTCCACTTTGTCCCTTGCAGCTCAGTTTACCCAGCTGAGTTTAATGCAGAGATTTTAATGTTTTAAATGACCCTAAAGACGTGAGCTACACCACCACTTCAGGAAAACCTACTAATAAGCTTGTGTTCAGTGGAGCTGTCTAAACAGCTTTTTCATTCTTTATCCATGCATTCAATTCCCCATGCTCCATTAGTTATTGGAAAAAAACATTTATCTTTTACCCACACAAACTCTTACTAAAAGAGAAAAATGGCAACAGTAGTCTGGGATGCTGAATCCATCTGCATTTTTCTTAGTTTCCCAGATTTTGTCTCCAACCCAGAAAAGTCTTCTGCAAACACTTAGAAACTTTCTTTATCACTGCCTCTTAAGACAGTCTCTCAGAGTTTGTATAGCTATAACCTTCCTCTTCACATTCTCTTGCAGCACTGCTGTGGTAGTAACTGGATCTTGCTTGTTTATTTCAGTTTATTTCAGTCAGATGATGAAATGAAACCATTTTATTTCATAGAGCTATAGAATCATGAAATGGTTTGGGCTGAAAGGGACTTTGAAGATGACCTGGTTTCAGCACCCTGCCATGAGGCTTCCATTAGACGAGGTTGCTCAAAGCCCCATCCAACCTGGCCTTGAATACTTCCAGGGGTGAGGCATCCACAGCCTCTCTGGGCATTGTGTTCCAGTGCTTCACCACCCTCACAGTAAAGAATTTCTTGCACATATCTAATCTACTTTCAGTTTAAAGGCATTCCCCCCTTGTGTTGTCACTACATGCCCTTGTGACAAGTCCCTCTTCTGCTTTCTTGTAGCCCCCTTTAGGAACTGGAAGGCTGCAATAAGGTCACCCTGGAGCCCTCTCTTCTTCAGGTTGAACAAATCCAACTCTATCAGCCATTCTTCATAGAAGAGGTGCTCCAGCCCTCTGATCATCTTTGTGTCTTTCCCCTGGGCTCACTCCAACACGTCCGTGTCTTTAACATCCCATCCAGGACATTAAGTTTAAATATTTTAAGCCAGGTGAGAAGTTTAAAATAAAACAGGTTTGTTGCTGGGACAATCTTTCTGGCAGTGTCCTTATGCTTCATATGGTTTTACTTCCACAGCCAAAGCAAAATAAAAAAGCAGGACTTCTGTGAAAAACTCTTACTGCTACATGGCTTCTAGCCCAGCCACCTGGAACAACAAAATTGCCCTCTACTCCATTCTCTGAGGTCTTTGTGTTTTCCTCTCTCTTTAGAGCTAGTTTTTGAACTGTGCATTCTGCCTCTGGAGCCCTCCTCTCTCACTGTCTTATCTAAGATCTTTACAGTATATGCTGCCAAAGTGTCACTTACTTTCTTTTACCTGTCAAAATACCTCCTGGTATTCCAGGCCAGACTCTCTGTTAATCATTTATGCCAGTGTGATTTGCCTTCTGGTGCAGCAATACAGTTCCTGCTGGAGAGATGGGATGCTCCAACAAAGCTTTGTTCCACAGGCTCAGCATCTGTTTTGGCCACCAGGAGAAAGAAATGCACACATAAACCAGGCTATAAAAGGAAATTAGGTTTTGGGGGTGAGAAAAGAGATGGTTTAACTTTGCATTACTGTAACGAGATCCATGTGAAAATGCCTACTGTTGAAATGGTTTCAGTGCTTTATGTCTAAATGTATCAGTGTTAAACAAACACTGCACAGCTACAGACTTCTGGATTTCTCAAGCTGTGCTTTTCAGTCTTCTCTGGCCTCTGCTTTCACAGAAGCTGTTGGTCACTGAACTCATTCCCAGCAATGGCTAGTTTTTCAACTAGTTACTGCCCATGTCATTTCAATGATTGTTTATCAACAGTTGGTTTAACTGCATGTGCAGAACAACTTTATAGTATTCAACACATTTTATGAACTGCAGTTTAAACTAACAGGTTCTAACAGTGTTTTCTGTTCTTCTGTTTCTGATCAGTGTTAGAGTGTGTTTCTTTGCTTTACAGTTTCAGTCCTGTTTGCTTGAGCAGTGTGTATGTGGGGGAGAGGTAGATTTGTGTCATGTGTTCATTTAGAAAAGGATGTAAAAAAATATATTACTTTTAAAGCATTGGTTTATTAGAATAACTCTTTACTCCCACCTAGGATTTATTCAGCTATCTTCTATACTAAAACCCTATTTTTTCAGTCTAAATTAAAATATTTCTAAATATACATCGTATCCAAAACAGAAGACACAGTGTGTCACTCTGTCACCTCAAATATGTATGACAAATTTTCTTGAGTGCCGCTAAATAAGAAAAATCTTAATGTCATAACAATCATATTTCATTTTGGTCAGCAAATATACACCATTTTATCTAATATCATTTTAGCTTTAATAGGGTTGTTAGGGGTTTGGTTGAAACATAGCAGGTTTAATTCATATTCTGAAGTGCAGGCTAACATTAGTGGCTTATGCCAAATACAGTCTCTCCATTTCCTTTTCCTGAGTATGGCTGGGGTTGAGGCACTTCAAAATATTTTTTGTCTCTCCGCAGATCTTTGAGTACACAAAGGCTAATTTATTATGTTAAAGGACTCCCTCGACTCAAGGAAACATTCAAAATTAAGTACTTTCTGTATTAATGCCACGCAGTTCTGTCATTGAAAGTGTGGCTTAGAGTTTCGAAAAAGCATTCAATGTTTTACCTCTCAGGATTGTTCTGGAGTTAAAAAAAACCCACATTCGTCAAAAGCAGAGAAAGGCCAGTCATAAGTGAATCCCTGATTTTGTTACTCTTGTAGTCTTTATATAGATTTCACTTTTGAGGATGTGCTACAATTAATTTCTCCTTGATGTTGGAAGAACTGATGAATTTGCATCATTATCTGATGTTCTTAATATGTATTGGATGAGTGGAACAGACAGTATGTGGTATCTGGGGAAAATATCTTGCTAACTATAGTCCAAGAGAGATGTTCATTACAGAGGCTTTCACTGATTCAAGTAATTGAAACATTTGCAGCTGTCCTTAAATATTAGGGTGAGAGCTAGGAAGAACAGGGCTTTGCTCTTGCAGCTTACAGGATTTTAAGAGCCTTTTACTACCAGTTAATGCAACTGCATTGCTTCAATTTTGTTTCACATCTCACTCTTCAGTGATATTCTGGGCAAAATTCCCACTGAAATTAAAGGACTCTTGCATAAGGTAGGACTAGGGAATCTAGATAATTAGTATTTTGGAATAAAAACAAAACCCTTGTGAGTTTTACAAGCATGTCGGGCCTGCAAGTCTAGAAATTGGGTGACCTTTCTATTGTTGAAAGTCCTTTTATAAATCCATGGATTTAAGTAGAGGAATAGAACTGATTGTCTTTTCACTGGTGGACTGACTCTGTTCCAGGACAGAAAAATCAATCCTCTAGCAAACACAAAGCTATTAAAATTTCCTGGGTCATGCAAATGGTGAATTCTGACTTTCTTTTCAAGGAACATTTGCAACTCTTGTTCTACTATGTGAGTCAGTACCATTTTAGCCCCTTCTTTTCAGGTCATTAATTTAATGTCAGTGCCTTTGAGAATTGTTTAGCTCCATCATAGGTTTTGTGCCTCCTATTCCAAAATTAGGTTCTTGACTGCTTCTCTGGGGGCTGCTGTCCCTATTGGTAGCATAAAGGCAGTAGCATACCTGGTTTATTCCCTGGGTCTGCTTAGCTTCGTTATGTACTTCTGTGGTGTTGAGACAATAAGGAATGGTAGGGTAGGGGAAAAGGGCTCTGATTGATGTATAACTGTAGTGAGAATAACACAGCTGCTATGTATGACATATGCTAAAGACCCACTTTTCATCTCTAGTCTGGGTCTTCCACCTCATGCTTTAGTTTTAAAACTTATTCCATAGCAGCAAACTTCAAGCTGATATCACAGTGTCCATGACCAGCTTCTCATTACTGTTTCTTCCCTGCTGGAAGAAAATTATACCAATAAAAGACTTGGGCATCAGAAACACTTTCTAGGGGAGCAACAGAGATTTTGGAAGCTCTGTCTTTCAGAAGTACGATGCCAATGATCAAGTCCAAATGTTGTTATGAGCTGCCTCTGTTTATGGCACCCCTATAGCTAGATGAGCCTTCTTAATGATTGGGAAATCATTCTTAGACTAGTTTAGTGCGATACTTTATTGTATTCTTTTTAGATATTTTCTAAGTTATTTTTAAAGGAATCTAAATAGTCCTGAAATTCCTGGGTGGGAGCTGTCAAGGAAACAACTTGCTAATAGAAACACAGCATAATTAACTGCCTTTTTTAAATGATTTGCCAGAAGAGATGATAAATAGGGGTCAGCAGCAGCACAGGGTCTTTGCAACTGCACCGAGTGACCCAACATTTAATGAGTGACCTTATTACAGAGAAATTAGCTTTCAAAGAGAAACAATGTCATTTGAAGGATCATAAGATAAGATTCATTTCATAACTTATTAAGCTTTTTGTGCTTTTTGAACAGCAGTGG
Source organism: Myiotriccus ornatus (assembly GCA_036023395.1). NCBI lineage: Eukaryota > Metazoa > Chordata > Aves > Passeriformes > Tyrannidae > Myiotriccus > Myiotriccus ornatus. Next base: position 23,347,167 of record JAYRBT010000177.1, read on the forward strand.
TGTGCTTGCAGTATACTCCGACTCCTGGATACGCTCATTGAGCTCTGGAGCACAGGCAGCATTTTAGGACCAGGCTAATCTTAAAAATGTAAATGCTAAATCCCCTCCCATCATTTCTTGTCTCAAGAGCATGCAGTCACAGTCATCCTGGTTCTTCATGAAGCCACGCCATGGTGATCACAGGGATAACAGTGGATGAGTGTGAATCAGAAACATCTAATAGCCCTTATAAGTTTGCCTTTAGGGCTCACTTTTCTAAGCTGGAAGCTGGTATGAGCCTGCCATGCTAGATGTAGCACTCTGCACTCTGCAAAAATAATACTGCTGAATCAGAAGCTGAGCTCACATTGTGACAGCTTGGGATTCAGTTCTTGGTGGGATGCTAGGGTCCATTAGTATTGTTTAAATGGCAGCAGTAGCCAAATGCTATACAGACTTGGGAAGAGAGAGTGTCTTTGCCCTGAGGGACTCATAAACTCAGTGGCAAAGTAAGGAAAAATAAAGACAGCATGGAAGCAGATGCATGACAATTAGCTATACATTAATAGTGCCATTGAAAATGCTTTCTAAAATTAATTTGCTGGATGGAAGTCTGTCTTTTAGACCTGACATTAGTTGGTTATTTCCATGTAAGTATCGTGGCTAGGGTTATCAGCAAGTGAATTTTCAAAGGTGAGAAGGCAGTAGCCATGGTATTCAGTTATGAAATCAGGAGTCATGACTTAGGTCCTCTCCAGTCCAAGCTCCTACTGAAAGCGGGACCAACACTGAATGCAGATCAGGTTGCTCACAACATAATCCAGTCTGGTTTGTAAACTTCCAAGGATGGAGATTTTGCAATCTCTCTGGGCAGACTGTTGCATTCTTACTTGGCTCATGGTAAATGGCTAGATGGCATGGAATTATTTTGCTTATATCTGGTCTGAATCTTTCACTTTAGATTTTATGACCATTGTCTCTTATTCCTCCACCATGCTCATGAGTACCTAGCACTGCCGTCTCAGTAACCTCTAAAAGCACTGGAAGGCTGCTACTAGATCCCTCCGAAGTTTTTCTTCTCTGGGCTAAACAAGCCCAGTGCCCTCAGCCTCTCCTCACAGGGCAGGTGCTCCAGACCTCAACCTTCTTGGCTGCCCTCTTCTGGAGTCACTCAAGTGCCAACTAAAGAGGAGTAATCACAGCCTGTTGATACTGGCTGCATTCTGTTGATGCATCCCAGAGTCTGTTAGCCTTCATTACCTGCAGGGCACAGCACTAACTCAGGTATGAATTACTGTTCTCTAGGATTCCTAGATCCTCTTCAGTAGCATTGCTCCCCAGCTAGTTCGTCACCAGCCTGTACCAACACACAGGGTTAGTCCATCCCAAGTACAGGAATTTGTATTTATCCTTACTGAATTTCTTTTCAGTCCATTCCACCAGCCTCTCCTAGATTCCTCTGAATAGCAACTGTGCCTCCAAATGTCTGTTTTGGTGTCATGCATAGTCTTGATCAGTGAGCATTCTGTGTCCCTCTCTAGAATATTGATAAATAATATGGAAGAGGACATCTGAAATTAAATATTAAGGACTCATTCTTGAGCCTGATAACCCAGTTAGTTTTTCACCTACTTATCTAACATCACAACTTAGATAGAGGAATGCTCTCGGAGACTGTAACAAAAGCCTTGCTAAAGAATAGGTGATGTCCACTGGTCTCGTCCCACAAGAAGGCAATAAGTTTGATTAGACGCAATCTACCCTCAGCTGAACAACATATGCTAAATGACATGCCCTCTGACTAGAAATGTGTTCCAAGAACATTCCATGGTTTTCCCAGAGACTAAAGTGAAGGGCTAACTGGTTGACCAGCCTGAAGTTTTTCAGGTTGTCTCACTTGTCCTTTCCGAAGACGGGTGCAACATTTGCCTTTCTTCAGTAACCAGGGACCTGCTTTGATCTCCATCACCTTTCAAAGATGATAGAGAGTGGCCTCAGTGGCCTCTCTCATCACCCTTCAGTGTAACCCATGGGGTTGAGGAGAAGCAGGCTAGGTCAGGAAAAACATTCTGAATTCAGGGGCATGGAGGAAAATACGGAGGTGTTGTCATGTGCGAGTGGGAGCTTCAGACTAAGTTTATTAGAGAAGCCCTGCCATTGAGTCACAAGGTGCAGAAATGAACCTCTTGCTTTCTAAACTGCTTCTCAGGGAGGAGCCTAAGTGTGGCTGGATCCAGTCTTAGCCCCAGCCTTAGTCAATAGTTTATATCTGAAGAATTATACTGGTGTAATTGTACTTTTCTACAACTTTGTCCTGCAGAATTAAGGATGGCAACTCAAATATATTTATATATATACAATGAATGATTTATTTAAATTTATTACAAAAATGATAATGATTAGGGAAAAAAGCCTAATCAGAATTATTTACAATACAGTATGAACAGCTGTAACTACTAGTAAAGTGCACTGGTTTTGAAACAATATTGAAGTAATTATATTAAGGAAATATATTGAAGCAATTATATTAAAGCTAACAAAACAATTATTAAGTAGAGATTGATGTTACTTACCCATGCCAATAACCATGGGCAAATATCTTGCACTCAGCTTTGAGGCATAACCATCCCCACTCAAGGGAAGGATCTTCACACACCTTAGGGAGGTATGCTAGGAGTCCTTGCTGTGCAAAAGTGGGACTGGCCTTTATAGTATAAAGGGATTCACTGTCACTCATATGCATTTTTAAGATTATGTGTTATCAGGCTTACTCCACAAAATCTGCTTTGTGCTGAAAAGGGTGTTAGCAGCCCTTTAGTTTCTTCTGCTCGGCACTTCTGACTCTCACTTCCATATCAGGACCTGCACATCCTTGCTGCTCCCAGTCTCAGCCAGGGAGCCTCTGTCTTGCACGTCCTCGTGGTGGGTTTGATAGTTTGGTCAAGCTCTCACATCTTCAACATTGAGAACAGCAGACCCTCCTCACTCAATCTTATCACTGATCAGCAGACCCTCCTTGCTCAGGCCATCACTGATAAACTTGTAAGACAAATTTCAAGCTGATGTATCCCTGATTAGGTAGAGTCCTGCTACAGGTATCTGTGAGAGAAGTAATCTAATTAGGACATGGATGGATATTTATTTTTGTCTTTGCTAATGTGTCATTTTCATGTAGTTAAGTAAGAATCCAGTTCATTCTTGGGTTCATATCTATTAAAGCTGCATCTCAGATTTCAGTTTTATTCTCAAGTGTGAAAGAGCAGGGACTGTATGTCAAGCTGAATTCCTGCTGGTGAGTGATGCTAGGTATCACATCTTGCCAAAACAGGATCCCATTGCCACCTCACAGTCTATGTGGATTCCATCTGCTTTACTTCTATTATTTGGCCATCTCAGATGATTCAAATATTTACCTCTTTGTCCTTTTAAATTCAGGATTTGTCTTCAACCCTCCCCCCAGTGAGCTGCATGTTTTGCTCCTGTTCCTCTGGTCTGTGAATTCTTTGTTTGCAGGCTGGCAAGGCACCAGTTCTGGGGTGACAGATGGAGCAGACTGCAAACCAGGCAGTTGTCTCCTAGCCTGAATGATATTTTAATAAGCACAGAGAGGTGACAGAGAGAGGCGCTTCTCACTGGAATGACTGGCAGTTTTGTTTTCAGTCTGAAAGCACTAATAGATAATTTTTGGCCTCAGTCCAAAAAAAAAAAAACAAAAACAAAAAAACCAACAGAAATTAGAAACAGAAAATCCTATTAGCTACTAATTTAGCCCTCTTTTTTTTTTAAGGTCAAAGGAGGTTTTTATGTCTCGTCTATTATCCAGATAGGGAGTTATTTCCCCATTTTTGGTATGTTAGTTCTCTCTCAGGAACTGCATACTTTAAGATACTTTCCTTTTATTTACCATTTTGTTTTCCTTCCTTTTTTATTATTTCAATAATTTTCTCCATTGTCTTCCTTCCCTAAACATTCTCTGTTCTTCATATTTCTTTACACTCTTCACAGATTCATGTTGAAGTCTGAATAATGGGTCCTAACAACTTGGCTTCTGGCTTCCACATCCTGTGAAACAGCCAGTGCAGTGCAAGGCAATGGCATCTGCATGGGAATCTCTGGAGCACGAGTCCTCTTCTGCCAGCCCTTCAGTTGTATCTCAGTCGTATAATACAGGGCTTGTGTAGGGCTTTGTTTCATCCTTACAGATAAAAGCACAACAAAAGGGAGCTCTGGCAAAGCCCCAACAGGCTCTGAGGTCCCTCTGCATTGTGAGCAACACAGTGTTCTGCAGACAAACTGCAGGATACTCAGGCTTTCAAAGGAGGAGACTCTTTTTCTTCCAGTGAGTACAGGTTAGAGAAGATCCAGCTCTCGCAAGGAAAATATAAGACTGGTGCTGGGATCTGAACTGAGGTATGGTCCCATACACTGCTCAGAGAACACAATGGAAACATCTCAATACTTGGACGTAGACCTTCATAGGTCTGTGTAGCAAGTCTACAAGTCTGGGTTTCAACTGGTGTATGAGCTATAAATTAGTGGTATTCCTGCTAAAATATGCTTCTCTTTTCTTTCAGATCCAATGATGACACTGAACGTTCAGATCTTCTTTGGCTTCCTTTGCTGCATTATTTTCGTTCCTACAGATGGCTTCCCAACAGACACCAGTACTGAATTTCGCTCTGCTTTCTCTGTGGCCAGAACCAGCAGCATGGAAGGAAGCTCTGAGATGGTTATTACCTTTGACAAAGTGTATGTGAATATTGGCAATGATTTTGATCCCAAGACTGGATTGTTCCGCTGTCGAATCCCTGGAGCCTACTACTTCTCCTTCACTGTTGGGAAATACCCAAAGAAAAACTTATCTGTCATGCTGATGAGAAACAAGAATGAGGTGCAAGTAATTGTGTATGACGAACATCACCGCAAGGAAAGGAAGGTAGCCAGCCAGAGTGCCATGCTGCAGCTTGACTATGGAGACACGGTTTGGCTGCGTTTACATGGAGATCCCAAGTATGCTCTTTACAGCAACGTGGGCCCCTATACAACTTTCAATGGCTACCTAATCTATCCTGACACTTCTGCCTTCTTCCAGAATGCTCTTAGCTCCCAAGAGCTGGGGCCACACCCTCACAAAATTCAGCAGCTTCCCAGGGAGCAGAGTGAAGCTTCACAGCGACACATGTTATCTGATCAACCAAACAGGGTACAAGACCCTCGTTCTGCATTTTCTGTTGCCCGCTCACAGAGTCTTCTGGGGACAGATGAGGAGCAAACCCAGCACGAGCCAATCACGTTTGACACAGAGTTTGTGAACATTGGAAAGGATTTCAATTCTTCCACTGGTATCTTCTCATGCCGTATACCTGGTGCATACTATTTCTCATTCACCATTGGCAAAATGCCCTTTAAGACTATGTCAGTGAAACTTATGAAGAACCATAATGAGGTGCAGGCCATGATCTATGATGACAACCACTCCAAGAGGCGAGAGATGCAGAGTCAGAGTATCATGCTGCCTCTGCAATATGGGGACACGGTTTGGCTCTACAGCCATCAGCACGATGGCTATGGTGCCTATAGCAACCATGGCAAGTACATCACCTTCACGGGCTTCCTGATCTATCCAGAGGCTCAGCCGAAGCGGCTTTCAGGTGCCAGCTCACTTCAAGGGTCAAATAATTGAATGCAGATGTGAAAGGAGCATGAGAAGAGCCAAGATGCCATGAACTTGGGTATAGCTCCTCTTTGAATATCATCCTCTAGTTTGAGCATGCTATCATGTGTCCAGTGCTTTCCTTATGCTGCACGCCTTTGTGCCCTGTCTGCAGGGCCACAGCTGTGTCTGCCATTCATCTCTAGAGAGGCCTTTCAGACTGTACCTGTGTGTCCTGTGTTGGTGTTTGATTTAAGCATAAAGCATGAGGTAGTTTTGGGGCAGGGGTGGGGCAGTGTAGTGAGATGCTGAGGATCAGAAAACCACTGCATTCATGTTACTGCAGATCCCCAGCATCCAGAGAGCAAAGGATGTGGTGACTTTCCTTGTATATCTGGGGAGGGAATAAATGTAATGGAAATGAATGTAATAAAAATACAAAAAGTGTAAGATGTTCTCAGTTTGAAATTTGTTGCTACTTTGTAGCTTGTGTGCTTGTCGCTGGCTGAGGTACCAGCTCAGGTGAGAAAGCAGCATGGTGATTGTATGACCTGCATTATGTGTTACTGAGCCTGTCTGTCTGTGTACACTCTTTTTTATCACTTGTGTGTGTGAAGGGTGCCTCTTACGACTGCAAATTTCACCATATTGGGTGCTTTTCTTAGTCTGATGTAGATGAAGTCAAGAAGCTGTGTTTGAGAATCTCAGCTTCCATGTCATGGAAAGAATACATTTAGAAATAAACAAAAAAGTAGGCTTCTGGCCTTTGTTGTGAAAGATGAGGACTTAAATCCGGGAACAGACCATCCTCTGAAAGCTCAGAAGCAAGGTAAGTAAGAAGAATAAAAGTGTGTTTTTAAATCCCTGAAGATCTGGATCAGGAGCAGGCTCATAATGTGTGAGTAGTATCATGCCGTGCAGTGGCCCTGCTGAGTGTAGGGGCATTACATTTCCCAGAAATGAGCCCCTTGAATACAAGGGTACTGCTAACTTGCCATGTGCTGCACCAATAGCCTAGTGCAAGCATGCTCAAAAGAACCATGAAGTGATGTTTTCAGCACCTGTGTTCCAGTGTTTTCTTACACACCATGTTCTGCCGAGCTGCAGCGCAGCTGTAGAGAGGCTGTTGTGGCTGTAGAGGACTCTGCTGTGCTCCTGCTGTCGGACAGACAGACAGACAGGGAGCGAGCAGGATCCACTAAGGAGATAGGAGGAGCAGAGGAGTCTGGAGGCTTCGCTGTGGCACCACTGGTGCTGTTTCAGTTGAGCTAAACTCTATTTGTCTCTCAAAAGCACATAAACTGCAGAAGTGCATAATTCAAGCATGCACAAAACTTTGCGACATCACTTGAGTTGCATTTATAATCTGCTCAACAGATAGCAATGCTCCTAAACTACTACTGACAAAATCCTGAGTTCAAAGCAGTGTATTTGCATCTGAGTCATAAGCCAACCCACTCAGCCTTTATCCATACGTTCATATGGCTCAGACTGTATATTCTCCAGCAAGATAGTATTTTCATGCACTAGTGCCATGTTGGCTCAGCTTTTAGATATTTTCTGCTCAAACTGTACTTAACTGCAGCCACTCACTGCCTCTGTCATTCCATACATATCCTAGACATTAAAGACTGAGGGGATATTTGGCAAAAGGATGACAGGTAGATATTGAAGGTATGTAAAAAACCAGCATAAGAATAGTAGAATATTAGATGGGACAAGAAGTTTTACTTCAAATAAAATTCTGATCTTAATTCCAACGTCTTTTGGAGTGAAAAGCAAGCAAGTCCAACCCCAAAGCACAAATCAAAATTAAACAAATAAATGTACAAAACAAAAAATCAGCAACAACGAGCCTGCTTTATTAACTGTGTAAATCTGTCTCCTCCTGTTATAGCCCTAACCTGACCTCTAAAAGCATTATCTGTGACATCTTGCTTCCAGGCTTCTTGTTCCTGCATTACTATTTCTCTTCTCCATCTGCTGGGCTGCAATTTACTGGAAGAAGATTAACTAGGTCAAAAGCTAACAGTTCCCACTTTGAATGTCACAGATGCCTCTTTTGTTGAGCATGGAAAAATTATAGAAAAGGAATTAGGGATTCCATCATCTAAGCGCATGCAATAAATGTTCGAAATTAATATATCTCTAGTGGCAGCGGGAAACTTAGTAGAAACAACAAAAAATAAAATCCAAACCCTCCCGAGGAGATAATTATATTTATTTAATTCCAAACTGCAATGTTTAAGACAAATGTTAATTATCTTTTTCTATAAAATAATTATATTTCTGATTTTGAGGATAGAGATTGAATATTTATTATGTTTTGCTTGTAAAATGCCATAGCTGTACAAAAAAACTTTATAGAAGAGAGGCAAAATCTGCTGAAGAAATATCTAGGTCACAATCCTTCAGAATTTAAATGAGATTTCAGGAAGTATACTCCACACTGATAACTGAAACAAAGCTGTGTATGTGTGTAAATATGATATGCAAATGCTGGAAAGCTTCATGGAATACATACATTTTCAGGTTGCTTTTTAAAGAAAAATGAATACATGAGATGGGAAATTACTATTGACATACAAAATGTGATGCCACAAGAGCAGAAAAATGAAATTAAATATGTGAGCTATATCATGAAACACAGCAAAATCTGCTTAGCTGCTTACTGGAGAGGAGAAAAGATCCTGTATTTGGCTGAAACCACAGGGACAATATAAGGAGGCTGAACTGAATGATGTGAAATGCAGTCAGCTAGGACACCAGCATAACATCCTGGAAAAATAATTCCAACCCTCTCCCCTGTAAGCATCAGTGATCAAGACAGATAAGACCTCTAAAGAGCACTGCTGCCCTCAGCACACTCCACTCGTCAAAAAATCAGGAGAGGGTAAAATGCACTTTATAGTTTTGTCTTTTTTCATTTAAAAGTAAAAGGTTGCGTATAAAGTCTTACAGGGTTGCCAGCACAGTGCAGAAAGCAGGACAAAAGGATATGGTATATTTGTACAAAGTCCTGCATAATGTAGAAAGCATTGAAAATAACCTAGGATGCAGCTGAAGTCAGGTGTGTCCTTTCCTATGGTAGTTTCCCTCATTAAGTGTCTCTCTTGATCCTGGCCAGGTTAGAACGATAGAAGTGTTTCAGGGATGCTAAATGCAAAGGCTTCTCCTTCCAAGGCCAGGAAGCCAGGAGGAGCGTGGTATTTGCAGGGCAGAGCCCCTTGCACAGGTCACGAAAGACTTCATCAACCAGCTGAGAGAAAAAACGAATCCAGAGGTTTTTATCCAGACCCTGCATGGAACGAACCTGATAGGCAGAGTATACACTAGTGAAAAGGAGACGGTCAAACTCTGTTGGAGGCAAGGGGGTGTCAGTCAATGAATAATATCTCAGATGCTGCTCAATCTCTGTCGGTGTTTTGGGAACCTCATCCTCTAAAATCTGCAGGAACCGCCGTGCCGGGCGCAGGGAGGCCAGCTCTTCATCCCGCAGCCGGATCGTCCCGTTGGCCTGAATATCCAGCCTTCCCCAGAGCATCTGGAAGAGAGGAGCAGCATGCGCACGGAAAGCCCAGCACAAACCCTCCATCAGCTACAAAGGAGCTGTAAAGCCATCTGCAGCGCTGCCAAATCTCGGGCGGGTCGGGAGGCGGCCGCTCCCTGACTCGCTGCCCGCGGCCCTCCAAGTCCCACTCCTTGTGCTTCTCTGCCAGCCCCACACCCTTTTTCTGACCGGCCCCACAGGTCCCCGTGGGACCTGCCCAGCTCCTGCCTCCCGCCCAGCCTCTCTCTCCCCAGGCGGTTCCGTCTGCAGCAGCTCCCCGGTGCGGCCGCCTTGGGCGGGGTGCTTGGCCCTTGTGAGGGAGTCACCCAACCCAGCGGGGATGGTCCCTTGTCCCACCCCGGGGGTGCGAGGTGCCACGGAGCGGGGCAGAGCCCCCTTCACCTGCACCCCGCAATGGGAGGGAGCACAAATGCACGTAGGCATCATCGAGGCGTTCTCCAAGGCCTCCTGAAATCCGTCAGGGATGAGAACAAACAGAACGGGTGAGTTTTTACATGCAGATAGGTGGGAGCATGGCCACTAACAGTGCCTCGGCCCACGGGCCCCCCGTGCTCAGGAGACCTCTAGCATGATGTTGGCGTCCTCTGGGCTGCGGTGAGGTGTGTTGGTGCCACTGTGAGGATGTTCATCTGGAAGACATCAGAACAGTTTGGGAGTTTAAGGCCTTCCTGTTTATGTCTTCAGTATTTCTGAGCTACCACTCATAGCTTGCCAAATATGACAGATGCTGTCCATGGGATTTTGATAAGCAAAACGAGCTTTTTAAGAGAAGCAGCATTGGTTAAGTGAGGCAAGGGAAAATTTTGGATATCATGGCCCTTAATCCCTCCAACAAAGCTAAGGCATACAGCAGCAAAGGCACTTGGTTTGACAGGCAGCAAGGAAGCCTCTCACCCGAGTATGGGTGGGTTTTGAACTGATGGGTTTTGGTTGGTTGCTTGGTGGGTTTTGCTGGAGAAAGTAATGCTGCCCAGTGGAAGGGAGGAGCTGGGAGGCTCCTCAACCTGCTGATGGAAACATAACCTGATGCTTATCCTGGTTTTGCACTTCTTCCCTAATCTTCTGCTGCTGGCAGGGGCAGAGTGTGAGGGTAAAAGAAACCTTGTCAGATCCATTATGGCTCATTTCATGTCCAGCTAATTACTTGCTGGGCCACATGACACCACATCAACCGGAAAAAATGTGTATGAGGCCAGAGGAATGGTAGTTTTTGAATAAGAAAGTCACATTAACCCTAATAACTGTTTAGTTATAATTTAATAATAGTTATAGTGCTTTAACTTTCTGCATTTATTTTGCCTTTAGTATTCCTTTCTTTGTGAGAAAGGAGGCACAAGCAGTCTTGGTCCAGGACTATGAGAGAGAGGCTGCATCCCTGCCCTTCTCTATGTTGATCAGTGTCATCATGTAGCCAAGACCCTTTTCTACTTCTTACAGACTCATGCTTCAGGTCAAGAAATACAGAATGAGAAAAGCTTTTATAAAATAGTAAGCTCTCTTACACATTCGGGTTTGGATTGTGGGTTTTTTTTTTCATTTTTATATGGATGAAGGCTTTTTTATATAAAAAGAAAAGAGAGAGAATTTATATTGAATACTCCAAAGTTAAGGTCAACAGGTGCATATAAAAAGTAGACAAATTATTCAGTATTCTTTGTGTGTGATGATTGCTACCAAACACCACTTCCAACTTCCCATTCCTAATGAAAGCTTTTCAGAGAGTTGTACGAGCTGCCTGAAGAAGTGGATTGCCACCCCACAGGCTGCAGAGGTTTGTTTCTCTGCACAGCTGAGGGCTCCATGATCCAAGCCAGCTGTGGCTTTGGAATGTGAACAGGGACATAGCTTGTCTTTTCTACTCCTCCATAGATGTGCCAGCAAGACTTTTAGCTAAGGTAAAAATATTATATAGTCTGAAAATTTTGTTGTTGGTCTTTTCTCTACTAACTGATCCTCGAGGTTCACAGATCCCTGTACTGAGAATGTCTGACTGCAAAGTCAGTGCATTTGTTGAATAGGTGCCAAACTGCTGTTATTAGTAACTGCCTCATAAATATACACTGGTAGATTTTTCAGTAGACAAAAATTAAACAAAGCATAACAAACAATGTATTGAAATAATAATGTAAATATCCTCTGGGGAATGGAAAATAGTTCCTTACTTATTTTATCACTCAACAGGTTTGGGTTTTTTGCTCCAAAAAGCATACGGAAAATCCACAAACATAATTGCAGGAGCAGTCTTTTCTTCAGTGGAGACCCAAGAAAACCCTTCCCTTTCCAGCAAAAATATCAACAGGTCTTCAGCCTGCAAGTAGGTTACCAGTGCTTCTCCCAGCAAACCCCCCAGCTGGACTCCAGCTCTCTCCCATGCCAGTACAGCTACTTGAAGTCTCTAACCATATTTGGGGAAGCGGGCAAAACATCACACAAATGGCATTGCACAGATGTTTGCCAAGCCAAAAAGCCGCGTCGCCAGCAGATGCATTTCCTACCTGTCAGCTTCTGGGATCCAGCAAACACACACAGGACCAGCCAGGCACTGAACTGTGCCTGGGCCATAGCAGCTCTGCCCGGGAGCGTCTGCCACCCGCTCCACAGACAGTGCTGTGGGGCCAGAGAGTTTGCTGTGACGTCTTCCCTTGCTGCTCCTGGCCTCAGCAGCCTCTCTTGGAGTGGATCCATCTTTCTGTGTTTCTGGTTGCAGTCCTGGGAAGAGCTTGCAGTTCGGCTTGCTGACCCCGAAGGATATTTTCCATCATATTTTGGAAACTTGGAAAACTTTGTTGTTTTTGGCAGAATTGTTTAAAATTCTTTTCCAAGAGTGACTTCCCACTGCAATGCCTTGTAGGAAGCTATTAGTTTCAAGAAATTATACTACATATGTTTGCCTCTGAAGAAGGGAAGACCTCCTAGTCCTTTCCATATCTGCACAGTGCCTCTGTCACATCTCTGTGTCACTTCTGCTCAGCTCCTTGGCTTCATTTTCAGTTTTCCTTTTTCCCAGGTTTGCAAATCTGAAACAATCCTGAAATGTCACAAACAAATAAGGTCATCAGACTGCAGACTCGTGGAAGGGTAGTAGCAGCCAAAATACACAAGCAGGCAGTAGAAATATCACTGGTTCCGTTCTGTATCAAACCTCCTGGAGGGAAAACTCAGTAAACTGATCCAGCAAACAAGTATTGAAGCCCCCGAGGCTTTAGCATCTTACTGTCCTCTTCTGTGACTGGATTTCTGGGTTACGACGAGCACAATCTGCCTTAGATACTGTTGATTACATAGACAAGACTTCATCTGATTCCCTTTGCAGCAGATACCTCTTTTCTACACATCTTTACACTTTCATTAGTGCCCAATCCCCAGTCAATCTGTATGGCACAGTATAGGATGCCAGGGTTATACAAGTATGTAATAACATGTATAAATAAGTAATAATGCCATCTCCCTCAGGTTAAAGGGAGAAAGAAGTCGGCATAGAAAAGAGATGAGGTAGAGCTGACATGCATCCGTTTCTCAGCAAGTTACAGAACATCAGTTTGTAGTGACTACTGTCATCAGAGAGTTTACTGAGGGTTGGGATGATGTCCCAGTTAGTAAGTTGTCAGTGTGCAAAGGACCACATCTTCTGAAACTTTCTGGATCTGTACCTGTGCCTGGCAATACATGGGCTCACATCAGCTAAGAGAAGCAGCACATAATGGGAGTCGCAGGCTGGTCGTGGGAGAAGTGGCCCACAATATCCAGAGCTGCTCTTACCCTCAGTTTGGATTCAAAATAAGATCTGTGTTTCTGTCATAGCCTTAGCTATCTTCCAGTCGGGTGGTGCTGCTTTTGTTTTTCATTATTTTCTGCTGCTTATGCTTTAGTTGCATCCTTTTCTTCTGGGATGTGGTATCTTTTATTAAAAAGTGAATCACAAGCTCATAAGGCAGGCGCTGGTGGCCCATCTGTGCAGTGAGATTGATGTGCCTTCTGCTTTGTGCCAGAGTCCCTTACAGTCCACAGTGTGCACATGACTTTGTCTAGAATTCACTATGCAAATACCCCTGAGTCTCACAGGCCATGAAATAGCCTCCTTTAGCGTGCAGCACATGACAAAAGGAGGAGCCCAGGATTTTGGCCAACATCTGCAAGGGCTGTACATGATTTTGTCAACAGGAGAATTTCCTAGGGACAGCTTGCAGCTGAAGTGCCTAGAGGAGGATATCCCTGTTGGTGGGATAGAGAAGAGAGGAGACTCAGAGTCTGTGCTCAAGGTGACTGATACAGTGGCAGGCGAGGCACATCAGTGTGGATGTTGCCTTGAGCTAGGGGAATTTTGTAGGATTACCTCACTATCCCACACAGAAAGGCAAATGCAGAGTGGTAAACTCTCTGTACAACAGCAATACTTGCAGAGAAACAAGGCTGAGCTTCTGACAGCTGCCTAGAGTCCCCGCATGTATGACTGCAATGTTTGGCAGTGCACCTGCTCCTCCTGAAGGATTTTGTCCTTGCCAGATATTCACAGCTGAGTGTGCACAACCCTGCCCCTCTGCACTCCCCTGGTCATACCGTCTGTTGCCAGAGCAGTTTCAAAACATCATAATGAGCCCGTTTTATGCAGGAGCACCTTGACTGGTTTCATCTTTTTCACCACGACCTCCTGAAGCAGGAAGATGGGAAATGGGAACAAGATAAGAGGGATTAAAAACTGCAGGAGCTGGTTGGATGCTGGTTGAGGCACAAAGTGTGATTAATACAGCATCAGAAGAGCTTTTTAGGGAGAGAAGTTTCTTTGAAATGGGACTGCAGGGAGATAGCATATTCACAAAAAGGAAATTCTGCTTACAGAATTGGAGAAATCACTTGCTTCAATCATCCCGTTCAGAACTTGGGAAGATCATAGTCGCCTGGGTCTGTCTGGCAGGTGCTCAGGGGGGAAAGATTAGGAGAAGAAGTTTGAGGAAAGAGGGGAAGGAAGAAGAATATACATGGCTCCCAGGGAAGGTGAAATTTGAGCCACTGAAGTGGAAGAAGGAAGAAAACCTTGAGGGAATTAGGAGTGAAGTGCTGACCATAACCAGACAGGACCTCTGTTACACCAGTATTTTCCAGGTATGGTGCTGCCAGTCCTTATGCAGATGCTTTCCTTGTCTTTTTCTTTCAGTTTATGAGAGGCACCCACTGCTTGAAGAGGTAATGAGCGATGTAACAGTGACAGGGAAGGCCCCATACCATTGCAGCTACTGCACCAACAGACTCCCTCAGGCCTTGCACAACTTGGAGAAGCTGTCAGGGGATGCAGTGTAATATGTGGCATGCTGTTATCCAGCCTGTCCTTCAGTAGTCCCATAAGCTCTGTGGAAATCTTTATCTGGATTTTGCCTGGAGATCAATTATAAGGCCTATACCAACTGTGTGTGGCCGTGATGCGGGTGGACACCCTGACACTGTCTATAGCCACATCCTCGGGGAGGAGAGTCTGCTCGCCTGGCTCTAGGGAGAAATGCCAGAGTTCTGGAAAACACCAGCAAAACCTACTCAGCTGGGGAAGCTCAACATGGTGACTGTGAGTCATCACCTAAAGTCTATTTTGTCCCTGTAGTACCAGAAAATCTCTCTTCTAAATAGTGTGTCTGTAAGTCTGCTACATCTGACTCTATTCTCATCCAACATCCTCCTACACTTGAGGAATCCAACCAGGCAAACAAGCCCTGTGGAAGCTGGCAATGCAGGGACAGAGGATTTGAAAGACAGGTTTGTGCTTGACCAAGATGAGAACACCTTACCCAGCATGAGGCAAATGTCCACCAGCCACAAGGAAGCCAGAGTGAGCAAGCTTCATAGGAAAGGATGGCCCCTGGAGCTCAGGAACAGTGGAAAGGAGGTAGGGTGCCAACACTGGCAGTACCTTGTGAGGCTGGGTAACCTCTTGTGCCCTGGGATGATGTGTCTGGGTGAGTAAATTGTCATCTTCATCATCTTCCAGGCTAAGCTAAAGAGAAGAGATTTAGTTCCATTAGCAACTATTCCACATACTAAAGACCTAATGCCTGTCCCCACAGGGCTGGCTGCTTTTCCAATACATACATCCTTGAGCAAAGCTTGCATGTTGTCTAACTTAACAGGGCATTGTGTCTAACACTTCTTGATGTTCCAGCAATCAAATTCTCCCTCTGCACAAACATTATGTTTAAATGGCAGATTTTCTGCTACCATCAGTCTTTTGACTTATTGTACTGGGAAATATGTATTTTTTATAATACATAGACTACGAGTCTTGGCGTGGCATCTCGAGCAACCTGGGGATGAAAAAGAACCAAGGGAGGAAATGTGCTTCATAAGGAATTTTCATGGTAACAGAAGTGTTGCCAGGAACTTTTCTGTCTTGTGCAATAGGCATTAGCATGCTATGAGAGCTGCTGCAACAGAAAATAGAACCAGCTGTGGAACATCTTGTAGCAAGAATTATAAGTGCATTTCCTATTTAATCAGCTCAATTGATGGCAGACCCAAAGTGGAGCTAAGAATTGTATAAAATCCCACATTTCTGCTATTTTGTGCTCCATTCCCATCTAGAGCTATAGCTTTTAAGGTGAGTGGCAAATGCTATTAATTTTAACCAGAGAACACTGTTGGGTCACATCTCAAACACTGCTGGCCACAGCAGCCTGAAATAAAGTAAAAAAAAAAAAAAAAAGGAAAAAAAAAATTTAAGCAACCCATGCTTACAAGGCTGGGGTGGAAACAATCATGAAACTCAATTCTTACCGTACAGTTCAGCTCTCTACTCTTGAAAACAGATCACATTCTAGTCACAGTAAGTAGTTGATTTTTTTTCTAAATTAACTATTGTCCTATCCTTTCCTCCATCCCATACTCTAACCTCCTTCAAACCTATATTTTATTTAGTACTTTTACAGGTTAAAAGCTTAAGTAGTGATTCAGGGAATCTCTACAATCAGCTTGTGAATTATTTTATGAAATCTCTTATACAGTAGTTTTCAGATCTTAATGAAGCCAGTCAGCTTTGTGATGGAGAACTGCATGATGCATTTTCCAGACCAAGTACAAGGGACACTCTGAATTGATGACTGTCATGTAATCCCATTCAAACAGGCCCTGTGTGGATCGGAACTACAGTGTACTTCCAGCTTTTTTTGAGAAAACTGAGATCTTCCATAAGAGCAAAGAAAGTGTTAATGCTATTATATCATAAAGCTCAAAATAATTGGAATATTGACAAAAAAGCACAGACTCTTGTCTATGAGACAAGGGAGGAAGATATTTTTGGCTGCATAAAAAAAGCACAATCTGAAGATGCTGGAGAAAGTAGACTGCTTGTGAAGAAAAAGCCGCTTTGAGGAAGTGTCACATCAGAGGTTATCTGCAACTCCTGTCCGGAGAAAAGGGACTGACCTAATTTCCATGGAAACAATACAGAAGTTTCCATAATTGTTTTGGTCTGGATCCAGGTGTATTTCTGTTGTCCTAATAAGAACTGTATTAGAACCATTTATAAAAGCTTTGCCTGTTTGCCGTATTATAAGCATTTTCCCAACACCCGTCCTGGAGAGCTAAGATACTGCAGTCCCACTGCTTAAGCTCCACAGCTGCTTCAGTAGTTTCCTAGTGAGTGCCCAGGTTATGACTTATGCCTGCAAGGACTGCTACCAGAAGTAGCGTATACAGAACACCTTAGCCACAGGGAATGCCTACACTCCATTCAATTTGCAAATCAGAAAAGAAAAATCGAGTGTTTTACAACTCAAAGCACCAGATAAACATCTGCTAGTTGGATTATCAGGATTGTAAGTGAGCATTCCCTCATCTTGTGCTTTTCATCTAGCTTGAACACATTATTCATGAGATCACACCAGGCAAGTATCTCATATCAATTTTTATTATTATAAATACTATGTTAGAACAGAAAGGATGGTGCTGGGCATCTGCTCCATTCTGCTGCTATTTTGCATCTTCTTTCTTGGCTCCTGCTTCTATTTTCAGGGGTTCTGGAGCTGCACGATAAGCAGGAAATGCCTCCCACGGACTATTCAGATCAAACTTGCGAAATTCCTGAGACAGCTCCACAGGCTCTGCCACTACCCGTTTGACTTCATCATCATACCGCACCTAGAACAGCGCAAAGGACACAACCAGTCATTTTCATCCAGTCCCAACAGCATCTCTGTTATGAGCCATACACGGTCATGACCCAGACCACCCTCCAGTGCAGACAATCCTACTCCTTACGCTATGGATAGCCCACAGGCCTCTGCCACAGCTTCAGTTCTCCCCATCACTAAACAAGAGCCCTCCACATGCTACCAAGATCTCTGGACTCTCCAGGAAAAAACTCCTCTTTGCTGCCACGCACCTCAGGTGTCGTGACTAACCACCCAGAATTAGGAAGGCCCAGCCTAACAGTCCACACGAAGTTCACAAGGAATAGCACTAGTTCTAGTTTGTCATATGACAAAGGAATTTCTCCTGAGTCACTGAAATAAGGTGACTGGGCCTGGCATAGCTGGGACTACACTCATGAATCTTTATAACATGGCATTCATTTGGTTTTAGTTGTTCTAATTTTTAGCATAACACTCAGAACACAGGGAAAAGATGACAAATGGGATGAAATGCAGGTGAGTACCAGACTCTTCTGACTGGCTTGCTTTATCCTCACTGTGCCAGTCCAGATCTCCAAACCTCAGCTCAGAAGATGCTGCCTGGTCCTCACTTCTGTAATTCTGTTGCTTAAAGAACCTCACTGTTTCCTCCTGAGACTCAGCTCAGTCTTAAAACTGCACAAAATATTGTCTGTTTCTGAAAGGTGATCATTTGAAACTAGGCAGACACCAAACACTCATTTTACCTGTGGTTTGACATACAGAGGTAAATGATAATAGCAAGAGTCAGTTTAACTAGTTTTATAAGCTGGGCCTACAAAAACTCAACAAAGTAAAGTTCTAAATGAATTAAGAAGAATTCAGTCCTTTATCCTTCTAGAAATGTTCAGTTTTGCAGTGGAAACTTCAATCTTCTAGAAACACGCTAAACGAATTTCAGGCACTTTCTCTGCCTGTGACAAGTACCTTTGGTATATCACATGGCACATAACATTTGCTCAATGTCTTTGGACTTAGGCTGCCTTATTATGGATATTACTCTGTGTGATACTTCAAATTTCCATGCAGGAGATCTCTACAGCTCCTCTGGAATACACACAAGCAAAACATCCTTAGTGCCTTTCAGACAAATGACTGTAGAGCAGTCACATCTTTGTACTATAACTTGATAAGAGTATTAGAGAACTTGATAACTTTAGATATGACTGTTATCTCCTACCTCCACGTAACCAGAGAGTGGGAAGTCCTTCCGGAAGGGATGGCCCTCAAACCCATAGTCTGTGAGGATTCGCCTTAGGTCAGGGTGGTTGGCAAAGAAAACACCATACATGTCCCAAACCTAAATGAAATGGAGCCAAGTAAGTTGAATGATATTTGAAATTAAAAAAAGCCAAAAAGCTGCATGTAAAATTTCAGTTATGTGCCTGGCTTTGTACAGCGCCAGCCAAACTGATGCAGGAATTAATTCAAAAGCAAATCAAACATCCTTTTATCTCCTACTCTGAAAAGGCAGCTGAGGAAACACTTCTTTCTTCCTGAAGGCCCTGGGAAATCAATTTAATTGGGAAAATACAGCCTCTCTCCACAAAGACTCTGTTCCCAAGCACACCAGCACTCACCTCTCTCTCATACCAGTTTGCTGCCTTGTGCACAGACACTGCTGAGTCAATAGGTGTCAGCTCATCTGTGTACGTCTTTACACGGATCCGACTGTTGAACCGCAGGGACAGGAGATTGTACACGATCTGAATCAGAATAAAAAGCAGCATTGGTCTTGTACAGCATTTATGGATCTCTCTGCAGTACAGCACTGGCTAAGGAAAGCCACACAAAGACTATTTCAAATATTCTTCATGAGCAGAATCACATCCAGCACTTTAGAGCTGGCCACTAAAAGACACTATAACAACTGATGTTCCAATAGTGTATCACTTTGGTCCTTAGAACTGTAACAAAAATGATGTGAGATTTAGAAAACATAACTGATGAAGAAGAGCTGAAGTAAAGAGCGATACTAAATCTTAAGAGAGAGAATATTGAAGGGATGGAAAGAAAATGGCTATCAATTACTATTGCAATTACTATCAGTGGGAGAAGGCAAAGAAGAAATACACTGAATTTTACAGATTGAAGTGAAACTACAATAACATCTTTGCAACAATACTGTGGACAAAGCTTTCTCATAGGTGAGAAGACAATATGCTGAGTATGTCGTTTCACAAAAGCTGTATCTTTTTCCATTTGCAGCTGAGGTTTTTCTGCAGCTGAAAAGCTGTATGTTCAAAAGCATCTTTGGGAACCAAATTTTCAGTATCCACTGAAAGCCAGTGAAAGTTTAGCACTCAAAATCTTCTGAGAGCATTCTGAAAATCTGCCTCATCTGCTATTTGGCCTTAACTTTAAAGAAATGCTTTTAAAACAACTAAACAGGGTTTTTTGCTCTGTATTTTTTTATTAAGAGGAAAATTGTTAGGAAGACTGATGGGATTTAAAGAAAAACATTTGTGTCAACAGCAATTGATGGTCCTACCGGGAAGAAGGATGAACACCAATTCACAAATGGCCAGAAAGAAGTCTAAAGACATTTGGTAAAGCTAAAAAAAATCAAAGGAAAAAATTAAAAGAAATAAAAAGAGACTTTTAGCAGGGTGAGGAAATGAAAGCCAGACTAAGAACCCATGCAGTTTCAGTTGTGCTACTTCTTCCATGATCAACAGATTAAACAAAACCCACCATTTCAGAGTGGATTTTCTTCTGTCAGAAACCAAAAAAAATGATCAGAGCTGCAACCAGTACCCACAGCCATCAGCACTTGTGAAACCCTCTAAGTTCTACACCTCTGAGCAGTTCTTACCTCAAAGCGATACTGCCGAGATGGGACATCAACAGCAGTCAAGTCAGCCAAGGATTTGAACTGGGCATTCGTGTGATCGCGAAGGAAGGTCAGAACTGGAATGATTCCATCTGGATGGATCAAAAGTTCCAGCTCATTGAAACAGGTCACCTGACAAAAACAGAATGGTGAGTGGGAAGGGCATGAGTACAAACACCAACAGGACTGAACATTATGCTGATTCCAGCAGAACACTCAAACAAAGTGGTATAGCAGACAAAAAATTGTATCAGAACAAGGTGTTTAATAATAGCAGTAATACTCATGCAATTCTGACAATTTTTCTTCCCCAGAGCAACTTCTGAAAACATCTAACAAGCAAGTCGTGGGTTCACTGGGTCCTGTCCCACCACAAGAACAATTTCTGAACAGCACCTACCTGTACTTGCTGGATATACTTGGGCAGAATCTCAGCCACATACTCCCCAAAAGCACATAGCTGCTTCTGTTCTACTTCATTTTTTGGTCTGACAGTAGCTAAAGAGAAAAACAAAGTCTTCAAGATTATGACAAGGAACACAGAAAGCTACAGAAAGAAGTGTAGCATCTCCCATCCCTAATTTAAAAATTCCTTTAACCAATCTAGCTGTCTGTCAGAGACTGGACTATAGCAACATAGTGTCCTACAAAGAATATGAAACTAGACATTTTGATAAGGAACTAAATTTGTGTCAGTACTAGATGGAATTTTTTTTGTGGACTCTAAACATAGCAGGAAAGTCCAAAAAGATGACACAGAAGAAAGTAACAGGATGAAAAGAGGAAGGCAGAAACGACAGAACAATCTGAACTTAGATACAACTCATGTCATTCAGCCTGGGTCTAGAAGGGATCTTATTTTCTCATGTTGTTGTATCTGCCAGCATCTAAGCACCTTTCTCATAATTAAAACACAAACTACAGGTTGTTGTCTGTGGGGGTTTTTTCACTGTCGGTATGATTATAAACCCTTAAAATTCAGGGCAATGAGGGATTATGAAGCTGCTGTCCAGGCACAGAAAGGACAGGCGGACCCACGAGAAAGGGTGCACATGGGAATCCAGGGCAAACACGGGAATCCAGAGCAAGCACCGTTACCCCATTTTCTGCGTAAAATACGGGTTTACGGGCGACAGGCCCCAACCCCTTCCCGACACCCTTCCCCTGCACTAAAGCGGTTCTATCGCCCAGGACCGTCCTTGGGGCAGCTCAGTGCCCTCCCGCGGCGCCGGCCGCCGGCAGGGGCACGGCCGCACGCCCCGGGCTCCCCGCCGCCCCCCGCCCACGAACCGGGCCCGCACTTACGGCGAGTCTCCCCGGCAGAGCTCCCCGCCAGCCGGGCCCGCGCCGCCGCCGGTGCCGCGCCAGCTGCGGAGAGAAACGGACACGTCTCACCGACCGCCGCCAACCGCCCGGCCCGGCCCGGCCGCCGCCCCCCGCGACAGCCCCCGAGCCCCGGGCGGCCTCACCTCGCAGCGCGGCCCGCGCCAGGCCCCTGGCCGCCGCCGCCCACATCCCGCCGGGACACGGAGCGGCAAGGGCACGGGGCGGAAGCGGAAAGCGCCGCCGCGCTGCCCCCGGGGGCGGAAGCGCACCAAGAGCTTCCCGGGGCCGGCGCCGGGTCGGTGGGCGGGAGCGACGAGTGGCCGGCAGCGCCTGGCGCAGGGTGAGGGGCGGGAGCAGCCGCTGGGGCACCCCGGGGCGGCGGCATGAAGGGAGGCGCCGCAGGTGGGTGCTGAGCCGCGGGGCCGGGGCGGGAGCGGCAGCGAGGGCTCGGAGGGCGGGGGTGGCGGCGGCAGCTGCCGGGGCTGAGCCAGCGCTGCGGGGCGAGGGGACGCGCTGGCGCTTTGCACGGCGCCAGCACGGGCCTGAGGGGGGTCTGCGCCTCTCCGAGGATTAGCGTTTCTTCCTTCCTTCTTTCCTTCTCCCCGCCCCGGAGCGGGGAGTCGTTGTCAGCTGTGTTTTTGAGTTCCCCGATCCCGGGCGCTGCCACGGCATCCGTGATCCTGTCAGGAGCAAGGAAGAAAGGAAGCTGGAGCATAAGTCCCATGAGGAGCGGCTAAGGGAGCTGGGGTTGTTTATCCTGGAGATAAGGAGGCTCAGGGGTGACCTTATGACCCTCTACAGCAACCTGAAAAGAGACTGTAAGCCAGGTAGGAGTCGGCCTCTCCTCCTGAGTAATTAGTGACAGGTCGAGAGGACATAAGTTTAAACTGCACCAGGGGAGATTCAGGTTGGACATCAAGAAGAATTTGTTCACAGGGTCATTAGACATTGGAAGGGACTGTTGAGGGAGCTGGTGGAGTCACCATCCCTGGAGGTGTTTAAGGAAAGACTGGACGTGGCACTCGGTGCTATGGTCTAGTTGACACGGTGGTGTTTGGTCATAGGTTTGACTTGATCTCCAGCTTAATGGATCCTGTGATTCTGTGAAGGAGGTGTGCCAGGTGTTGGCTACACCACTGTCACCAGTAGCCTGGCCTACGGAATACATGGAATGTAAGATTTGGCTTTATAGGACGCTTAACTGTCCTCCACACCTTTTTCTTTTATATCAGAGATGCCATGGATGCAAAGGGCAGCTTTGTGTTGCAAAGAAGGATGTGAGATTTGCAGCAGTCTTTAGTTGCTGTTGACATTTCTTTTGTGATTTGGCACCAGTCCTTTGGGAATTTTGGAGGGCAGTGTGGGAAGCTGATTCTGTTGTGTCAAGAGGGCAGGGTAGTTCATCCCTCTGTATCCTGGTACTCTTCGTGATCTCTTCAGCATTCTGGGCTTATCTTCTGAGCACTTTGACTGTAAGGATAAAGAGCTTTAACTGAAGTAGAAGCTAATTTGTAGGATAGGCTCATACTTGGTAAAGCTGGAAAAAATAGTACTGATGTGTACTGTGCTAATTGAAGTTCCTCAGTCTCTTACAGACTAATGTATAGGTATTTTTCAGACAGACCAGAACTACTGTAAAATCGTGATAAGGGTATAATTAAGATAGGCCATCACTAGAGATGGGACAGACTTGTCCAGGCAATTAAGGATGTAGAAATTTCTTTCTGTGAACTGAATTTGAGCAAAGAACTTAGGAGCCCTCCTGTATCGAACAGAGCTATTGTAAGAAAAATGCATGTTTGACAAAATAAATAATGGAAGAATAACTATGAATCTCCTGGAGAAAAATCATATCTCTGGGAAACATTGAACTGAAAATCATGTTCAGTATTGACTGAAGAAATTTGTGATATCAGCCACCATGGGTAATAGTTCAGTTGTAAAAATAAGTTTAAAGTGAATGCAGATAGGCAACTATTTGTTCTTAATGCTGTCAAGAGCCATGTTAAAAAAGAGCTCCTTCCTATAGCAGTCCCTATTTCCAGAAGCTTTTTTGACCCTCAACTACCTGCAAATTCTGCAAACATCTGTAATACCTACTAAGAGGTGTTTTCTTTAATTTTTTTTCCCCTTTCTGCTTGGGAAACAGTGACTAACAACATCTAACATGTTGTTTTGCATGCTGAAGGTGCCTGGCACATTAATAAGCAGAGTATGATCATTAGTTGTCTCATTTGGTTAGCTTGAAGGACTGGTGGTTATGTCTGACAGACTTCTCATGCATCTTTTTGGTAAAAACAAACTCGCCTTACTTGATAACACTGCGCAGATTCATCATGTTGGGTTTGGATTGTAATTATCCTAATGATACGAGCTGCTGCCTGTGCTCTTTGTTAGTACAATACTGTAATCCTTTTTACATCTAGTCCATCTATGTCGTTGCCACTTTTTTTTTGGCTTTACAAGTTTCCTAGGGCGGTTGCTGGACTTTCCACTTGAATAACTATTGATGCGTTTCTTTGTGTTAGTGAAATGAGTGGTGAAAAGATATGCACATCTCCCAGCTCTGCAGGGATGTGATGCTCACTGTACTGGAAGTTTGGTATATATTATAATTTTAATTATGCCAAATTCTCATTTGTTGTTTGAGATTCTGAAGCTCAAGCAGAAGTTTCTTGGTGTGCTATTTATATTCAGTCTAAAATATGCTGGACTCTTACCAATATGTTTGATTTTTCCCTGTACCCTGAAGTACTGCATAATCTTCTTAGTGAAGAGAGAAAGCCGTGTAATTATTGTGATTTTACAGATTGCTGGAGGTCTGATCTGTGCAGCACCATGGACTCGTCAGAAGAGACTGGAGGCTCCTCTGCAGAAGAAAACTACTTTGTGAACTACACCTTCACTGATCGCTCCCACTCAGGCCGCGTGGCCCAGGGTATTATGAAATTGTGCTTGGAGGATGAGCTCTTTGCCGATGTTACAATATCAGTGGAAGGCAAAGAATTCCAGCTGCACCGTTTGGTCCTCTCAGCTCAGAGTTGCTTTTTTCGTTCTATGTTCACTTCCAACCTAAAGGAGGCCCACAACCGGGTGATTGAGCTGCAGGACGTTAGCGAGAGTGTCTTTCAGCTTCTTGTGGACTACATTTACCATGGAACTGTAAAGCTGAGGGCAGAGGAGTTGCAGGAAACCTATGAAGTGGCAGACATGTACCAGCTGACTGCCCTTTTTGAAGAGTGCTCCCGTTTTCTGGCCCGTACGGTGCAGGTTAGAAACTGTCTGCAGGTCATGTGGTTGGCAGACCAACACAGTGACGTGGAGCTCTACACAGCTGCAAAACACTGTGCAAAGTCACATTTGTCTCAGCTGCAAGACACAGAGGAGTTCCTACACCTGCCTGTCCGCCTACTGACAGACATCCTTACAGGTAAGGAGTTCTTGAAACTGGCCAGGATGTGGATGTAGAAAGAGACTTTCAGAGAGTCAGGGATTGAATGAAATAAATGGCAAGATCCAAGCTTTCATAATCACAGTCTACTCAGAGACTTCGCTAAGCAAAGCAAAGCAAAACATTCTGGATAACTTATTCAGAAAAAACCCAAAGCTATTGTTACTGGACATGAAACATCTAAGCTGTAGAAAAGGGTCACGGAGGATGCTGATAGTTCCCAGCAGTTCCTGAGTCAACAGGTTAGAAGTATTACAGGTTTTTTAAACATAAATTCCAAAAATGTGTTGGGTTTTTGTTTGTATTAAAACAAAGAAGCCTTACCAAAAATAAACATCTTATGAAATCCTTTTTTTCCATTTTAGTTCATAATCATTCAACACAGTAATGCAATAACTCAACATTCGTAAGAAGGCTTGTGAACAACCCGTATTTTTAGACTATGTTGGTGTTATTTACAGTTGTATATAATTGTTAGGATTATTTAGGCTAGGCACTCAGCTGACCGAAATAGAGGCATTGTAGTGTCTTAGATAATACCGTAACTATCCTTCTTGTAAAGGTAATGGACTTCCACAGTAATGGATGCAATGACTCAATGTTGTGAAGGATGTGTCAACACAAAAATAACTTACTCCAGCTTGCACCAATCATTGAAGGTCATCTGCTGCCCTAGTAGGTACAACCAGTACTTGGTTACGCCTCCAGGATACAGTCACAACTCGATTTTTGTGCATTTATGTATCATTGCTAGAGGAAGCAGGAATGTAGAAGCAGCTCATACATTCAAATATGCCCCTTCCTTGCTTTAATTATTCTTTGCAAATGAGTAAATAACTGTACTCTGTGCATCATGGTTTTTATGTGCTGTTACAACAATAAACCTACCATGACTGGTGTCTTTGGAATACTGGCAAATCTGTCCATAAGGCTTAAAATAGCCTTTGGAGTTGATGCTATGCATCTGAGAGTCTTTACAGATATTGCATTATATTATCTCTATTACATCTAAAGAAATTTTCAATTAAAAATCCATTGAGTATATGTACTGATAACTCAAAAATATGATAAAATTGGAGTAGCTAGCTAAAATTTTTAAAGTAAGTCAGGGGTTTATTAAAAAATCCCTCTAAAATCACGAAATAAAACTCTGGAGGTCTATCACCTTTAAGTTCTTAGGGATTCCACATAGTAATCATAGTTTTAGGACTATGGACTTCAGTGTTTATGGTCCTAAATTAAAACAATTGTTCAGTAAAATTTTTTTTCCATGCATTGTCTATTTCCATACGTAGAATCACATTACTCAATATTTATGCTGCAACTTAGCTCATAAAATCTGAAATATGCTCCTACTGCTGGTAGGGGAAATGCTTTGCTTTCGCATTTTCTGCATCTTTGTTTAGTTAATGAAAAATTAAATAGAGGAAGATATTAGTAGCAAGGATTAAAATTTATTTAATAAAATAGTAATTTATTAAGTTTAGCTTTTGTTGCACTCTTGGACCAGTTTCAAAATCCCAAGTTTTTTTCCATTTAATCACTACATGTGATGGTTGGCTTATGGAAATCCTTTTTACTAATAAACAGAGTTAAAATACCTGCTTTTGTGCCATGCTTTTTCTCCTCCCTTCCAATATAGAGAAGAGAGTTGGAATTTGTCTGGTGCCTTCAGCATCACTGAATTCAGGGTTTGTCATGAGAGCAAACTACAAAATCAGAGAGCCTTCATAGCGAAAACTTCTCAGTGAATACAGGTATAATTGCTGGCTTTCAAACTGGAAGGAAATACTTAAAATCTTTTGGTAATGTACTGACAATGATGATGATGATGATGATGCAATAGTGTGTGTGGCTTAACCAAAACTTCCAGTTATGTCTGGAGACAGATTGAAATCAGGTGCAGTCTGTTGAGTGTTTCCTACTGTCACATGGCTAAGAAAAGCTATAGTAGCTCACTGGGGATTTCCAAATGTTAAGAGGATAGCAGCAACACCAGATGTTCAGTCATGAAGGTCAGCTGTCTGACAGGGCTCAGACACATTCTGCAGGTGACTTTTGCTAGATAGATTTCTAGGACCATCCAGAAAGAAAGGCATGTGCTGAGATTCTGAATAAGAGAATCTTTTTGTCTAAATGATTAAATAAGAAAATACTTGTTATCAACACACAGCATGTAAGTTCTCCTTCCTGCCCTCTTTTTCTTGGACATAGGTTACTTTGCTGAAAGTCATCCAAAGTGCATAAGGTCTGGCAGCTCTGTCTTCTGATATTTACCCAGACTAATTTCATGTAGTTGTCTGGCTGCCAGTGCTGATCATGCCTGCCAAAACCTATAAATCTCTGTATCAATTTTTCCTCTCTAGAAAGTAGGGTTTGTGGTGGTAGTGGGGGAAGGCCATCACAGGAAAAGGATGTTTCTGAATACACACACCTTTGTCTAGATATCATAAATGCCTTTCTATCCCCGAACTGCAGATGGCGTTCCATGTTCTCAGAATCCAACAGTTGCCATAGAAACCTGGATCAACTTCAACAAGGAGGAGCGAGCCAGCTTTTCAGAGACTCTGCGATCAAGTCTGAAGGTATGAAAAGACCTTCTGTTCTGGGGCTGGTGTAGCACTTGCTGGTTTCACAATTACCAGGGCAGGGTGTTCTGCTCACAGGTGTGCAAAACATAAATGCATTGAAATTCATGGTGCTTGTGAGAGAATACTTTCATTGGCATAAATAGCAACCCCACTGACAGCTTTTTTTAATTTAACCTGATGCTGATATCATTGGTGATTGGAGCAATGCCACAAATACCTTCTTTCACTCCATGCGCAGTTACCAAAGAGACCATTCAGAAATCTACATTTGGCATTCCCCTTAAAATAACTATACTCCATCAGAGATGTAACTGGCCCTTAATCATAAACACTTGGGTTCCAGTGACATCTGTGGCTATTTTGCTCTCAGATATGACTGGTAACTTGAAAAGGCCTTGAGGCTCTGAGTCCCGAATGCTGTAGGGTGGCAGGACTTGGAAAGAAGGTTTTATACCTCAGACCCACAGATGCATCCTAAGCTGAAAAATCCAGTGATGTTTGTGTAAACAGATCTAATTCTCCTTTCTCTCAGGTGATTGGAGAAAATGTTCACATCTACCTGATTGGAAAGGAGTCATCACGTACACATTCACTCGCTGTGTCTCTACACTGTGCTGACGATGACTCCATCAGTGTGAGTGGCCAGAACAGCTTGTGTCACCAGATCACTGCAGCCTGCAAGCACGGTAGTGACCTGTATGTTGTTGGTGGCTCCATTCCACGACGCATGTGGAAATGCAACAACGCGACTATAGACTGGGAATGGTGCGCCCCTCTGCCCCGTGACCGGCTCCAACACACCCTTGTCTCTGTGCCAAGCAAGGATGCAATATATTCACTGGGGGGGAAAACTCTACAGGACACTCTCTCTAATGCCGTCATATATTACAGAGTACGAGACAACGTCTGGACAGAGACCAGCCAGTTGGAAGTGGCAGTCTCTGGCGCTGCAGGCGTAAACCTTAATGGTGTCATTTACCTGCTGGGCGGGGAGGAAAATGACTTGGACTTCTTCACCAAGCCCTCTCGGCTAATTCAGTGCTACGATACCAACACAGAGAAATGCCACGTGAAGCCATACGTGCTGCCTTTTGCGGGGCGCATGCACGCTGCTGTGCACAAGGACGTGGTGTTCATTGTCGCTGAGGGGGATTCGCTGCTATGCTATAATCCCCTACTGGATAGCTTCACCCGGCTATGCCTCCCAGATGCCTGGAGTTCAGTACCATCCCTCTGGAAAATTGCCAGCTGCAACGGCAGCATATATGTCTTTCGTGACCGCTATAAAAAGGGTGATGCAAATACTTTTAAACTTAACCCAGCCACCTCTGTTGTAACAGTCACGAGTGGCATCAAAGTGCTGCTCACTAACCTGCAGTTTGTCCTGGCCTAAGCAGGAAAAACAGGACTAGTGATAGAAAGGGCAGCAACAGTATCCCGCTGTGCAGCTCCGAGACGCCTACCACCCTCAGCACCAGTCCCAATTACCACAAGCTCACAACATCCAGTAAAGACCCCATTCTCTTTATCTGTGCAGAGGAAGTACAGGCTTTCTGATTTTTTTCTTTTACATAGCACTATTATATACACTATTTACATAGCACTATTGAACTTTATTGAACTCTTGTATCTTAGAATTCAGATGGACTAAATGCCATTACCTTGATTCCTTGATGATAAGATGCTTGTGTTTGAGGCACAAACTGCAGCAAATGGCTATTTTAGCCTGGAACCAATCTACCAATAACAAATCCTGTGGCAGATGGACAACATCTTCCTTGGCCCAGGCTGCTAGTTTTAACTGCCTAGGAGACCATGTGTTGATTGCCATGTCAGTCACAGAGTTAGATGTGCACTGTATCCCCCAGGGATATCCCCATTTAAACATTCCTATGTTCTACTGCAGAAGGAGGGCATTGCAGACAGATTCCAGAGCTGACCCTAGGACCTTAAGTAGGTTGCATTCAGCACTTCTAGAGGAGTGGTAACTAAATGGGTACTTGCTTACTGCTCTGTCATCACCTCGCATAAAGGAGGAGATAATTTTTAGACATTGGCTTCCTTTACTGTACAGGGAATCCCCACCTGTAATTATAACATAGTGTTGGTGAAAGACAGAATTAAGACCACTTCCTCCTACCCTTCTCTGTTGGCACTGTAACCCTTTGGGTAAGAATCTGAATAAAGTCTCTGTTGAGACAAAGGTTGGTTTTTTTTTTCCTTTGCTTCAAATACAAATATTTTCAACTTCCTGTGGATTTGCAGTTCAGCTGAGCACTGATACCTGAAAAAGAACTATGAGGCTCCAAGAGAACTAAGATATTAGCTACGAGAAAAGAAAGCAACAGCCCAATTTCCCCTTTACTGTAGTTTATACAAAAACTTCTTTATTGTTGGTCAAGAAGAACAACACTTAAGCCTTGATTAGATCATAAAAACATTTTTTTTAAGCAGCTGAGATGGGGATTTTTTGATAGTTCTTACTGACATTATGCAGCTGTCCCAGTGATTATGTTCCTGTGAAATTTCTCCAGGACCTGGACTTGCTTGTGTCGAATGAGGATGTGGGGACGAATCTTTGCAATGGCCTGAATTGCTTCCTGAGGGCTCCAGTGATGCAGCTGAAAAGGCAGAAACCCAGCAAGTGAATATCCATTCCAACCCTGCACCATTTAATGGAACCTTCCCATGGGCTACAGGCAACACTGGAGGTGTTAGAAAACTTACTGCTTTGCCCCTTCTGTTTACTTCATATTCCTCTCAGAGAAGCCTGAATGTCATGCAATCATTCATTAAATGAGTCCCTCAGTTAAAGAGGGATGGTTGCTGCCTGGGCCCTCCACTTTCTGTCTCACTTACTCTTCCTTCATGTTGTGAATAGTTTCCTGTCCTAAGTCCCACTAGACCAGAGCAAAACCGCAGCTTGCATTTTTAAATTTTTAAAAAACTTTACTGCTGCTCATGTTGTACTTCAGCATTTAGTGAGAAAATCTTCCCTTCAGCAGTAATGGCAAATTTTCCAGGGAGCACTAATAACACCAACAGAAGAATCCACAGGTAGAATTTTGTTCTTAGGGCTGGCTTACCCAGTTGGGTCAATAGAGGAACTCAGAAAACCAAGGTCAGTTCTCTTGATCATGAATTGTATTTACTGAAAAAGCATAGGAAGGCTCACCATTTCAGTGAAGCAAGGAGAAAATCTGAACAAAAATGGGTGTTTCTCTGCTCAGTGAACCTACCCTCATGAGTGACTTGTTATTCCCACCTCAATCTGTTCCTCCATAGAAAGAAATAAGAACAGCAGAATCATTCAAAACTTTCATTTCCATGCAAAACAGCATGGTAAGTTGGAGGCCTCCCTTAAAATGGGTGTACAACCTCTGTAAAATCATGGAATATTGATGAACCTGTACATGCTCAGGTTTCTTGAGCAAGAGCAAACTATAAAGGTTGTCTGCTTTTGCCTAGGCTGTATGAAAGTAAACCCCATTTAGCATAGACTCCTTACTTGAATTAAATATGCTGCCACCATGGTGGCACTGCGGGAGCGTCCTGCCTTGCAGTGCACATAGACAGTGTTACCACAGGCTCGGTGTTTCAGGATGAAGTCAACGCCTTTGTGGAGGTTTTCCAAGGTGGGGACTCCAGTTAGATCCACAGTGCTGAGACAGAGTTGCTCAACTCCCATTGCCTCCCATTCCTGAAATGGACATAGCAGATTTGGTCAGTTAACTTTCTGTTTGATGGGGTTTTTCTCCTGAAAGAAACCCAAAACCTGTTCAGGCAGTTGAGAAACTCAGTGGGACTGTAAACAGACTTTGAATGTCAATCCTTTAAATCAGATGTATGAAAAGTTTAGTGCTGACCATCAGAATGGAGTAGTTAAATGGAACTGAAAAGATGTGGTTCAGCTAAAGGAAAATGGGGGAGTTGGGATCTCTTCTCAAAACAAGAGGCATTCCTGTATAGTGTTGTACGTGGATTCAATGCTCCCCATCCCTCCCCAGCACTGCAGCTATAACAGTTCACTCGCATTCTCACATTTTCCTGGTTTGTAAGTAAAGTAAGTTTTTAAGGTGCGAGAAGTCACGTCTTTGCTGTCACAGGACTTGGCGGTCGCTGCCGGGATCGCGGCAGGAGGCGGATAAAGCTTCGCTGCGCCGGGACCGACGGAGCGTCAAGAGACCCGTGCGGGGGTCACCGGCAATGCCCGGGCTCACCTGCGGGGAACAGCAGAAGAAGCGGGTCTCGTAGTTCTCGGTGAGAGTGACCACGGCGCGCACGTTCTCCTCCGCCACCATCTGCGGGCACAGGCGCGGTCAGGCACCGCCGCCCTCCCGGCCCGGCCCGGCCCGGCCGCCCGCCCGCCCGCCTTACCCTGCGGCTGCGCCCCCGCAGCGGCAGCGCCCCGAGCAGCACGGCCTCGTCGATGCGGTGGAACCAGGGCCGGCGGGACCCGGGCAGCCGCGCCCGGGCCGCCGTGTACAGCAGCGAGGGGTAGAAGAGCAGCCGCGCCGCGCCGGCGCCCAGCGCCTCCGCCACCCCCATGGGCGCCGGGCCGGGCCGTGCCGGGCCGGG
>JAYRBT010000177.1:23379952-23508842 GCA_036023395.1 Myiotriccus ornatus
AGCGCGGCCCGCGGCGGCGGCGCCATTGGGGCCGGCGGGGCTGCGGCGGGGCCGGGCGGACCCCGGGGCGGGGGAGAG
This sequence comes from Myiotriccus ornatus, assembly GCA_036023395.1. Taxonomy (NCBI): domain Eukaryota; kingdom Metazoa; phylum Chordata; class Aves; order Passeriformes; family Tyrannidae; genus Myiotriccus; species Myiotriccus ornatus. The sequence goes on from JAYRBT010000177.1 coordinate 23,380,031, forward strand.
GCTCCCCCGGGCTCGGCCGCCGCCGGCCTGCCGGGCTGGGCTCTTATCACAGGAACCGGGTTGCGGTTCCCTGCTGTCCTCGGCACGGTGGGGTCCGTCCTGCGGAGCAGAGAAACGTGTGCTCGGGCACCAGGGGGTGGAGGTTAGTCGGGTGTAGGAGAAGCGCGAGCAGGGAAACTGGAGTTCGGTACAGTGTGAGGAAGCGTGAGAAGGCGTGACAGACACTGCTGGAATGAAATAGGAAGAGGAACATAAAATCCAGGAGAGACGGGGCATAAAATAGGTGATAGATGGATGAAGAAGTAATAAAGGTTGATAACGGCATGCGATTTTTATAGGACTGTTTATGAGTAGGAAGTTGAGAGGCAGCATTCTAATAAAGTGTGGAACCTTCACTCTTTTAAATTCCTGAGGAATTGTGGCCCATTTTCACCTTTGAGACACAGGCATTCTCTTCTGCCAGAAGTTGTCGGGGAACATTTTTCGAATGTTGCAGCTTTCTTGTATGTACTGCTTGAGTGTGGTCGTTGGGTGTGTTTCACTAGGAGTTCGCTTGATTTAAAAAAGTATTTGCCGTGTATTTATATCTTGAGGTATGCTTTGCTTCTGGCTCACAAGAGTTTGAAGTTTCTGAGTATCTTTAATTTCTGTTTTTATTTTTTGTGTATGTATGTCCTGCCAGTTCTACTCTTTGTACCAGTGATCACAAAAAGTTGCTAAATTATCTCCTGGTCTCTTTTGCTGTCTTCTGTATTGTTTTTCTACAGGTTAGTTCAACATATAGATTTTACTGCATTGACTTGGCTTTGCACATTTTCTTCTTTTTTTCCCATTCCCCTCAGCTCTGTTCTTGGGATCTCTGCATAATGTGAGATACTGTATCTTCCTCGAGTTGTGTCTGGACCCAAGTATTTAAGGAGCAGCGTTGTTAGAAATACTGCTGCTGTAGTAGGTGTTTAAAATGAAAAAATACATCTTTAGACTGAGATAGGAAATGTTCCAGTGGGTAGAGATTGCATCTGGCAGCTTAGTATGTTCAGTTGCATTCCTGCCGATGAAGAGGCCCCCAGGGCAGCAGCACATTCTTATATCTGCTCAGGGACATGGGTGCAGACATATACCACCAGGAAAATTCCTAAATAGGGATTTTAAAATACGGTGATGTAAAGAACTGTTCTTTCTTAAGGTGCTTACTGTTCTCTTTCAGCCTGTGCTCACATTCAAAGTTATTGGTGATACTTATTCTGGGAAAGTGTAAGCTGTTTTGTGGAGTGTGTACACCCTTCTGAATGATCATTTTTGGGTGGCTGTGGTTTTCCTTTTCCTGTCAAAGTGTCTAATGTTACATTAGGGAATAATCAGTCCCAGATCCTACCTGCTTAGTTACATTTGGCCTATTGTATCTACTTTTTTTTTTTTTTTTTGGGTATTTGAAGCAAAATAGTTGATGCAGGCCTAGGAAATTCTGTTTATATGCAGCAGACAGTAGGAACACAGTATCTGTAGAAAAGTAGAGGATTGAGAAATGATTGTCCTAAAATCATGAACATTAAAATGTGAAGATTTATGTGTTAGGTAGTTTTGTTTTGGAAGTAAATGGCTTACAATAGTGAGAGAAACTTAACCATATTTCACAATGGAAGACAGGTAAAGAACTCCATAGTATTACTGAGCATTAAGTACTATATTCACATTTTTGCTTGTCCTTCACAACGTGATGAACTTGTAAGGTGATTTTTACATAGTAAGAGGAAGGTGTCTTTGACTTTTATTTCTTCTGCTATGAGTAGGGATTCTGAAAACATGCTGCCTGGCACTATTCCTCTAAATGGGAAAGCAAGAAAGGTGTCAGTATCATAGATATACAATAGTTGTCTTTCTCATTAATAATAAATCCATAACTTGGAAGTAACCTTTACATCAATTGAAGAATCATTAGTTGAAACAAAGTACAGTGCTTTGTCATAAGAGAAGTATTAATATAAGAGAAATATTTGTAATATTGTGGAAATTTTCTTCTGAAATTATTGCTGACAAAATGCTGAATTAGTTGAATTTCATAAGAGCTATATGTTTATGTGGTACTTAAATATTTAGATTCACATGGAGTTAAGTAAAAGTCCACCTGTAATCTAGAGCCTAATTGAACTTAGCAAGAAACTGTGTTATGAGCAGGTTGCTCCTTAACTATTTCTTGCTTATTTTTCTGACGTGGTTATGGACTACCAGTTACTGAGACATCTGCCACAAGTCTGTTCAGAGGGCCCACTCTAATTTTTTCTTTAGTGCCTTTTTTTTTTTAGAGTAGGTGGGAATGATACAAATTCTCATAGTTTTTGAGATTTCCTGGTTATTAGTGTCTAACTCTGCGATCTAAGAATCTAGTGGTCAGGCTGTTGAATTGGAGACTTTTTCCCAGCAATATATCCACAAGGCAGTCCATTTTTCCAAGTCATAATGTGAGTTTGGTTACGGAAACAGCAGCATTAGTCCAACAGACTCAAATCTGTGTTTCTTCACTCTTGTTTTTTAGTCTTACCATGCATATCTTAAATGTTTTGTTTCAACGTGGGCATGTTCAGTATTGCTTCTTGTCCTTCAGGAAGCAGTTATTCACTGCCTTGGTAACTGCCTTCTGGCAAGAAAGTATCATTTTTATCCATTGATCAGGTATTTGGCAGGAGAGAAAAACCAGTATAAATCAAAGCAGACTAAAATACTTCAGAGTTTATTAGAATGGGAGTTGTAATTTGAGGAGAGTTATCTAGGGCCTCTAATGGGTTTTTCTCCTGAAGTATCACAGCACAGAATCTTTAGTTGTGATCCTGTTTCAAGACTTCTTGAGGCAAGACAGATTATCTTGACTGAAAAAAGTAACTTGTAGTTTTACTGCCCTTCCTCCAGTCATTAGAGACGCATGTGTTATATGAAAAAAATGCAAGGTACCATTTTTCTGCTATTTTAGAAAGGTGCCAAGACACTTTGGGACGTAACAGTGAAAAGAGAGAGCTTTAGCGTTCACATTTTCAAGAGATTTCCCAAACATCAACTGAACCTCATTGTTTGCACCTGGTGCAAGATTCAAGCATGCAAAGCTAAAATATACATTAGGTCAAAGCAGGAAATTTAGATAGAGCAAGGGAGAAAATGTAAACTACTTTAAAGCTGCAGTGCCAATTAGTCTGCAACTGCTTTGCTGTAGGGAGGAATAGCTCACAAGTCTGAACTGTGATAGACAGAACAGGCTTATTTGTTCGACAGCAATATAGTGCAGCAGTTGTCATCCCAGGGAAAGGAAGTCTTTTCTCTGGCATCTTGAGTAGCTTAAAACTTCCAGCTATCTCAGCTCTGTGCATTTCGAAAGAAAAGGTATTGTTGCTAACTGAATTCAGTATAAACAGTGAGCAACTAGATGGATGAACAGAAATCTTCGGTAGTTTTCAAATTTTATTGAGGAATTTCAGTTGAGATGATGCACTTCGTCTCAGGAAAGCCTTCTGCCAGAGGTGAAATCCTTGTGCACGAGTTGTCTTGTCTGTCCCATGTATGCATATTACTCTTTCATATTCGGTATACTTAGTATATTATGATCTGGTTTTTGTTTTGATTTTAGTAAAGATATGCTGGCTAACTGGCTGCTCTGTTAGAAGGCAGAGTATGGGTAGCAAACTGACAAACTGAGTTTTGATAATGAGTCTGTACTGATGTAGAGTAGATTTATAACTGATTTAATGGTTTGGCTTGCAGTGTTAAAGTTCCAGGTAAATTTAAGATTATATAAACTGGGCTTAAAATCCTATCTCTCTGGAATTTTAACATAGGTTTGACTAAATTATTTGTAAATATAACTTGGAATAACTGGCTTGAGTATTGCTGAATTCCATGCAAATAAGCAGGTACTTTGGGTTCTTTGTCCTTTTCAGCAGCACACCTCAAGGAGATCTTGAATGAGCATGTGGATGAGAGGATGAGCGTTTGTTGAGTATCCAGTGTCATGCTGGTATGGTATCTGGCAGGCTTTCCTTTGCAGGCAGTTTTAATACTTTCACACTGTGTATTCTCTCCAAGCTGAATGCTTTCCCAATTCATATAATAACTCAGGTGGATGTCTTACACTGTTTTTACTTTAAATTAATGTGAGTTTTTCAGGACCTTGGCTTCCTTTTTTTCACCACCATCAAAACTGTTTATTCTGGTAGTTTTTACTTCTATCTGTGGGCTGTTTCATATTGCACCTTTCACAAAAATAATGCGGTTGTTATCCATTACATCTCAGCATCTCACATGTTGAAGTAAAACTGTTGTTCTGTAAACATCTAATGATTTAGAATTCAGGCTTTGACTGAACCCATGAATATTCTATTTTTGCCTCAAACTATGCAGTTCAAAAGATATTCCAACAAATGCATGCTGTCCTCAAATCTTTTAGACTGTTGGAAAGGGAATATTCATGTCTGTTTTTTTCCAAAGCAGAGGAATTGGTTATTTATGAAGCTTGTAATTCCGATGAAGTATTTAGCAGACAATGTCCAAGTCTACACACAAAAATGATGGCATCTTTCTTAATACATGTAGAGATTTGCAGGATGGACACCACACATCTTATTATCTGCAAAATCTTACAAGATAAAGCTTTGATAAATGATTCTTCAGAAGGCAATGAAATATTGGTCTTTCAGGAAGAGAGGATATATTTTGAATGTCACATCTAGCTTTTGCATTTCATGTGGGCACAACAGAGTGTAAAAGTAATTCTTCACTTATTTATAGTTTCATATTCCTAAGCAGAGCACCATCTTAAAATCTTTTTGCGAACTTACCTGTGCTTCCTTGTTATCTGCCTTGACAAAATTCCTGTTCTCTGTTTAAACTCCTAAATTAAAAAACATACATCAGGGTTACAGGTCAGTGTAGTGAAGTATTGTATTTCTTTGGTTTTTTTCTTGTCTTGCCTGTCATTGTTTTATGACTGTACAATGTGTAGCATGATTCATGAGTGAAACAGTAAAGATGCCTTGCACAGTCCTAAGTGACATTAGAAGTGATACCATTAAAAATTATCAATATGCAAAGTCTTTGAGAGGAAAAAAAGGGTTGTATATTTACTTCTCTAAAGCAGTTTTGACCGCTCGGAAATCCATGATTATATGCTTTGGTGACTTAAGAGAAGTTAAGTGAGGATATTCTGATATTTATGGAGTAAAGCCACCCATGTTACATTTTGAATTGTGCTGCATTCATGGCCAGAATTTGATCACTAGTAGAGAATGGCTGTAGGTGGTACTGTCTGTATTTAGCTTTGTGGAAGCTGCTTTGACACTAATTCTCTGATATAGAAATTTGCTTTACAGTTTCTTTGGGTTTAAAAGTATTTTGTCATTTAATTCAAGACTGAGTTTAATAGGCATTTCATGGGGAGCATTTTTGTGAGAAAAATAATTTAGGCTATGCTTAGGTGTAGAACTAATTCAGGCCATTCTGGTGTCTTTCTGAATTTGCAGGGAGCCTAAACCATTATCTAAGTGATGAGAAAACTGAAAAAAAAAGATGAGATTGTTGGTTTAAATACCAGCACTTTTATATCTACTTGCAAGTTACATTAACAAAACTGCCTGACTAGTGTACTTCTCTGAGTTCTTAATTGGGTACTACATTCCTGATATAGCTGAAAGTTGCACCTTCCAGTTATTTATATGAGAGAACTTTTCTGGTAACTTCTGTAAGGTAGTTTTGTATCCCCACAAAAGTGTGGGATACATCAAGTAGAAGAAATAGCAGCAGCATAGGGTAATAAATCTCTCATGAAAAAATTTAGGTTTTTATATAAATGAAACTGCTTTTGAGTTTGCAGACTGTCATACTTGTGTACGAAGTCAGAAAAATAAAAAGTCATAGACTGTGCCACTTATTTTATTTTTAGTTTGAATTCCTAGGGATTTGGGGTTTCAGTTACACTTTTTTTTACTCCTTCCATGCCAGAACATGAAAAGGGGTGGGTCAGGTGAAGAGAGTAGGGGATGCTGCATAGAAGTGTATTTTTTTCTGTTTTTAAGAAGAATGCATAGAAAAAGTTTTAGTTTGTGTTTAAACACTGGCAAAAAGGACTACTGGAAAAGCAGACATGATATGGCAGGTCACCATAGTAATTAGTATCAACCAATGAGAAAGGTCATGGTTCCTGGTTTAGGACAATACTTAAGAAGGGAGAAGGGTTTAAAAAGATGGTTTTAATTCAGTTTGGGCTGTGGGGGGAGAAGGTCAAACCAAGAACTTAACATGTGGATGTTGTGTCCAAAAGCATCAGGGAAGACCTTGCCAGTTCAGTAGTTCTTGAAATGCTGGTGGATGTGGGGATTCCCTGGAGCAGAGATTTTTGTCTTGTTTCCAAGTTGCTGCCCAGATTCTGTTGGTGAATAAACCAAAATGTACTTGGAACTCATTTCTAAGCAGTAACTCCTTTAAGTTTGTACACTTTAATTCTTTTCCTTCTTGCACAGTGTGACAGTGAATGAGGCTGTGCGTGTGTAAAGGAACTTGTCTTAGCAATGGTCTCTTTCAGAGACCATGTATGGGTAAAACAGTTTGCCTGGTTCAGCTCCTGCTCCTCCCTCTCGCAGAGCTGAGCAGAATCTCTTCTGCTGAAACGGTTGCACCACTTTCTGCTTTCTATATTTGTCCAGCAGCAGCAACACACTGGATAACTAGGCAGTGTGGCTGGCCTGGTAGGCATTTGCTGAGCAGAATTGAGAGCCAGGGCTTACAATCTCTGTTACATCCGTCTGTTTGTCTACGTCTCTGGGGAGGACTGGAGTTCCAAGTGAAAGGTGATCCGTTTGTGGATGTTGGTTGTTTTTGTAAAATTCAGTTCATTCAAATTTGGGAGTCTAGGGACAGGGAGCAGAGGAGGGAAGGCAGTTGACTTGCAGAGACAATATGTATGTAGTGAGTGGCAGTGGCATCAGAAAGATACAGACGGATTTAACCTCCAAAAGAGCTGCTGTCTTCTGGGATGAGGATTTTAATCTCCCGTCCTGCTTTGGGGTGTGATTAGTCAGGGCCTGTATCTTTCCATAAAAGGTCTGTTGTCATTGTCTGCCTTGAAGATTAATGAAAGCTAGATCCTGTCCTGGAAGATCTGAGTGGTGTCTTTGCTTGTTATGGGCAATGGGGATTAATGAGGAACTAGAGCCTGGCCTGCCTAGTTGGGAATCAGGAGTTGGTATTGAGGGATGGGGTTTGTGGGAAGTACCTTGTTAGGAAGAACTGGAAACTTGTAGCTAAGACTTCCCTGACTGTGTGCTTGTGTAAACTTTGTATTAAGGCTCTGCACATATTGGGAAGATGGCTGTTCACAACTGCTTTTTCATAGTAGATGAGGTGAACAAATAGTGCAGAAAGTCTGTTAGATGCTGTCACTGTAGTAAACTGTTGATACAATGTTCTTTGAGTAGTAGAAAGGTGCTCAAAATTGTGGCAGCAACTGGATACACCATTAACATTGGCAATAATTTTTTTAGAGGGGAAAGAGGGAAAGAGAGGAATAGTTTTTTGGGAATACTGTCCACTTACAAATTCTCCTGCCTTTGAATATCTGTGCAAATGAGCATCAGGCCTTTTGGTTCTGGTATTTGAGCGAGGAAAGCATTGTTTCAGTGGTGAAATAGAAGGCAGCATCTTGCTAAAATCATTCTTGAGGACCGTGTTCCATAAATTCAGTCTGAATTATTTTTCTTTCCTACCAGTGCAGTGTCTTCAGTGTATTTCCTCCTGAGAAAGCAAATTTTAGTGGCAAATTGGTGGCTCTCAACTGTCTGGCAGTATCTGAATTGCACTGATGTCTGCAGGCAGGGACCAGTGACAGAGAGTCATCTTCGTGAACTGCTTGAACTCAAGCAACTTTGTTGTGTGGCTGTTTTCTGATCATTCTTTCTTTAATGGGGACACACTGCAATGATTGTTCCATGTTCATCTGGAAAACCTATGAATATGCAGCTTCTGGGATGTTAAGCTTGTTGCCTTAAGTGTCTTGATATTTTTCCTAATTCTGGCATCCTCTGCCAGAATTCGGCCCGGTGCCTGCTTTTCTTCCCACTTTTCCACTTCCTGACTCCTTAGTTGATATCTTTTCATTTATATGAGTTACCAGTGAAAGGTAATTCTTGGTACTGTTTGATGCCAGTGGTTAGGGTTTTGTGATTCCTCTACTTTCAAGTGTTTTTTAAAAGCATACTTATCTTTTTATTTTTTTTTCCGTGTAGTCTTGTAGCAGGAATATGATTAGGGAGTTACAAAGACCTCTTGTAAGTACACTATTGCATGTTTAAAAAATACTGTGTCCATTCTGTGAAAGATGTCATGATAAATGGATAGAACACTGAATAAACATATGTACACCTAGGGCATTGAGTAGATGAAAGATAGGCTATAGAACGGCACTGAGGAATTTAAATCTTACTGTTTTGTAAGAATCTTCCTAAAGGCAATATATAAGAAAGTGACATTGTTCAGAGCTAAGATAAGCTGTCAAGGCATGAAATCTTATTTGCCAAATATACTTTGAGTTTAGGTAATCCATTCTAGATTGGCTGTGTTACCCTGTTTTCAGAAAAGATTTAATCAGGATTGGAGACAAATGAAAAGTTAACTTCTGATGTCCTTTGAAGGTACTGAAATTCCACAGGTAGCAGTAATTTTTTATTTTCTTCTTACTCTATTTTATTTTTTACAAAAGTAATTCTGTTTTTTTAATATCATAATCATGCAGTTGAATAATAAAGTTAGGTTAAGGTTGGAAATGTGGGAAGATTATGGAGATTTGCAATTAACTCCAGTGTTCATTTGAAATTAATGAAATTAACCGCTGTTGGAAAGCAATTACAGGTATTAAACTTCAGGAAGAATAAATGAAAGTTAAAAATATTTACTTGTGAATTTAAAAAGCTGAATCATAATTTAATCAAGGATACTGAATGCCATGTCTTTAAGCATTGGATGCAGTCCACTGACAAAGAATTAGGGCAGTAAAGGTGATTATATGGAAGAACGTGTATGTGCTTCTTAGAAGTATAGTGTTTTTTTAACAGAAGCAGTGGAAGCCTTCTTTGTCACTTGAGGCCTTTAGAAAGAATTAATCAGTAGAGAATTAATGATGTGAAATTCAGCACCTAAATCTGATTATCTAGTTCCATGAGTCATTTAAATGGGCATCTGCCAGTATGGCTCTGAAAGTCTCGTGCCATCTTTGTGTTTTTTATTTCCTTTGTGCCACCAAGAGTATCGGTGTGGTTGTGCAGTGAACTGAATCTGGGAACATGCTTGGATTAAAACTAGTGTTGTTGTTGGTAGCCTTAATCACACCTTGCCCATGTTCCTTCTCAGGCTTGTTATACAGAGGGATGGATGGCTGGTGAGGAAAGAGTTGTGCACTACTCTTTTGGCAAGAGCATCAGCCGAAGATGCATCTACAATCAGAGTATCTTGATCTATTTGTATTTCCTCCTCATTTCTATAAAATGTTTCTGGAGAGCAATACCCAGTCCTCTCAGTAATATAACCCTAAAAAATTAAGTAAGAATTGTTTGCATGTGTTACCTGCTGTGGCACATGTAATTTTGTTCTCTACAGGGAAGTACTAAATGTTGTCTTAGCACAGTTCTTTATGAAGGCAGTATTTGATGCATGCTGTGTTTGATGCTGCTGTACAGAGGAGCTTGCTGTTTGCTTGGGAAGAAATCAGTGAGCTTTTCTGAGGTGAGGATGGAGAGAAAATAATGTGCCACATAAACTCTCCCTGAATCAAAACCTTATATGTGACAGTCTAAGGTACCTCCAGAATCTAGGTACAAGGTATAGAAACGATGAGAATCCAGCAAGATATATGAGGATTTTATGTCTGTCTTGACTCTGCAGCCAAAACTGTATTTATAGCACTTGTTTTTGTCATAAAGTTTCTGGAGTCTCCTGCTGGCAGTGGAAACCAGCTGATGTTATACTGTGCCTTCCAGGAAAAGTGAATGGAAAGAATTGATGGATAAGTGTGTAAGTGAAGAACATCTGAAAATACGTGCGTAAGACTTCAAGCAAGTACTGACTCTCTGGTTCTTGGCAGAGTGCATTGACACTCTTGATCCTTCTCTCCCCAGTCTAAGATCAGGTTGCGGATCCAGCAGGGAGGGTTTCTGAGGCCTTGGGAAGAGAAAGGAGCAAGTGAAGCTGTGCTGCCAGGAGAGTCAGCGAGCATCAATCAGCAGAGAGAAGCAGCCTGGAGAGGGTGTTTCAGGGTCACAGAATGGGCCGTGAGGGTAGTTTGTGGATTAAAAGGCTGCTGATACTGGTAGGAAAAACTTTGTATTAGCTGTTCATAACTAAGAATGAAAGCTTCTTCAGATAGGGAAAGTTAACCTAAAGTGTGATATCACATTTGTCAATGGTAGTCAGACAAAAATAATGCTTCGAGGTGCTGCATGTGTTTATGCATTCATGGGTTTTCAGGAGATTGTAAATTAATGCAGATTTTTTGGGTTTTTTTTCTGTATTATTTAGAGTTGTTTGTGTGCTTAAGATACTATATAAAGATATTGAAGAGGGTAGTAAATATAGCAAAAAAAGAAATTGAAGTATCTACAAATGATGCTGCAAATGTTGAGAAATTGGAAACCTTCAGAGCTGGTGTAGGAGCTCAGTAAGAACTGCTTTACAGTGAATGGTTAGATTTTATTAAATTTTTGAATAAAAGTCGGGACATTCCTAAGTTGATGTTCCCACAGCAATGCCAGCATTTGCCTCTGAAGAAAAAGAAATAGCGTGAAATACTTTTTAAAGCTTCAGCTCTCCACACCAATATTAAATCTCTTTAAATGTTAATGAAAATTATCTGCTGTTGAAGGTGATTTGAATCAGTATTCATTTGTTATAATAGAACAGTGACTTCAATTCTTTGCAGATGTAAATGAGTGTAATTAGAGACTTGTATCCATTTACTTCTGCAAAGGGTTTGACCCTGTACCTGTTACAAAATGAAGATTAAAATAATTGAGCATATTTTTACTCTTTGGTTTGCAGGCGTGGCAATGGCAGATTCTGCACGGTAGAGTTCATGGCAAGTATTTGTCTAATATAAGCCAAGCAAGACGCACATACAAGCTTAAGGTAAATCAGTCTTTCTTAGTTGTGCTTCTTTGAAATAAAATATAAATGATTATACTTAAACATTTTGGAAATACAGAATTTCAGGCCTACTCAGAAGTTTGCATCCAGGTTAATTCTGATCTTTCAGAATTGGGACACCTCAAATTAATTTTCTTCTGAAGCTGGCAGTAGATGCTGGAAACGGCCATGAGCACTGTGTCCTCATTTAGTATTTCAGGTGTGATAATACAGAGCAGTGATTGCATTTGAGGATCTTTTTTCTCTGCGTTTGAATCTATTCCCTTTTGTGCAATCAGAAGAAAGGTATGTAAGTACCTTGAATTTTTAACATAGAGCTATGCACACTGTGTCTGTCTAAACATTGCACAGGGATGATTTTCCAGTGAAGACCTTTTTACTTTAACGGTAGGTAAGTGAAAGAGTTAGTAATTTGAGTCTTGTGGCTGAGATGGATGAGGTTGCTCAAGTTCAATCGCTTCTCAAAGTAGGTTTAGTGGTTAAACTGAAAATATTGTTTCTGTTCACTAAACCATCAATATTTTACTCAAAAGAAGATATAAAACTCTGCTACATTTGATAGGTCTTCCTATCAGATGTGTGGTGTGTACAGTATCCATAAAGCAAAACATGAATGCATGTTTCCTAAATATTTTGAATCTTCATTCAAAAAGTAAATGAAATGTTACTTTGTTTTGTATTTGTAATTCATGATGTTTTTTGAGAGTCCCTTAATGCCATAATCTGGATGGAGATAGCAAGCTTAAATCTTTTGATGGTGAGATTCTTTGGGTTTTATTAACAGACAGATGTTTTGTGGACATTATTTTGTGAAGTTGTTTACTAGGTTTTCAACTGAGGTGCAACTGTAACAGCGTGATGATAATTCTCTTATTCAATACATTCTGTCAATAGTTCTCAAAATACCTTTTCACAAAAAAAAAAGATGATAATACTGTACAAATGGGAACTCTTAGTACCAAAAAGTGACTTGTCGAATGCTGTTTAACCCATAGTTAATAATAGAACTGATATCTTCTAAGTCCCAGTCTCATGTTTTCAACAGTAGATCATAGGATTGTTTTGCATTCTTAAAGTGTGTCTCTTGACACTTTCATTATGGGTTGTAAGGCTTAATGATGGGTCTGAGAATGTTTGGGCTGTAATTGCTGATTGGGCATGGAACAGGCATTGCAAATATGGTCAACGTGCCAAATCTTAAGTATTTTATAATGTCCTAGTTAGAGAAACTTGAAGCATAGCATTTTAAATGTTTTCCTCTCTTTTCTTTTTGTCTTAATCTGCAGCAGTCCCAAAATGTGCACCTCTTCTATTCTTCATTCTGTTCTTACTATGCCTTAAATTAAAAAAACTTACATTCTTATAGTGGAACACACCGTTGTGAGTAATTCAGCTGGTCTACTTGCTAACTCTTCAGATTGCCTGCTAACCTGTATGCCCAGTAGTATTCGTGCTGGCAGCTCTGGGGAAAACAGTACTCAACAGCTATGTCTGCAAAAATGAAGTGAGCAGGCGCAGTGACTGGGAGCTGTGGCCTCACAGTGAGCATGTAGCTCCTGGTGCTGTGAGGTTTGGGTGGTGTAAAAATTGCAGTAGAAGGGCATTTCTCAGATAAAGTAGGGCTACTTCTGTGGTGAGGTTTTTATACTGCAGGAGTTTCTCCTCACTATCTCTGTTGTCATGCTTCCTTGTAAGTAAGGGTTACTAGAAAGTGAAACACTTTCTGTGGGTTGTGGCCTAAGCTGTATAGTTAATTGAAACTTACCTGATTTGTATAGGCCTATCTGTTCATACTCTGTCTAGTGCCCTTGCTCCGTCACTCTGTGATGCATTGTTATGTCCCTCCTTTACTTTCTCCAAAGAAATTCTTTTTATATTTCCAAATTTTTGTTGTTGGTGTCATATTGGTACTTAAAAATACATAGATCTGCAGTGAGTCCAGACTGAATGCTGATTTATGTGAAACCGTTGATGCCAGGATGTGTCTGAGGTTGAGCTGTGTGGTCTGTTTTATCTGTTAGCCTCTTTAATTGCCAATGGTAACCTGGACATCCCATAAACATTAGTTCCTGGAAAGTGTAATGAGAAGTCAGAACTAACTAGTCTAGACAGGTGGTGACTGTGACAGTAATGTAATTGATCAGAATCCATTAAATGATCTGGTATTCTCTTAGATGGTCCTGGATGCTGGTGAGACTGAAGTTTTACCACTTAGTATCAAAGCAGCATCACTAGATTTATTGGGCTCATATCCACTGTCTAGTACTTAGTGCCTAGAGCCACTTGTTTTCATTACCACCTGTAATTCTGTTTATATTATATTGCATAACAGAAGTTGCAACTGTTCATCAGTGAGAGTATATTTTGTCACTCTTAGATCTAGTAGGGCTAAGTGTTAAATCAAAGTGTTAAAGCTTTGTTTTTCTACATGGAGTTGCCAGGTGGTGTTGTGGTTCCTCCCAGCTTTGTACAGTAGTTGAAAGTGACATCTGTACTGGATGCAGCACTTGAGTTGGGGGGCAACTTCAGGAAAAATCTTTGCAAAAGCTGTGATGAGATGTCTCAATTTACGCCTGTTAAGTGCTTTGCTGACCCCACTGAGAGCCTACACTCATGCAACTATGAAAACAGTTGGCTGTCAGCATCTAATGCTGGGCTGGGGAGGATCTAATTTGCACAAGAGTTTCTGCCATGTCAGTTAATTACAGAAATGGCTGTGCTGCACTGATTGCACACATTGTATACCTTGATCTGGCATATCCGAGTCCCAACTTTTTCTGAGAAGAAATGCAGTTATCAGATTCTTTGGCCTTTGATTCAAGTTTGTCTGATGTATAAACTTGAATAAATGATTCAGTGTATTTATGTTCTGCATGCAATTAAATGAACCATTATAGAACAGTTTATGATTTAAGAGCATTCTCCCAGGCTTTCTGCAGGTGGTTGTCAGATTTGCTGCTTGGTTTTTGAAGTTTTTATTGTCTTGGATTTTGCCTTTGATTCAATGAGGTGTATATTTTTTCCCAAAGGTGTCCAAGAGTTATGGGTTCCTCTGGCTATGTTAGCTGCACTTTTGGTTTCTTTGAAGTTTTAAACTTATTCATTAGAGTGAATTAATGGGTACATGTGTGAAGGGAGTATTTTCTTTTTAACATAAAGTTGTTTATATAGATATTCTTAAGCATTTACAACATCAAGAATTTGTGTATTTCATTTTTTTCTGAAAGCTAATTGTCAAAGGAGCAAAACTTGGCATATATGACAACTTTCACAGGGTTTAAGTATCTGGCAAAAATTTGGTTTAAAAGAAACAAAAGGAAAAAACTGTTTTGAAGGCAGGTCTGTTAGCAGGAATCTGAGACCGTTTTTTTTGGCCATAAACAAATACCGTGTAATTAAACTTCAAAAAAGCAAAGGAATGTGGGTGAGGTGGAAGGAGGTGTCCTCAGGTAACATATTTGCCTGACTCACTAGTTGGAGCTTCGTAATTCAGAATGCTGTTGTGAAACACAACAAAAATAAATATGTAAAGTGTTCCCTGAACAATAGTCAGTTTTCAGTAACGTACTAGAAAATATAAATTCATAATTTTGAAAATGTGTATTTCAAATAACTGAGTTTTGTTTGTCAGGATTCATGATTGAATTTTATTGTTCTCAACAATCATTATAATAAAATTAATTTTGTTCTTGTGTTTAGGATTTTTTTTGCTCTAGAGGCTATAGTACTTTAATAAATCAATTGAACAAATAGAAAGGGATTAGAACAATTGAAAATTACTACAAAATAGCAATTGAAAATTTTCAAGAGATCTCCCTTTGGATAAGCGGGCATGAGACATGATGATATGTATATTACATGAGACAAGTATATTACAAGGCAAGTTAGAAGAGGATATGGATCGCTTATCCCCATTTATTAAAAAATTTAGAATAAAGGTTATAAAGGGGCCTGCAAAGTGGTGAAAATGTGGGGACACAGGTAGCTTTCTGTAATTTACAAAAAAAAAAAAAAAAGTGAAGCCACTCCACAACTAAAAAATCCAAAGTTTGTAGTTAAATGTGTATGCTAGCTTGTGTTGTGGGTCAATTATTGAGTTTGCAAAAAGAGAGCTGTGAATCATGGAGTAGCATCCCCTGTGTATCAGGTGCTAGTACAGAAATCTGTATGGTTCCTGGTTGATGATTTGCTTAAAATGTAGAAATAACCTTTTTCTCCTTGACCATAAAGAATTAGCGACTCTTTGTGTTCCCTAATTCAATGTTTTCCCATTTATGCAGTCTTACATTAGAGTTCCCATCTGCAGGTTCATGGTCATCTGTTAGGGCTGCAGCTGTCAAAATAATGTAATACAGGAGTTTAGGATTGTAGGTACTGCTGTTGGTAACTGCTTCAAAAAGCCAGACAGGTAGGATAAGTACTGTGAATGTTATTAGGGAGGTTTAGACTTCTGTTTTCAGCCACGTTGCATTGCAGTCCTTTCTTTTGCCCCCTCTAATGTACTCTGTATTTTTGAAATATGCAACTTCAGGTTTGAGTCTAATGAGGGTAGTCAGCACTTCATGATGACTTCTGCTTTAAGAAAAACGCTTTACTTTCACGGTCCTCAGTGCTTTATAAGATGGAGTTCACGTTGTAGTGATTGTTGAAATCTGATTTTAACTCTGGAGTTCTCAATATCTGTTTTTTCTTTATCTTTTAGACTGAAGACTGGAACGGCTAGAGGGAGGTGCATAGCTGCAGGTATGAACCAACTACTGTTTGTATCCCTCATTTGTGTATTGGATCTTCCTTTCAAAGGTTCAGAGAGAAGTTGTTTTTACATTCAGTGATGAAAGCAGTCATTTTCCACTGCAGTGAGCAGTGCTCCCTGAACCTTAAACTCTGCAGTTTCCTGCCTTTGTATTGCTAAAGGGGGTTGGGAGTGTTAGTACTGTTAGTACCAAGTCAGTAGGCATATTTAGTTCCATCTGTAATTTAATAACTTTAGAAACATAACTGCAAAGTAAAAATGCATGTCTTCTTGGTAATTTCTTGACCAGAGCAAATCTACAGTATTCTGTAGTGCATGAAACCCTAAAGGTGAGTATTAGTGTAATAACTGCTCTAGGCTGAGACAAATCTGATTATGTGCAGCAGAACAGGAACTTAGTCTAGTGTGAAAATGTTTGGAGCCAAATGCCAGGATCTTCTAGTGCAATTTTCTTAATGCTTGAAGTTCAGAGAGGATGTAGTTTCATGTGACAGCTGAGACAATTGCCCCTTCGTTTCTTACTCAGTTTCCAGGCCTGTGTCCTTTTATGCTTGGTTCTCATGGTAGTTTGCCTGGTAGACAAAGTCAGCTTGACAACCCAATAAACAGCTCTTCTGTGATGACAGGGTTATTTCCCCAGTTTAAGAAGTTGGAATGATTTACTGTGTGGTCAGAGAAATATCAAAAGAACAGATCAGACTGCTTGGGACTGTGTACCTTAAGAGTTTCAGCTCACTTCTGAGGACAATTGACCTGTAACTGCTGTGTTAAGTAACACTGTTATGCTCAGAGTGTGGTGATTTTTGCTGTTCTGGTGAATCATCTCTGCCATGACAGAAAGATCATGTGCTTTGGTCTGGACAGCCAGGGAGAGTTGAGCTTTTATATTGTCTTGAGGAAACGGTTGTTTCTACTGTGGACAGACGTTTGCTACAGTTTGCATAAATACATTGGAAGGGATTTAGTTATGTCTATATCAGAAACAAAAAAACCAAATTTGTCTTGAAAGTGCAGGATGTCGTACCTTTCCATATGTTACTCATCAGGGTAGAAAGATTTAAAGCTGGTTTAAGAAATCCAGGAACACCTTAATTTTTTAGAGAATTGGTCATTGACCTCTGTTTGGAAGTACCAGTTTGAGGGAAGTTGTCTCCAGGCACTGTGAGTATTGCAGAACACTCAGCTTCTTTCTTACATGACTGGTGCCTTGTACTTTGCCCTTCCTGGTCCTTTGCAGCTCCATTAGGACCATACAGAAGATCAGAAAGAGAGAATACTGGTCCTTATGTTCGCAGGTTTTGTCTGAAGAGTTTGCGTCTTTTCAGACAGACTAATCTGATTAGGCCTAGTTTTTCAAACTCATGGGATTCTGCCAATGGCAAAACACAGGTCCAGAATCAATAGGTTTGGATTACTTAAAGAACGAAATAATCAGATTATTTAAATAGCAAGGTAATCGCGGAGTTTCTGATTGATGAAAATAAGTCACTTCTGTTTGCTTCAAGATCCATGATTTCCAGCAAAATAAGGTTGAGTTCATCTATCTAAATGTTAATGTAGAAAGGTGTCCAAGTGAAAGAGGATGGAGTCTTGAACATCTGATAATGGTATATGAATTTGTTTGTATACATTTGTTTACATTTCATACCCAGTATGAAATGCCTCTTATGATGATTAACTCTACAGATATATCAAAATAAAACTGATGGCATTCTGCTCCTGGTCTGGTACAGAGAAAAAAATTGAGGATGGGTCAGCTTTGCTTTGAGATAAGGAGTCAATCAGCCTTTGAAATAGCACTTGATTTTGTTCCCCAGTTATCTTGTAGATGCTGTCTTGAACCAGACAAGTTTTTGAACAGAGTTTACTCAGAGATTGGGGATTTTTTCTTGTGTTTGGACACTTACATGCCATACTTTGCCAAAGCAGATTAAACAGATATTTGATCGAATAAGATTGTCCTACAAGTGCCTTCTGAGCACTGACAGTTTCAAGACTGAGGAGCTCCTACCTTTGTACTGACGCTTGTCATATCCGCGTTTACCATGCTGATATTCTGCTGGAGGACCAAAAATGCCTTTGTTTACTGTAAATAGAGAGCACTGTAGGGTTCATATTATTTTACTGTCCTGCCCCTCCTTGAGGGTCATCTTGTTGTTTTCCTGAAGGTAAAATCTAATGAAAACTCCACTGAGACACATTCGTAAACATGTTGTGTAATGAAGGATAGCAACTTAACTGTTTTCACTTGAAACGTGTCTGGGTTCAAATAAAATTTCTGCTGATCTGAGCTCCTTCCAAAGTGGAAGTCTTTCACATGGAGATAAAAATGGGCAGTAAAAGATTGCAGATTGTTAAATGATAGTCATAGAATCTTTAAGGTTGGAAAAGACTCTTAAGGTCTTAGTACAACCATTAACGTAACAGTGCTAAGTCTGCCACTAAACCTGTCCCTAAGCATCTACACATCTTTGCTTGCATTCTCAGGGATACCTATCCCATTCCCATCTCCATTCTCCTCATGGACAATACTGGTGCTATGCCTTTGCAGCTTTGTGCTAAGAGCCATGACTTACTGTGTTCCATGGTGGTGCTCTACGTAGTAATTATTATTGCAGCAATTACTGTTCTAACTACATAGTGTGCTCTCTTGAAGAGCCCTTGTCTGGGTTACATTTGAACTTTCTTCTGGTAATGTGCAACAAAAAGCTGTACTTTGGATAAAATGAAATGAGAGAAATAGTGACGTGTTGTAGTATAATATTAGCTGTATCTGGTACTATTAGTAGAAACAATTTGAGATTAAAGGACTCCTCAAAATGGCTTGTGTGGCTGTTCTGGTGGCTGAGAAGGACAATGAAACATACTGCTTTTAGTCCAAAAGGTCTCTGGAAACCTAACAGAAGAAGAAAAAAGATTTTATCAGAAAAAAATTTAAACAGGTCTGACTGCCATTCTAACACATTTCAGTAAGGAGAGTAATAATATGATGTTTGTTCCTTTAAGATAACACATTACATGTCTTAAGAAAAAAGGTAACTCTGGCCAGTCCTTATTTTAAGGTTTTTACTTTACATGTGCATGAGGTGTGTTGCTTGCAAAAAACTTAAAGGCATTTTTGATTCACTGAGGTTCTCCTGTAGGTTAATATAGCAATCTTTGTACATGATGTTGTCCTGGAATCGTTTAGCAGGTTCTGTAGTCTCCCCTGTGTCTGATACGCAACCACACAGCAATTCTCTGTGTAAATGTAGTTGCTTTGCCCATTGTAATAGGTTATGACATGTTTGGCCTGAAGACAAGCAGACTGTTCAGAGCTTTCCAGGACCTAGTGGATTTTGAGCTCCTTACCAGAGGAATAACTTCTGTCTCTCTTTCAGTGGCAGAAAACTACTTTAAAATGTGTAGTTGAGTCCTTAAAAATCTGATAAATATCACAGAGATGGAAAAATGTTTGTTTCCTATGCATCTTTTTACTAAGTACAGAGCTGCAGATTCCTATAATACAAGAAAGGACAGCAAAATACAAGCTTATCTGAAACCAGATTTCTAGGTCTTGTGTTTGTATTTACAAAGTAAAAAGGTTCAAAGATAATAAGTTTTCTATTCCATAGAATTGTTTGCAGGATTGTTTCTTGCACAAAAAGATAAAATAGCTAGATAAACATCTGGCCAGTCTTAGAAAAGGTCATTTCTGTAAGCTCAGAGGCAACATCTGGGGAGAGAAGGAAGACACTGTAAATGGCATCTGTACCTAACCTTCAGGGCAAGACTGCTTCCAAACTATGTTCTTACTCTTTTCTACTGAAGATTTAAGCCTCATAGTGCAAGTGTGATTTCCCATTTCTATTTCTGTGTGTCTCGCGGTCTGAATTCAGTCAATAAACAAAGAGTGCAAGGGGAAAACTCTCAAATCTTGCTGCTGCCTTAAATGTTCCATCCTGTTGCCTTTTATTGTTTCCCTTTCCTTCCACAGGGTAGAGATGCATGTCCTCACAACTTATAATCATTTCCTGCCTTGTCTCCTGTTCTGTGTCATACAGCTGCCTTTATTTCCTCTTACTATTGTTGTGACAAGCCACTTTTCCTACTTTCTCAAGTTTTTTCTATCTACAATGCCAAAGTGTCTACACGTCTTTCAGGTCTCTTAGGTACTTAAGGTATCCATAACTTGTCTCTTGCAAAATACAAGCATTATTATGTTCTAGCACTGTGATTATAAAAAGTCAAAATGCTTCTCAAACTATATCTGGTGGAATGTTGGTATATTTTTTTAAAAAACCCACAATTTTAGACTGAAATTTTCTTTGCATACCTTCCTGTAAAGCTTAAGCACTACCTGAAATTAGACATTTCACATCTATTCACAAAAAAAAAAAGGGCAATCCACAGCCTACAGGTAAGGATAAACGGATTTAATTGTTTTACTTGTGTTTGTTCTTGTTGTTTTTAATATACTAGAATGAGGGGAAGAAACCTATACACATCTGCTCTAAAAGCAAGTGCCCTGGATACATCAATGCTTCTTAATAATATCAATTATTAATTGTAAAATGTCTTGCAAAGAGGGCTAAATATGCAGTGTTTACTCCTTGTCTGTGATTTGCCAAAATTATTTATTCTAGGCAACCTGGATTAAAGTTTATTATCTGTTCTGCAGGTAGAGATGTTCTAAGTGGTTGCCTGGTGTTAATTGCTCCCAATTCAAGATTTAGTCTTTTGGCAATGTTTTTGTCTGCTTCCTTCCTTCATGTCTAATAACTTTCATACAGTGTCATCTCAGTCCAACCTTTGTTGTTTTCTTTGCATCACAGTAAATCCTACTGTGTCGTGTGTTTTCAGTTCACCTTCTCCATTCCCTTAGTGTGAGAAAGTCAAGGAAATATGCAAGATAAAGAAACAAAACTTATCTGGGAAAATCAGAAATGTAATATAAATTTCAGATCACTGTTTTGAAGGTCATAATTGGGAACTTTAATACAAAATCAAAGCTAGCAAAAGAAAATATCTTACACCATAAGAGAAAGAAAACAATTCAGCTACTTCTTATATTTCTGTGAAGATTAATGGAAGTGTGTAAAGTATCATTGGGGAACAGGTATAAGAAGGAGATTACTAAACACCAAAGATAAGATGGGGCTTTCAGGAAACTATCTTAATTTGAAGATTTTTACCTATATGGGCATATTTTTTATTGAATTCACTGTGTTAATGTAGTAGACTATTACCCTAGTGCTGTACAAGTACTCTCTTGAAAGCAGGGTGTGCAGACAGTGACTGCCTTCGGAAAAACTCCATGTGTACTAGCTGAAGTTGTCTTCACTCTGTAAATAGCACTATTGCAGACTGAGATACTTGAACTTATTTGGAAGTTCTGTCCTTGTGTAAAAAAGCCAAATTAAATAGATAACAGGTTCTTGAAATAATAGTTGTGTTACACCTCAAAATAATGCTTTGAAGGCTATCAGCTTGCATATTCCTCATTGACAATAGGGTAATGAGAAACTTTACGGTTGGAGATGGGGTGTTTTAGGTCACTGTCAGGAGGTGGTCTCATGGGCCAGTCTGTTCCATTTTTTTTCTTCTCTCTTTGGTAGTGCCTGTGCAAGCCTTTGTAGGGTCATCACTGAAGTAACAGACACAGCTGCAGTGGGTCAAGTGCTGGGTTAGCAACCTCATGCTGCTGTGTTAGCTGACAGCTGTGCACTAAGAAAGTAAAACTCAGGGTAGCATCATGCAGCTGTTGCCCTAGAAAAGCAGATCATTGTCTGCGGAGCTGTGGGTTGCTCACATCACAGAATTCCACTACCCACAGCCCCATCAGGATATTCACAGCATACCCCTACATCCCCTCTCAGGCAAGCAGATGAAGAGGCAATGTATCAGGAGGTGATGAGAGGAAAATTAAACAAGTTTGTAGACCACTGCCTTAAACGTTGTAAACTTCTGTCATGTGCTATGAAAGGGTCTTAGGACTGATAACTCAGCTTCTTCCATGTTCTTTTTAAATGTCCTGTTGGTAGCAGTTACTGGCAGAGCAGAACCTAGTTGTGGTTTGGGGTTTGTTTCTGGGGGTTTTTTTTTGGCTTCTCAGATTTGAACAGATGTTGTAACCTGTTTCCTGGTAGATAAGCTCTTATATTGCAGAGCTATTGTCTGCCATTTGGTGTAAGTTGTCCTCAGGAGTGAGCCAGATGTTGAGCACATCACAGATTGAATTTGTTCCTCAGTTATGTGGTGGCATACTGAAAGCAATTGCAAGGCATTTTAAAAAGGAAGTAAAGTTTATAAACTGGTTGTTATCTGTGCTGTCACGGTTCCCAAAGTCCAGAGGTTTGGAGTTTTGGGTTTTGTTTGTTGTGTAGGTTGGGGAGGGGGGGAGAAGGGGCATTGGGGAGGGTTTAGTGTTACATCAGTAATAACTGACCACTTTTAATTAGCATTTACCTACTGTGTATAGTTCAGTTCTTGAGTAGCTTTAACAGGACAACTCTTCTTTTTTTTACGTAGTGTTTTTTTTATTTTGTCCCAGCACAAATGCATAGGCATCCTACTCTTCAACATGTTCCAGACCTATCTTCACCATTTGCAGAGGCTGACAACCTGTAGTGTTTGTTTTCACCACAAAACTGACTCAGTGGTCTCTTGGCCTCTCTGGTTTTAGCTCAGGAGAACCCAGCCTATTGTGGTTTGTCTCGTGGCCTCTGATGGGTCCCTTCCAAGTACTTGTCAAATTCGTTTTTCCATGCATGTAAGCTTATTGCATCTGCACTATCCTACCAGGGAGTTCCAAGAATCTACTACCCTGTGTATGAAGTACCATCTACTTTCCTCCTCAGATGACAAATGCTATTGTATCAGTCACTAAGGGTTTGCTTTCTTAGCTGTCATTTGAAAATTGGTTTGGAGCTACAAACTGCCAAAGAAGGTAATAGCAACACACACAGGCTTTTACAAGGTTGTGCATTCCCATGCATTCACTTCGGGGCTTGTTTGAAGTAAAAGCAAGAGGGACACCTACACTGTGCAGACAAAGAATAAATATATAGCAGTCAAAGCAGAACTGTTAGTCATCATAGTGATACCAGTACCACCAGTACTCCAGTACCAGAAAGGAGCCTACAAGAAAGATGGAGAGACTATTTACAAGAGCATGTACTGACAGGGCAAGGGGAAATGGCTTCAAACTGAAAGAGGCTAGGATAGATTAGGTTTTAGAAAGAAATTCTTTACTGTGAGGTTGGTGAGACACTGAAACAGGCTGCCCAGAGAAGTCGTGGATGCCCCATCCTTGGAAGTGTTCAAGGCCAGGTTGGATGGGGTCCTGAGCAACCTGGTCTAGTGACAGGTGTCTCTGCCCACGTCAGAGGGCATTGGAACTGAATGATCTTTAAGGTCCCTTCAACCCAAGCTGTTGTATGATTCTATAATTCTAAGATTCCTTGAAAATGCTGATTCCACTGTTCATATTGAAGTAAATTTGTCAGGTCAGTAAATGTATCACGGCACTAAGTTCCTAATCATTTAACATTAAGAGGAGATCAAAACAGAATAGTCAACTCTGTTGTTTTCCCATTGGTGTGCCAGCAGCTCTGAACTCGTCTGACTGTTTCTGTGGTGCACAGCTAAGCAGGGAGAAGTCACTGAAGGATCTTGAGACTTACTGGCTTTTTAGTTCTGCTTTTGGTATGTATTGACATACTTGTGTTAAAGTTTACCTCTCTAGTGCATGTGTTTATCCTAGAGCAAACAGTGTTCTCCGTTCACTGCCTCCCAGTTTGTCTATGTGACATCTGGAAATTGAAGAGCTATGGGGTGTGCTTGGATTTTTGCATTGAGTTGCTACAGAGCTTGGAACAGATCATTCTTTTCTGCCACAGCTTTCAATTCCTTGATTTTTCTCTGAAACATCATTTTCAAGCAATCAGTCTTTCCTGACCAGCTTAATTCAGAACCCCTTCATCCAACAGACTTATACAGCTATATTGCTGTGGTCAACATAGTTATGACCTCAGTGGCCACAGAGAAACAGTAACTTTTGTGTGTTTAATCCAAACAGTGTCTTGCATATCTATTTCCACATGAAGACTTTGCACTGGATGTGTTTAGAAATTTTAAAAGTTGTGACTAAGGACCTTGAGAACTGCCACAGTGGACATAGTCTGGTCTTTGGTTTCCTTCTGTTAGTGCCTAGTACTATGTGCATTAGGCAAATGGGTGTAAAATCTTAAAAATTATTGATTAGTCTATGTTTAAAGATGAGGTTCCTTCCTTCCTAATGTTAGCTAGAAGGTGGTGGTTCTTACATGCAGTATTTTGAGTCAGATGGTTCATCTTTTTAAAAAATGCAGTTGGTATATATGTGCAGTAAATAGATGTGGAAAAATATATTCCTGCAAGCATCCAGTTGTGTTCAAACCTTGTCAAACTTTGACAGGATTACAGAAGTCACCACCACTAAATATTTATCTATGAACTTAGTTAAAGGTGTTCCCTCTTAAGTTTCCGTTTGCCTTTGCCACTCTGCTTTGCTCATATGAACATAGGAAACTGCAGCTGTTTTGTGAATTAGGGGGAAGTAGATTCTGTTTGAAGTGAATGTTGCATAGCCGGAAGAACAGAAGTAGAGCTTTCAAAAGAAGCATATGCATTTGAGGAAGCCCATAGACAATTCAAAAGAAAATTTGCCTGTATGTGCTTCTTGTCTATCTTTTTATAAACTCCACTATTTAGAATTAATTAGAATAATAAATTTGTTCACTTCAGTGCAAAGATGTCGTCTTTTTCTAGGAAAATAATTCTGTAATTTTACAAAATAAATTTTATATGATTTACTTTTGTCATTTGTCTTTACTATAGAAAAAAAGGTACATTTAGTTGCTCTTTGATTTTCCATAAGAGTACTTGGGCAGAGAAAACATCCCGTAAACCAGAGGGATGGTAACTTCCTGTTTGATCTGCTGGCAGAGAGCTGGGAGTCCTGGGGATTCCTCAGTCAGACAGAAGTTCATAATTCATTCCTTTTGAGCTTTCACAGAATTAATTGAAGTAGAAGCACAGAACTTCATTCACAAGCCAGAGAAATAGGTCGAGAATGATTTACATCAAATTTTTCCCCAGAAAAAGGGAAGGAAAAAAGCTTATAGTAAAATCTATTTTTAGAATTAAATTTACTAACCTAATTGGTAAAAATTCATCTAGGTCTAGATCTCATTTTTCTTCTTTCACATAAATGTGTGCAAGAGAGCACTGTGCAACCATGCTATTTCCAAAATAAAGGCATTTGTCTTTCCCTCCTACCCCTTTTCTCTACCTTGGAACTTCTAGAAAAGTTCATATAAATAAAAATGTTTTTCAGTTAATTGAATCTGAATTGTGGGCAGCCCAAAAACTTCATGTATTTTGATGGCAAATTCAGCATTCTGAATGTGTCAGATTTGTGTACTCATGGTGCATAATGGTCAAAGAGATTGGCAGAGGAAGAAACTGCACTTTTGGCAACTAGGTAAGGGGCTTTTTTGTACCCAGCAAGGCATGGAGAAACAGTTTGGATTTCAACACAGGCAGAAAACAGTCTGACCACATGCTTACGTGATCAACAATGAAACAACAAAATATTGACAAGTACTTACTGTATTTTGATGCATGTAACGTAGGGTTATCTGTTTAAAAACAAAACTGCAATTCAGCAGCACTGTAGGAATCTGGATATGCACAGATAATACAAGGGGAAGTTTATTCTAGGACCTGTCTCCTTCAGAGCTTCACAGTGTCTGATTTCCCCATAGCCTGCATCCTTTCCCATAGTTTGCTTTCACCATCCCAGTAGTCCCTCAGCTTCAGATCTGCGTATTCTGTCTGAGATTCAGATTGTATAAAATAAAAGACAGTATTATCTTCAGCTTTCAGAGTTAATTGTTCATTAGAACTAGGCTTTCTTAGGAAAGAAAATATGACACAGGATTTTTGGTTTTGTGGTAGATTTTTGGTTTTGTGCCCCAGGATGTAATATAATTCTGTAAACCTAAAAGCAAAACCTTTCAGCATTTGTATTTTGCAATCTCTGAGGAGCACATGAAGTGATACATTTTGCAGCATCTACTAGGGCTTTAGAAGTGTAAAAAGAGATCTAATATGTAGTTTGTAGAAGTTTTTTAATGTAGGTATATTCAGATGAACATCACATTTAAATGTGTAGCTATAGTCCATAGAGCTTGGAATTTCAGACATTGTTTCCATTATCCTTTGAATAGAAACAGTCAAAGAATGGATCTGGAAGCCAGCAGGAATTTGACATCTGAGCAAAAAATAAGTGGGTTTAGCTCTCATTTTTCTTTCTTTGTGAGCAGTGGTTAGGATTACTTTTGAGGTTTTCTTTAATTTTAGAGAAACACTGCATTCCCATTTACTTCTTGTTTCTGTGCAGTAGCGAAATACCATCTTTTTCCACTCTTTTCCCATTGAAGTTATTTTCACAAATGAAGTCCATAATTATTTTAATTTCACTAGCTTGAAGCCTTCAGCTAAATAATGTTAAAACAAACCTGTTTGTACACTAGTGTTTCATCATTGAAGTTGCCATCGTTGCTGCAGAAGTACAGCACCCTGAGGCACTGAGTCTTGGCTAACATAGTGTCAGATATTTATTCACCATTCTAATATTGATTCTTCCTTTCCACCAAATTGTGCCTGCTACTTTCCAGTTTTGTTTTATTGGAACAAGCAGATAGAACTTTGATTTTGAGGAGCAGAGAGATGTGGGAAAGGGTGGGCACAGGTTCAGATCGTAATGATGCGGTGATCTGCTTCAGTAAACTGATCAATCTCAGTAACTTTTTTAAAACCCATTTTCTAGCGTTGCCATCATTATCTTTCATCAAACCTACAGTGAGCATGGCTGCTGGGGCACTTTACTGGTTGCTGAAAAAAGGTAGAGATGACTGGAAGACCAGAAGGAATGAATTCTGGTCTTCATGGGCAGGGTGAAAGTTTACAGTGTCAGTCTATGGATTTATGTGATCAGTGGCAAGAACCCCACCCTATCATCTGCTGTTCTAATTATATAAATATGAAGTGTTTTTCTCTACAGGCTCCTTGTGTAGAAAAATGCATGAAGTGGGCTCTGGGCTCAGTATACCATTTCAATATGATGTGTCTTATGCAACATGGCATTTTTCAAGTGGGAAGCCTGTAACATATGTCTAGAGGTAGATTGAACAATTTAATTTACTGAAAGCTAAAAAACCTGTGCTCCCTAGTGCCTATTTGCATGCTCATAAAAATGGTGCTTAGCATGTAGCTTACACCTTTTTCATTAAAGAATAAACCTTCTTGCATTTACCACATAGTAAGAGCATGTATGAAATAGTTCCTGTTGAATATCTGATGTGTGAGAAATTCATGTCGTTATTTTGCGGTAACATGCATACCTCTTCACATTATAAGACCTAATGGCTTTTAGTAACCTTTTAGTTAACCTCACTGTAGTCAAAAGATCAGCAGTGTGTTTTTCTGAGGTTGGAAATGTTATTTATGAAAAAATAATTGATACACTGTAACTGTGCAAGCTTAAATAAAGCTGTATGTTTTGACTGGCCAGTCAAAATAACTGCAAATACATGTTGCAGTATTAACAGAAAAGAAAGACATGATCACAGCTGCTCCAGCATACAATCCTTGATGCTCTAAGGGTTTATTTTGTGGTTATCGACCATATATAAGGCTTATTTGAATTCATGGTAGACTCTAATTAATCATTCTTACTGGAGTTCTCGGACACACCCAGCTGCCTCTGCAGCATTCACTGTCCACAATCATATATTTCTGCATCTCACAGTGCATCCCTTTTTATCCATATTATCTCCCCATTAGTTTGCATTTTGGAGATTTAATGAGAAGTCTGTATTGTGTGTATAAATACACCTCACAGTTTCTTGATCAACATGTCATTCCTGTTTTAATAATGAAGCAGCTGAGGTGTTCTGATCAGTGTTTTCAAAGATTATAAAACAGTTTTCAATGAATCAGTGTGTTTTTTCCCTTACTCCATCATCTATAGGCTTCGTACATCACTGATTCTATAGATCCACGATGGACAAAGTATTTTTTCCAGAACAATGTATGTTTTACTCCTATAAAAAGAGGAGTCAGTTTTTATGTTCTCTGGTTGTTAAGAAATTTTTGAGTAATCATATTGTATTAGCTCAGATTTTTTTGGGGCGGGTTTAGAGAAACATTTTACCTGGCATTTTTTGCCATAGAATTTAAGAGAGTATCAGTAATAGAGCACAAGGTGAAGAGAATGAGATGAGCTATTGAAAGTGTTTATGGTGAAGGAGTCTTTCAACTTCATAGCTTAATATTGCTAAAATGGGAAGTGTCTGTCTGAACCTCAAGGCCTTGGACTGCCATTTTGGGAGACAAGGAGTTAGTTGGGGATGGAAAGACTGGAGTTTGTATTCTTTCTGCTCTGTTAGCCATTGCTATCTTCATGGATCTGACACTCTGTTTATCTGACAGTGCACTCAGTACTGCTTCGCCAGGGAAAATTGCACAAAACAAGCCTAGTGCATCAGCATTTTCATTGTGTATTAAGCTGAGCCTCCCTTCACATGGTCACATCCCCTTTTTAATCTGGGATTCCATGTCTCTTTCCCAGTCCAGCCTGTTTCTGTGGTGTCTATTGCTGGTCTCCCTGAGCTTCTGTTTCTGTGGTTTGAGTGTTTTTTGTGTGGCTGAGTGTTAAGACCTGCAGGACTTTTGGAAGTGGCGTTGTTTGGGGGTTAGGCAGTACACTGATTTAGTGTTAGTAGTTTGTCATAGACTGAGGTGATGGCTGCGTTCAAGTTGGATTTCCTCCCAGAGATGATGGTGGACCATTGCTCCTTGAATGCAAGCCCTGTGTAAGTATTTTGTCTTCGTGCCCAAGTTGTAACTAAAATGATAGTTAGAGTTGCTGTCTCTAAAGCCGTTGCTGTCTGATGAACTCCCCTTGGGGCAGGGGGCCGGGAAGGAGGTATAGGAGAGCCTGCAGTTTGTTTTCTTAAAGAAATCCTAGTGGTCATTGACAACTGATGTTGGTTTACAAGGGGGAAAAGTGGTCTGATAATTGTGGGGATAAGGGCTAAGGAGGAACAAAGCTGTTTGGCATTATTGCTTATAGTATGCTACAAGTGCTGATACTATAAAATTGATTATTTAAATCAGTTGTGGGAGAGAATAGTTTCTGTTCTTCCCTATTAATGACACCAGACTAAACCTTTTAATTAGGAGTGAAATAATCCTTGAATACTGCTCAGGTCATATTAAGAGTTGCCCAGTTAACAGGAGCCGTGCTGTGCTCTTGAGGCTACACATGACACAGAAGGTAAGGCTGAAAATTATTATTGGAAGAGGGTACATTATTTACAGGTTTTTTTCAACTGAAGTGATAAGAGGTAGCTTACATCTTTGTTAAAGGTATTGTTTGCCTTGGCAATTGGAAGAGGTGCTGACCCTTTCTGAGCAGAAAGGTGGAGAGGAGTGAAAGGATTTGTGATGATACCCTTCCCTTCTAGTAAGGAGCTTTGTTGTTTCTGAGATCTGTTCATACAGCTATAAAATTATGAGCTTTCCTTGGCATCAGTTTTTCTTTAGGCTCTGAACAGCAGCATATTGAGGGGAGAATTAAGTAAACATTACTTGGTTTGGATTTTTTTAAAGTTCTATTCAGAGGGAATATGGTTTCAGATGGACAGTGAGAGGAATACTGTTTACTGTCATGTGCAGTTATTAAGCCATTCAAACGATCTTCAAAGGAAAAAAACAGAGATGAAGTGAGCTGACTACTCTGGAAGAAGGCCACCTGTATTCTTCAACAAAGAGTTTGGGGGCGGGGGGAATCATTGTATAGTTATTGTTCCACTCCCCATGTCTTTTCTAGATTATGCAGGGATTGGTCAGCAATTTTAACCTACTAATCACTGTAGCTACAATAGGGTGCCCTTACAGTCACACTTCCACAGAGATAGGTCCTCTGGTACACCAGGCTGTGACTGCTGATAGATAACAAGACCTCATATTGCACTTAACAAATAATGAGGAGTCAATACAGAGAGCAATGTATAACTATCAACTAGCTGGGCTGAGCATAACACAAGTTTAATTAGTACAGTGTAAACTGTTGTATGGCTACGTATAATGCCTTGAAACCTATTCAAGATTTCCATATTCAAAACTTCTCTGTTGTTGTAGTCTAAGAAGTGACTTATTATTCTGTGTTAACATCCTGCCATTACTCAACCTGATTGATTGTGACTAACTGGATTGTCCAATCCCAATCTATTCATGTACAATCTCAGCCTGTTTTTTTTCCAGTTATTGTTGAAAGATCCTTAGTTTCACAGAGGTATAGCCTTGTAAACCTTTAAAGAAACTTTTAATCTGATCAGTTGTGTCTGTTTCTCTCTTTAAAGATGGATCTTCACCTTGGGAAACAGTTACAGTTAGTATCATATAAAACCATTTTTAAAATGTTATCCTCTCATTTTCAGGGGTTACTGATAACTTGAGTCGTTCGCGAGTAGGCTTGAGTTTAGGTTCCTTTCTGTTTTGTTTTGGTCTTTTTTCAATAAAATTTTACATGGTTGAACTAGTGATATTTTTCAGTTATCTCAGCAGATTTATATCCTGAATCCCAGATGTTCACTACATTATAGGAACAAAGTTTTAAACAGCTGTGTAGAGTGTGTTTGATTTCCAAGTAAGCAGATTGCAACTGAATGTGAATATTTTCCTGTGTGCAGTACTGGGAATGTGCAAGAGTCTCTATGTGTAAATTTTACTCATATACATCTATATATGTGTAGAAATATTTTTTTTTATCTTGCTGTAAGCATTCTTTTGTCTGTTGAAGATATAAATCAGAAATTCCTTCTTGTTTTTCGTAGCTCAAAGAAAATGAATGGCACACTGGATCACCCAGACCAACCTGATCTAGATGCTATCAAGATGTTTGTGGGTCAAGTCCCGCGGAGCTGGTGTGAGAAGGATCTAAGAGAACTTTTTGAACAGTATGGTGCTGTCTATGAAATCAATGTCTTGAGGGACAGGAGCCAAAACCCTCCTCAAAGCAAAGGTGAGAAGTCCTGAACTTTTCATGTGACGCTTGGGGTTTCAGGCAGTTTCACATAGTTGCAGTCTTAGCTGTTTGCTTATTCAGAGATCCCTGTGTGTTGGAGTTCTGTGTGACCAGGTGTGCATGCAAGCCTGAGCTTTATAATCTTTAAGTGTGTTTGTCTAATTATACTTGAACTGTTATCCAGTCATTAGCTGAGCTGAAGAAAACCATAACTTTTTTTTTTTTAGAGCTCAGTAGTGATGAGGATGCTTGAGGAGTATGGATTTTAATTGCAAAGCAGAACATCAAATCAATACTCTGTTGCTCCACAGCATTGTGATGGAATGAATTTTGCATTGGAAGGATGGAAGTGGGATTTACAATTTCTGTACAGCATGTCAAGATTTAGTGTTCTTTCCTGACTAGCATTTTGTTTTAATTGCAGGGTGCTGTTTTGTTACATTTTATACCCGTAAAGCTGCACTAGAAGCACAGAATGCTCTTCACAACATGAAGATTCTCCCAGGGGTAAGAGCACAGCCCTGCTTTCTGCATAACTTTGTCTTGTTTTTCTGAGCTCCAGGACCAATGAAGTACAAACACATGTTATCGTGCTCTCAAATAATGTTTTAGAACAACTATTCAAAAGCTCAATGTCACGAGATTTATATGATAAGAGATCTTAAGGGAATTTTGGAGCATTTAGGAGAATAATATGGTAGTGAAGTGAGTGGGCATGGCTTTTATAATTCTCTCTGAGGAGGAATAATGGTATGTAGTTAGGAAAGCCTTTCTTCTAGGAATTTATGTAATGTTACATATGCACCTCTCTAGAGGCAATTTAGGCTCTAATTTCTTTCTTCCACAATTCTTATGGGATGTATTTCATATAATATGAAATGAATGTATCTAGGATCAAATAATCTTTTTTACATTTCAGATGCACCATCCTATCCAGATGAAACCAGCTGACAGTGAAAAGAGTAATGGTAAGCTTTACTGAAGTCTTGAGTTTGGTGGCGTTATTTGTGCTAATTGGGAAGCTTGAGGATTTCCCTTTTGTTAAACAGCTTTTGATGAAGTCTTGAATTGGAGGCCTGATTTTTTAAAAGAAAAAAATGAAAAGAGAAAGATATGTTTTGCATATAGTAGGTAGTGTGAGTGATGTCTCCAAAATTCCATGACTCAGGGCATCTCCCACTGCTGCTGCTTGTGGCAGAACCATGTTGTCAGTTAGGGAAACATCCAGTGAGTTCTTTGTGCTAAGGTGGTTTAAATCTTTGTTGGGGACATGGACAGTGGGATTGAGTGCATCCTCAGCAAGCTTATGGATGATGTCACTCTGAGTGCTGTGGTTGATACCCTAGAGGGAAGGGATGCCATCCAGAGGAGCTTTTAAAGGCTGGAGAGGTGGGCCTGTGTGAACCTCATGAAGTTCAGAAGGCCAACTGCAGGGTCCTGCAAACATGGAGACAGGCTGGGTGATGAATGGATTGAGACCAGCCCTGAGGAGAAGGACTTGGGAGTATTTTTGGATGTATAACTTAATATAAACTGGCAACATGCACTTGCAGCCCAGACAGCCAGCCATATTCTGGGCTGCATCAAAAGAAGGGCTAATAGGTCAAGGAGGGTGACTTTCCCACTCTAGTCCACTGTTATGAGACCCTACCTATAGTACTGTTTCCAGCTCTGGGACCCCCAGCATAAGACACGGACCTGCTCAAGCATGTCCATGGGAGGGCCATCAAGGTGATCAGAGGGCTGGAGCATCTCCCCTCTGAGGATGGGCTGAGAGAGTTGAGGTTGTTCAGTCTGGAAAAGAGAAGGCTCCGGGGACACCTTCTAGCAGCCCTACAGTATCTAAAGGAGGCCTACAAGAAGGGCAGGGATGAATTGTTTATCCAGGAGTCTAGTGATAGCACAGTGGATAACAGTATTAAACTGAAACAGATTTAGATTATATATTAGGAAGAAATTATTTACTGTGAGGATGGTGAGACACTGGAACAGGTTGCCCAGAGGAGCTGTGGATGGCTCATCCCTGGAAGTGTTCAAGACCTAGTCAGATGGGGCTTTGAGCTGCGTAGTCTAGTGGAAGGTGTCCCAGCCTGTGGCAGGGACTTGGAACTAGATGATCTTTAGGGTCCTTCCCAACCCAAACTATCCAATGATTCTATGAAATCTATAAGTGCTTTTTCAAGTGCTTGTCCAGTTTGAAGCAAGGCCTCAAGGCCTTTGAAGGAAGTTTGTTGCAGCTAGGGTAGGAGTCAAAACTATTTCTTGTAGTATACAAGAAAGGTTGAGAATTAACAACAATTCAATAGAGAAGAAAAACTGAGTTTTTCTGCACATTGGCCATTTCAGGTGGATTAAGAATTTCGCATCCACTGTTGGGTAAATGATCATTTAGCCATTCATTTTCATTTTGGGTTTATATACATACATACATACATGCATGTTCAAATGTATATATATATGCATCTGTATATGCTGCTGCAACGTAAGTAAATAAAATGTTTAACATCTTGTAGTTTCAGCCTTTCTAGGCTTGGCTGAATTTTATTTTCTTTGCAGTAGTTTCTATAAGATTAGCATTGCATCATGGAGAAGATAATCCTTGTTTCAGAAAGTTTAGGTCTTAAGATAATTGAAAACAGAAGATGGAATATATGGCATCATACAGTAGGAGTAATTCTGTCTGCAGATTCCTTCATGTGTTTACAGAATAAGTTTCTGTGTAAATATATCTAGAAGGGAGTCATTCCTTTGAAGTATTGTTGGGAGGAGAACAGAATACGTTCTCTAAACTAAAATGCGTCTTCATTTACACACACACAGACACACAAATATCCTGGGGAAATAATGGAAAGAAAAAAAAGTAATGGAATTTTAGGGTGATAATTCCGAGGCTATTGCATAATTATATGAGTTTTAATAAAAAGTGTAGGTGACAACAATAAATAAAGGATCAGTTAAGAAAGTATTTGAACTTGCCACTAATAAAAGGGATTGTTGATCTCTTGAACTAAAATGGACTGCAAAAAGTATTGAAAAGCAGCTTTCTGCTCTAAGAGCAGAAAGTAAACTAAGTACAACATTAAGATTTAATAGCCAGTTAAAATCATGTCAACTGGAATAGCCTGGAATTTTCCTTCCTAGCACCACAGCACACTCAGCAAATAAGTTGATTTCCCCTCACCGTGGGACTGAATGAGAGAAGACTTAATTGAAGCTTCAAATTGTGCTACAGCCTTCATCATACTATATTTTATGTTGTGATGAATGCTGTATTTCTAAACTGGTATTTGTATTTTCAAGTTTATTCTGCATAATTTGCTTCATCCCACAAAAGAAAGAGTTTTCGAGGTGATTAACCTCCTTAAAAAAGCAAATCAAGAGGTGTAAAATTCTGCTCTAAATTCAAATTTACCCCACTCCCTCAAGTGACCTGTAACTGACATTAGTAACCACTAACTGAAAAATTAAAAGAAATGTATTTCTGAACCATTTATTTTAAAATAATTGCACACTGAAAGGTGTTCTTCAACTCAAATGTGTTTAGTAGCATCAGGATTCAGAGGCAAGATACAGTACCACAGAGTCCAGGGCTTGGTCTGAGGTGTTTTTTTCATGCTTCTGATACAGATCAGTACATATCACTTTTGGTGCATAATAATAACAGAAGTAAAACTGTTCAATTTTTTTGCAACTGCTGTTGCTTGCACTGTTGAGAGAGGAGCATGAAATAGTAGACACATCTAAATTTAAGTGATTGGTATGATGAAGAGGCTAGAAAGCAGCTTTCTGCAGTTTACTTGCTTGTTTATATACAGTTAGGTATGTTGGTAGTCTAAAGATAGAAAAAGCAGAGGAAAGAGGATGAAAATAGTCCAGTAAACCATATTCAGGTCTTTCTTTACCAGGAACTGAAAAGATACAAAGAAGTGCTGAATCTAACATATTTTTTCTTTTTTTTTTTTTTAAACATTCTTGCTGCTTACAGGCTTTGCAAGAAAAAAACCAGTGAATTGTAAACATAAAACATCATAAAACAGGCATCCTTCAGGTTCATTGAAGTATCTCATAGGCATCCTCCTTAACTGAAAACACAGTCCATTATTGGGAATCTGGTTGTGATAAGCCTCTACCCTAAATACAGGGTAATAGAGAAGACTTGATAAAATAAGATCTAGTAAGTGCATATTTGCTGGTAATACTCTTTACCTTTTGATTTCTTAGCAGTAGAAGATAGGAAGTTGTTCATTGGAATGATATCCAAGAAGTGCAATGAAAATGATATCCGAGTGATGTTCTCCCCCTTTGGGCAGATTGAAGAATGCAGGATATTACGGGGCCCGGATGGCCTGAGCAGAGGTAAGCAGGAAGCTTTTTTGGCAGTTGGAGGATACTGCCTTTTGCAACTTAACATGGAATTTCAGCTTTTTCTGTGATTCCCACCTACACCCCCTCCCCGCCCAGTAGGCACTTTGGTTTCTGTATTCATCCCGGTAATTGTGGATGTAGTGAAAGATTTGGTTTCTTTTTGCTTTTTCCCCAGGTTGTGCATTTGTGACTTTTACAACAAGAGCCATGGCACAAACAGCAATCAAAGCAATGCACCAAGCACAAACCATGGAGGTAAAACAAGTTAGTGGGTGTCAGGAGCAGATGTAATTTGTCAGGCAGTCACTATGGAGTTTAAGAGAAGGATAAGTGCAGTGTGTGTTTCTTCACAAATACTGCTCCTGGACCTTTGTGTTTGTTCTGCTCCTATTTTTAGAGTTCAAGATAGGAACTTCATCTGCAGAGAAAATACCAAAATACAAAATGGAATTAAAAGCAAACAAGATTTTAAACCTTTAATGAAATGTGCTATTTAAATATATATGTATATATACACATGGGGGGAAAGAATTGCTTCCAGTGGCTGGGTCTTAGTGTAGTGGTTTTGTGACTGCTGGGGATAGCAAGTATGTAATTGTTTGAATTGCTGTTTGCAGGGCTGTTCTTCTCCCATTGTGGTAAAATTTGCAGACACGCAGAAGGACAAAGAGCAGAAACGAATTGCTCAGCAACTCCAGCAACAAATGCAACAGATCAGTGCTGCCTCAATATGGGGAAACCTGGCTGGTCTCAACACACTTGGACCCCAGTACTTAGCAGTGAGTTTCTGATTTGGGTTCTTTATCTCTTCAGGGATTTCAGTGTCTGACTGTCTTGCAGTGTTTATGGTGTTCATTTTTAGAAGGCTTCTGATAGATAGGGGTGGGGCTCTTAATCCCCATTGTGTGGATGAGAAGGCTGAAATTGTTGTGTGCTAACGTCTGTTCAGGGTACATTTAAGGGAGGATTTCCACCCCAGTCACAGTAGCCCTAATTACTGAAACCTTGGGTTTTTCTCCTGTGTTCTGTAGAATGACTTTGTGCTTTTTCTTTATATATTACAGCCTTAAAGTTTACCCACATAAATGCCCTTTTCATGTCTCTCTGATGAAATAGTGCTTGTATTCTTTTATCATTTTTCCGTTCTCAGCCTTTATTTCTCTCATCCTCTTCCAGTGAAACCTGAAATAGTACTCTGCACTGTCCAAATAGAAAAAGTGATCAGATTGGAAACAGAGTGAAAAAACCAAACAATAAAAACCAAACAAATAAACAAAAATAAACCCTACAGAAAATAGATAGAAACTACTCTCTTTAGCAGAAATAATGCAACAGACTGCTGGACTAGCTCTTTGTCACCAACTGCTGTTTGTTGCTGACGTTATTTGATTTTACTGGGTCCTAAGGGATGAACTTTTCATAAACTGATGTGCTTTGACTTATGTGGGTTGCCAGAGTAGTTCTGAGAACTGTATTTGTGCAATATAGGGTCTGAAGGACAGAAAAAGAAAATTTCATCTCATCCTTGATGTGCTGTGTAGTTAAAATGGGGCAATGGTCTTAGTACTTCTTTAGTTTTGGTAGATTGGAATTTTTTTTACAACAGCTAGTTAATGGAAAAAGGAACTGGAAATCTTTAGCTTCTGAGCTCAGTCTGGAAATCTCTTATATCTGTGTGCATAAGGAAAGTGGAGAAAGTTCCCTCTCAGTGGTGACTCTCTGTTTTTGATATGACATTGCCATTTGTCCCATGCTGGCAGTGTCATCTGTAAAGTCTGCTGTGAGGCAGCGTATGCTTAGGGGTGGCAGTCCTGCCTTAGGTGCTTTGAGTAGGAATTCTCTCTCACACTACTGATTCTGCTGGTTTTGCCTTGGTGTATTAGCTATAATTTTCCCTCACTATTGGTGATGTTGAGTGAGAAAAGCATTGTGCTGTTGCTTTGGCTGCAATGTGATGCATGGGCTATGAGGATTTTCACTGTGGTGGTGCTCTGGCTGTATTGTGCAAGAGGAATTCTCTTTACGCTTTGCTACGATGAGGTGCATGGGCAGCGGGAATTCATTTGTGACGGCGCTCTGGCTGTGGTGTGATGCAGTTTCTCCCAGAAACAGAGCCAGCCCTCACTCTCACT
Source organism: Myiotriccus ornatus (assembly GCA_036023395.1). Lineage (NCBI taxonomy): Eukaryota > Metazoa > Chordata > Aves > Passeriformes > Tyrannidae > Myiotriccus > Myiotriccus ornatus. The sequence goes on from JAYRBT010000177.1 coordinate 23,417,565, forward strand.
CTTGTTTTGTTTTTTGGTGTAATGTCTAGCTTTATTTGCAGCTCCTTCAGCAGACAGCAGCTGCTTCATCTGGGAACCTGAACACATTGAGCAGCCTCCACCCAATGGGAGGTGAGTTTTTTCCACCAGAAGACAAATTAAGTGCCAAACAAAAGAGGATGAGGGTAGAGAAAGTAGCAAAAGGCTGTAGATACATTAATGTAATTTGATATAACTAGTCCTGAGTTTATCCACTGCTTCGGAATGAATGGAATCCTCTGCTACAAGTGTGGATGTTCCTTCTTAATCTTAGTTAACTATTGGTCCCCAAGGTAAGTGGTGGTATCTCTCCAACCTCTGGCATTTAAAATTATCTTCCCTTGTGAATAACAAAGAGTGCTCTCTGTATTTTCATCCAAAGAGGTGCATGTGTGAAGAACTGCCTTTTGAAATAGGCACATTAATGCACGTGTTTCAGTGATAATGAATTCTTAGTTTTCCCATTTTCAATGTGTTTAAGAACAAAGCATTTAAGTTGACAACACGGTATTAGGAATGTGAGCTAGTCCTTTATTCAGGTTTTTTCATTCATTCATTTGAATTATAATTAATTATGCCATTGCTGTTAGGGAAATACCAGCTTAATAGGTATGAGCCGAATTCCTTGCCAAGGACTGCTAGTCAGAATATTCACTAAGTATAGCAGTACTGGGGCTGTAAGTTGATTGTCCCTTATGTCTTCACAGGGTTGGGAATAATAAAATACATTAGTAACTCCATTCACCACATTCTCTAAATTCTTCTGCTGGACAAAAAATCTATAGTTTTGGTTTTAATACTGAGCACTTCAAGCTTTTAAAATTGCCTCCTGGAGTTTTACAGTAGTTCCCAGTATCACGTGCCCTGTCTGTGCAGAGTTCGATCTATAAGTGTCTTTGTACATCTGATTCGTGTTGGTTGGTGCACCCATCAGTAACAATTACAAGCTTTTGGAAAATGTCATGTTTTCAATTGTAAGAACTTTGATTTTATACTTAAAGTTGATTCTATTGTCAGGTTCCTTTATTGTCTTTTTTCACATTAGACCTCTTTAGAGCTCTTAGATCTAACATTCTTGCAAAAAAGCAATTTTTTGGAAAAATCAGTTTCACTAATATCCTGTAGGGTGGTGATCTGTAATGGATTTTGTTATGCTCGTGATACTCTTTTTCTCCCCTCTTGTGTCTGTTTAAAAGCAAGTTTTTTAATAAAGGAGAAAGTACAACAATAAGGACTGGGGCAGGTAGAAGGGGCTAATAAGCCGAGATATCCCCTGAAGTTTCTAGGGTAATTCTCTTCCCTATTTAAAAAAAAAAAAAAAAAAACCAATTTAAAAATTGAGAAATCATAGATATGAATAGCATGTTGCAGGGTGTTACAGAAGTTATTCCAAGTCTGTGGTTCTTTACAGAAAACGTTGTAGTTTCAAAGTCGTTTTAGTATCTCAGCTTCTTTCTTGAAATTCATAGAAAGAGAAATTAAGTAGGTGATTAGATCCCAAAATATATCAGACTTTGTAGACAAAATTTAATCTCAGCCCTGCTTGAAAGCAGATGGGAAAACAGTGTGATGACAAGAGGGCAGGTGCAGTGTACATGTGACAAACTGCTTCAGTTAAGGAAGCAAGCTGCTCTGTTCTTCATGAGCTCCAACACTTGCACTTTTAACCCTCTGTAGCACAGTAAAAGCAAAAAATAAAACTTTTTTTATTTTAACTTCATGTTTTTATGTTACAATGGCACCTTGAATTTAAATAAAGGCAGAATCCCCTTGTTTTGGGAACTAAACTTGGCTAGGGAAACAGACCCTGTTACAAAGAGAAGACAATTGAAAAAGAGTTAAACAAACAAACTATACTAAAGGTAGTTATATATGGTATTGTCACTTACATTTTTGTTGTCTGCTTACATGCTTAAATTACAAAACAGAGCTTTTAATTATTTGAGATGTGTGCTTTGCCACCAAGTTCTTACTGTGTCCAAAAGATGAGATGCCACCTCTGCCTACAATGTTTTGATGTTGTTAAATGAATGGTGATAAATTTAATTTTGGTTTTAATTATGTTGGGAAGAAATATTATGGAATATTTGGAATTGTTAAAAGAAGCAAAAGTAGAGACAAAAAATGGAAAATAAGGGAAAAGAGAAGAGAGGCAGAATTGGAAGAATGGAGCTAGTCTACCAAAGGACTGTTAAAAACAGAATTCAGAAGAGATCCATTTCAATGATAATCCCACAGCAGGAAAAGAGGGAAAAATTTCGTGCCATTACTGACCAAATGGTTTCATTCAAAAATGATGACTCAAAATAAAGGTGAGTCAAATGAGTAAATTAACTAGTAAAAGTTCGTAAGCACAGAGGTATCTTCTTGCCCCTGCAGTATTCCTTGCTACCTACCTACAATATGATGTTTCCTGTTTTCCTTGCCACTGTGTTTGACCAGCTAACTGCCCTACACAGACATTGGTTGGTCTTGGGGTCAGGAGTTGCCACTTAACAATTGTCTCAGAATTGACTGTTGTTTCTTGACTGCCAGGGAAGCAGACAAAACATGCTGATGCTTAGCTGATGGTAGGTTAAAGCTGTGACTCTGTGGCCACTGTGGTGTGAGGCCTACTTGAAAGAATTTTGCTGTTTCCATTCCAAGGGAGTGGAGGGACATGAAAGTGGAGGAAGGTATTGGCCTGTTCTAGGCAAGTTCTCCAGCTTGCACATGAGCTGTCAGATCCTGATTTAACTCTCATTTGAAGCTGCTGTGCTTTTGTGACCAGAGAGAACACTGCTTGAAAATGTCTGTACTCTGGAGTCTACATGTGGGATAATGAATACCTGGCTTTTTCACCTACTGAATCACATCTATCTGGGCAAAGAAAAACTTCTTTTTTAATATATCAAGGAACCATGATATAGAAAAGATCAGTAACTAGTATTAAGTCTGTTGCTTTTAAGCTTCTTCCTGTTACTCCCTTATGATGTGTTGAGTTTGCTGGATCTGTTCCCCTTGGTTGGTGGTGACTATTGTAGGAGAAACTATTCATTCTTCAATGTGTTGCAGGACTGAATGCGATGCAATTACAGAACCTGGCTGCGTTAGCAGCTGCAGCCAGTGCAGCTCAGAACACACCGAGTGGTACCGCTGCGCTCACTTCCTCCAGCAGTCCCCTGAGTGTGCTCACCAGCTCAGGTAAGAGACTGCCTATGCTGCAGTGTGTTTAGGACATGGATTGCCTTAGGAGTCGTTTCAAGATAGATGTCATCTGTTTTGTCTATCCTTTTTTGTCATTTTCATGTGGATTCCTTAATACGTAAACAGTTTTACTCATAGATTCACTGGCCTTTGTTTAGGGTAGATACCTTTGCTACCAGCAAAGCCGTTTTTACCTGCTGTGTTCCTTCCTCCAAATGGTCAGATTAATTTTGAGTAAAAAGAATTTTTGAGGTCATAATAGAAAGGTAGGTGACCTCCTTCCAGTCATGTGATTACAATCTCATCACATACTTGGCGTATCTATGGTTTTAGGCAGGCGCTGTGGCAGATGTGCCCTATTCCTCTCAACATGGAAACAGAAAATGCCGTAAGCTTGAAGTAATGCATTTTGTGCACTAGAACAGTACTGTCTGTATTCCATAGATGAAGAAAAGGATAGAAGCAGGAAAACAGAAACTTAGCACATGTACTGGAAAGCAGTTGTCTAGAACTTAATGTACAAGTTGCACATAAAAATCTTCCTCTTACGTGGCTTTTTTGTGTTTTGTTTGGGATTTTTAACTTTAGGCTATTTAGAGACACTAAAATGTCTAAGTAGTGTTCTTTTGCTGCCTTACTGTCCAGTGTGCTCATTAAAAGCAACAAGCAAAAAATTCTATTATGCTTACAGAAGACGTGCTCAGTTTTTACCACAAATGAGGATCAGTATTCTACTCAATTATTTCTATCCTATTTTGAGTTATTACTAAATCCTGACATGGGAAGGGAGACCCTATATATTCACAGTGTCGGTTTTCCAGTATCTGTGGCATCCAGCCTACAGAGTTGACATCCTCACCTGTGAATGTGAGAGACCCAAAGGAAGTTGGAGGTGATTTTAAATTTCCACAGGTAGCTTTCTGAATTGTGTAGAAGGACCAAGGAGCTGGACCAAGAGATTAAGAGATTACAAGGAAAAGCTGTTTAGAAAATTTTGTCACATGATTGGTGGTTAATTTATGGGCACTTTGCACAGTTTTCTACTTAAAGAAATTCCCACGATAGAACGTAGTTCAAAGAGTATCTGTTGCTGGACATTTTTTACATAAAAACTTTGTGGGCTGCATCCTTAGAAGATTAAAATATTGAAAATACTTACTCCCAGCTATGTATTTTATTCCATAATTGAAAACAAACAAAAACCAACAAAAAAATTACGAGTTGAAGATACAAAAGAGCTGCATTTATAACCCATTAATGCTGCTTCATCATTGAGGGAACACAAAGGTGAATATATCTGATGATTTCTCTTATATTTCTTCATGCAGTAGCAGAGCTGAAATTGTCAGGTTACAATTTGCTGTGAGTGGCATTTAGAACTAAGATTTCCTCATTGGCTGTCTTGTCTAACGACTGGAGCAAGTTTTTTCTCTGCTTTGTCAAGGTGGAGGAAGGGGCTGGCAGGTTGTGCAGTTCAAATGTCAGACGTGCTGGAAAAGATGTGCTTTTTTCAGAAGCGTGCAGTGAAAGGACAAGGGCAATGGACAAAGTTGCAACAGAGAAAATTCTGACTAAATAGAAAAAGCAAATTACTGACAAGAGTGATTAAGCTCAAGAACCAGGTACCAGAGGGGCTGTGGAATCTCTGTCATTTCAGAGACTGAGAATACTCTTGGAAAGGACCATGAACAGGGTGACCAAACTCAAAGGTTAGACAAACTCTGAACAGACCGTTAGACTGGATGATCCACAGAGGTCCCTTTCAACTGAAGTTATGCTATTATTGTGTGATTCTTTGAAATTTTTTTCCCTCTGTGAATTTTGGCAGTTTCACAGAACTGTGCAAATTCTTTTTCTCTTGATGAAAAACGTATTTCAGAACTCTGTTCCATTTTTGATCATGCTTGTGGAACAGCTAGGGAGTGGGGAGCAGCTCATTTTTAAGTAGTTTCTGTGCTTAATCCAAATAACCTTCTGATTGCTGGTCATATCAATAGATGATTGTGTGTCAACAATTAAGTTATCATGATGGGACATTTGAATTGATATTCAATACAGATGTATCAGTTCACTCTTCAGAGTCTTATGAGATGAAGCAGTCTGAGGTACAAAAGCAAGCTTGAAATTCTCTTTTGATTAGTATTTATGTGCACATTCAATCTGTATGTATTCACATAAGATGGCTGTAGGAATCCACACAGAAGGCATCTATCCCTCCTGAATCACACCTAGACCTTGAAAAAAACTCGGTATATAGCAGTTCAGTACTATGTAAATGCCTGCCTTGTCTGTGGGACATATGGCAACATCTACTGTGATAACCTCTTAAACCTAACTGCAGATAAGATGACTACCTCCTTGACTTCTCTCCATCTGTCATCCAGATGTTCACCTGATGCTTATTTGGACATCTCTCCTCAAATTGCATAATTGGTGGAAAAATCCAGGCAGTCCTTATGCATAGTTACCTTTTTTATTTTCTTTCCTCTGCACTGATACCATTTGTGTCTCGGGAACTTGGAAGTCCACACCGTGCAGTCTGTGGACTATGGGTAGGCTAAATGTCAGAATGGTTGAACTCAGTGGTGTTAAGTATTTTGTTGTGCTGTCTTCCTACCCATTTCGGGCAATAGTTTTAGACAGTTCCAAGCAGTATTGTGTATTTTGACGTAGGCTAGGATGAAGCAAAACCTTCAACCTTGCTGAAGATGAGCTGCTCTTTGGAACTGAACAGTCTACTGCTGTACACACCTATAGGTAACCAGTGTTGCAGAGACCATGGCCTTATATAAACTCATTTAAACTGCTAACTTGTGAAAGGGATGTTCCAGAAAATATTATAGAAATATCTCAGGATTGGAATGTCTTGTCTGCCATCTTTTTGACTCTGACACCGGTAAGAATTGTCTGCTCCAGGGCAAAATAGAATGGTTGCAAATGCTGAGGTATGTTTCCGTTTCTCCTCCTTCTAAAGGCAACCATCAAAGATCCAGCAAAGCCTAGATGATTTTGATGACCTTACTGTGTCTCTGGCAAAACTGTTTTCAGAGAAATCGTAGTATTTCTGGTTTTACTGGAACTGATTCTGACAGTTCAGTCAGATTCATTGCCTGAATTTAAGTTCTCTTCAGCTCATTGCCTGGATTCAGATGACTGAATTGGGACAGACTTAACTGTTTACCAAACTCCACAAGTTGTTACTTGATGTCCAAGTTTCACTATCTTTCATAGCTGTTCTTTATTACATATTCAAATTTTTGCTTCTTTTATACATATTCAAACCTTCTCAAATACTTTCCATCTGGTTCTCTTAGAGTTAGCCTTTTTGACTAGATAGAACTCAGTAGATAGATCTAAGAAAATGTAACCTTAGTAGCAAGAAAAAAATGCCCAACCACCCACCAAAAACTGCACAGAAACAATGTTAAGAATTGGGGATGGAGTAAAGAACAGGTATAAAGAGATACTAGTTTTTCATGCCCGTTGCTGTGTGCTGTTTTCTGATCTAAAATATAACATTAAAAAAACCCAGAACAGAAATGTTGACTAGAACTGTGGAACTCCTTCCGTGTTAGGAGCAACAACCTGAAAAATGGAAGACTGATATGGGAGAAGGATATGATTAAAACCTACAAATATATTGGTGTTATGATGAAGGTGAACAGGGAAAGAACAGTCATTAGATATTTCAGTAAAACAATTGCAGGATACCAGGCCAAGTTGTCAGCTGACAGTTCAAAAATAATAAAAGATATTTCCTTGCATAGCGCGTGATTAAATTGCAGAAGTCATGCCTTAGTCCAACAATTTGGTGTTCAAAATGCAGAAATTAATGAATGAAAATTGTGACTTTATCACAAAGACATTGCCTTTGGCTGAAAAAATCCTAGATTCAAAAATGGCTGCTTTGGTCAATATACTATACATAGGAAGCATTCCTTTGTACTTGCCTTGTATTTCTGCTCTACTGTTATTTATCTGCCTTTAGTCATCATCAGGAAAGGGGTGCTGACTTAGTATAGCAATTACTATATACATAAAATAAAGGTAAAAATAAAAGTCTTGAATATTCTTGGTATTTTCAGTACTAAAGCATTTCTTGTTTTGTCTAAAGACATTTCAGATAAAGGCATCTAAACTAAATTAACTGTGTGTTCGGCTTTTTAAAGTGGTTTGACTGAATATATTTAAAAGCCCAACCCTTTAAAGTAAGGAAGGCATCCATTCTCCCTTTTACTTTGCTCTCTTTTTCCCTTAGCTGCTACCATTTTATTGGGGATGGGTTTGGTTTTTTTTTTTTAATGGTGTTCTCATCTGTCAAATGGCTTTGTTTTTTTTTTTTACATAAACTGTGCTGTGTTGCATTCATCTGCTCTTTACTAGCCTTTAAAGCAGAAATAACTTACCAAAGAAATTATCACGACCAAAAAATATTGCTTGAAGTTTAATTATTTTATTTTAATAGCAGGTTCCTCACCTAGCTCCAGTAGCAGCTCCTCTGTCAATCCAATGGCTTCTCTTGGAGCATTGCAGACGCTGGCAGGGGCTACTGCAGGCCTCAACGTTAGCTCTTTAGCAGGTAAGTTATGTGTTGTGGTGAGTTGGGGGAGTAGCTGATTAACATTCCTCAGCCTGTGCTAGATCTGGGGGGTTATTTTTTCTGCTCTCTGCTTTTTGTAATACTGCAGAGTATTTGAAAGATTATCAGTCTGGCTCAGTGGAAGCTCTCAGTCATCTTTTATTTCCTCTTTCTTATCCAGGAATGGCAGCCTTAAATGGAGGACTTGGCAGTGGCGGTCTTTCAAATGGGACAGGTAGCACAATGGAAGCTCTCACACAGGCTTATTCTGGAATCCAGCAATATGCTGCTGCTGCACTGCCCACACTCTATAACCAGAGTCTCTTAACACAGCAGAGTATTGGTGCAGCGGGAAGTCAAAAAGAAGGTAGGCAGACATCCATAGAAACAGCTTGAGAGGGGTTTTCAAAAGGGCAAGGTTAGCCCTTGCAGCTACCTTATCTGCAGATCTTTCATTTGGTGGCATTTTTTTAGAATCCTGGAGTTACCGAAGATAAAGAAGGAAAACCTGCACAATCTTTCTGTAAAGGGCTGTCCAAAGTAGATTTTGTACAGGAGGTTTCTCACAGGATTTGTCTAGTCTTAAACACTTCGTAATCATACTCCTCCATTTCCTCGGGGGGAAGGAGGAGTATTAGTGTACAGTGTGATACATCTCACTATCAGAGAATCAGATGTGGTTTTGTTAATGTCGTTTTCTTGGTCCGTCACCTCTTCCCACAGATACTTATGCCAGTCTCTTCACTCTTCAAATTCAGGTTCAATTTAATATTTAGTGTAAAGTAATGAAGAATGTAGGAGTAAGTTTTCAGCAGAATATGTAGGATGTTTAGAAAAGAATCTGTCAGATTTAAAGCAGTACAATTATTTGTATTTTGTATTGAGATTTACTTTGTTGTTTTGGGGCCACAAGCTTTGCATAGCCGTTTTTGGTTTAGTCAACATCTGGGAGTCAAACTTATTGTTTGGTCAAAGATCTGTGTCTTGCACAATGTGTAAATTTCAAGCAAAAATTGTGAGAAAGAGCTAGAATTCTTTGATCAATCCCTACAAAGAGTCATGCTAATTTATTCTGGAATCAAGTTCTCTGCAGAAGTGTGACAGTTTCACTGTTTTATCCAGAAAATTTGGCTTGAGTGGCTCTTTCACCTTTTTTTGTGCAGTGGGCATATGTTATCCATGCTCTTTCTGAATTTCTATTCCTACTTATTGTTTGAAGGTCCAGAGGGAGCCAATCTGTTTATCTACCATCTTCCCCAGGAGTTTGGGGATCAGGATCTGCTGCAGATGTTCATGCCATTTGGAAATGTCGTCTCTGCCAAGGTGTTCATTGACAAACAGACCAATCTAAGCAAGTGTTTTGGTACGTTGGATTTACAGCTTCCTCGCAAGGAGAAGTGGAGAGGCAGGCACTCATCTGTTCTCTCTGAGGACTCATGACAGGACCTGAGGGAACAGCATGAAGTTGTGTTAGGGAGGTTTAGGTTGGACAGTAGGAAAAGGTTCTTCACCCAGGGGGTGGTTGAGCACTGGAACAGGCTCCCTAGGAAAGTGTCCACAGCACCAAGCCTGACAGAATTCAAGTGTTTGAACAATGCCCTGAGACATATGGTGTGATTCTTGGGGCTATTGTGTGCAGGGACTTCAGCGATCCTTGTGGATCCTTTTCAATTCAGGATATTCTATAGATCATTATCTGTAGAAAGGTAGCTTTTTTTTGGTAATCTCTTTTTCAGTATATTGTCTAGTATAGCTTTAAGTCAAGTAGGGAGTCTTTCTCCATCTTCCTGAAAAATAAGTAAACCAAACACTTCCAACAATAAACTGTATATTTCCTGATTTTCACTGTGACTTTTTTCTTTTCCCAATTTCATACTATTATACCTTGTTATATTCTTCTGGCCCTAGATAATTCACCCTGAGATTAGCTCAGTGGGTTAGAGGATGGTGCTGATAACACCAAGGTCATGGATTCAAACCCCATATGGGCCATTGACTTAAGAGTTGGACTCAATGATTCTTGTGGATCCCTTCCAACTTGGAATATTCTGTGATTATGATTTGTATTTGCAGATTGTAATTGTGGCATAGTTCCTTCTTTTCCCTCTTTCTGTCTTTTCAAAAATCGTTTGTGTTGCTGTATATACTACTTAATACATTGTAATTATGAATTATTTCTATTAATATATTTATAGATAATTATTGAGGCTACCATATTGCATTCTTGTAGTGCTGTAAGCTCTTGTAACTCTTCTGATAGGTGGAGGTTCCTTGTGATGGAATAGAAGTGAGCCTTTCTCTATGGTTTTGATAGCTTTGTGTCTATGTAATATCCTGAATTTTTTTGTATTTGAGTCAAGAGGTGTGGACAAATCTGATGCTTTGTGAGAACACAACAATATGTTGATCATTCAACTGTAACACATGCATATTATGGATAGGTAGCCATTGACTGGAGTGGATTATTATTCCCAGCTTATTTTAAATAGTCTTCTTCAAAACGCTAGAGAACTTTGTTTTGAGGATGATCTTTTCCAGGAATTATATATAACTTGTCATCCAAGAGAAACCTTAACATAATAGTGGTACAAGTGCTACACTCCCTTGACAGCTATTTCACTTCAAAACAAATCTGCTCCCATAATGTCACAAGGGTGATTTCAGTCTTTTATCTTTAATGAACTTTTGCATATAGATTAACATTTTCCACGTTTGGTTTTCTCCCAGGTATGAGTTCTTATAAAACAAACAGCAGTACTCACTTTTGTTGATAGACTAGAAAATGTTATTTTAGCTTCCTGAGCTTCGTGTGTCTCTTGGCCAAAGTTCCATATGTCAGAAAGCAGTGATTTGTTTGAGCCCTTAGTAAGGAGTTATTATGAAGAGTCTAAAACAGTTGTGAGCTTCTGACAGTGGCATTTCATGCAGACCTCTCTGACCTTGTGAGTGCCTGCATTTCCAATTGTGAGAAGCTGTTTTTGGGCAGCTTTGTCATGTTAATTATGTCTTTTCCTTTCTTCAGGTTTTGTAAGTTACGACAATCCTGTCTCTGCACAGGCTGCCATTCAGTCAATGAACGGCTTTCAGATTGGCATGAAGCGTCTGAAAGTACAGCTCAAGCGCTCTAAGAATGACAGCAAGCCATACTGAGCAGCCTCCCCTCCGGGACTGGAGTGAGAAGGATCTTCTGGTAAGTTGGAGAGGGAGGAGCGCACTTAAGTGATTCGAAGCCCTAAGGCTGTGTTTTTACAGTCCTGGAAGCTGATCCATGCCTTCTATCTGGCACATCTTCCCTTGAAGACTCTGCTGCAGCCTCTGCTGAGAATCCCGCTTCGGACGGAGGACAAGTTTGTGCTTTTGTTTCCAGTGTTTTACTTTGGAGTTTAGGTGCCATATGGCTGAGGGTTTTTTTGTTTAGTTTTGTTTTTTTTTTCTCCCTTATTTGAAGTTTGCTGTGTTTGTAACCAGTGTGTGTTGAGAAGGACCAATGCCAGCTCCTTGTGGGTGGGGAGGGAAGGTTAAAGGGAGCAGCAGAAACTGACACCACACTACCTTGCATAGAGAGGAGAAGGGAAAGCAGAAATAACACAGAACAGCTGATGAAAACAAAGATAGGGAAGGACAACAGTCTCAGGTGAAGAAGAACCGACTCCACGTAGCCTTTGTCATGCCCCATCTACTCTTGGAAATCTCCTTAACTATATGCCATCGTGGGGATTTAGTAAATCATCTCTAAAGCAGGAGACAGGCTAAAAGGGTGAACACATTAACAAGCCAAAGGAAAACTGCAGTGTTGTGGTTTTGTTGTGGGTTTTTTCTTTTTTTTTTTACTGTATATAAGGTAGTGTTTATATAGCACTGTGAATGTACACAGCACTTTATAAAATTATTAGATAATGTCTCTGCCCAGAAAATTCCACTGTCCATTTACAGTGGAATATTAATGAGATGCAGTGAATTCCTTCATATATAAGAAACCATATCCTATGTACTTTATCTAGGTTTTGTGGAAAAGTAGAGACAACTTAGTCTGGATGAATCCATCTGAGGCTGGAAACAAACTTTTGGTCCCTGGTAACCTGCAGAAGTTTTTTGACAATTTTTCTTCTTAACAGTTGATCACATTCCCCATTTCTGTGGAATAATGTCCTTTTCTGCAGAGATAGTTATGAATACCTGCTCATAAGCATAATGTGAGTGCTGATTGTTTATTGAAATGATAACTTCCTGTTTTGTTGAGGGTTTTTTTGTTCGTTGGTTTTTTTAACAAACAAAACAATTTGTGCAGTGACATGGTCTAGTAATTAGGTGTTTCTTTATACTGCAGTTTTCCTTTAAAGTGGTGTGTACCAGTGCAGAACAGGCTAACCCAGGAGCTGTGGAACCAGAATATTGAGCCATTCAGTCTTTTTCTGCCTTTTGGTACTAGCTGTTATCTTCTCTATTGAAGGAAAATTGAACACACCCCTTAAGTGTACACACACTTTTTCTGCATATTAGTGTAATTGCTAATGCCTTGCTAAGGGCCTTTTGTTATTCACTGGTTTTAGGGGGCTCAAAGGACTTTTGACACTCTGGCCTGAGCTGTTTTAAGAAATTGGTGTAGAGTTCCGTTTTATAACCACCAAAATCCACCTCTGTCACGAGAGGAAGTTTACAATTTCTGTATGTCTTTAACAGAGGTTCAATTTACCTCATATTTTCTTCTTTTCCTTGTTTTCTTTGTATTCCTGGTTTGTGAGGCTGTTTCCCAGGACACCAGCTAACACTGCAATCTGGGAGCCAACTGCTAGATGATGAGTGCCTGGGTCAGAGGTGGGGTCAGAGCTTTGTGTTCTGCTCCACCAGGAGGAGCACGAAACACATCAAACCTGAGATCTCAGTCAGAATCCACACTTGTGTGCAATGATATGTTGGGAATGTCAGGCATTTCCAGGAACTGGTCCCCCTGTGATCTCAGACCTCAGAAAACTAGGCCTGACCTGTAACATCCAAGGGGAGCCCTTTTCACTCTTAGATTGAAAATCCAACAGTTGATGTCAGTCTGTCCATACTGATGGCAGACAGATAAATCTGTCAGTATTATTCAAATCATTTTGTGGTGGCAAAGTTTCAAAGGCCAGATTGCCAAATTTCCCAGTTATGCTGGCATGTGGTACCCTTCTATGTTAATTATTTGAATCTCTCTAGAAACATAAACATACACTGAAGTGAACCATGTACACTTGAATTCTGCACCATGGGAAAGATGTGTCCTGGTTTTCTGAGAAAAGAGTGTTGGAGTGTGAAGGCCTCCAGGGTGATAATGGGATTTTTTTATATATATATAAATAATATACTTTTCAGAAAAAGAAAAAAAAAAACAGGAAAAAAAAACATAGTTGGGAGCAACTGCTCCAAGTGCAACCTGCTGTAACCAAGAATGTTGTTTCTATTTTTATAGAAGTTTTATACCGCTCCAGGGTGGAGAATATTTATTACCTAAATTATTTCACTGGAAAAAAAGGCCAGGGTTTTGTAGAATCCTGAATGTGATTGTTTAACACACATAATGATGTGCATGATTGAAACTACTGATTTTCAGTGGCCTATTTGCAGCCCAACAACTGCTAAACGAGGAAGATGAATGCTGTGAAGCAGTGGAGAAGAGCACTGTGCTCTGGGGTCTCTACAGTCACTCTTATATTCTTTGCACCCTACCCCACTGTACTGTCCAAGACCTTTGTCTTGTTATTCTTTTAACCTGATGCTCTGGCCTCTCTACTAGTCATTTCAGTTGCCCAAAATTAGATATTTTAGCTTCTTCATCCTATAGTCTGTCCTCAATACTGTAACTGACGGATCAAGCTTTGCATTGTTGCAAATAGGTGTGACTCCTATTGACTTCAGGAGATTCACCAGTTTACACTGTGGCTTAGTTTGATCAGTGACTCCTCCCAGACATAATCACCTTAAAGTCACCTAACTTGGGCTAGCTCTTGTGCCTTACTGGCATAACTATAAGTATTGCCAAAAAGAAAAGGAAAATAAATCTATGCAGGTTAAATTTTAAAAGATGTGATCCTCAGATGGTTTGAATCAATGCAGTTCAGCTCTCTTCAGTAGAGCTGCATCAGTTTTCACCAGCTGAAGATGTTGCCCTTTTTTGTGTATTTGTTTCAGATTTCCCTTTCTTGGTGTATCAATGTGTATGTTGCCAAAGTTAATAAATGTATCAAGTTTGTGACTTGGGCAGATTTTTTTTCTGATAACAGAACTGATCAGATAAAGTCAACATTTCTGTGTTTGTTTGGTGGCTGCCGCTGATTATGGAAATTTAGGCTGTTCTTGCTTTTCAGTCTTAAGCCAGTTTTCTTCCTCACTCATTGGCAGGGAAGTCTGGGATTTTGGGTACTTGCGGCTACATATTTTATTTTATTCTTAATTCATATCATGTTCTCATTCAAGTTCAAATCAAATCAGTGTCAAATACTTTATTTCCTGGATAGCAAGATAAAAATTGGTTGGGTTCAAATAAACTGCAGAAGGTTGCCTGAAGTAGCCACATAGACAAAGTATGCTGTATACTTAAAACCAAAGAACCTGCATTTGCCACAACAAAAATTAGAAGGACTTCAGATGAAATACAATTCCTTATTACACGTGCCAGCAGGAAATATTGAACATATTTTAAGTTACAAGGTGGGATTATCTACTTTATAGATTTATTTTTTTCCTCAGGAGATATTTGATTTTACTGCTGTAATAAGGTGAAAGTATTACGAACTTAGTCTGGCACTACTTAGTGTCAGTATTATAGTAATTGAAATTGCAGTTTTTTCAGTCCCCTAGATAATCAACAGTCCAAAATAGGATAGCTCTTTGTAATTTAGTTTTTTCTTCCAGTAATGCAAAGCTTGCATTGTTAAAAAATTCCTTTGATATAAAGTAACTAAAATTTAATCCTAAGCAGAATGAGGATTGGAATTTTTTTGAAATACTTGAGTCAAAAATGGGAATATCTATTTATATTTTGTTGGTGAGGTAGTTTCCTAGCTGTGGACATTGCTGTCTGGAAAACAGGCGTCTCAGAAAAATTTTCACTGGCGAATACCTGTAGCAAGAAAAAGCTTTTTGCCTGAATACTGCAAGTCACATAGCATGATAATTCTGTTGTGCAAGCTGAATCTAACTGAACTGTTCCTTCTTGTTAATGGTTGTGAGTTAGGGAAGAATAGCCAAACAGAATGAAGGTGTTCCTGTTTCATTTGGAAATGTCTAAAACCAACTTGCATAAAGCAAATTTCAAATGAAGGGTACAAGTATGAACATGTAAAATGCTTTGAAAGCCTCTTGTTGCGGGCATTTAAACTTGAGGATGTTTTATGTCCTTGAGCATACCTAGCACAAAATATGAAACACAGAAGGCAGATTTATCACTGTTGTGAAAATTAAGCAAGGACAAACTGGAATAACTTTCTCCGAGTCTTTAAGTTCTTGACCAGCATCTCATGGTTCTGTTCTTGTAGGCCAGTCTTTCCATAGGACTTTGATGAAACTTATTCTTTCCCCTCAACATTACTAAGTGAAATATTTGAAAAATTTCTTAAAAAAAAAAAACAAACAGAAAAACAGACAAATCATACCGGGGATTTTGATGGTACATGCATAGGTGTGACTTGATTTCATGCTTCTTATTGTTTCTCATGCCTCAGTTCATGACAAATTTGCCTATCTAGTTTAGTAGTGAAACCTTACACCTGTCTGCAAACTATCTAGAGTATTTCTACAAATATAGAAATAAGTGCAAGAGTTGCATTGTACTCTGTTTGCTGGAGTTGGTTTAAACTCTGTACTAAGTCCTTTCCTTTTCTTGGAAAGCATGAAGAGCAAATTAATCTCAGCAGTTCTAATAAGAGGAGTGTTGCCAGTTTAGTGGACAATGTGCTTCTTGTTGCTTTGGAACTAGAAACAACACTTGTTATTCTCAAATATGCTATAAATGCTGTAAGATAATATGCAAATCTCACCTTGTTTTAGTCTCTAACCAGCAGCTTTGAGATGTGCTGAAGACTAAGGCCACAAACAGGAGCTAAAGGGGAATTGGGGGGAGTGGGGAGGCAGGAAAAGAAAACAAATCACTTCCTTCCTCTCTGCTCTACCTCACACTCTCAACTCAAAATGTTTCTTGTCACTGGCAGATCATAAGCTGAGGGGAGGGAACAGAGGTATTTATATCAGTTAATATAAAAATTACTTTTTTATAAACTCTTCAAGAAAACTTCAGGAAACACATTTTTTCTGCTCATCAAACTGGCAGCAGTGACTGTAGAGCTTCTCAGAGCCCAGAATCTCCTCCTCGTGAATTCAGGGAGCTGGGGGCAGTTACATAAAAGGTTAGGAATGGAAAATCCCTGTGCAGGTCTAATGGTATGAAAAGTGCGCAGCTAGGACAAGTCTTAACTTGCAGTCAAGTCTTAAAGAATTCTTCTCTGATCTGTGGGCTTTTTGTCTCGTATAATTTTTCTTTTTTTCCCCTTTTCCAAATCACCCACCCCCAGTTTCGTGGGCTTCTAGGGGATGAGAAGGGACTGTAGCTGAAGGATTTGTTGGGCTACTACTGCCTAAGAACTTCCAATGTTAGAGTGCAAGAAAAGTCTCAACTGTCAAACCACCTGTGAATCCCTTGTATCCTCTGTCTTGTCTCTCGTGGTCTCAGTCTCTGTGGCCAAATGTTAGCCCTGGAGTCATATTTTTTTGAATCGGTCTCCTGGGGAGGGAGCCTGCTCTGTTCTTCTCCTAAACAGAGGTAGTGGAGACACTGGGCCCGGAGTAAGGTGAATGCATGCTAATCAGTGTGTCACTAGGCTGTGGAATGCTCCACAGGGTGGGTGCTCAGAGGGAAATCCAGGCCTCTGCTTCCATTTGGTTTCTGGCAGTTTGATGTTTACTTGGTGTCCTTCGTGTACTTTGACTTTTACTTGTCCATCGTTGGCATGTGCTGCCCTTCCCTGTCAACTCCCTTCCCCAGGAGATCTCATTGTACAGTGCCCATTCTTGTTCTCTCTCTCTGTGTTTGGATGTACTGCTCTGTGTAACTCAGTGGGTCTCCCTCTTTCTGGTTTGTTTTTTTTTCTAGATTCCTGCCGTTTGTTCATCGTTGTGCCTAAAGCATGTCGATGTGGCGTTCAAGTACATCGTCCAAATCCTTGTCTCTTCAGCTTCTCTGATGCTTGAACTCTCACCTTTGACCTTGTGTTGACCTTTGATGCTGATGTGTATTTTTATTACGTTTGTTTCTTTCCTTTTTTTTTTTTTTTTTTTTTTTGTGCTGCCAAATTGGTTTTGCTAGAAAGACTGCTGAAGGGGAATATTTAAACTTGCATTTGAATATAAAAGAATTTCTATTTTTCTAGACCTTCGTAAGATAACCACTTGATTTTGTGAATTTGATTCTTTGTAATTGTCTTCAGAGCAGCCTTGCTAGCATACCTTGTGGAGTATTTGTATTTCTGTGAACATACAGCCAATCACTTTCTAGGCTTAGTTTTTTTCTGTGTGCTTAGTTTTAAAAACACAGTTCGAAGAAAAAGTCAGTTATATGGTGTGACTTAATCTTTCAGGAGACTTCTTAGTCACATTTTGCTGATTTGGTTTCTGTGCTTGAGGAGACAGCATGTGTTTTTATGAGTTCAAACTTGTGACTTGAAGTGGCATCAACAGAAAACACTTGAACTACATTTTCTTCTGATTGTAGCTACATTTTTGCCCTGGCATTTACTGTGGTTTTTTTTTTAATTATTATTATTATTTTTCCCCTGCTTCCCTGTGTGATTATCAGTCTGCAGTGAAAATTTGATCAAAGTTGGTGTTGTATTTTGTTAAGCTCCAGCATGCTTGGTTTTTTTGTAACTACAATCTCCTCAGCAAAATGTGATGGTTTTGTTTTAATCTTTCAAACTAAGATAGTGCCCAGAAATGTTTTGCATGTTTCCTGCTGTTTTCTTCACACCCTCGTATATATCACCTTCACCTCTCTGTTTTCTATAGTTTGTGCAAAAACTGAGCAATTTAATGGGTTTCAAAGGTATCCTTTAAATTGGTGGTTTTGGTATGACAAGTATCTGATCAGAAGCCACCTGAGGGCATCTACCTGTGCACTTAGACTGTCTGCCTGACAGAGCATCTGGACCTTATTCCATATCCAGTGCTGTCAGAGGCTCTGAGGGTGCTTGGTTGCACTGTTCATGTAGTGAAAGTTTTGGTGGAAGAGGATAGCTGGGAGCAGGAAAGTGGGGGAACTTCACAATATTTCAGTTTCCAAAGTTATGTGAAGCTAAGGCTCCTTTCAAACGCTTTATTATAAGCATTTTGTATAAGTCAGGGCACATTTCTGTGAAGTCTATCCCCAGTTTAATACCATCAGTCAGAGCTTGGTGGCAGGATTCTGGAAGAATCTAGGTTAGCTTATGAAACAAAGTGTTTAAAATATCCCAGAGAAAGCATTTGTAAACCTGATCCTACAACTGCTGGCTCTTTTCCCAAGTGACAAGCACAATACAACAGCCTCTGAAGCTGTTACCTGAACAGGGTACCATCCCCAGCTCTCTTCTCAAGGGCCTTAGCTGGGGAATCTCTGCGGAGATTTTTTAATTTTTGTTTAGTTTTTAATTGGGTAATGAGCTGAGCAGTTTTGCTGGCTTGCAGGATGAACTAGAACAGGTTAATGCTCTCTGGGTAGCAGGCTTCCCCCGCCCTACGTACCATCTGCACAGGTGGGAACTGGGAAGTAGCTTCTAGATGAAGGCACCTGAAGAGTATGTGCTGTGATGAAGTTTCAGTCAGCAGCAGCCAGCTAGTGTTGGTATCTTAACAGTAGAAATAATGTGAAATGAAATCCCAGGAGAAGGGTTTTTGCTGAGAAAACAAATAGAGTTTGATTGGATAGAAATCATATTTTTGTCCAGTGTTCGGGATAATGCAAAGATATAAAGATTTTTTTCTACCCTACTCCTGAGTTGGCTGAGGATACTGTGTTCTTAATAGGTGTTGACCAGACTTGTGTAGACAGTCCTTAATCTGCTTATAAAACAGAGCATGTTTGGATATGGTACATACACCTGGGAGTGAAACGTGAGGCTGAATGAGAAAAGGGTAGAGATTTATTTATTTGGGAAGTAGAGTTGTGGGCTGGCTGCTGTTAGTCCCACAGTCTGAATGCACAGGGCTGTGTGCCGGGGGGCACTGATACCCTGCAGTGTATGGAGTAACTATCAGTATGTTTCTGTACATGCGCATTTGGTTCCATAAGGAACTTTGAGGAAACCTGTGGAAAATTATCTGAAGAAAACCAAAATGCCAAATGTTGGGTGTTTCTTTCCTTTCTTCTTTCCTTTTCTTCCTTTGGTTGTTTTAATTGTTCTGTGGTGGTTTTAATGGATTTGAGACAGTGGAGCAGCAGCTGCCTTTCTGATTTTTGGCTGCTTTTTGTGAATAATTTAAAAAGAAAATTTACATTTTGGAGACAAACCTGTGGGCTTTTTTATTGGTACAAACATTGTATTTAACACTAGGGGTTTTGTACAGTTTTTTGCCTTTTCTACTAGAAAACAATGTAAAGTGATTCACAATGTGACGAGAAAACAAATTGCCACTATGACCAAATGTAGAGTCTGTTCTGCAGTAACAGGATTTAATCAACTCGAAGTCGTGGTTCAGTCGTAGAAATGCTTTTCTTTACCTTGTTTGAGCTGTTCCTTTTTTTCTTGTTTTGATTTGCAAAACAAAATGTCTTTTTGTGTGAAATTGTGTTGTACTCTGTAGAGAATTTACTTTAATGGTTTAAAAAGCAGAGGAGCGCATGTTGCTTTTCTGATCTGATCACAGAGTTTGTGTAGTGGATTTAAAAATGAAAAGCTTTGTTACAAGTTTGGAACAAGCGAGTATGTGTTAAAGGAATTTTCTTCCTTTTGTGTGTGTGTGTGTTTTTTTTTTTCTTTTTGTCCCAAAGGGCAACTTAAAGCTGTTTTAATTGCACAGACACACCAACAACAAATCATTTTGTATATGCCAAGTGTGGTACCTTCCTTTGTTTATTTGCTATTAAACTGTTTGAGAAGAGTCCTTGTGTGTTGTATTTGTGTCTTAAATTTGAGGTTCTTTTGGGGTCCAAGCATGGGAAGATGAGGAGAGAGAACTATTTTCCATTTTCTTGGCTGTGAGCCACAAAAATCTCCATGGCCCAATACCACTTGTTCTGGATGTACAGTATAGCCCTGGATTTTAACTTCCATGTAAGACAAGCTACTTTGAGTAGAAATTGAAAAGATTTTTTTGGTTGATACATCTCCACTTTGTATCATTTGACAGCCAAGTCCCCTTTAGACATTAGAAGCTGAGAATCTTGGATAATGTGAAAACGTGTTACACGGCAGAGTGAGGTGTAGGCATATCCAACCTCACAGAATTGGTGCCATGTGGCCACTTGCCTGTCCATGTGCTGCATTTAATGGTGTTGCAAAGGCTAAATACCTTCAGCATAACACCAGACTTCAGTAGGAACAGCCTGTGTGCGTGGTGGGATGTGGGATTAGGCACCAGCTGATACCACTCTCACAAACCCCATACCCACTACCGCCTCCTTACCCTTTCCAGGAACATGGCCAAGCTTGCTGAATCTGTCCTGGTTCTGCAATATGAAGGTATCTGCAGCTCCCAGTGCTCCTGGTCCTGGAAATACTTCATAGGAACTCCAAATGGGTTTGGATTACTGACTAGTAATAAGAAAAAGCTGCCTGCTTTGTGGTTAGAACTAAGGGATCTTTACAACTCATTTCAAATTAATAAAAAACTTCTGGCATAGCCAAAGGATAATTCATTGAGAAGCTTGCCACAAGTTTGACATTAACAGTGCCTCTCTCAGAAGGAACGTACCACAATGGCCGTGATTTTGCCACATTTCTGAAAGCTCCTAAAATTCTGTGATGTTACTCCTTCCTCCTGCTGTTTTGCATCTCAGAGACTGCAAGCATTTTCAGGGCAGCTATGTTTCTCCTCCATGTCCTTTTCCTCAGTTATCTGGCATACTCTGTTTCACCCCATTACTTCCTACATGATTGTAAATCTGAGAGCATTTTCAAGCCTCAGGACTCAGTGCTGCATTCCTTGCCCTGCAGCGCTCCAATTGCGAAGTGAGGCACTGAGCCACCTGTTATAGGGTGTGCTGGGATCCCTGCGGGTAATTTGCAGCTGTTGAGAAGAGAGGCTGGAGAGATTTCAGTTCAGATCTGACTTGAGGTGAAGGATGGAGAGAAACAACTGAATCAAAAAGAGGTTTTTTTTAGGCACAGTGGAAGATTCCAGCTTGTGCAAACAATTCACTAGGCTGGTCTTACACAGGCAAAGCTTTGTCAGTTGCATCTTACAGAATTGACACTAGGTAGGTGGAGGGGGGTTGGTTGTTTGTTTTTGAAGGTTTTTAATTTAAAAGGCTACCACCTTTAAAATAATTAATTAATTAAATCATTAATAATTTAAATAAGTAGACGAACTACAAATAAAAGCCAGTGTATTAATCCCTGAAAATAATAAGCATTTTCAGATGAGTTGTTACAGTGGTCAACATCAGTAGGAAATACACAGAGTAGTAGGTAAAATCCTGATATTGAATGCTTTAGGAGAATTTTTTTTCCCTCTCACATCCACCTCCACTTCCACTACTTGTTTGAGCTCCTGTCTCTTGATCTTCCTGACTTTACCAGCCATGTTCTGCTGTCTTCATATGGCCAGGAGTCACCAGGGCCTTGTTATGAAGAGCAGTGGGGAGAAGGACAAGCAGCTCAGCGTGGTCACTCTGAAGAAGTGAATGCATGATTAGCCACACTGCATATATAGCTCTGCTGCATGACAGGTGAGATTGTATAATTGGGTGTCTCCAGGCACCATTCAGGCTTATTTATTTGCAGGTCTTGAGAAGAAACTGGAGATCATTTACTGTAGAAGCTGTACCTGAATCTTGTATGAACTAGAGCTGTCTTGAGCCACAGACTGATGCCATTACTTTTTTGAAGCAGTACGGGCAATCAGTGTCAGTCTTTAATCCCTCCTTATTTAGGTAGGCACTGGCTTCAGAGTAGTATGTTCCATTTCAGAGCACGTTCCTAGTTTTTGAAGATGACCAGTTTGAACTTGATGGATCTAGCCCTTACTTTACTAGGGTAAGTTTTTATCCCAACATGTGACCTGTGAGTTGATTCCTAAGACTAAGCACTATTTCATAGGAGAAGTCAAAAGCAAGAAAGTCCAGTGTGATTAACAAAATTCATGACAGATCATTTCCTGTTAGGTGGGTTTTGTCAGGCTGCAAGGCATCCTCTGTTAACTTTGCCTGTGCTATGTGGAGAAGGAGCAGTGCTTTGCTGAGTGGTCCCAAAGCATCAGGATGAGTTTGAGTTACAGGCAGGTCACTTGTGGAGGGTTAATTTTGCAAAGTAGTCTGATTTAGCAAAGAATTTTTGTTTTCCCCCTTCTTGAGTCCTGGCTTGATTCTGTTATATAGCAGGCTCCAATGTTGCTTCCCTGGCCTCTTAATTTTATGGTCTCACCATTATCAATGCTTTCCATGGGGATCAATCTTCAGGATCTTGTCTCCATCCTACCACCCACCTCCAGAGGGAAATATAAAAATTACTGCAGGGAAGAGAGACTTTTTAAAATTCTGAATTGGACTTCCATGGGAGTCTTAAAACCTATAAAGTCACTAGATAATAATTTAATGGTGCTGATGAAGTGATTTTTGCACATTAACCACTGGTATTTTTCTTCAGCTTTTGTAGATTTTTTCCACAGTTTCTACTTCCATAGTTTGAGACTACACATAGTCTGTGCTGAAACATCATTACCTCTCTGAAAAACAATGCTAAATTAAATAACACAAATATCATGGCATATATATCTCCCAAAAGAGAATCAGTCTAATTGAGTAAAACTCTTCTACAATTTAATATGCTTTTCTTTTGAAAATATTTGTTCTGAGGAAATTTTGCATAAAGGTACAGATGTAATTTCTTAAGATCGTAACTGCTATGATGTAAAGCCTCGGGGTAGACTATGGTTCCTTATTTTGTGTCATGCTTTGCTTAGGGATATTGCCTCAGGAGGGCACCCTTGGGTTTGTGTTGACACAGGCCAGGATGGACCGATTGGTGGCCTGTGAGGTAATTCTGCTGATATTTACCTGTGCTTGGGGAAGAAAAGTCACATAGAAGCAGGGAGGCAGCTGGAGACATGCCTGCTTTTGAAGGTGGGTCTGTTATTAAAACCCTCTTTACCTAGTAAAAGGATCCCAAACCAGGTCCCTGGGACTTATCTGTTGAAAAAACATTAGATATCCCTGAGGCATTCTCCACCTGCCCTCCCACCCCCAGGTTTGGTGTATCTTCCTAGGAAGGACAGAGTAAGTCTATAGACAGCCAAGGCTGTGGCCATTAAAAGTGCAGCACATCAATAAGGGTATGAAACTTTACTCCTAAAGGACCCAATCTAACTTTTATTTTTTTCAATGGAGTGTGGGAGAGTTGAATCTATATTATAATTGGGCTTAAGAATTCACTTATGCAGTCAGAAAGTGCAGAAATCTGTTGCTCTGTGTCTTTATTGTCATTCATCATGAAAGATCAGCAAGTTCTGGATGCAGAATTTCAGCAGTGCCTTTGACAACTTCTGTTAGAAACTCTTGGAGGACTGCCACATGCATCTGATGGCAGGAAGCAACAGTCAATCAAGAATAAAGGTTTTCAGGATTGTTAGCTTCTTGTTTCTGAAATCAGGAAGTCAGTCCTGTATTTGCAGCAAATCTGTGACAGAACTGACCTGTGTCCACAGAAACAGTCCATGCTGACAGCTGAGATCTTCAAAAGGGAGGCTGAATTTTATGCCTAGCGAAGCATCAGGCACATTGTTGCAAGTGCATTCATTTAGTTCATACCTGACTTTTTAAGGCATGTATTTTTTCTGCTATTCTACCTGAGTCTGCTACCTCCTAGGCTAGCCCACCACCAGCAGTGCATGTCAAAGAGGATGGCCAAAGAGAGGAAAGAGACAATTGAGGCATCCCTGTGACTGCAACCGATTGTCTCTCCCTGGGGTATTTATAAGCTGCATACTAGTGGGCAGGGGTGGGCAGTTGGCACTCTGTGACCTTGGGAGCTGAGGAGCCTGACTAACATTCCTGGGAGCCATGTGAGCCAGACTGGCAGGAGCAACTGCAGCCAATGGGGAGGTGACCAGCACTGACTGCTGAGATTGAGTTTCACTCCTGTCGCTTGAGATTTTTGTCTTTCTCTCCCTGTTGTGCTTTTCGTCTTTGTTTATGGGATTGGACAGACAAATGCACTGATGGAGCACTAGCGAGGAAGATCTTTGCCTAGTGGATTTGGGATTCTGCCTTCAGTGCTGAGCAACCACTTCTTACCATTGCCTACCACAGCTCCAGCCCCCTGACATGGCTGGGCTTCTACGGCTCTGGGCCTTCTGAGCGCACAACCTGCCCTCCTCTAGTGAGGCTTCTTACGTTGTGTTCTCTTGTAAGCACTTCCTTTTTGCTGTCCTTATAGGTTAGTGTATGAGGCTTTTTAATGCATGGGAGATGGGTCAGGACCAGACAAAACAGCAGATAGAGAAAGGACTTCATCTTTATCAGTCTAATCAGACCGAAAAGGCCCTGCGAGTCTGGATGAGGGTTTTGGAGAAGTCTGCGGATCCTGCTGGCAGGTTTCGGGTTTTGGGTTGCCTCATCACTGCTCATGCAGAGATGGGCAGATACAAAGACATGCTGAAGGTAAGGCAAACCAGAGATGAATGCATGCCATTGTGTATCACCCACTATGGAATGTAGCTGGAGATAGAACCTGAAATCAGGGGGTGGGGGGAGTATTTTGTATATAACAGAAAATACCAGCTATTGAGCGCATCTTGTGGGCTGCTGTAATCACTGTGCTGAGCAGTAACTCCGGCCCACAAGATACACAGAATACTATTTTTCACTGGGTCTGGTCCCTTGGGATTCCTGCGTTGTTTAGGTTCTCCAGTTGATCATGGAGACCTTTCTTGATTTATTTCCCACATACAGGCACACCATGTTATCAGGCTTCAGGAAAAGGTATGAGAACAGGGTCTTTGCTCCACTTCAAGCTGTATTATGTATGGCAGTGTAAAAAGACACCTCCAAGGAGATTCTATAGGATAAGCATCGGTCTTATGGAAACATGTCTGTTATCTTGTTCAACTTCTGTCTGATATCTAATATAGATCTGATATTGGGGGTTTTTTAAATTACAATTAATTAAAAAAGGGGGCTGATTAAGAGGGAAAAGATGATGCTTTTTTGTTGGGGCAGTTGAGACATTCCAGGAGATTTCTGACAGTTGAGGTCACAGAGCGGCTCCTGGTTGTCAGGACAGCATAGAAGAAAGAAAGATGATAGGGGGCTTGGTGGAAGAGTGGTGAAAAGAAGCTGAAGTTACATTTCGAGAGCATGAGGATAAACAGTTTAAGTATATAAACAAAAAGAAGCTGATGTGTGGATCTGAGAAGTAACAGGATGCATATAAAGAGCAGCAGGCAGATTTGGGAGGGCGACTCAGGAAGCTGTAAGACAAGGCAAGAGGATGTTGTAATAGTCTTAAGAAACTATCCCAGCCTGAAATAGGGTCTTGCTAAAGGGCCTTGATATTCTTGTCCTGATGTTTTTGGTTGCCACTTACCAGACTGGTAATCGTTCACCATTTAGAGCAAAAGGGGAAGGGGGTGTCTACATCTCACTGAAAAGGTTTTGATAGCTCTGTTTAGAATTGGAGAGGAGGGGGGCATATCTTACTAGTAAACTCAGGCATGTCAAAGCCCTAT
Source organism: Myiotriccus ornatus (assembly GCA_036023395.1). Classification (NCBI taxonomy): domain Eukaryota; kingdom Metazoa; phylum Chordata; class Aves; order Passeriformes; family Tyrannidae; genus Myiotriccus; species Myiotriccus ornatus. The sequence goes on from JAYRBT010000177.1 coordinate 23,443,231, forward strand.
ATTGAAATCAAATACTTAAGCTAAATAAGAGAAGAGGGGTATTAATATACTTGAAAAACATGTGAAAACAAACCATGTTAAGTAGTGGCAGAAACAACAGACTGATTAGGGAAGAGAGAAGCAATAAAGCTAAGATGTAGCTACCCGAAGGAAATACTGAAGGCTTTATGAGAAAAAAAAACAAAGCAAAGGAGTGGGCTCAGTATACCTGAACATCGATTTGTTACCTGAGAACAGAAAAGAAAGTGGGATCAAGGTAGGTAAATTATAGTTCTTCCCAGTGTTAGGAAGGCAAAATGGCTTCAGTCAAACCGAAGGTTTTATACAGCAAGTGACCAAAGATAAGGAAAGGAGAACGTAAGCAATAGGTCATTGAGCAAGGAAATAACAGTAGAAAAGGAGTCAGAATTAAAGGCCTGAAGTACAGTGATTTAAGCAGGGTTGTGATGCTCAACCTCTTTTTGAGAGAAAAATTATTTCACACCAAGAAAAGAGAAGCTGTGGCAATCAGCAAATAATGAAGAACTTGTGCTAAGGTAAGGGAATGAGGGGAAGCTGAGCTGATGCACATCACTGGATCCACACAGCAGCCTTCCTAAACTAAGGAAACTGAGAAGCTACACAAACCTAAACATACCCAATTTATAGTTGGTGGGGTTTGGGGTTTTTTTGTTTGTTTATGGTTTGGGGTTTTGTTGGTTTGTTTGTTTGGTTTTTTTTGTGAAGAATGTAAAATCTTCTAGTAACTTAAATTACTATGTGTTGCCACTATATGAAAAGGAAGTAATTGATTCCCTTGGGAATTCTCATCCATAAAGCTAATTGATAATCTCTAATGAAAACTGCTAAATATTTACCTTTGCTACTGGTACTAATTTGAGCCTGCAGTATGCTTAGTTCATCTCAAAACACAAGTCACTGCTTAGAAGAGCTTGCAGTCTGAAAAAAAAAAAAAAAAGACTTCATTTTAGAGAACAGAGAGTAATGAATTTAAGAGAACAGTATGCAATGAATCCTGAAGGTTATAGAACAAAAACTGTCAAGACTGCAACTTATTGGGGAAAAAAATTATGACAGAAGTAGCTCACTTGCTTTCTTTTATTAACAGAGTACTTTGATAACTTAAGAATGTCAGAGAAAGTGGAATACATAAAACTGAGTGAAAGAAAACTGAGCTGCACTGTGCCAGATATTTCTCTCCCTTGCTTCTCTTTAGGGCCATTTAACAGCTTTTTTCCACTAATTGCCAGCCTAGTTCATCTTCCCTGCCCCAGAGACTGTTTGGAGAGAGGGAGAGGTTTTTTCAGTGTTCAGAGGCCTTTTAAACCACCAGATAACTGCTCAATGCATGTGATGCTTCTCAGTCTGTGCTGATTGATCTGCCCTGCTCAAAGATGAGCTGCTTCTCCAGTATAGGGTGCTACTCTGTGGGTGCTTGAGCTGTATTTAAATAAACTACACATTTTTATAAACACTGTCTTCTCTACTTAAAGTTTGCAGTGGTACAGATTGACACAGCCCGGGAGCTGGAAGACCCGGATTACCTTACAGAGAGCTACCTAAACCTGGCTCGCAGCAATGAGAAACTCTGTGAATTCCAGAAAACAATCTCTTACTGTAAGACATGCCTGAACATGCAGGGTACCACTGTGAGCCTGCAGCTGAATGGCCAGGTGAGCCTCAGCATGGGCAATGCCTTCTTGGGCCTCAGCATTTTCCAGAAGGCTTTGGAGTGCTTTGAGAAAGCTTTGCGCTACGCACACAACAACGACGACAAGATGCTGGAGTGTCGAGTCTGCTGCAGCCTCGGGAACTTTTACACCCAGATAAAGGTGCAGTAACCAAAGGGACAGAAGGGTGACTGTCTCATAGATTCAGGAAAAAATTGGAAATAGTGTGAATTTCAGCTTATGTCTTTCCTATAGGAAGTGAAGTATTGAGAGAGCATCATTAGCTAAAATCCCTTTGTAAAATCATCAGGAGTACTCTTGGTTCACAGTAAGGACAGGAGTATCAATGTCATGTTTATAATTCACAGCAGAAGCAGCTGTGAATATGTGTGTTGAAAAGATCAAACTCGGCTTCAAAGAAGATCACATCAGAGAAGATACTGTCTGCACACAGGGCCAGCAGCCAGAACTCGCAGATTCTGTATTTCTGCCTCAGTTGTAGGCAAATAGCTGCCTGGAAGCAGCTGTAGGTAAAACCAGGCAGGAACTGAGCAAGGGGGTGATTTGTCAGTTCTAATTTCTAGTACAAACAGCAACAAATAGGTTTTTCTCACAGAGTCTTGGCTTTTGTCACTAATGAAACACTTAACAACTGAATTCTGGAAAACTATAAGTAACCTTCCCTCATAATACCAAAAATAAAGAAAATAACACTGTGCTGGATACTTTTCAGGTATGAAATAAGAAAGGACAAAGGAAATTTTAAAACTTGAGATTTCCTCTGTGCATTGTGGAGAATTAAAAAAAAAAGAGGATTTTTTCACTTGTGCATCTCATATAACTTAATAATGCTTTTAGATATTTAGATAAGTTTTACCTAATTATTGTAAAATAAGATTTATTTCTAAAATTATTCTAATTCAAAAAGATGCTTGGAAATGAAATGTATTATTACTTATTGTGAATTGGGTGAGGCCATGATTCTTAATTCCTGTTTCCTGCAATGACGGATAACCAGCTTCTTGGAGATCTCGACTCCTATGAAGAACGTGAATGCTCCATGTAGATGTTGATAGCAAAGAAGATTTCACAGCAGAGAAAGTTTTCAGCCTTTGGTTATAGAGGAGGGTAAATGGTTCCTGCAGAGTAAAGCTGATGGCATACTACATCAAATTCATTTGCTGGGTCATTACCCCAGTGTCCTGAACCCAGAGAATAATATGAATTCAATATATGGCAATTCCACCTATCACAGTTTAAGATCCATTGAAATACAGCTTGTGGAAGAGGAGCAGAACGAGTTTAAAGGTGTATAGAAATCTGCTAGATGCTGCATTGTTAGTAAAGTTGGGTTTCTTTTCTTGTTCCCTTTTTGCTTTATTCTTGCTATGACTGCTGTCTGTCTGCTTGTCTGCCTTACAGGACTACGAGAAAGCCTTGTTTTTCCCATGTAAAGCAGCTGAGCTGGTGAATGATTATGGAAAGGGCTGGAGCTTGAAGTACCGTGCAATGAGCCAGTATCACATGGCCGTGGCCTACCAAAAGCTGGGGCGCCTGGCCGATGCCATGGACTGCTGTGAGGTACAGGGTGTGGGCAGCCACTGAGCTCTCTTGACCCTAAATGTTCCTGCTGCCTCCCAGCCTTAGAGCTGTGGTTTCAGTAGCCCAGGGGGCTTCAGACTTTGGGTTTACGAATGACCCTTGGTTGGGAACATGTGAAAAAGACTTTCCGTGCCTTAAAAGGTGGTGCCACTTCTTTGGAGCTGATCTTTCAGTGGACAGAGTGCACGGTCCCAGCCCTGCTGTTTCGAACCAGGAAGAAGCTCTTCTACTGACCAAAAACAATTTCTTTCAGGAGTCCATGAAGATTGCCCTGCAGCATGGTGACCGGCCACTACAAGCGCTGTGTCTGCTGTGCTTTGCAGATATCCATCGCAGTCGCAAAGACGTGCAGGTACAGCTCTTTTCTGCCAGGAAGGATAGAGGGAGTAGCAAGAGGTTATGAAAAGCAGGCCATAGCAAAACAGGTGTTTCCCTCCCTGCTTCTGCAGACAGCCTTTCCTCGGTATGATTCTTCCATGAGCATCATGACAGAGATTGGAAACCGCCTGGGCCTGGTCCAGGTGCTGCTAGGAGTGACCAAGTGCTGGATGATTCAGAAGGAGCTGGACAAGGTCAGTTACAAACTTGTTTCTACAGAAGTTTGTTAGACAAGACTAGAGTGTATAGTCTGCACTTTGATGGAGGTGCAGTTCAGAAGAGACCTGTACTCCTTAGTTCTACCAACAGGGTCTGTTGCTTGTGCATTTACATTTCTCTGAACGGTCTCTCTCAGCCAGGAATTTGTTACTAATAGTAGGAACATCCATTCTGAGTCAGGCTGCTGAATTACAGAATTGCCTCATAACTCAATCATGATGACTTCAAGCGCTACACTGAGAAACCAGCACTGGGAGGAGGAAGCTTTATGCTCTGAAATAGATTCCTCTGCCTACTTTTTAGTTATATTACTAAGCTCACTGATGTGCTAATGATGATGTTTAGACAGTTCTACAGCTCCACCATGTGTTTTGTAGGCAAAAGTGGTATCAAATTCCTGGAGAAACTTTAAACCTATAAACTTTGATGTGAAACAGAGAAATGAGAGCAGAAAGTCATTTGCAAATAGACAACCAGTCAGTATAGAGCAAGGGGATGAAGTTACTTATTTTGAAAATGCTTAGGCCATGTATGTGTGTTATAGTCCAGATTGCACTAGATGCAGCACATTGTACTGCAGGATCATTACGTAGGCACAGAATTAAATCCTCAGAGGTTACCCCTGAACCTAGTGCTGAACAACCTGGAATAGAGCTGCACAGTGCCACATCAAGATGCTGGTTTCGGTCTAGATACAATGAGGATTTGGTCTTATCACTCATATTGAGACACAAAGAATTTTAACTCAAATGAGGCATCCCAGATATCAGGATGTCAAATATATGTTGGTCAGGAAAGACACATTCAAGGTGCAGTCAGCATTTGAGTTGCCTACAACGGGGAATCAGCTGGGCAAGACACACCATGCAGTCTTAGTGAGTAAACACTATGTTAGCAATCAAAGAAGAAACTGTGGACTTAAAAAGTTTTCTCAGTGTCAAAAGAATGGGACAAGACACAGCAGGTAGGCCTCTACAAAAGATAATATTCAGAGCACTCATCAAACTCCTACATCTGCTGATCCCATCTCTAGCTGCTGCCACTCTCTGATACCACAAGCAGCTCTCACTTGTGAGAGCATGGTGACAGCTTTGCACAGAACCCTAAGGTCTCCAAAACCCACAGAAGAAGAGAATAGATGAATCTTATATTCTATTACAGGCATTAGAGGGAAGTCTGCCCTGGTGGGTCAGAGGCCTTAAGCCTGTTGCCCAAATGTGGCCTCCTTAAAGGTCATAGCCCTGAATACTCACCCAAGCCTGTTCTTCAACTTGCCAGTCCCAGATTCCATTTTCTTATGCTTCTTATCCCAGTTACCTAATAAAGCAATCTGCTAACTTTCCACTTGCAGAGTCTCTATTCTTGTCCTAGCTTCCTCCATCTTCCCAGTCTCCTTGGCCAGTTAGTCCGTTTTATTTGCATGTAGTCAACACTATTGCAGATTCTCCCAGGTTGCTCTCACAGCTTGTTTGCCCTCATTCCTGTGCAGTCTCATATTCCTGTCCAAGACAAACTGTCCCTTGGACTTGTCAAGATCTCTTCTCCCTGCCAGCCCCCCACCCCACCATCCTTCGCTTTGATTCTTAGTGAGTCATTAATTTCAGGGTTTCCAGTAAACACTCAGTCTTCTTAGGCACAGTTCTCAGTTATGTTCTTCCTGCTAGCCTTCAATTCCTGCTTCCTTCTTCTAAAATTTCCATACACTAGGGTGTTGCTGCCACCCCAGGTCTAATGCCATGTCCTCTGCATTCACAGTGCATTTTTTCATCTCATCTGGTCCTCTTCTAGAATAGCAGTAATGCCAAATTACAGGTTAAGAATTTTATAATGTTCCTCCTGAAAACTGCTGCATCTTCTTTCCTTGGACAAATCTGAAGCACATCTCAATAGTTCTGGAGAAGAGAGACTAATGATCAAGGAACACTGTGACAACTAGGGGAAAGTAGGGACTCATTTGGTATGACAGCTGCTATGCTAAATATTTCCTTCAGATTTAAAAAATCGATAGCAGAACACTCCTACATCACACCATGTGTAAGTAAGGCAAAGTGGATATATGAACAGCAGGGTAAAAAATGGATGAGCGTGGTGTATTGGTGCTGCTCATCCCTTTCCTCATCTCTTGTACAAGTGAATGGAGTTGCCCAACGATTAATGAGCTTGTAAGGTAGGATGGGGAAAAGGCTTGCTTTGCTTGTGCTCCATCCCAACCCCAATGAGCATGTGTCACTGAGTTTAAATACGTCTGTATTGTCTCTGCTTGGAAATACTAGCCTGTGGCAATATTTGCAGTGTGGCTGGAACATAAATGTAGCTCTTGGATTATTTGTGGTCTTTCAGAAACTAAGCTTTTCTCATGGATTAACTGTTGGGAGGGGAGGGAAATCTGCCAGACACCTATCTGACACCAGACAACATCTCCAGAGTTGCAGTGATGCTTGTTTATCCAAGTTTTACTCTGTATCTCTTTTAATAATTCCCATAGGACATTCATACAAGTCAGGTTTTGATATATTACACTGAGAACTGATGATGCATGCTCTCCATTCACAGGCTCTGGAAAGCATTGAAAAGGCACAGGAGCTGGCAGAGGGACTAGGGAACAAGGTAGGATCCTACAGCTTCATTTCAGCACTCTCTCAGGCAACCTAAGTCAAGCATTAAAATATCCAGACTTGTTATTGCTTGTTAACATGTCTGTATTAATCGGTCAGTGCTTGGGACTTGCTTTGTTTTTCCATGGGCTGTTGCACAGATAATCATCAGTGTGCAAGTCTGAAAAGTGAGCAAAGAGTCATGGTGGGATAACCAAAGGGGAATATGAAGCAGGAAGAATGAGGTATGAAACAAGCAGAATTAGAGGTCTCCTCTTGAAAAAATATTTTTGCTCTGAGCAGCAAGGAAGCTGTGTGCTGGCTGGAGGCAAAGGGAAATGAAATACACTGTGTGTTGTGAGTAGCTCAGGAAAACCATCGCTGAAAGAGCTGCAGAGTGCCTCAAACCTAGTGTCACCTTCTGTGACACAAAGAAGTAGGGTTAATAGAAGGAAGTGCTGAAAGACCAAATGTCCTTATGAGTGATCCTATCCCTTAGACAGCCTTCTCTGCTGACGTTTCTCCATTTGGCTGATGGGGCTGTAGTGGTTCTTACTCCTTCTGTTTCTGGTCTGTCTTCACCTTGTTCACTTTTCTTATGTTTCTGTCCATGTGCAGCTTGGCCTGCTGAAGCTCCACTGCCTGTGTGAAAGGATCTATCGCACAAAGGAGCAGCAGCGAGAATTGCGTGACCATGTAGTGAAGTTCCATGAATGCGTGGAGGAAATGGAGCTGTACTGTGGCATGTGTGGAGAGTCCATTGGGGAGAAGAACAACCAGCTCCAGGCACTGCCTTGCTCCCACTTCTTCCACTTAAAGTAATTAGCTGACAGATTGTCGTCATGACATTTATGCTTAGAGTAGGACGGTCCTATGCATGTCTTTGTCTTGCTTACCTGTACCTTGCAGAATCCCATTGCAGTGCTGTGAGTCTCATGCCCTTGAAGGGTGAGATTAAGCCATAACATCCATCACACTCACACTTCTGTCCTCTAAAGGATCACCAACATCCTCACTTTGTAGGTATTCAGCCCCGTTCACAGATTCTTATTTGATTCCTCTTGGGGAATCAGTTCTTCTCTCCCAGGGGCAGTCTGGATTTTTCCCAAGTCCCCTCTTTCTCTCTTGGCTAGTGACACACGGAAGTGAAGTTGTTCAGCCTATTACTGTGCTACTGCCATGACAGAAGTTAGCTGTACCATCATTTCATTTTTACTAGAAAGATGAATGTAACAAAACACTTAATTACGAAAATTAAGGATTTAAAAACAAAGCCTCACACTGACACCAAAATTAGGATTTTGGTGGATTACTGCTGGGCAGTAAGAGACACCCGATGAACTCCGTGGATTTGCCTCCAGCAGCACAGAAACGTAGTGCTGTAGAGGAACGTGCTGAAGTGCCTCTGTGGAAGGGGTGGGAAAGAGATCAAATCCCTGCGCGGAGCGGGAGGGAACGTGGGGAAAAGCTGTGGTGTGGAGCAGCCGTGGGAGCGGCGCTGGGGGAGCCTCCGGCCGCGGAGCAGCCCCGAACCGACCTCCTCCCTTTGCAGGTGCCTGCAGACCAACGGGACCCGCGGCTGCCCCAACTGCCGCCGCCTGTCGGTGAAACCCGGCTACGTGTGACCGCCCCGGGGCTCGGCGGGGCCGCGGGCACTGACGGAGCTGCTCCCGGGCCCCGCCGGGCTGTGCGGGGCCACCGGCGGCCGCGGGGGCGTCCTCGAACTCCCCTCCGCGCGTCTCACGGGGAGTCGGCCCGGCCCCGCCGCCTTCCCCCCGCTCCTCTGTACGCGCACTGACTGCAATAAAAGGTTTCTCCGGCGGAGCGCCCCGCCTGCCTCCGCCGCCGGGCTCTGAGCGCCGCCCCCGCCCCGCCCCGGCATGGCGGCGGCGCCATCACTCAGCAGATTTGGGGGGGGCACGTGACCCACCGGCCGCACCCGCCCGCCCCGGCGGCAGATTCGGCACGTCCGCGCTCGGCGGGGCCGCGGTGCGGGAGGCGGCAGCGCCGAGGGAGAGGAGGGGCCGCGGGGCCCCCGAGCCGCCCGTCCCGCCGCCTCCTGCCCTGAGCGGGCGAGGGCAGTGCGGAATCTGCCGCCCCGAACCCGCCGCGCGGTGCGCGCCCGCGGCCCGGCGGAAAGATGGCGTCGGTGTGGGATGAGTCGGAGGTGAGGGACCGGAGCTGGGGCCGGGGGCGGCGGGGCTGGGGCTGGGGCGAGGCCGGGCCGAGGGTGACGCTGCCGTTGTGCCCCCGCAGGACGGCGTCGGCGAGGAGGTGCTGAAGATGTCCACGGAGGAGATCGTGCAGCGCACCCGCCTCCTCGACAGCGAGATCAAGGTAGCGGCCCGGGGAGCGCGGCCGGGCCGGGCCGTCCGGCCCTGGGAGCCTCTCGCTGCTGGAGCTCGGGGCGGGCTTAGCACAGCCACGGGGCAGCGGGGAAGGCAGCGGTTAACTAGATCGAGAACGGCAGATTGAGGAGTGGTGGTTCTCGAGGGTAGAAACACTGGGAGAGCAAGCCCGAGGAAACTGAGTGGGCGGTTGTTCTACACAGCCTTGGACCGTCGTCCCTGCCTCGTAGGCACAGGGGAGCGGGAGATCTGTTCTGTGGCCTGAGACACAGGTAGGGTCATCGGGTAGTTCAGGTTGGAAGGGACTTGGGAAGACCTCCAGGCCAAGCTCCTTTACAAAGCAGGGTGAGCCGTAAGCCAGGCTACTCAGGGCTTTGTCTGGTTGAATCTTGCAAGGCTCTGAAAACAGATACTGCACCACTTCTCTGGATGTTCAGTGCCACCACTTGACAGACCTCGTGAGGATAAAGATTTGCTTTACGTAGAGGCTGTCTCGTTTCAGTCTTTCTTTGTTGTCTCATCCACCCGCCTTGTACTCCTGTGAAGTGTCTAGTTCAGTCTTGATGCCTTCCCCAGTAGTTCTCCAGCTCAACAAGCCCACTTCCCTCAGCTACTTCTCAGAGGGGCTGTGCTCCAGCCGCCTATCCATCTTCATGGCTCTGTGCTGAACTCAGTCCAGTTTATCAATGTCTTTACTATATGGAGGGGGGCAAACTGGACCAAGTGCTCTAGATAGGATCTAACAAGTGCTGAATAAAGGGGACTGATTGCTTTTCTCCATCTACTGCCTTCACTCCCAGTGCAGCCTGGGATGCTGTTTGCCACCCTTGCTGTCAGAGTACATGGCTGGCTCCTGTTCACTTTGCTGTCCATGTACACCCCAGGTCCATGTCCTCAGAGCTGGTTTCCAGCCAGCCAATCACCAGCCTCTGTCATTGCAAGGTGCACTTCTTTCCCAGGTGCAGGGCTCTGCATTTGTCCTTGAATTTTGTAAGGTTCCTGTGTTCCTATTCCTCCAGTCTCTAAAGGTCCCTGTGAGTGGCAGTCCTGCCCTTGAGACTATGCCCACCAATTTGGTGTCATCTGCAAACATGATGAGAATACAGTCTATCTTCTTGTCTTATTCATTCATTAAGATATTAATTAGATATACCTGTGTCAAGATAAAACCGTTTTGCATAAAAGAGCACTTGTAACTTCAGTATCAGTTTGTCTGCTGCCTGATGTTAGCAGTATTGAGATAAAATATTTCATAAATTCTGCAGAGCAACTTCATCCTATACTGCTTCAGGCTCCACAAGTAATTCTGACTTACTAACTTTCTTTAAGGACAGTAAAGGTAAATGTGTGTCTTAATTTTAAATTACAGAATACAGTAAGAAGTAAAAGTACCCTTCTTCATTTTATACTAAGAGCTTCATAATTTGCAAAATGTTTATTGGTGTCCTCCCATGCAGTTTTCCTTGAATATTTCCTGGATTCTGTTTTATTAAATCAAATTTATAAGTTTTTTGCATTTTTATGTAGCAGATTCTGTATTGGCTCCTGTAAAAGTTTTGTCCTGTTAATGTATTACAGCACAGTATTATGCTTAGGCATCAAGAGTTTTAAAAAGATATTTTCTCAGAGAAGAGTGGATTTCCCTATGAAACAGAATCACACCAATTCAGGTGTGACCAGATCTCCTGAGACCTCCTGGTGCTACAGTCACTTCAGTGGGGATCACAAACTATGTGTTTTCAAACTGTATGACAAATCAGTAAAGGGATGAAAACATATGTGGGTATCAGCCAGACACCACTACGAAATTCCTGTACTGGGTATGTTAGTTTGGGGTATAAACGTACTTACTGTTGGATGGTGAGCACAGAACTTCTTTTCTTATAGGTTTTTTCCCTTACAGTTAGTTTGGGGTGGAAAGGACCTTTAAGGGTCATCTAGTCCAACCCTCCTGCAGTGAGCAGGGACTTCTACAACTAGACCAGGTTGCTCAGAGCCCTGTCCAAGATGGCCTTAAATGTTTCCAGGAATGGAGCATCTACCACCTCCCTGGGCAACTTGTTACAGTGTATTACTAACCTCATTGTAAAAAAATTATTCCTTATATCTGATTTAAATCTGCCCTCTTTAAGTTTAAAACTATTACTCCTTGTCCTATTGCAACAGGTCTTACTAAAAAAAGTCTGTTCCCATTTTTCTTATGCGATCCCTTTAAATACTGAAAGGCCACCTTGAGGTCTCCCTGGAAACTTCTCCAGGCTGAGTCATGGAATGGTTTGGGTTGGAAGGGACCTTAAAGATCATCTAGTTCCAATCCCCTGCAAAACATAACTGTATGATAGGTGTGTGTATATGGATGCCTCTGTGTGTGTATATGTAGTTACCTGGTATCTGTATATATTAAAAAAATCACAACCAAACCACAGTTGCCTTTTCTGGGTCATATTGTTATCTAGATCACATTGCAACCCAGTAAGCTGATGCACTGATCAGGCTAAGGCTACCAAGTGACACTGGGAGGAAATTCATTGGGGTTGTTGATTAGTTAGAGACCAGAACGGACCTGCATTCCTAACCAGTTTGGCTAATTTGCTGGGTTTTCCTCTTTTTATATTACATTTTCCTTTATACCCACTGTTTCCTAAAATTTTACTTTTTATAATTGTTTACTTTTTGGAATAATACATGAATTTTGTCTTGTCTTCTGCTACTATTCCTATTTCTTTCCTCTGTGTACCAATTCCAGATCATGAAAAGTGAAGTACTGAGAGTGACCCATGAGCTTCAGGCCATGAAAGACAAGATCAAAGAGAACAGTGAGAAGATCAAAGTGAACAAAACCCTGCCATACCTTGTCTCCAATGTTATTGAGGTGAGAGTGGTGGACTCTTCTGCAGTGACATGAGACTGGTGTGCAGTATATAGTGACAGGGAGAAATGGAGGGGAGCTCAACAGTGATTCAGGACATGGAGTATTCTCAAACTACTGATGCTTCTGGAGCCAGGACTTTCAGGTTTTTCTGTTTGTGACCTGGAAGTGCACATCACTTGCCCACATCTTGTCTGGGTCATTTCTTAAGCTTTGGCTACTGTTCATCTGTATGTAACAGCCATCAGAGGGTGACACAGCCCTGCTAAGTGTAGACTTGGGCACGTGAAATTCTGTACATGCTCTCTGAAACTTGTGACATGGTAAATGAAAAGCGGTGGCTCTGTTACTACATCATATTCTTTTTGTAATTCAGTAATTTTGATGATAGGAAAAAAAATGCTGATAGTTTTCTATTTTTAAAAACGGGATTCCTTTGTACTACTGTTTTAAAACTTAATGAACTTAAAACTTAATGTAAGCTGCTTATGGGAGGAGGAATCACTGCCATTAGCTACCACTTTGTTCTGAACTTCGTAGCGTCTTTCCATGCATTGTTGTGTGCTGCTTCTTGAGGAAAGGAAGAAATTGATTTTTACAGGAAAGCTTTAATGCTTTCAGGATTGTACTGCTGGTGGATGATGGAAACTTTTACTTCTCCCACTCCATGTAATTTAGAAGCATTAATCCTGGGGTTATGCTGCTAGCCTGGTTACATTTTCATGAAGCCTTTCACTCTGGTTTTCAGCTGCTGGATGTTGACCCCAATGACCAGGAGGAGGATGGAGCAAACATTGACCTGGATTCCCAAAGAAAGGGCAAGTGTGCTGTGATCAAGACCTCTACACGTCAGGTAAGATCCATGTGCCCAGCCAGGTGTGAGGAGTGATGCAAAGCACCTTCTCCTAGTACATCTGGGTTTTCTTACTTTGGTTTCTTTCCTACAGACATATTTCCTACCTGTTATTGGGTTGGTTGATGCTGAGAAGTTGAAGCCTGGAGACCTGGTGGTGAGTGATGCTGTTGTGATGGTTAGATATTATGGTGGCGAGAAAAGTTTGTATGTCTTACCCTTTAGAAAGGAAACAAATCCGTCTTATGTTTCCTCAAGACCATTTCTTTACTAAAATTTTATTAGAAACATATTATGGGTTCAGTCATATTTGTAGTATAGAGAAGTAGTTCAGGATGTATGTTCTTTACACATAAAATTAGGTGCTGAAAATTCAGAGATCATCTAGTAAATTTTTCTAAACCCAGTCTTTTGTATTGTAAGTAATTTTGACCACTCTTTTAAAATATGGTAGGTTAGCTGGCATTGTCCACTGTGCCAAGCTGGGGTGATTTGTTGAGCACAAGTGTCAAAGCTGGTTATTCCTGCATCCCTGAGGTCTAGTAAATCATCTTTGATTGCATGTTTATTAATTGCTATCTGACGGGCCTGTTAAAAGCAAAGGACTTGTGTTTACAGGGGGTGAACAAAGACTCTTACTTGATCCTGGAGACTCTGCCTACTGAATATGATTCACGGGTGAAAGCCATGGAGGTGGATGAGAGGCCCACAGAGCAGTACAGTGACATCGGGGGGCTGGATAAACAAATCCAAGAGGTGATACTTAATGTATAGTTTCTGGTGTGATGGAGAACAACAGTCTTTGAAATTCAGTTTAAAAGCAGGCAGCCTGGATCTGTGGAGAAGAATGAGTTTATCTATTCATGTTTTTCTTTTGCTGTAGCTCGTGGAGGCCATTGTCCTGCCGATGAATCATAAGGAGAAATTTGAAAATTTGGGTATACAGCCACCCAAAGGAGTCCTTATGTATGGCCCTCCAGGAACAGGGAAGACACTTTTAGCTCGAGCATGTGCTGCCCAGACCAAGGTAAAAGAAACCTTTGAAAGTGTGTGCTGCTGTAGAATAATACCTGACAAATAATATGAACACCTCCAAGGAGAGAGGGGTCATACATACAAATGGGTGCTACAAAGGCTGAGATTTTCTTTTCAGTTTGTTTGCTTGCCTGTTTTAATTAAGGGCTTCTTATAGTATTCATAACTGACCCTATTGATAAATGAGGCATAGGATTCTCTTTCACTTCCCAGGCTACGTTCCTGAAGCTTGCGGGTCCACAACTTGTGCAGATGTTCATTGGTGATGGAGCTAAGCTGGTACGTGATGCTTTCGCTCTCGCGAAGGAAAAAGCTCCTTCCATCATCTTTATTGATGAACTGGATGCCATTGGCACTAAAAGGTGAGGTGTAGGCCATGTTGTAAAGCTCTTGGGAGCAGCCCCCTTTGTGTACGTGAGCAGAGCCTAGCTTAAAGCATGGTCTACTCAGAAACAAAGTGTAAACACAGTTGCACATAGCAGTTGCCACAATCCTTGAACTCATGAGTGATATTCATGAGACTTCATATCTATATGATAGTCTCCTGCTGTATAACACTGTTTTGTGATCACTGCAGCAGGCACGTGGAGATGTTCACCCTCCTTTACTACTTGGGCCTGGGCAGCATGAGCCGCATTCAGCTCTAAGGACTGAATAAGATTCAGGTGGTGCTGACAGTTATTCTAGTCGCATTCCTTGTCATGGTAGGACTCCTTGTAGCTTCAAGGAGAAATTTGGAAGCCCTTGGCCAAGGAGTATGAACTGCAGTCATTCTGTCTTTTGATGTGATTGAAAACATAGGGACAGGTTGGTCAGGTACATGCTGATAGTTTTACCCTTGTTTCCTCCTCAGGTTTGATAGTGAGAAGGCTGGTGACCGGGAGGTGCAGAGAACCATGCTGGAGCTGCTTAATCAACTTGATGGTTTCCAGCCCAACACACAAGTCAAGGTTGGGATCTGGCAGGGAGTGCTGCTGAGGTCCAGGGCACTCTAGCAGGGGATGGAAAACAATGTCCAGGGAAGAAGCTTGGTGGATCCTTGGGGAGAAGAGGCCTGTCCTCCAGGTGCCTCACACTGATGATCCTGCTTCTACTTAGGTGATTGCTGCAACCAACCGGGTTGATATCCTGGACCCAGCTTTGCTCCGCTCTGGACGATTAGATCGGAAGATTGAGTTCCCAATGCCTAATGAGGAGGCCAGAGCCAGAATTATGCAGATCCATTCACGCAAAATGAATGTCAGGTATGGCCTTCTGGGGCTATGTTTGTCACTCACAATGGTACCTCAGGACTGAGAAGTGGTTGGCAGTCACTTGTTGAGAGCTCAGTGTTGGGTTAAGGAAACTCCCTGCCTTGCTTTTTTTATTTGGTACATGTTCAGACTTTTTCTTCCCCTTTTCTGCTCATATCAGCCCTGACGTGAACTATGAGGAACTGGCTCGCTGCACAGATGATTTCAATGGAGCCCAGTGCAAGGCTGTGTGTGTTGAAGCGGTAAGTATTCCTCTACAGCAGCCAGCACTGATGGGAGGGAAATGAAAAAGCTAATGTGGAGTAATTACTTGGAACTGATGTGGTGCTCACATTCCCTTTCTAAATACTGTCTCACTGCTCAGGGGATGATTGCTCTCCGTCGTGGAGCTACAGAGCTCACCCACGAGGACTACATGGAAGGAATCCTGGAGGTTCAAGCAAAGAAAAAAGCCAACCTGCAGTACTATGCCTGATCTCTGCCCAGTCAAGGTTGTGGCCTTGGCAGAGGACAGGACTAGACTGGACTGTATCACTTACTTTCTGTCTGGAAAAAATAAAGCATTTTTTCCCTTTGAAAACAAATCCATGATGTGTTGGGGCTGTCACCCTTGCTTGGTGATTCTACGTTTGTATAATGGAGGTTGTAAATCTCCTGTCCACGGTGCCCATTATGCTGCTTTTGGACCCTCCTGTTAGAACTGGATTAAATCCTGCTCTGCTACTTCTGGATGAGGACCAGCAGGTTATACTGCAGTAAGTGTACTTTGACCTTGATGAGCTACAGCTCAGACAGCATCCCCAGTTTCTGCCTGTGCAGCCAGTGAACATTCTACAGCTTTGTTAGAATCTGAATATTTTGAACTAAAACGCATTTTGCAAGGGAGAAGTGAACACAATTCATACATGAATAATGCTTTAACTTTGTCTTTGAACTTAACTCTGGAAGCTTTAACACCATCGCTGGTATGTATGTGAGCTCTCTGATGAATCAGTCTGGTTATTAGTCATAAAGAATTCAAGGTTCCATCCACTGAGCAAGTCTTTCAGTACTTTTAATGCCAGTTGAGAATTACAACTTCCATTTAAAAATTACACTTTTCATAAATACACTGACTTTAGCATTAAGTATCTTACATGCCACTGTATTGTATTTTAAATACAATGTAAACATCTCCAAATGCTGGCCATCTCATCTTTACCTGTGCAGTTTTTGGACACTTGGGAGAGGGGCAGGGATATGAGGGGGGGAAAAAAATAAATCAATGAATGAAAGAAAAATGCACCCTGAAGTACTTTGGCTGATGTTCCTGAGTTAGCCCGAGTACTTGTGCTGGTATCAAGGTCCTTAGTGTCATTTTGGAGGGGGATCTTGTTCCAGCAGAACATGCGTGTTCTTGACACACTGCTCAGGAGGCATTTGACATTAGAAAGGGTGAGTGGAGAAGTGAGCAGAAGCCTCGCGTTCCTGAGGAAAGTACACTGCGGTTCCTTTGGACGTTAATATTAGAGGGGGCTGTACATCTGCTATTTTAGCAGTATTGTTACTTGAGCTTGGGGAGAACTCATCTCCTTTCACAGAACAGGAGTGCACCCACAACACAGGGGGTGAAAGTTGATCCTGGCAGCTCAAACTATGACATATTTTGAGAAACATACCCTGGCCTCTAGCGGAATAGTTATAAGCTGCATGTTGCATACATCTCCCGATTAAAAAAAGGTATGTTAGTTAGCCAAATGAGTAACCTTACCTGTGTTAAGAAGCTGAGAAAAACTTTCCCCTCCCTTCTTAAAGCCAGTAAGAGTTTTCTTGGAGTCTTGCCGCTCAGTTACAGCTGGGTCCTTTTCGAAACAGCTTTAGTAGTGAGTAAATAGGTGATACCACAGCAAAGAATAGCACAGGTGTCTGATTTAAATGAATTAATACTAAGAATGGGCTAATTCTTTGGCCTAAACCTCGGCTTAGATCAAGGTTCTTTTGGGAAAGGATGGCCTGAGCCAACACTAGACACGCCTGTTGCAAAAGTGTTCAAGCCAACTTCACTTTGCTCCTTGCCCTAATTTGGGTCTGAATTACACAGACCTGCAGCAATAGAGTTGGTGCGTAAACATCCCTTACAACTGGACAATAACAGGACCATGGAGGTACAGTTCAAAAAACAGCACAAAAAAAGACACAGCCTTGGACTTAATCCCTTGTAAACAGAAGAAAAACAAATTGAAAGAACTGTCCCCCTTAAACCATCAATGATCAAGTTGCCCATAATTCAAACCTGGAGTTACTTGCAATGTCCGCGTCTGCGACTGGAGGCTGTAGCAGCGTCCCATGGGCTGGTGTTTCAACAGCTATGGCACTGCTCTCCATACGTTGACATGCCACCTCTTCCTGGTGTTAACCCACAGCTCTGCCCAGGCTGCGCTTTCCAGAGTCTCTCCTCACTTTCTCCAGGGTCACACGGCCCCGTTTTCTTGTCTGGGTTTTTGTACGGATGCCCGGGAAGTGTTGAGTGATGGGGCCAATGTGCAGAGGAACCCAGCCAGCAGGGTGAGGCCCAGCCCTCCCCAGGCACAGAACATGGACCAGCCATAGCCATGACTGATGTCCTCTGGCAGCCCATAGACGTAGCGAGGATAGCGAGATAACTCAAAATTGATCCCAGCTACGCATGTGCAGAGTGAGATGATACAGCACGTACCTGCAGGAGAAAAGCAAGAGGGTTCTACACTGCCCTCAGACAGGTTAATTATGTGCTGGGTTTTTTCCCCTAGGTATTTTCAATCATGAATTTTCAAAATCAAGAATTACCCTTGGGTTTTTTTCTTCAGTCCTACCAGTCACTCTTACTATAAGGCAGAGAAAGAAAAAAAAAAAGGGAAAATATGTAGGACTGCAGGATACCTTGCTTCACAAATAACCAATATTGTCTTAGCTCCCCCTGTTGCAATTTTGAACTCAGTCATGTATAGTTCATCATGCTTTGATTCTCCTATTTCCATGACTAATGTCATCAGGTTCCAGACAGTACTCTGGCATTTTCTCCTATGGAAGGTAAATACTGAATCCCAGGGCTGCAAGTGCAGCACTGCTAGGAACACCCATACTTCTGCCAGTTGTACCCTAGGCCCATAGAGATGCCCAGGATTTTGTCATCTGCTACACATTCACTAAACACCTATATAGAGGAGAAAAAAACCCTAGGAAACATAATGCAAGGCACTCCAGTATGTCTAATATGCACTAGTACACTGGACTCGAGGTGATCATTTTATTCTCTCCAGCTGTATATTTATGTCTAAGTACTAATGACAGCTCTTACTGCTGACAGCGTGCCCATCACACTAAGTGCAAAAGCACTTGAAGGGGACCCAGTCTACCTCTTCCACTTACAATACTTCACTCATTCCTCGCTGTGCAATAAAGAAACTAAAATGTTCCCAAAGGAAACTGCAGTTAAGCAGCACATAAGATGATCAAGGACAGCACCGGCCTAACTTCCACCCTTTCTAGCATCACACCAGGTCAGCAGGGTGGGTTTTGTGCAGCCTTCCAAAAACACTCCTCGAGGAGGCTTGTTTATGGCAA
Organism: Myiotriccus ornatus; assembly: GCA_036023395.1. Taxonomy (NCBI): domain Eukaryota; kingdom Metazoa; phylum Chordata; class Aves; order Passeriformes; family Tyrannidae; genus Myiotriccus; species Myiotriccus ornatus. The sequence goes on from JAYRBT010000177.1 coordinate 23,461,634, forward strand.
AGGAAGATTTCCCCACACACCCCACCCCACACACCCAACCTGCTTGTTCCAGTGATAGAGATGCTGTTAACCAAGAAATTTCTCACTTGCAGCCATTATAGATTCTGACACTGGGCCTCTAGGGAAGCAGGTCTGGCTTTTAGGTAATTTGCAATTTTTCATACTTGAAAATTGCATATTTACTGCTTGCACCCTACTCTTGGAGCATCTCAGTACCTCACCCTTTTGGTACATTTGTTGTTGCTCCTATGTCCCTTTCAAATAAAGATAAAATACTGACCATTTTTAAGCTGAACAATCAAAGTTCAGAAAAGCCTCTGGCCACCCAGAAAGTCTGCTCCCAGCCAGGACAAACAGATCTAACACAGCTGGCAAGCACTAAGTTAATGTCCTTATCACCAGACCAATGTTCTCCCAGGCTTGGCTGGGTTTGGACTTCATCACCACACTTCATCTTTGAGTATCAGAAAGGTGCTCCAAATCAAATTGTTTGTTTGTTATGATTCCCTAGGGAAAACTGAGCTGGGCTGTCTGACAGGAGCCACAGGCTGCACATTTGGAGCATGAAAGAGGACTGTGCTCACTGTGTACATGGTCCCTGGGGCTACACACCAGCTCTCTAGAGCAGAAGGCTCATACACATAGTTTGGGGTCTACTCAGAAACATGCAAATACCCATGGAACCACTGCTGGAAGTGGTAACTCTGCACTGTGCTGACAGTTTGCTGCACTAAATAATTTTGCTGCTTTGTGTGGTTGCTGTGGGCTGACTTAACTTTTACAAGCCAGCAGTACTGAATGTGGTGACTTGAGGAGCAGAAGCAAAAGGCTCTCACCTCCCATTAGGAAGAGCAGCCCAGCCACGTACTGCATAAGTTCCTGCTGTTTGCAGCAGCCCAGCACACCAATGATCCACCCAAACAGGATGATGGAGACTGCCATGCCAATGAAGCCGGCTGTCATCCTCCGCAGATCTGAAGAAAGAGAAAGGAGAAAAGCAACAAAGAAGACATGAAGATGGTGGCACCTAGACACGACAGGCAGGGGAGAGTCCAGACAGATGTAGATTTACTCATTCTAAAGTTTATACTTCACCCATGGATTCCTCCTCCTGTAGCTTCTTTGAGATAGTTTGCCCAACATGGGACAGAAGGGGTGTATTATGAACTCAGCACTATGCTAATACTGCAGGGGCTTTTTTTCTTTTTTTGGTGTGGTCTTTCTTTGGGATAGAGTTTGTTGGATGAGTGTCTGCTGAAAATAGAAACAAAAGAAGCGAGAGGGGACACTGAAGGGAACTACAGGACTAGCACATGGAAGGCAATGTGAACTGAAAAGAGGAATAGTGGGAGGACTGAAGCAGACAGCAGATCAATACAGTATTATGCGAACAACTCCAGAACAAGCTTTAAAAAAAAGCTTGGGTACCAGTGATATGAAGAGCACTTTGTCATCCATAGTAAAATTACTGTTCTTGTCTCCTCCTAGTTCAGTCTCCAGCTGAAATAAGACTTCCTTGGCACTGACTCTCACATGACAGGGGCTAGGCTGAATTATGTGAGGCAATAAAAATTAAAAAAAAAACAGAAAAGGAAGAGCAGGAAAAACTGATTAAATCATTCTCAGTCACAGGCTACAGGTCAGTTATCTGTGTAGGAAGGACTAGGGCATAAGGCAGCTTGTGGGCCAGGTGGTGGTAACAGGATGTTGAAAGGACAAACAGAAATGTTCCCTAAAACAGTTGGTAACCAGGGGATTGCACCAGGTCACCAAGTGCACACAGAAAAATGCAACGAGGTCTGTACAGTGATGCAGCACCTTTGCTGTAAGCCAGATAGGAAATGCCTGTCCCCAGATCCACCTTACAGCACACCACACACACCTGTATTCCTGGATTCACAGCTTTAAGCCCCTCCAAACCTCATGTCCCCTTCCAATTATAATGTTGGCTGCTTGCACTTCCTCACTAATAAATGTGTATTCATGCTTACAGCCCAGTGACAACTAGGTGACTCAGAGCCCTCACTCGGCACTGCATTAAGGCATGAAGTAATCCAAACAGTCTCGTACACTGCTTTGGGTTACTTACGGAGCGCATGCCACTCATCCTGCCGGATTGTGTTTGTGATGTTGACGGGCAAGTTGCGAGGCAGAGAGCTGGAGGTGTAGTGGTACTTCACAGCAGTGCAGCGCTGGATAACTCCTGTAAAAGAAACGTGTGTGAAACAGCATGAAAGCCTTGTGCCTTGCACTTGCTGTTGAGTTGGCTAGCCCAGCAGAACTCACACAGGACAAACATTAGTTCAGTAACAGCAAATGTAACCAAAAAGGAGCTGTTTACTTCAAAGGCTGGGAATTAGGAGGGGAGGGAACCTTGCTACAAAGAAACACCAGCAAAGGGGAAGCTAGGTGCTGGTCTCGGCAAGCTCCAAGAAGCAACAGCTAAAAGTAAACACTAAGGACAGTGACCAAAAACATCTCCAGAAGCTTCCTAGAGGAACTGCTGTGGGATGTCTCAGGACACAAGAAGGTGGCCAAGTACCAAGAGGACTTGCTTTGTCTGTAAGACAGAGTTGAACCACTTTGAAACTTTTGAATGAATGCTGGCAAGTGAACTGCATGGAAGAATCATTTGAATTCACTCCAGTAGTCATCGACTCTTTGCTTTATTTTCAATGAACAGTAGTACCCAGGTAGGCTTGTTTCCACTATAGCTTAAAGAAAAGTGTACCCCACATGTACATGTGAACCTATAACCATGCTCTTCTTGAAAGGGATTTTCAGTTTAGAAAATGGAAGAGAATAAACATGGATGGTGGGGTAGAAGTGAACAGGCAGAAAGGTAAAAGAGCTAAAGAGTAGAAAAAGTTCCCCTTAAACAATGGTTACAGGGTCATTACCACTATTTGAACGCTGGGGCAGAAGAACCATTCAAAAACAATGAGTTGGCCAGTGAGCTAATTAAGCTGGTGAACAGTCACTAGCAGAGAGCTACAAACTCAGTGATCAGCTTTGCAAAAGACACCAGAAAACCCAGGAGAAGCAATGGGCTTTGTGCAGCTCCTGCAGCAATGAGAAACACGATTTTGTTCTCTAATGATGTTTACTGGGACTGTACTGACCTGGTTTCTGCAAGGACTTGAAAAGAGGAAACCCTTGTTTCACTGCATGCAAGAGGCCCAGCCAATTCCAGCCATCAGGCCAGGAAGGGAAAAGTGATCTGGATTTCCCCCATTTCAAGCCCACCCCCACCCTCAGATGTGCTTCCCACCACACCCTTCCCCTGCTGTGGCTCCCTGACACTTCCCCAACATCACAGAGCGCTGGCAGCGAGACACGATACACGGACTTCTGCCCTTCACCTTCAGCCATTCTCCACCACCCTGAGGAGCAGCACTCCCTCTTTGCACTTATCTCAGGACAAGTCTCCAGAGCCACCTGAGCAAATGATCAGCAAGACAACCTACTGACAGAAGATGCCAGTCCATTTGAAAAGGCTGTAGATATTAAGTTAAGAATTTAGGCCATAAATTCCACGTCACAGTATCTAATTAAATTTCACCTGTAACTGCTGAATGAATTCAATTTCAATATTGACATGATTTACATGTGATGTAGAGAACAAACTAATGACATCAGATTTCAGATTACAATGCACTGGACTCATTAAAATATGATCTATGCATTTACATATTCTGATTATAAAAGTAGCATACAGGAAGCAGTATTTTTTTATAAGAACAAGGACTACTATTTTTATACCTCATTAAAGAAAAAGCAAAGACTAGATATGTACATCCCTTATGATCAAAGCTGTGGACTCCTCAGCTAAAACATCACTGAGAAAAATACTTGCTCTGTATAATTCCAAGAGTTTACAATGTAAACTTAAACTAAAATCTCTTCACCTTTCTATACAAATCTGGTTATTCAGAATGTTTTGAATATCAATTCATTCTGCTTTTGGTTTAGAAATTATACTCCTAATCCTTTCTTCCCTGTAATTCAAAGTGCTAATTTTATGTAGGTAGCATATACAATTATACTAAAACAGCAAGTTTGCAAAACAAAGACCTCAGGAGTTCACAAATTTTAGAGCTTTTGCTCAGCGCTGACCTCTAATCCATGGGCTTGGTTATGGCCTTTGGACTACACCAGCACAAGCCATTTTTCCAACAAGATTCCCATTTCCCTTAGAGCAGAGGCTGGGCCCACTCTGGTGTGAGCCACCATGGGCAAAACAAGAGAGGCCTCTTTACATAGGTCTGCTAGAAAAGCTGAAATAGGCAGGCAAGAGTCAGGGGATCGGGGAAGCAGAGAAAACTGTAACATGCACCCAGGCAATCTTCAACAGCCAGATTTTGCATCTGCAGTCACTAGTTCATGCTTCCCATTTTCTGAGAGAATCTCTAGGTCTCATCTGCAGAGACGCCATACACTCAGTTATGGCCAGGTACTCCACAGGGCTGTATTAAAGTCATATAACACCTTGTTCTCTAAGTACTCAAGGGGAAAAAAACAAAAAAAAAAGTAAAAATCAAAATCAGGTCTGCAGTCTCAAAATTATTGTGAAGTCAAAGGTATTTCAAAGCTACTCAAATAAGTCCTTTGACCTGACCTCTTACATACTTTAAATTGCAGTCTATAGAATAGGGACAGCATTCTGCCCTCAATTTCAGAAACCAGCTAGCAAAGTGATTTTTTTATTATACAGTCAGACAAGCACCATAAGAAAGCCTGTCAAAATTAAAACCTTAGCCTTCAGGCAAGGGCTTGAACAGAACAGTCACGTGGTGAACAACAAGGAAGTTGCATTTTTTGGCACACGAGTAAATTAAGAATACAGGACAGAAGGGGGCAGATGCTCATGTCATTAGCCTACCAAAAAGCACATGTACAAGAAAAAGATTAGACAGACAGCCTGATCCCAGCATTTCTAAGGGGCCTTAAAAGAACACTGTGAAAATCACACAATGTGCATTTTACATGTGCAATTTTCTTGATTAAAAGATAAACATGAACTGCAATGAACTGCATCCAGCAGTGTCACACTGACACTCTAATGGCCAAACTACATGCACGTGCCTTCTCAAAGCCAACATTGTTTTTAACAACTTGTCCTCAATGTGGTTTTTTTACACTTCAGGATTGCAAATGCAGACAGGTTCCCCACCCACAACCCTTGGAACTCACACAACCCAAAATAGCACATGTGAGTGTCCCTGAAGGAGTCCTTTCTCCTGACTGAATATGAAGGCTGGGACATATCAGAGGATGCTGGCTAGAATAGCCAGATACCCAGGCAGACCACAGGTCCCTTGTTCCTAAACTGCCAGAAATCTGGAAACACGGCCCCAGGCCTGCTGTGAGTTTGTAATCCTGGGCTCAGCACACCCTGACTTTCTCTTAGTTTAGTTTTTGTCTCTCTCCAACTTTGAAACGTGAGTTTTCTTCTCTTTATTGCCTGTGTTCCAGGTATAAGGAGGAAACGGAGGGGTTCTCATTTTCAGTTCTGCTATGTGGCGCAGTCCTATCTTAGAGCAGTTTGACTCTCACACAGCCGGCAGAGACCCTCTCCTAATCATGAGCAGCAGTGGGCAGTTAACAATTCATTACCACATGAGGTCTGGTCCTCCCCTCTCTTATGACCAAGACAAGTGGTCACTGAAGCTCCCTGGCATATTCCTACCATTTCTGCCCAAGATTGTGAGGAGCATCACAGCTATGGGTCCACTCTGTTCACATCGTCACCCAAGGGCCACTAGATCAAATAAATCAACCTTCCCTTAAGATACCATGACAACTCTTACAGATCATGCTTCCTGACAGATCATATTTACCAAGGACCATGACCAAACAGATGGAGTTTATTAAATATGCCACTATAGTAGATCCTCTACAGACCTCACAGTCAGTCCTGTAACTCTTTATCATCAGTCGGAAAGAATGGGAACAGCACAGACACCAGGACTGAGCAGTTTTCTCTCAAGGGCCTCATTACTGCCAAACTGTTGTGCTCCTCTGCTTAAGCATCCAGTTGTTCTCCTCACTTTCTCAGCTACATAATGGTACTAAGAAATCTTTTCTGCCCACCCTATGTGAGACGTACCAGTCCCATTCCAGAGACTTTTCAGAGCAAGCCTGAAAAGCAATAAAATACCCAGATTATCAACAGTGATGAACCTTTTCTTTTTAATTCCTTCCATTTAGTGATGTTAAAATGCATGTTTTTGAAATGAACCCACCAAGTTATCCAAAACAGCCTGTTAGAATGGATCTGCCCTAATTAATCATTTTCTACTGTCACCATTTTGTAAGCAACACTTTTTTTACTCTAATAGGTAGAGAAAACCTCTAAACAGGATACAGTGAATCCCTGCAAGACCTCACTACTTAAGAATACTCCATGCAAAAGGTTTTTGTTGTAGCATCAATTATGCAATGTGTAATCCACATAGCACAGGCTCTACAAGATGATGTATTACTCAAGTTCTTGCACTCACAGAGTCCCTCCTTACACACAGAGATTCCCGTAATTTCCCCACCAAGTGGTTCAGTTCTCTGACTGCTATCTCTTACTGACTGCTAATCTCCATTTCTCCCATGTGGTTTGTACATTTCTTTTTTTCTTGCCTTCTTAATTGTATTTTTAAAATGAAACGAGATATTTTTCCACAGTTCCAAAATGGTGATTTTGCGTTTTAAGAAAAATCTCACACATCATTCCCATCTTAAGTTTAAACATCTCCCACCTCTCAGTTTTGAGCTACATTTTTTGACTTCCGCCTTTTCCTTTTAAACGTACAAAGTAAATATATTTTACTTTTAAAAAATATTTATTTTAGATACATAAAAGGATGTATGCATATTCATCATTAGCTACAATGCTCAAGTATGAAAGTTTCCATGGAACTGCTTTGTATTAATAGCAGTAGATAAATACAGGACTGAAAATCCATCCAATTATCTAAATGGATAAGAGTATTTATGGACTTAGTAATTTATTCAGAATTCAAGAGAGACACAGAAAGAAATCTTATTCCAGAGAGACTAAGAAAAATGGAGAGTATAAACCCAAACCAAAATTACCACAGTAGTGTGAGAAAAATAACTTACTCCTCTGTCACTAAAAGCCTATAAAAATTTATAAATTAAGACATACTAGGAGCATAAGTAGATATCACACATCACCAAAGAGCTAGCTGAAAACTTAATGCAAATCAAGGAGGAAGTAGGACTTTCAGAGGTGCAAGATAGTGATCTTCAGCTCACACCAGAGAAAAAACACCTGTTTTTTTCTTTTTTGAAGGCCCAGATCTGGTACCATGCTAGAGAGAACAGCTCAGACGCAGCCACACCTGACCGTCAGTTGGAAAAGGCTGCCTAATCACAGTTGTCAGAGAAAAAGACAGACACAGCAGGAACAAGGAAAGGCTGCTAGTAAAGGAGGTCAGGGGAAGGGATAAGAGAGTCGTATCTATTTAAAGATCTGATTCTACAAAAACTATTATTAATAATTTCCCTCTATAAGACGACACATAAATCTTTATAGTAGCAACTGCAGACCTAACAGGCAAAGAGTATGAGGGAAGCAAGGCTTGTAGGGAAAGGCAAGGTCTGTTTTTAGAACAGCTGAAAAAAAAAAGATATAAAGAAAACCTTTTACATTTAGAGACGTTACAGTTTTACACATCAGACCCTGAGGAAGATCATTCACCACCCTGTAATGCCCTCGTGCATGTAGAAAGCAGACTCAAGCCTCTCTGACTGTTGAGGTGTCAGAAAAATACCTGTGAAACAGAAGTACTGAGGACCAAACTAGTATTCCTCCCATTCCTTCCCCCCATCTTAGCTAATCTCAATGGGAGCTGAAAGCATTTTGCTTGATGTGAAGCAAAACAATAGATAAATATTTTCCATGACAGCCACAATTAATAGGAAGACATTAAAGAGCTGCCTTTTAGTGAAAGGAGCTCAACACGGAAATTAAAAAATGAAAAGGCATAAAAAGAAACCTAGGAGATTAAATGGAGAAAGAAGCTAAGCATACGGCACTAGACTTTCTAGAAGTAAGAGTCACTGGTGTGCATTGAAAAGAAGGGGCAAAGATGAGCTGAGATTCACAGTGCCAGTCTATCCAGCCTCTGCTGTGCAGGACTGGCGTCACAGTTGGAAGCCAAGCTGAAGAACTGCTCTTGTTTTCTTAAGATAGCATTTCCATTTTGTGCCTCAGTGGAAGCACTTCTTCCAGTTCCTCTTCTTCCTGTGCTAATATGCACCTGCTGGAACAGTAAATCCTGTTATCTACCTATGGTTATCTATCTATTAACCGTATATAACCCACTGGCTTCATAGGTTAGCCTGCTACATTATTTGTACAATCGAATGCAGGAATTTTATTCATACTTCATGGCCTGCTTGGCTTAGCAGCATGTGCCACAATAGCAGAAGATCCACAGCCTTCTCTTCTGTCACCCTGGGGACCCTGAGCGACATCCATCACCATGAAAGCCTGGCAATCTACTGCAGCAATGAGAACTTCCCGCTGCTAGAACAGAAACAACAGGTCCCTTTCACCTTGCTGTAAAAATCACAGCACTACGAACAATACTGCACATTTCTCAGCACTCCATAAGAAGAAAGTGCCAGGAGTAGGAGGACGCCCACCGAGACCACGCTCGAGAGTCAGGCCCTGCACTGGGCCCCCGAAGGGGCTCTCCGAGGACGTGGTTCCACCCAGCACTGCAGCATTCTAAGCAGACAGGGAGGCGCACAAAACCCCGGGATGGGGTCGGGGCCACGCTCGCCGCTTCCCGCACGCCAGGGACACCCGGAGCCACGGGGCTGGTCGGGGCTCCGTCCGCCCCCTCCCACCGGCCCGTCCTCGCCCCAGCAGCGGCAGCCGCTCCCCCGCCCGCAAACCCGGCGCCCCGGTGGGGCCGCGCCGGCACCGCGCTCAGCACCACGGACAGCGGCGGGGCCGCCACCGCCCCCCGCCCACGCACCTTTCCGGATGAGCTCCTCGCTGTCCGGCTCGTAGCCCGCGCGGTGGCAGCGCCTCCAGAGCCCCGAGACGGTGGAGTTGAAGCGGCGGCCGCAGTGCGAGTCCAGCGCGGCAGAAGCGGCGGCGGCCGGGGCGGGGGCCGGGGGCCGCCCGGGCAGGAGCGCCCGCGGGGGCCGGGCGCGGAGCGGCAGGTGCGAGCTGGGCGCCGACATGGAGCCGGGCGGGTCGCTGCGCTTGTGGCCGAAGCCGCGGCAGCGCTCGCGGTGCCGCCGCGCGTCCGTCTCGTACCAGGAGTCGGTGCCGATAGCCACGGCCAGGAGGGCGAGGGCGGCGGCGGCCAGGAGCAGCCCGGTGCCGCTCAGCGCCTGAGCCGCGGCCGCCATCTTACCGCGCCGGGGGCGGCAGGGGCGGGCGCTTCCCCGCAGCCCGGCTGGGGCCTCCGCCCGCGGCACCGCCCCCGGAAGGGACTCCGGGCCGGCGCCCCCCGCCCCGGCACCGCGCCGACCTCCCCGCGGTACCCGCGCAGCCCCCGGGGCCCTCCGGCCCGGGCTCGAGGGAGCCCCGGACGCCGACCCCCACCACAGCGCCGGGCTCCTGCTCCGCGGACCGAGGCCCCCTCCCTTAGCGGAGACCCTGTCCGGCCCCCGGCAGCTACCAGGGGATGGATGAGCGGGGGAAGGGGTGATCGGAGCCCCCGACGCTTTCCGCGGCCTCCCCAGCCGGCCTGCCCGGAGGGCAGAAGGGCAGAGATCAGCCCTGCTCACACCGAGGGGCCGCGGCAGCCAGCAGTTTTTCAAACGTAAACCAGAAGTGGTCACAGCACCAAGCCTGACAGAGTTCGAGAAGTGTTTGGACAATATTCTGAGGCACATGGTGTGAATCTTGGGGATGGTCCTGTGCAGGGCCAGGAGTTGGACTCGATGATCCTTGTGGGCCCCTTCCAACTCAGCATTTTTTGTGATTCTGTGAAATACGAACGCCTCCCCCAACAGCATTTGCTGACGTTTGGATGATGATTTCTCCTCAGCCCCTCATTAGCGGTTAATGGAAAATAAGGCCTGAAAAGCTGAAAAATGTCAATCTACTTTATGCAATGAGAAGCAGGCTAAATCCACGCCATTAGTTAAATGCAGCATTTCCAGGGGCACAAAATCCCTTCTGATCCCGCTTGCTGTATGGGACTTGTTCCTCCAGTTCCAGCACTATCACTCAGATGCCAAAGCCAGTTAGGCTGAGTTGTTAGGCCATTGTCTTGTCAATTCTGGCCCCAGATAAAATGATCTACTGATATCTCTAAATTACAAATTTATTGCCCGGTTTTGAAATCCTTAGTTTTGTACTTTGTTTCCCAGAAGCAACTGATCAACTGTAAAGGGATTCAGATTCTTTCCCCACCTTGTCACTTCTTGGTCTCTCGTCCACACCAAGCACAGCCTAAACACCCTTCCTAGCATTTCTCCCGCAACGCTGCCCAGACCAGTGTACTGCTTATCTCCCCAGAGCACTATGCCTGGTGGAAACGTGCAGCAGTCACAGCTAAAGCTTGTTTTAACCACATTTCAGCATGATCCTCTTCTGCAGTTTGCACTGGACAGATGGGATTACCATCCATGCAGCTGCACATTAGTGCCTTCAAGGCAGACAAATTGAAAGGGCTGCTGTCAAAAGAATTTTCTTACACATACCAGCTAAATTACATCTTCCACATGAAGAGTGAAAAATAATTTTCAAATACAATCACTGCTCTAGATAACATGAAAAAATCCTTCAATTGTAACAGCTCTTTCCTGGAAAGATCCGAATATTGACATTTCCTAAATCTGCAATCCTATTATGTCACGCACCCTCTACATCAGCACCCGAGGCTATAGTTTCAGAAGGCAGGGGCCTCAGAAAAAACATCACCTCAGAAAGTTCCCATGTACAAGACTTCTTCCAATTGTACTCCCTTCTGTGCTACTGCAATTAGTACAGCCAAAGAGCACAGCGTGGTAAATCCAGGGACAGAGATTCCAAAATGTAGACTGCCAGCAAAGTCCACACTGTGAAATCACACCCTTGATCACCTACCTGCCTTCATCTTCTTCCAGCTCTTGGGCTGTGGTTTTCCATCTTCTTACAGAACGCTTACAGAACTGAGAGTCATGTACCATTATTGTAGGCAGAAAATCTTCCAGATGAAGAGTGGGATAAGACATGTACTGAACCCATGTTTTTGAAGGATAGAGAAATTCCTATTAGTCCTTTCTGAGCAATTCTGACACATAATGTTTGATAAGTGCACCTTTGTTCTACACAGCAGGTAACCAGCTTAGTGTTAGTTGATACCAGACAGGCCTTGAGTTTTTTGATTAAAAAAATAACTGATTACAACAAAGTATAGTTGTAAAACTCTCTGGACAGTCAGCTACCATGCAAGCTTTCCCCTGAAAGAGGAGAAACTTATTTGGTGATGCTTTTCAAGGAACCTAGACCAGCAGTCAAGAATTATGATTGGATCACACTGCTCCTGGATGACAGTTCCTTGGCAGCAGGAAGAAGAAACTGGATTAGAACTCTTTTTTCAGTTGTGAAGGTCTGACAGCAAGACGGAGCCCAGACTTCTCTAGACTAACCCAGAGATATGGCTCTGTAACTCAAATGAAATCTGAATTGAAATTTTAATTCAAAGAAAAGTAGTAGCTTAAAAAAACAAACCAAAACCACAAAACAAGCAAACAAACAAAAAAAACCCAACAACATAAACCAACATGAAAAATCATTTATTTCATCTCTATTGTCTCCATGAAGAGCAGACCAATACAGATGAAGTGGGAAAATGAATAAGAGCAGCTGAAAAAATAGAGCTAGAAAATACAATTCTCTCTGTATTTCCAAAAGTGACAAATGTGGTGGAGTGATGCTCCATTTCCTCCCAAGGCTCTCCATCCTCAGCCCCAGGGCTGACGTAGAAAACTTTCAAGCCCCTCCCTCCCACAAGCCCCATGCTACCTCCTACCAGGGTATCTTCCCAACAACCACAGACTATCCAGGCCTATGGTAGCAGCCAAGAAAAACAGCTCTGAAATTCTTTCTTTCTTCGGTGTCATCCACTTTACATTCCTGAACGCTGAGTACAAAATCCTGACTGTGGTTTTCAGTCTTGGCAAGGCTCGGTGCTGATGCAACAACGCCAACTCATGGGCACTCACCTGGCAGCGCCTCAACTTAAATGCCAGCCTTATTTTGGGAAAGAAATCTTGAGAAACAGCAAGCACATCTTTCTGTGCAAACCTGCTTCCCCCAGAGCCCCATTACAGGGTCCACTTAGTTGCAGTCCCTGGGCAGGGGTGAACCCCCAAAGCTAGATCTAGAGGGCTAGCATACCCACCCCAGTCCCTGCAGAGTACTTGGATTAGTCATCCTTCCAGGAAAATGGGAGGCAGATGCTACCTTCAGACTTCATGACAATTGAACGACAGAGTAGTTGGCATAGGAAGGCAACTTTGTAAAGAGGAATAAAACAATTGCTCTAAGCCTCCCTCATTGTTGCAGTGAAATTAGTTACTGCTGTAAGTCTGGGGTAAGGAAAGCTGAAAAAATTTCAGGCAGCAGTTCCTGGGCAGATAGAACTGCAAGCATGAGCTCTTCAGCGCTTGCTGAAAAGTAGGACAGGAGCTGTCATAAAAAAGAACTGTGTCAACAGTTCAGGAATCTCTTAGGGAAGTAAATGCCTCTGCTGTGGGCAGCATACCTGCCTCGCTGCTCTGACCCGAATCACAGTCTGAAGGCATGAGCCCTCTCGATAAGGCCCTGTCCAGATCGGAGAGCTGTAGTGATTTACAAAAGCTGTTTAAAGACAGAGCTAAGTTGGTGCAATTGACATTGGGGCACCTGCTTTGTGCCCAGTGACTCCACTAGTTCAATGAGACCTGTTTCTAAACAAATATAAGCAAAGCAAGGATAAGCTCTGCAGAAGAGATGATCTAGTAATTGTGCACATCTTTGTGGCAATAAAATATGCCTGTGGAATTATGGCCTGGTCAGCCTTGTGAGCTGGGATGCAGGAAAGCACTAGAAATATTATTTATTTTTATTGGTCTCAAATTGCCAAAAATTTTATTCCAAGCATCACAAAACAGAAAACTCCTCTTAAAGCATACCTATCATCGCCCTTTCATATCCCTTTCTCTCCTTACCTAGCACACAACTTTACTATAAAAATATTTTTAAAATATTTTCACCAGCAGTTTCAGCCTTCCCATTTAAGAGCTGTCAGTATTATTCCTTATCCATTCGTCCCCAACAGATGAACACTGTGAGGTAAGAAGTCCAGAAATAGGCTACCATCTATGTTTTTGGTTATAGCATGCTCTTAAATGGTCTACACTGAACAGAGGAAAAGTTAACCAGGAGTTATCAGCTGCTGGCCAGGCTGTAGTGTTCACCTACCTCTGCCATGACAGTCTAGGGGTGCTGTAGCATGTCAGGCAGGGCTAACATGCTACACCTCAAGAAAACTCTGAAACATGGTGTGGGGCAGGTGGTGGGTGACTCAGGGCTCAAGAGGAGTCTCAGAGCTGTGTTCAGCTAATGGTTATGAGGAGAGAGAGCTCAGTCACAGCAGCTACATGTCTTTCCTTCCAGATGTAGGTGAACTGGTAGTATGGCAATAGAAGAAACATTTACTAATCATTTATCAGATAAACAGGCTGTGCTGGCTTTTGGTTAGGGCTGAGGAAAGTAATCTCCAAGCTGAGTCATTTAATTATAGTGACCTATCCTAAAGTGCCTCAAGCTTTTGGCTCAATTTCAATATAAACAAATACAAAATAGACCAAAAGAGCTGGACTGCTGAGGCTAATACTACCCTTTAGGAACAAGCAACGTCAATAAAAAGCCGGAGACCAAATTGGAAAGGGCCTTTTCCTCTCTATCTCATAGCACCGTCAACTTCTCATGGGTAGGGAGTTCCGGCTAAAGCTGTTCATTTATTGGTTTTTGTAATCCCTATTCCGCCTCCAGCCACTAGTGGTAGGAGAAGTCCTTAGTCTTCATGAGCTACAGGAATCGCCTCTGTTGTTTTCACACAAGAGCTTGGGGAGGTGCAGTTCCATCAGAACAAACTGAACGAAATATCATTCATTCATTGTGGAGCAGTTGTTTGGTTCATTTCTGCTCAGTGTATCTTTTGCTCCATAAAACCCAATCAATAAAAAAAATAACAGAAGCCCTGGTGTGTGGATTTTAGCAGAACAGGAATAGGAGAGCCAGAGAATCAAGTCCTGCACATCCAGACCTCTTTCTCACCTGCTTCTCATACTAGCAGCCAGATCTGCATGCACACACGTCAGAAGTAACATTAGTGTTCCTTATTGCTTTGTAACAGCTCAGAGTCACTGTGGTGGCTCTGGGAGGCATCACGAGGTCTGCGCAGAGGTCACTCAGTTGTGAGCGCAAGTAGCACCATGACTATAATGCCTGTACACAGGAGCAGAATTTGCTGCAGGGAGTTCCTGGGAAAGAAACAGTAAAATTAGGAGGAGCCATAGACCAAACCCCATAGGCAGCAGCATAGAGGCTCTCAAATCGTATGTTGTTTGCCCTTCGCCCTTCCAAATCTACCACATGGAGAACACTACAGCTGTATGAAGTCACTAATACAGCTGAGAAGACTCTTTCCCAGCACCCCAAGCAAAGATGTTGCCTATAAACTGAGATGTAGTTGTTCCACTCAGCTGCAAGGCCCAACTCCAGGTTTCAAAATCAACTTAAGCTGATTCAGACTTGTAGCTTCAGGAATATATTCCTGTCCTTTCACTCACAAGGGAACCAACACTTGTGCAGCACGTTCACAGACACTTTAGGGATCTCATCCAGCTAACAACCACAGTTATAAAAAGAAAAAAAAAGAAGCAAGATGATGATTTTGGCCATTCTTTTAGCACTATCTCAAGTTTATGCTAGATTGAAGTGACTGCATACCTCCCACATCTGCACACTCTAGCAACAACCTTTGCCATCACAAGAGGTTACCAATCCAAAAGCAAACTCCCAAACTAGTCATTAACATTTCTCCACCAGAAGTTCCTGCCTCCTCAGATATAACCGTGGAGCTGGTTTTTTGAGGAATGTTTCAGTCAAAATTAACTAGGTGAGACAAGGCATCTTATTTAAACCACAGAAGTTGCCTGTCTCATTACAACTGAAATAGAAGGGAACATTCAGGGGCAGCTCTGCCAGCAGATCTGAGAAGGCCTTTACTGTGGATTTGGAGCTGCTACAGCCTTAATTAGACTGCAAGAAACTAGAATAATACACGGGGGGAGGCCAAATATACTGGAATACATACACCAGTGCAGAAGAAAGATGACTGAGGTGGGATACAATGACAGACTATGAAATGTTGAATGATAAAGAAAACTATTATTTTCTACTGACACAGCACCATGGTGACATCTAAAAAAAAAAAGTAAAGCAATAAGCAAGAGTGTAAGAACCAAATAATAAAAAGTATCACTTAACACAGTGCAGTGAAGTTATGCAAACTTTCTGCCAAAGGGAGATTGCAGAGGCCTGAACTAATGGATAAGGTCAAAAAAGAATGAGAGAAGAATGGGAAGGATAGATTCACTTATGGCTACAGACATACACACCTCTACGGGGCCCTGGTTCAGACAGTCCCTAAAACAGCACATGCCAGAAGCTGAAAAGACAGACAGGGCAGCAGATGTGCTAACTGGACATATTTCTGAGGAACTTGCTCTAGCTGGTCATGCTACGTACTGTGCTAGCACAATATTTTGGGACTGACCCAGTTAAAGGCTCTTGTGTTTTAGAGGGTCTTTGTAGTCCCATAAGTGGAATAGATAGCACAGCAGTCTATTTTGATTCCAGCCTTGCCCATGGGATTTGGAAAGCCAGCATTCACATGCTTCTAGAACAGGCACAGGGGAGGGTTATATCCCTGCTCCCTGGCAGCAAGAATTGCTGCAGCGGAACAGGAGGGAGCACTTACCAAGGATTCTTTTCCTCCAGGAGATCAGGCACAACATTTACCAGGGCAATATACAGAAACCCTCCAGAAGTGAAAGGGAGGATCCAGGCTACTGTTTCACCTGCACAAATACAGAAATCTTTTGTTATTACTGAGCAGAGCCATGGGAGACAACACTGAAGGAAAAGAAGATACACACGTGGGGACAACAAGCACCTCCTTTCCCCATTCCAGAGGACCCAGGGAGCCTTACCTGCTCGTTTTGGTGACTGAGCACATATTGCAAAGCAGGCTCCTAGAATTCCCCCCAGAGCTGTGGAAAGCTGCATTTTGGCTGCACTCCAGCGGTCAAAGCCAGCCCGAAGTAAGATTGCAAAGTCTCCAACCTAAGAAAACCAAGAGTTGACAGTTAATAGACATGAATATTAAATTCTCAGTCACAAAGGCTGTCGCATCTGCAGCAAGACCAGTGCGTCAAGACTGTTTCTGCTTTTCCATGTTGTCAGTCTCCCAGAGGGAGCAGTTTTCAAAGGGACAAGAAAATATTAACCAGACCCAGGTCTCCCCTTAGTAGGTGAAGCACCTTGTAAACCCCCTCACAATGGCAGGATCCAAAGCCCTCTCACCTCATGTGGGATTTCA
This sequence comes from Myiotriccus ornatus, assembly GCA_036023395.1. Lineage (NCBI taxonomy): Eukaryota > Metazoa > Chordata > Aves > Passeriformes > Tyrannidae > Myiotriccus > Myiotriccus ornatus. The sequence continues at coordinate 23,478,256 of JAYRBT010000177.1, forward strand.
TGCAAGAGAATGGCCACTGTGGTTAGGAATCCAACCTGCAGCAGAGAGAAGGTGATTAGGAAACAATCAAGAGTATTCTTGGATGAATCCCATCAGGTCCTATACAGGGATCAAGGATCCAGCTGTAACAGCAGATCCTAAACAAGTTCAGGGTTGACTAGGAGTTTATCATTCTCACAGTCATGGTCCTCCAGCTCAGGGCACTGGAAACCCCATAGCCCATCATCAGTGTTGAAAACAGAAGTAAAAAAAGCATTAAACATCTCTTCCTTGTCTATGTCCCTGTTTCTGAGGTGACCATCCTCATCATATAAGGGGTCAGTGCTATTTCTGGCCTGGCTTTTGAGTAGATGAGATAATCCTTCCCCCAGTGTCAGTCCAAATGACTAACATGTCCCAGGCTCGAGGAAGCTCTGCATTAGAGGATCAGGGTAGAGTTGGTTTTTACTGTAGTCTGCATTTTCTCAGAAAACTCCATAAAATAGGAGGGAACTCCTCACATCTTTGGAAGTTTTGCATGTTGCATCACACATGAGACAGACCTCTCCAGTTCAGTTCACCGCTGGGAACAGAAACCTTACCTTTCTGCTAACCAGGAAGCTGGCTGCTACTGCCAGACCGTGTGTGAAGTTATCAATGGTGTTGGCCAGTAAATTGAGGTATCCGCTAATCTGCAAAGAAAAGGAAGAGCCCCTGATAAAGGAAGAGACATCAGAAGATAAAAGAAAGCACGTGGTTTAGACACAGGTTATGCACTCACAATCAAATGGGAAATGTCAGGACATAGCACTTCTGAAGATCTTAAACTATGTCAGTGCCTGAGTACAAATTAAATGTAATTTTTGGTTTTAAAGTAAGCTAAGTTTTAGGGTAGGCAAGTATTGTCTGAGATTAAAATAATTACCTTGTGCAAATGACAAAGACCTCTAGATACAGAAAAAGAGAAAGGAAAAAGAAAGCCAAAAATGCAAGAATATATTTAATTCTAAAATGAACCAATTTTAGGTAACACTGGTTACTTTACACAGGTAACTGGCTTCAAATATGGCCTGATCTTGTTTTCAAGACATGTACTTTAATATCCAACTGTTAAATATCTCCTCCTCAAAAGCTGGCAAGAACAATGCAACAGAACAAATGCTGCTGAAACTACTTTTTGTAACGAAATAAATCTTCAAACATTGTCCCAAAAAAGCTTGTGCTTGTGGGTTTGCTTTCCCTTAACAAAGAATTACAAGAGTGATGACAGTCACTAAAAAGCCACCTACTAGAAGGCATGTATATGTATTTGCATATAAACACATTTCTTAAAGTTATAAGCATAAAGCAGCTTCCTTTCTCACAAGTCCATCTCCATGTTAGACTTCCCCATCATTCTAACTATGGTCACCTCAATACAAATTCTAAGTATTTATCTAAAGTGATTTATGAGGGTACCACCCCAACTCTTTAGCTCACATGTTTGTGGGGTTTTTTCCATCGTATTTGACTTAAACTACTCTGTGTGGGTCCTGAGGTACCACAGATCACTATATGGCACTGCAGTTTAAATTATTATCAAACTGGGTGCTAGCCAATATACCAGGCTGTCTCTGGACTGCAAGAACTCCAAATATAGGAGAGTATCCAGTGAGTGGAGAGACTGTCTAGAAACTGTGAGGCATTAACCTCTTGCTTCACCGTAGCATCAGATGCCAACGTTCAGCTGGAAAAGCATAACTGTGGATGGTTTTAATTAGCTCTTTTTGGTCTTCTGCTCTTCCCCGTTTCTCTCAACTCTGCTTGGTGCATCTCTTCTTCCTGTCATCTATATACCACAGCTCAGGTGGGGCTTTCTGTCAAATCTCTCTCTCCAAAGCACCAGCTTTCTACAGGGCACTTTTACTCCACAGTCTTGGTCCTTCATAGGCTCTAACTTTTTAAAAGTGCATTGATGATAAATATGACAATAAGGGATTAAGCAAAGCCTAGCTAAGCTCACTTTTAAGAAATAGTCTAAGTAGCATCTCCACAATGGATGCAAAAGAAGTCCCCGTATGTTTTTGTAAGAAAGGAAACACAAATAGATGCATGAAGGCAGACCCAAGAACACAGCAATTTTACTTCTCATTCTTCATACTCTCAGTCCTAGACAGTCAAATATGACTATCTAAAATTCTCCTTTTCATGTTTTTTTTATGTGACTGTGTTTTCCCCACGGGATAATAATAATTATTCACAGAAGTTTTACACAAAAATGCTTTCCCATACCACCATATAGGGAAAAAATAGACTTCATGATTAAAACATTATGACTTTTTCTTGTCAGTGGCTTGGGCAAAAGCTGTCACTGAAAGAAGCAAAGCCTTGGAGTGCTCAGAAATAAATTGGGTTGATTTGACAGTTATGAGGCTCTGACATTTACATTCTGTGAATCCCTAATAGGATGTTCTCGTTGCTCATAAAGAGCATAGCCAGATGAAGTGTTTATGTTCATGCTTCAGAATTAATGTCACTGTGTAATAAAACATACTTCCTCAAATCAACAAGGACCCCATGTGCCACAGGGAAAAAGAAAGAATAAGCAAGGCAAAAGTACAGTGTTTTTACTTGTTGAGGATATAAAGGCTGCAATGCAGGACAGAACTGATCTATGTTTGTGTGCAAAGGAAACCTCCCACCTGCAGTTTTCAAGCTAGCACAAATTATAGCAGCAGCTAAAAAGCAGAAGTTCTAATATACATGCGGACAATGGTCAACTGTTTACTGCTTACTAATCCTTAAACCCTGAAGGGTGATTTTATTTTTTAAATAGTATCTTTCCCTTTTTGTTTGCTGAAAAAAAGGGGGGTTCTGAGTGAATAGTAGAACGAAAGAAGGCTGTCTTGCTATTGATTTCACTTTTTTCTTTGCAAGCACCTACTTTGTTCACTTCCAACATCACTGTTTCCCTGCACACCCCTTCCCCACCCTGCACTGCATGAGAGCCACCTCCCCACCACATAAGGGCAGTGAGACTTAGCCAGTGAGCTGCCAACCAGGTGGACCTGTCAAGCAGCACACAGCAGCTAAGTTCTGACAGTGTTTTGTATTAGGGCATTAGTTTGCATTCCTCCTCTACTGCCATGCTGATTTTTATGGAACTTGAAGAAACTGGATCACCTTCAAGACTTCTATCCTCTCCTGAACTCAAGAAAAATTAATTATGGGTTCAAAAGTTATTGAAAATGAAGGGCAGAACAGATGGACAGACAGATGGAATGACTGCTTATGTTGTTGCCTAAGGAAACAGGCTAGCAACGCAGGAGTATCTTGGTAGTTTTGGTAATTTCCACCCTACCAGGAAGACTGTTATTCAGATTATATGCTCAGAATGTAGAAAGTAAAAACTACATGCATTAAGTCATTAGTTCTATATCATGCGTATCGATAACAGTCTGTAAGAGCGGACAGATGTGTTAGGATTTTAAAGTTACAAGGGTTCTCCATGGTTGTCTATACCTTCTACATAACACAACTGAAAGAATCTCATCAATTTCTGCACTAGGTCCATTGTTAGTTAAGCGATAATGTACTTTGTAGAGAGCATCTTAAACCACAGCTTAAAGCCCACAAGTGAAAAAGAATCTGTTGGTCCATTGGCAAGTTACCCTCAGTTACAGAGTTGTCTCTAACTTCTAGTCTGTTACTGTTGTGCAAATTATTGTGCAAATTTAGTCATGTTTCTTACATGGGTATCTGTATACTTTAAGTTATCCTTGATCTGTCATGACTACAGAGCTAAACTGAAAAAAACCCCCACACTTATCATGTACTGCAAACTTAAAATACTTATTTCATCTCTTTCCTGATCCCTTTACAAATTATCAGTAGCATTCTGGATATTTGGAATAACACTACTGGAAATAGTCCGATAGCTGTTTCATTACTGCTGTACAGAAAGAGGGACTCTTTTCTCTTACATACTATTTCCAACTCACCCATCCTCCTGGCTGTAGCATCATAAAGGAACAATGTGTTCAAAAAATTTCCTACTGTAATTCTCATGTCTTTTTCCACTGCATTGACTTTCTAGAAACTATCCCTATCTTGTGTTCTTTCTCTGATTTATTCCTTAATATTTGCATGTATCAAAACCTGTTAAAAATGCGGCACTTTTGGTGAAGTTACTCAGTTTAGCTGCTATCACTGACTTCATGCAGTCACAATGTGCCATTTATGTAATATAGTAGTACCTGCAAATGTGAAGACATACTGTTTTTATAAATAATCACTTAGAAAAATCATATTCCACCAGTGAACAGATTTGAGGGGGGCTGCCTTAATCCAGTCCCTATTGACAATATAACTGATTTTTAATACAACTAATATTAGCAAAGTTGATTTCATGCAGTATTAGTTTTATTAGAATGTGGGAGAAAGTTATGTTTTATATACGTTTGTCAGTACCTTTATCAGACAATTTTATCACCGAATAAAAGGCAGGAGAAAATGTCTGGTTGATAAGAATTTATCTTCCATAAGATCATACTAACTAGCGTTAATTAGATTATTCTTTTTTATATTAGGACCATGTCTTCAGCAATCTTATTCTCTGTTGGTGTTTCATTTCTACATAAAATCAGTGGTAGAGTAACCATCCTCTAAATCTGTAGTTCCTTATATAAACCTCTCTAAAACAAGGGCACAGTGTTTCATAACCCAGTAATATTGATTTCTTCACTACTATCACCTCTAGAAACATCAATGTGGCACCTTGCAGTTTGTGCAGTGTTCTGTAAAAATTACATGAATGTGACAGATATCAAAAAATACTCAGTGACCTCAGCATAACTTTCATGTTGTGTAGGAAGAGCTATAAAGTTACAGCAAAACAGATTTAAAATAGAAAGACAAAAGAGCCTCTGACTGACCGCACATCCAGGTTTGGGCTAGTTCATGCAACCACACTTTCTTTTTATAGTTACTCTTATACAATCTTCCACATTTTTATGGGCTTGCAAACTCAAATTGTAGGTCCTGCTTCACCAAAGTGGTTGTTTACTCTCTCACTTGTAATGTGTATCCAGACAAGGGTTTCCACATTACAAAGATAGTAACATTAAACTGAAAGCAAAGCCAATGTAAAGGTTATCCACTTCCCAATGGTACAGTACTCCTTTCCTCCTCCACCTCCAATCCTATGAGCTTGCTGATCTCCCTTATCCCAGCACTACAGGCTGCCTGTCTACATGCCAAGCTGATTCAAGAAGTTAAAATAGGAGAGAAATAAACCTGGGGGTGGGAGGTGGGTGTGTGGGTGCAGAAAAAAAAGCCTGTTTAGCTCCCTGAATAGGCTCACTGTGGGGTCAGATGAGACCAGTGCAAAGAAAGTGATGGGAAATACAGTTTTGGAGACAGAAGTGGAGAAGAAGTCCTTTTTGGCAGCAGATAAACTGATAATATGAGAAACTGAATTTCTAAGTTCTATAGTGGATAGCTTCAACACACTTCCAAAAGGTGCCTTAAAAGGAAAAGTGCAGCTTACAATTGGTACAATGCAGGCACTAGAGAACAGAGAAATCATGGCACAAAAAATTAAGCAAATAAAGATATATTGAGTAAAAAATATAGAGAAACAAAATGTGGAATTCTATATTTTGGAATCAGAATTCAGCCAAAACACATATCATCAGACTTATGCCTTCATAATATTGATTTTGCCTCTTCTGCATAAGCTACAGTGTAGATTTTCTCCAAGTCTGCTGTTTCCTCCCTGCTATGACCAGGACAGACACTTCGATAGAGCAAAATTAGGCACAACTCAAACATTGAGTTTTCCACTCAGGCACAGTTCTTTCCAGAGACAATTCCTGACTACGATGTGAAGGTGAGCTTATGGGTCTCTTACCTTGATTCTGTTGTTTCTTGTACAAGACTGGAGAGAGGAGCCATTACACTGAGCTCGTGCTTTTTGGGATTGGCCTGCCACCTTTTGCAGGGAACACCCACTTCCATTGGAAATCTTTCCACCTGGTGCTTTGGAATCACAGTCCTAAATTAGGGGAAAAAAACCTGTCACTTACTTTTTGTCAGTGATGAATGAGCATGAATCAGGATCAGAAATCCAGTCTTCACCCTTAATCCCTTTGTCCTTACAATGTAAATCAGCAGCTTTGGCACCCCAGTTTGAATAACAACTGCCAGAAATGAGACAGATTTAGAGAGCATTGTGACATCTGCACTGTAAGACAAGAGCAAAGACCTCCCAGTCCTCAAGACTAGTAGAAAGAGAGAAGAATTGGAGTCACACCCCCTTGGCATGAGCTAGGTTCCACTAGAAGGACAAGGGACTGAGCCTGTCAATCCCGCTAGCAGCTGCTGCCCACAGAAATATAACTCAACTGGACAGGAAATGGAGGGAAGGAGTCTCGCTCTCCCCAGTCCATCACAATAACTAAGTCTACAGAATTATTCTACAGCTGGGATCATTATCTTCCAAACAACAAGATATTTGTCTAAGACTTCAGCCTCTCTCTAAATGAGAAGATGAAGTTCCTTTCAGGCTTTGAAGTCGCAATGATGAGTCAAAGTAAACACTTAATTGCTCTTATGTAGAGCCTGACCTGCAGTTTCACCTCTCAAAAGTCATGGCACAGCAAGGACTGAACAGTCTGTAGGAGCTGCAACTAGAAGTTGTCCAGATGTCTGAAGACTAGCTCCTCTTCTCCATCTTGGAATTACCTTCTGTTACCTCTGTCTATATTGCCCCTTTGCAGCTGGATGACTCCTCTGAACTTAGTATTAGCTGGCCACCCATAAACCCTTTCTACCACACAAAGTTAGCCAAACATCTGGTCCAGGCCATAACCAAGAAGAAACACCTTCAAGAAGGCTGGTCTTTGTCCTGACTGAGGACCCAGAAAGGGAATGAGTCACGATGGGGTCAGTGGGACATGCATCAGCAAGCTGTCATCCCTCAAAGGTAACCTGAGCAAAAGTGTAATTTGCAGAGTGCTCCAGCTCCCAGTCCCCATAAAAGAGAAGCTCTCTTGTACAAATACCACATAAAGAACAAAACCAACTCAGAAATGAGAAATCTCAGTCAAAACTACAAAAAGAAAAGCCTGGAGATGAAACCTTTTAAGAGACCAGTGTCAGGGAAGTGACAAAAAGCTCCCAAAGAGCAATGACAAGATACTCACAGCTCCAGGATCATTTGCTGAGCCTGTCAGATAAGGCAGATGAGGTGTTTAGTATAGACCTTCAAACACAAGAGCATTCCCTCCCCTCGGGCTGCTAACTTACCACACCAGGGTAGTCCTTCTCTTCTTTCTCTAGGAAGATCTTCTCTAGCACCAGGAAGGTCAGGAAACCAGTGATCACCCAGAGACCCAGAAGCTTCTGCTGCTGAAAGCTCTGCTCTTCTCCTGAAGGACAAGAGAGAAATCCTCAGGTCACTATCAAGTACACAGTTTTTCACATGTGAACCCACCACACCCCAGACAGCATAACCAGCAGTTCCAAGTCAAATGACAAGAAATGACAATGGAAAGACTCCCTCCAAGGTAAGAGGAGCAAACACATCTCAAAGCAGATTAGTTTAACTTGCTCATTCTTGATCTAACAGATAACCTCATCTCAGGTCACTCAGAGTGAGAGCTACCACCCCTTTTTCTTCAGTAGCACAACCCAGAATATTTCCTGACAACACTGAACTTCCCTGAGGTCCAGAGGCAAGTGAAGGTTACATCAACAAAAATCTAGCAGCTATATCTACTGAGCAGCAAGCTCTGACATGAAATCTGCCATTAGTGGAGCTACAGACTCACCTTCCCCTTTCTGCCACACCTAGGTAAGTTATTGAGCCCAAAGCTATAAACTTTCTTTTCAATTAGAGCCAAGCTTGTGAGATAATAATGCGTTCAGTCTGGCTACAGAAACGGAGATTGCACTGCAATAGAAGAACAGAATGACTCTGTAACGAGGCTTACATGGGTCAAGGAAACCTTTATGGTTCAGGACAGTCTGAAGCAAACAAACTAGAGTAGGGAGACAGAGTAATTTGGGAACCACTGTAAAAAGGGATAAAAAAAGGACAGCTGGTTCTGCCTACAGTGGTAGAGCTGTGAGAAAGAAGACAAAAGGCCCAGCAGATTTTAAATCATAGGACATGGGTGAAAGAAAGTCTGGGAAACCCAGGGCATCTTCCTTCCTCTCTCATATTTTCAGCAGGGAAATGATTTCTTGGTTTCTCAGCAGGTGGGATGCAGCAACACTTGCCTTCTATGCTATCAGTTTTCTGAAGCAGAGAGACACAACCATTATAGGTTTCAACAACCCTGGCTATCTGAGGGATGAAGGAGTTACACTGACACCACAAATTCTATACTAACCCCAACAGCGTTTCATTTGCTGGCAAACACAGGTTTCTGTGACCTGTATTTCCTTTCCCTTCCCCACCTCCCCCCCCTCACCCTCCATTCTTAGTTATGGCTCTATAGACAATTTTTCATGATTTCTCCTTGAACAAAGATTGCAAGGGCAACACATATGAGCTCCCATAAATCAAAGTACCCAACAGAGGGACCCCAGTTAGTGCCAAGAAAAAAAGCTCTAGGGTTAACATTGTTATAGGGACAGATTTATAAAAAAGATGCACCTGATCCCCAACTGAGGTGGTGCACAAGTTCATATACCAGACCACATACACATTCATAACCTCTCATCAGGTTAAAGAAGCATTCCCTTTCCTTACAGAAAGGACAAAGGAAAATCAACAGAGACTTACAGGAATCCAAGGAAAAATAGGAGAATTTGATAGACAAGAAAACCACTGCAAGTTACTAAACATGAAGAAACCATGGCCAACTGAAGAAGCCTCTAATCTCAAAGTCTCTAGAGGACTGCAGAGTACAAAGACGAAGTATTACATGTGTGTTTATTGTTCTTACATCCTTCCCTAGGCATGTGCTTTTATATACTATTTGAAAGAAAGTACCAGCTTAGACCAGTCTTTGGGCTGACCCAGACTGGCTGGTCTTGCGCTTTCAAGATGGCACAGACTCAAAAAATGTAGCAGCAGGCATAGCATGGGCCTTTCAACAGGCTTTCATACCTGTTGTTGCAGTGCATGTGTAGGCCCAAGCTTCAGGAAGCAGGTGCAGGAACACGTTCCCCAGTAGTCCACCAATTGCAAAACTCAACAACTGCTTCATACGGTGTGATCCAGCTAAAGGGAAAAAAAAAAAAAAGAAAAAAACAAAGAGACAAAAAACCCCCACACTAATCACAACTCATCCAGGAGCCAAAACATCTCCAGCTGAGATTTTGCACAAAGAAACATAAATTGGAAGTAGCCACAAAGCAAGCTTTCAAAGGAGAGAGCACAAAACAAACGGAGTGCAAGAAAAAGCCCATGCACCACTTGCCTGGAACGGCAGTGGGAGGGACTTGGACCAAACAGGGTGAAAAACAATACTCTTTGTATAAAGCTCCATCCAGGGCTTACATTTCTCCAAGGACTCCCTATCAGATTCTCAGGTATGGACTAAAGCACCAAAAACAGACTTTCTATTTTAGAGAACACTATTTCTGTGACAAAGTCCTGTTCATTACTGTGCTGTTCAGTCATATCCCAGAACTTTTGGCTTCAGAAAGGCCAGGGCAGGTAGCGGGTTTACCTTCTGACTGCAGAGCAGCTCCCGTCTCAAATGGGATCACCAGCAAGGGGAAGACCCCACTCAGTCCCACCATGAATGAACCGATGAGGGAACAGATCCAAGCATCCAGCCGCTCGCTGCTGAAAAGGTTTCCCCAGGACTCTGCCTCCTTCTCACACAGTGAACCAGAACTAGCAGCAACATGACTCTTGGAGAGCTGTTGAGCTCCACAGGCCGCAATCAGAAACATGGAGAGCGTCCAATCAAGCAGAAGTTTTTGTTTTGTCATTGCTAAGTGGTCTCAGCCAGGCTGGCCAATCTCTGAAAAGAGAAGGGAGAGCAGTTCTGAGAGTGTGCTCATCTCTCCCTCCCATCATCCCAGAAGAAGGCTTTGGCCACACCATCCCCCCTGTTTCAGTGCCTTAGCACAGGTATGTATACCCATACACATCTGGACATCTGAAACTCTTCCTGATTTCAACACAGCACTAAAGGACAGAGAGGCTGTTTATCACTGGTGTATGAAACTGCACATGAGACATCTTATGAAAGCATCTGCCTTCAGGTGGGCTGGACAAGGACTCCAAGTACCCTCATCCTTGCCCTTCAGTGTCTCAAGGCTTCAGAAAAAGGTATTGACCAGAGATGCTACCCAGATAAATCTTGTAAATCCATGTAACAAATTAGGATGCAAGACAGGCAACATAACAGAAGTCTGCAAACTCATGAGTGGTGTAAAGATGGTGAACTGGGACAGACTATTCACTGTCTTGTCAGACATAAGTACTGACAGCCACCACATGAAGTCAATGAGGGTCAACTTCAGAACAAACAAATACGACCCTTCAGCAGCAAATAACTTGTATGGTAATACCTCTCCAAAAACGATGAAAAATTTTACATGGGTTCATCAAAAGACAGGGCAAATACTAGAAAGGCAAATCTATGGATTGTTAATGGTTAAACAGCTCACACTGCACTCACAAAATTCCCTTATGTGAAAGGAGCTGGAGATTGGAAGGATACTTTAAAAATACCATACTGGATAGGAAGGATACTTTAAAAATACTTGTCCTGTTTTCATCCTTTCCAAGAAGGATACTGGGTTAGATGGTCTCTTATTCAAAATCAGCACAGCTGTTACTAAGAGCTCTGCAGTCATAAGAAAACTGGAGAGAAGAGAGCATGTTAGAAGAGGAAAATAAAGATAATTACACTCTCATTGGCAAACAGGAAGGGAAAGCAAATGATGTAAAGGCTGAAGTACAAATGTTCCTTCAGTCTTCAGAAGAAAAAGTGAAATGTGACAAGCAAAATTAATTTGGAAATGGCAGAAAATAGCACGCTAGAAAAAAATAGCTTAACAAATGTTCACAAAACAGCTCTTGATTGAGAGGGAATAACAGCATTCACCTGAAAGCATGTAAAAAAACAGTCAAAGTAATCTCTGAAGCATTAGGACCATCTTTGAAAATTTACAGGAATATGGGAAGGCCACAAGAAGGCTGGAGAAGCATCATGCCTCACCTACCTTTTTAAAAGGAAAATAAAAAGGTGTGAGAAGACTTAAGAAGTTACAGACCAGTAACTCCAATCCTCTGAAGGATTCTTGATCAAATTAAATGATCAGTTTGTAGTTACCTATAAGATAAGAAAGTGATAAAGATACCAAAGCATTAAGTAACAGCCAGACAGAAAGGGACCTGACATTATCAAGACAAAATTCAGGGTGTTGGAGCCAATCTAAGGGCTCACTGCAGATGAAAAGGTGGTGTTGCCCCTTTTACCCACCCCTTCATGAAGCATCACCTCCCCATGCTCACACCAGACTCCATGAGTGAGCAGCGTCAGAACAAACTAGCAGGGAAAACTATTTTTTTAAAGACTCGGCCCTTTGCCAATTTCAGTCCCTGGATGAAAACACTGCAGGAGGAAGGCACAGCTGCACTGAGCAATCAAAAAGAAAATTAAGGGACAGGGTCCCTTTGCTCCTGGGAAGGAGAACATCAGTCTCCAAGAACAGTGACCATGGACATCAGGAGTGGGGATACAAGAAGGAATCAATGAAGACACTGTCTTGGTTTGGTGAGCTGTGCAAGAACCACCAAAACCTTTTGTGTAACCTCTTAGTTGTTTGGGGGTTTTTTAAACAAAAAAAACAAAAAAACAAAAACAACAACAACAAAAAAGCTCAACACAGCAAGTTCAAACCAGCCCAGGATTTTATGGTGTCTTACTGCAGTGTTTTGATCTGGCTGCTAAGGGCAGGATGGGGGCAGGCACGAGGCAGGTACGGAATCAAATAGAAGTTACAATACAGTCATAGAAAGATAGCACTGAAGGGAACAGAACAGCCTGCATACATTAAAAGTCACAAGAATGGGGGAAAGTGCTGAACTCTTCTTCCACAACAGTTCAAACAGTAAACAAGACCCAGCCTGAATATGAAAAAACAAATTTACATAGTGCCAAGGTGGTGATATACTGAAACAGGTTGTCTGTGATGCAGAATCTCTAACATTGGTTGGGTTTTTTGTTGTTGTTTTAGTTTATTTTATTTTGAGTAAAAGAAACATCTGATGCAGATGCTATTTTATTGCAAAGATTAGATCCCTTCTCTGAAGTCTCTTCAGCCCTACATCTGTAATTTGATGCAAGCTGGAGAGATCCTTGCTCTGCTGGCAGGGCCCTATGAAAAGGGGCAAATTTTCAGCTGTAAATCACTATTGGCACAACCACTTCAGAACAACAGGAATGGGGGGTTGGCAGCAAGGGACATTTTCATCTCTCATAGCACTCCATGCACCAACTCAACTCAGACACTGAAGTGAATGGGAACTAAGCTGATGCTTGGAGAGCTAGTAACAACTGCAAAGACAGCCTGATGGGCCAGAGATGCTGCCCTCTGCCCAGCTCCACCACATTACACACCTGGGATGTTGCCAGGCCCTCTGGCTTGCCTCATCGGGATTCAGGCTCCCCCCCTACAGCTGTGCAAACAGACACACAAAACTGATAAAACTATGCCACAGAATCCCCCAAATTTTTCCTTGGAAACAAAAAAAAAAACTCAAAAAGACAGAAAGTTCTTAAAATGTGTGCTGTTCCCTAACTGAACAGTTTCTTCTGCCCAAAGTACCAAAACAGGTTAAAGCCATCAGCCACAGAGGCATCTGTGCAGGTAGGTGATGGGACTCTTCAGGCAGATTCCACCAGCCACAGTCTTCTCTCTGCTTACTAGCTGCTGCATAAAAACCTGCAGTTTACAGAATTTCCTCCTTTAAAATAGATGGGCACCCTTCCAACCTGGGAGCAGCCCTGACAGACCTCTTCGTCCTTTATGACAGGATTAGACCTGGAAACTTTGTGAGGAACACAACAAAAATAAATCAGGATTTATATAACCATACATATGCCTATGAAGAGGCAACAAATACACAAAAAAACCCTGACTGCTCTCTGCAGCTTGGCAATGATGGGAAGCAGCACAAGTCTCTTCTGCAACATCGCTGTCACAGCTTTTGAGAACCAATCTCAAAAAGTAATCATTGCAGTTGATCCAACAGGTTAATTTCTTGCACTTCATCCTCCACACTCGTATGTGCCCCAAAGGACACCTGAAAGGATCTTTGACTAAGTGGTCAAAATCCTGGAGAGAGGCAGTAGCACAAAGGACAAAGAGCATGTCCAGGACTCTGAAAAAGATCTGCATACTTGGCTTCATGTCCCTATTCCTGCAGCAAAAGGGGTCAGGTTCCTCCAAAAAGGTATGGTAGTGAACAATAAATGGCCATAAAAGGGTACAAAACTGATCCTCTAACTCACATTTGTGTCAGCCAACTTTCTGTGGTCCACAGATCTTTATTCTCCTGTTACTCACTGAGGGAAAACCAGCACATTTCTTTACACCTGTGGTGCCTGACCACCAACAGCTCCTAACTCAAGAACAACTCCATATCTCATTCAATAAACTCCTGATGTTTGTACAACATCTACAAGAAACTCTGTGTATCACCCAAGACACACCTAAACTAATCTTTGTGCCCAGCTAATTATTTAGAGCATACTGTTTGTTCCTAACACATCATAACCACTTGTTAAAAAAAAAAAAAAGGCACTTTTTATCTCTAGATAAAAGCCTTTGCTTCTCTGTCTTATTAGTAAAGTCTATAAATTTAGACTGGTTGCTCCTAAGACAAATATTTAAGGGGATAAAGAGGTGCAGTGAAGATTTAGTCCTAGGAGAAAAAACACTCAAGAGGAAGAAAATAATATACTGCCACTACAGCTGCAGAAAGTCTCTACCTACTCTTAATTTTAAACAATAGCATTTGTTTCTGGAACTCAGCTAGAGAACATCTGAGAACATCTTGAGAAATTTCTAGAGAAAACACCTGAAGGTTTTCTCAGAGACATCTGTGGTCACTGTAAGGCAGAGGCATAACCAGGTTCAGAGAGATGTTTATCAAGAAGGGTGTATCACATATTTAAGGACATGCATGGGAGAGATATAGGCAGCACATTGTTTATTTATCAGCTTTGACAGTTGCTCCATTTGGGATCACAGCTCCCAGCCGTGCTGGATCACAACCTGGTCACCGTTACCACTGGCAGCACTCTCTGGAGCATGTGTCTGAGCATTCAGGAGTCAGGCCTGCTCAGCTCCTTCTGAAATGGTCTCAGCACTGGAATAACCATGAGGTTTTCTGAGTTCAGGAAGAACAAACAAACAAGAATTTGTCATTTACACGCTCCTGAGCAGGGGCAGAGGGAGACTGCACACCATGCCAGGAGACCCATGAGGCTCCCTGGGCCTCACCTCACTTCACTGAGCACCTCTGTAGTTAGCAGTGACTGAGAACACACAGATAAAACTTAGAATGTCAAGGCAAAAACCTACTGGAAAAGAGAAAATAAAATATTGACTTGATGACTATTCCTGCAGCAACCCATCTAGTACTCTCCTAGACACTCTGCCTTCTCAGACCACACAGCTTCATCTCTGCCTCAGCACAATTGCTCATTGCCACACATTTTAGATGTTGCTGAGGGGGAAGAAATGAGAAAGAAAGGCTTTTTTACAAACATTTTTTTTCTGGAAGTTGGTTGCCTGGCCTTACAGTTGCAACAGAGTACTGCATGGAATGGAAAAAAAAAAGTTAATTTTCCAGGGAGGAAGCGTAATTTTCAGCCAAAAAATTCTCCATGAGCCACCTCCCTCCATCGGCCCAGTGGAGACCTTTGAATACCTCCTGGAGGCCCTTACCTCGGCATAGGCACAAAAGGTCTCCAGTACTCCCTGAGCACTCCTTTCTCTCTGAGTCACTGCCCATCTTTAGGGAATGCACTGCTCTGGTGGACCCTTCCCCTTTGCCCCATCCCTCTCATAAAAAAACTCTTTGCACAGAGACTCGCATTTCTGCAAATGACAGCATTTCGCAGCTAAATGCAGGGGATGCACAGAATTACGAACAATAGGTGTATCGCAGATGGGAACAGATTACAGACGCCGGGCAAACCTAAGAGCTGGCAAGGAAGGCAGTTAAAATCGAGTGAACGCTACCGGAGTTTGGGAGGCAGCGACTCCTTCCCCGTCCTGCATCCTTTCATCCCCAGGATGAAAAGAGGAGAAAGTTTGCGGACCAGACAATGGCGTTCACGCCCCTCGGGGCTAGGTGGAATCTATCTCCTCCCAGCCCACTCTCCGCGGCAGCCCGAGGCAGAGGCCAGGCACACTGCCCCGCTCCCGCCCCATCACCCGGTGCCGCAGCCCTCGCCCGGGCCAGGCGACTAAGGCAGCGGGCCCGCTCGGGTCGTTGCCTCTCACATCGCGGCAGATGGGACAGACAGCGCGGGTTTTCCATCTGAGGAACGCTGAGCAATGCAAAGTGAGACATACTTGCCGCGGGGGCAATAAGTAATTAACCCTGCTCACGCACCTCACTGGAGCAGCATCTGCCAGGGTCCCTGCGCCACCGTGGCCGCGCAGACCCGGCCCCCCCGCTCCGCGCGTCCCGCGGGGCATCCCCTGCCCGAGACCCTCTCGCGGCATCGTCCGCCGGAGGAGAGACTTCCAAAACTTTCTCGGCTGCCTCCAGCCCGGGGCACGCCCGCAAAGGCGGGCTGGACCGTGGGGACGCCGGCTCCGGGCGCCCGTGGGCAGCTGGGGCCCTGGGGCGGGTGGCGCGCAGCCCACGGTCCCGCCGGGCCGGGACGCGGCTGCCGGAACCAGCGGCCCGGCCAGGCGCTCCCCGCCACGTCTTTCCCAAACTTGCCCCGCGCTCGGCCGGGCCGGGCCCCGCCAGAACCGAGCTCGGCTCCGCTGCACACAGCGCTGTCGCCACCGCTCACCCTACCCTGTCCTGTCCCGTCCCTTCCCGTCCCGCCGCCGGCCCCGCTCTCCCCGTCCCGCCGCAGCTGAGCCGCACTGCCGCGCCCGCCTTCCCCCCTCGTCCCACAGCAGCGGAGCGAGGGCGGCCCGGCGGCCCCCCGGCCGCGCCGCCCCGGTGCCGCCACCCGCCCTCACCGTGCACCGCCGCCGCCGTGCCCCGGGCCGCCGCTGCCATCCAGCCGCGGCTCGGCGCGGGCCTGCCCCGCCCGGCGGCCCCTCGGCTCCGCCTCCCCCGGCCGGCCACGTCGGTCCCGGCCTCCCCGGCACCAGCGCCGCCGCCCCGCCGGGACCCGCCGCCGCCGCGCTGCCGCTTCCGGCCGCCCCCCGGCGGGGCGGGAGCGGGGGTGCCGGGCACGGACACCCGGCGGAAACGGGGCCCCTGCAAGCACAGCGAGGTGTCCGCGCACGTCCCAGCGCGGGCTGCCGGGGCAGAAACGCGCGCGGTGCGAGACCTGCGCTTCTGGAACATGCCGGCCGAGAGACGTTCGCTTGATTTTTTAAATCTCTCTAAATGGATTATGAATTCTTTGGGCTACAGATGTGTAGAGACAAGCGCAGTGGAAACCGGTTTTTGAGCAGAATTTCTGGAAGTTGTTAGAACAGAAAAAAGAATGGCAGCCTCCTCTAGGGCTGAGCCTAGAAATGGTTTTAAAAGATACAATGACTTTTAAACATACTTGCCTCCTCCCCGCACGTTCGTTACAACCTTCATGATGATACCTATGTAACCTCAGAGCTCCGTGAGCACTGGCGTCCTGACTGCTTAGTGGTGAACACACGGTTCTTACAGAGATTTGCAGAAACTGCTTGTGCTTAGGAAACTAGGTCGGAGGAGAATAAAGATTTACTTTTGTACAAGCCAAGCTAGCTTGGAGCTATATTGTTACCAATATAGACGCTTTCCAAAATTTACTGATGTACCTTTTAGTTCCACCTCTTACCGTCTTCCCTGAGACACAGAGCTTGTTTTTCACTTCAGTTTTTGGAATTAATTCCGTTCCCCAGGGAGGCAGTGCTGATGCCGACTGT
The DNA here is from genome assembly GCA_036023395.1 of Myiotriccus ornatus. Lineage (NCBI taxonomy): Eukaryota > Metazoa > Chordata > Aves > Passeriformes > Tyrannidae > Myiotriccus > Myiotriccus ornatus. The sequence continues at coordinate 23,495,296 of JAYRBT010000177.1, forward strand.
TCTTTCTATGGTTTCACCCTAGTCCCATTACATCATACCAATGTCATGCCCTGGAGCAGGAGTTAGGAATTAAGTCTGCCACAGTCATCTGCAGTGGCTTTCTGCATTCATGTAGTGGCAGCGCAGTCCTACAGGCTACTGCACTGCAAATGCAGTTAAAGATAAGTTGTATCTTTCTCACATGCAAAGAAAATGTTTATATAGGAAGCTCAATTTTGAAAGCAAACTTTTTAAAGAAACAGTATTTTGCATTTTGTTCTCAAATTGTACAATCTATGGTTCTTCTGTTCCACAGCTGCTTTCCTACTGCGTGAATAACTATCATCAGCCTTCCTGAGCCTTGCTCCAGTGACACAGTTCCCTGTGCCGATGGATCATAGCTGTGACTATCACAGTTACAGCGGGTATCTCCTCAAGTGAACCAAACCACGCTGAGAACTTCAACTATTGCAATCAATACTGGTACCATGGTTTCAGAGAAATGTGTGGGAGTTTGCATTTGACTTCAGTGATGTAGGAATTCACTTCAAGATTTTCAGTTTTTATGACAACCTACCGTAAGTCAGCACAGGAAGAATTCTGGCAGAAATGTTCACTCAGGTGTCAGCTGCTAGTACACTGTACATCAAATAGAGCTTTTACACAGTTGGTCGCTGTGTATTGAATTTTCAGTGATAGTCTAGAGATCAGTATGGAAAAAACAGAGTCCAGAAGGCTTGGTCCAAAATTTGGTATTTAGTCACAGCTGGAGCAGGGATCTGGAATGTTCTCCTGCCTCCCCCAAGCCACAGAACCACTTCAGCATGATTTATGTGAAAATTACATTTAGGTTTCTGTATTCTTTACTGCATTGTTTCCTCAGCTGAGGGGAAAAAACCCAAACCAGATCACTTCTAAATGTAGACTAAAAAACCAGACATTATATATTCAGTTCTCTTTGACTTGTAACTGATTTTCTTGCCTCCCTAATGTCTTTACTTGGATGTTTCCAATGCTTGCTCTTGTTTACAACCTTTGTGGTTTCTTGTGTCATTCTTCCAGGAATGGGGAAAGTCAGACAGCTTTTCAGGGGGGGAAAAAAGAAAAAAAAAAAAAAAAGAAGGAAAACCATTATCGTTTACTGGCACCCATGAAGACAGAGACATGGAGTACACCTCACGAATGGCCCCTGAATGCTGATGCGTTACGTATCCATAAAAAAGCCAAGAGATATTTGCAGTGGAGCACGGCAAATATTTTTGTCAATTATTTGGTTACTGCAAATTGTCACTCAAAAGTGTTAGTCAAATAATGACAAATGTTATGTGCAGGTTGATTTTATTGTTATTATTACCTTTTAAAGTCCTGCTTCGATCGATAAAGGAGTATACTGTTGTCTGGGTCACCCATCTAAAAAAGTCGTCTAGAGTATTCTAACTGGGGAAAAAAAAAAAAAGGAAATATAAAAGGGAACCCGGAAAATCAGTTATTCTCACCCTGCCGATTGGTTCTTGAGGCGTCTGGAGCGGTAGCTCACAGGCTCGGGATCGCGCACCCTGCTGCCGCCGGAGCTGCAGTTGCGCAGAGGCACCGCGGGGCGGCGCTGCCCGCCCGCCGAACGGCGCCGCCGGGACCCGCGGGGCTCGCGCCGAGCGTCTTCCAGCGGGGAAGAGCGAATTCCACAGGCGTCGGGGCAGGAAAGTTACACACCTGCTAGGTTAGATACGATCTTTCGCACAGCGACTGGACACAAGCAACTAAATCCAAGCGTGGCACTACGTGAGTGGCCTTGGCAAGGCACCTGAACGCCGCGGGCAGTTAGTGGCACCTGACAGCGACAGCCGGGCAGTGGCTTGTTCTGCCATCCTTGTACCTGTCCCTGGTGTGCCCAGTCGGGTTTGGGGAAGGAGGCTGGTGCTGCTGTACCGCTGGTGGTCTCTCCCCACGAGGAGGAGGTGTTGTGCTGGCAGGACACAAACAACCCGAGACTCGGGATAGTGCTAAATCTTCCCCCAGTCACTTCAGCTCTATGAGAAGCTTTCTTTTAGCCAGGCACAGCCTCAGTGGGATTTAGACCTCGAGTGTCTCAGAAAGCTTGGCGATCATCTGCTCTGGTTGAAGGAGGGGGGCCCTGCGGAGGAGCCTGGCTCTCTTGCACCGCGGGGGGGTGGTCTTCCCTAGGAAGACATTTTGGTATCTGAATTTCCACCACAAAATTTGCTAATAAGGGGATCAGAATGGCTTAGTAAATTCATGCTTCCTCACACCTAATAGTGCTCTCTGTACTCTCTCCCCAGGATCATCTTAAGCATATTCTTTCTTGTTTCATAGTCAGAAGCTTGCTTTTGAAAGAGGATGGGACATTAAATGGTGTCCTGAAAGCATGCTAACTGCAAAGAGAAAGTACCAGAGCCTCAGCAAAATCTCTAGAGAGGTCTCACCAAAACACTTCTGGAGGGCTGATTGTAAGACAAGATGTTAAGCACTGACAGATAGGACACAGGCAAGCAGAGAAACAGGGGCAGACCATGAATGTGGACAGGGCAGAAAGATTTTTAAAAGTTCTTCCCAGTTAAGTTGGTTAGGCATTGAAAGAGATGGCCAAGGTTTCTGTGGTATCCCTTGGAGATTTTCAGCAGTTCAGCTGGCCTTGACCTTGAGCAACTTGATCCATTTGTGAAGCTTTGAGCAGGAGAGCAGGAGTCTGACAAACTGACCTCCCAGACGTCCTTTACAACCTAATGTTTTCTATGGTCCCCTGGTTGAGAAGAAAAAGACAGTATCAAGGGGTAAAAAGTAAATCAGAGAGAGAACCCTCTAAGTGTGTGAAAGGAGCTGTGAGGCCACAGCAGTAGGCACTTTTGCCCATTGTTTGGTGGGCGCCAAAGGCAGTAACACTCTTGCCTGGAAGTCCTGCTCTGACTCATCCCAGGAGACATTTCTGCAAGGCACAGCAGAAAAGGAGAAGTGACTGCTGAGCCCTGAAGCGGGGGGAGGAGGGGAGCTGGCCCCATGGAAGCTCAGAACAGGGAATTTTAGTCTTACTCATCATATTATTTTTATATTTGGGTTTTCAGATGTAAACCTTAGTATTTCTGTCAGCATATTAACTCTGTGTGCACCTCAAGTTTGTCCACTAGCTGCAGGCACTCCTTTCTGCCTTACTCCATGCAGACACACAACTTCCATCTGGGAGCTCAGTCTGACTAGCCTCTTTACTAGTGTTTGTAAGGAATAAATGAACTGCCTGGTCAGTGATGTTTAATTTGGGCAGAATTCAGTGTCATGCTGGAGAAAGAAGAAAAAAGACAGGCTTGGTCTGAGAAAGATATAGCCAGAGAGCAGGTTAGGGCAGATGAGTCAAATGTGGCAGATGAGCCACACAGAATTTGCAGAAGTTGGAATTGAGATTTGTGCTGAAAAGGTGATCTACCTAGTCTTAACAAATGTAAGCAAGAAATGGAAGGAAAACATATATGATCACAAAAAACAAATAGTGCTGGAAGGGCTAGCTGAATCTAAACCTCTAGCAGAAGACAAGCATGAATTCTTTACTGAGGTTTCAGACTTAAATAGTGACAAACTATAAATAGTGTTATGTGTGTGATACACGATGGTCTTTATCTTATATCTAAATGTAGTTAGTTCTGGGTTCTGACCATGAAAGAGGGTTTTCTTATGTTTCTCAGTGCTTGATAATGAAACCTCTGATTTCTGTAACATAGCACATCTTCTACATGTCTCCAGGGTACAGCCTCAGCTATGGTTCCTTCACTTTAGTTGACAGAGTACAGACTGCAGTTCTGTATGGATGTTTCAATATTAGTGTTGCAGGCATACAAATACTTTATAATCAACATTCACACTTTCATTCTCTGCACATCCCTCCCTAGTGAGGGCCATATTCTGAACCCTGGTGCTGAGATTCAAACTCCCAGTTACTGCAAGTAGTGAGACCTGTGCTGTCACTCACCTTAAGTACTGCAGGCTTCAGACTGTACAGAGCTACATAACCTGTAAGTGGAGGAGCCATCACTTACCAGAGTTGTAAGTGCAGTAGCTATAAGGCACGGTATGCATAGAAGACTTAAATATCAGGCCCCTGAAATGTAGGTGTTAATGGAGTACAGAAGGATCTCCAAAGCAGTATTACTGTGGTTCAGAACAATGCTTACCCCAAGCCAGTAGAGAAAAAATTGAATTCTCCAGGTTATTAAATTCAGGAGGATCCAATGTAAGCACTGGCCACTCAAATTCTAAGTGCAGTGATTGCAGCCTAGTCCAATTTTCTTCTAATGAGGAGGTCACAACAGAGTAGAGGTCAGTGGTTTAGAGTCTCCTTCCAGACTCTTGATTAATCTGTGCAGTCTCCATTTGGGTAAAACACAAAACTACTCAGTAGATCGGTACAAATAGTTCTGTAAAAAGACCAAGGAGAACATCTCCTGCTATATTTCAATCTGACATGCTGCATTATCAAATAAATTCTCAGAGACGGAAGAAAACTATGAGATCAGGGTTTTTCCATTTCTGTTTGTCTAAGGTGACAGAAGTTGTATAAAGCTGGCACTAAAAAAAGCACAATTGATAGCAAAGTTCATCTGAGGTGCTCAAAGTAGGTGGGGTAAGCCTTTTTTTTTTTTCTTTTTTTTTTTTTTCTTTTCTAAATGGCAAAGAAGCCCAGGACTGAAGCAATAGTAGGAGTGTCACAGGCAACACTGAAACTTAGTAGAGGATTCAGAAAAAAAATAGCAAAGAGAATTGTCACTGAATTGCAACTGACATTCACAGTATCATGTTACCAGTAATCTGAGAAACTTGACGTTTTGGTTAAACAGAACAATTCATATGCAACATCCAAGATGAGCGGTCCACTACACAGCAATGCTTTCCTGGTGCTATGGTCAAGGATAGAAATATGCAAGCAGAAGTAAATTTACCAGAGACATTGAGAGGATTAGTATAAGAAGGAAACAAGCAGCCTGGGGCAAGAAAAACTATGTAGATAACAACTCAAAGTAAGTCCTAGGAGGAGAAAATTGGGATGCAGACATAGCACCTCAAAGATGAGGTCTATAAAACTATATCTATAGTTGGATATGGATGGTGTCAGATACAACAGTGATAGTGAAAAGATAGCTGAGAAAATGTTTTAACCAGCCATATATTTTTATGTTCATCCTCAGGCATTTACTTAAACTGTTCAAATGCCTCTGCTGGTTGGCAGAGCCAGTGGTCTCCTAAAGATCACGGATCCTGAGTTTGAAAGCTTATCTATCATCCTCTTTTCTTGCTATTGCCACAGACTCTTCTCAGCAGTCTGGGGCTTTGCTCCCTGAATGCTGGGCTTGTGCTACACAGGTGCCCACCCCTGATAACACAGCTGAGGAGCCCAGAGGAAGTTATACAAGATGCTTTTGTCAACACTCCTTCCCACATAGACCATCTCCAGTCTCCTTTGTTACTGTAAATTGACATCAGAGCTGCTGAATCATGATACAGTAGTCAGAAAAATGTTATTTATGTTGTAGAAACAAGGCCCCCTCCCTCTCATTGTTTCCTGCCTGTGTCAAAATGGAGTCACTGATTTTTGTCCTAGCTCCTTCTGCCTTGGCACTTTAGGTGAAGTTGTCTGAGTTCTCCTGCTTCAGGCTAAGATAAAACACATGTACAGATACATCCAAGATTTGATTCTGACCTGCTAAAAGTGTCTCGCTGAGCAGACACTTTCTGGACAGTTCACCATGAAAAGCCATTTGGAACCAGTTTCTGAGAGATCTGCCTACAAGGTCAGAGCCCCAAGGGAATTTTTCAAATGATACACTGTACACTTGAAAAGCTGACCTCCCACAGAGAGGACTTTTTTGCACCACAAAAATATTTTGTTGGGGTGCTTAGTTGCAACAGGCTTTATTCCTAAGCCTGTGGATGGAGGTGAACTATGGTTTGACTTTTCAGCACTGTAACTAAATTCCTAACAAACCAGGAGGCTGAGGAAAGAAAACAGTGCCGTATCTGGAAAGAGATGTGTGGAATAGAACGAGTTGCAAAGCATGAGACAACATAGACACAAGAAGGACATACGAAAGACAAGGAAGAGACAGGAGGTGACATGGTTATGGTCAGGGAGACACTAATGACCAGAGACAAGAAGTTACCAAAATACTTAAAACGTACAGGGAGAAAGACTGAGGTGTGTCAAAGAGAAAGTGTGAGAGGCCTGGCAAAACACAAGAAAAGCCAGAGATCACTGTCAAGCCATCAAAAAACTTAATGATGATCAAAATTTTCTATGTATAAATTCATAAGCATTTAAAAGTTTTATATGCAGATAAATACTTTTCAAAGCCCAGTGAGATTTAATTTTCATACTTTAAACTAATACATAGACTCCATATAGATTTGCTAAAGTGATCAGGGGAAATGTCCAGACTTTGACTGCATAAACAAATTTATCAGAAAAATATACCTATAGATCTCATGCAGAAATGCAATTTGAAAGTATGACATCAGTTGTAAAAATCTAGAAAAATTCACAAATGACCTAATTTAATTCACAAATGACCAGAGAGTTCTAATTTCTTTCACCAGAATCCTGTTCCTTTTCTGTTCTCTTCCAAATTTTTATTTTACAACTAGCTAACAAACAAACGAAGTTATACTCTAAAAGAAACTATGGAAAAGCAATAAAAATTTCAGTTCTTCATTTACTGAGTCTTCCCCACGAATTATGACTCATCCTAGGATTATCAAAATACATAATGAATTCAAAACACTAGATTACTCTGGAATTATGACATAATGTAGACAACACAAATCATTGATTTTCAATGCATTACAAAATTGTTATTGTTGCTATTTTAGCAGTAAGTGAGAACAACATTTCGCTAAATTACACATGGGCAATAAAAAAATCTTGTAACCTAGCTTGAAATCAAACGCAAAAAGTGAATGACGGAACCTAAAAATGAAATTACTGGAGAGAAAAGAAGATAAATTAAAAAAATATGCTACTGACTTATATTAACTGTGTGACTTAAGTCATGTGAAAAATTTCTTTTTTAACAACAAATGAAATCATCCTCCTTTCTCAATTCAACTATCATTGTTTGTCTCGTGGCACACCAAAACACAGGACAAAATTTAAAATACTTGCATAGTCATTACTGAGTGGCTAGCTAGAAACAGACCATAAAACTCTACATAAACATCCTTATCATGTGCTTTATGTATCTCATAGTTTCAAACATACCCATCCCAATTCTATTGAGAAAACATCGTTTTGTACCACTGATATACAAATGTCTGTAAAACTGGTGGAATATCATTACCTGTTGAACTATCATCCCTTTGAAACAGTGAGCCTATGCTAAGTAAAGTTGGCACCACTCTTGCCACTGTATTTCCATTAAATGTAGGGCATTTAGCTGATAAAGGGCAAATGATAGTAGTGACAGTGGGAGCAAATCCTTGCCTCTATTTTTTTCCAGGTTTGCATGGATTTTAAGATGTGTAGCACAGTTTCAGCTGATGTTTCTTTGTGATAATAGCATTTAGTGCTGATACTGCTGCTTTTTTTTTTTTTTTTTTAAATTAACAGATCTCAGAAATTTTACTCTTCTTTAGATACAATATTTTACTTCAAACAAGTCACTAAACATATACCTCCCATGACCAACAAGGAAAATAAAGGCATACAGAGTGCAAGTGGCCAGCTAGTGAGTGAGTCAAGGAGCCAGAAAATTAGCCCAGTATCCTAGATTTCAAGCCAGACCCTAAGCAGTGGATCATGCTCTCCTAACTCAGAATTTGCTATTCCATTTTCTTTTATAAAATCTACCTTTCCACAAATGTAATTCAGAGGTTACAGATAGCTAAAGTGACATTTTTGCAAGTATTTGAAGACTAAAGGAAAACACCAAAGGTCGTAGGACAAGATCTCGAGAAAGATGTCATCAGAAAAAGAGCACAGCAATGTGGCTTTAATACAAAAGTAAAAACATAGGAAAATTTTAGGGGTCTGGAGGGTGATATTATTGCAAGCAGTAGTTTAGTCACCTTTCATGTTGGGGAGGAGTTATTTATAGCTCTTTGTTTTCCACGTGGTTTGCTGTGGGACTTTGACAGAAAACACATGGTTTTCTATGTCTGGCAAGATAAAGCAGATGACAGACTGGGCTTAAGAGCCAAATGAGACTTCAGAGCTCTGATTTTGCCAGTGCAATAAGTAGTTTTCCAGCTGTGGCTCTTCAAAAGACTTCCATTCTGTATCTTTAGTAGTTTATAATATGGTAAAATAAAAGGTTTTAAATTTGGATTGAATATTCTTGCACACTGAATATCCATGAAATTTATCCATTTACACATGGAACATTTATTTTTGATTTTTTCCTCAGAATTGATTTGAAATTGGTCGGATTATGAGCAGGAACTCAGGATGACCCAAGTACAGACTTGTCACAAGTCTCTAAAGTTTAAGCTTGTGTTTATCAACCGTTTAATACCCTCCATTCCTAAGGGACTAAGAGGATAAGCAGATGGTCTGCAAAGCCAAACTGTAGTATTTGAGGCTTGAAGGGAGGGAGACTTGTAGGTCTTGTGTTCTATTTAATTTCTCTAATGATTAAGGCACGCATCCATCACTCAACAAATTGGCTGCAAAACAGTTGTTCCTAGTCATCATATGCCTGTCCTAGGATGGGTTGTCATACAGCTGATGGTCATTTTTTGGAGAACACTGAGCAAAATGGTAGCTTGACAGGTCCTTCAAGTATAGAGGATAGGCCTGCTTCTGTTGCGTGATAGATGCAAGTTCAAATTAAAAAAAGGTGAGGCAGAGACTGATATCTGAAAATGTTCTTTTTTTCCTGAGAGACTATTTAAGAAGCACAAAATCTTGAAGTCAACCACATCTCTCATAAAGGAGCTGCCTTTTCAGTCTGCTAAAAGGGGGCTGGCCCTGCTAACAGACGAGGAGATGGTCTCAATGCACTAATGGTTCTTTCCATCCAAATTTCCTGTATGTGTCACAGCTGCAAGTCTGTGCAGCTGTCTCTGGTGGGGGTTTTTTGCCTACCCCATCTCATGTTTATAGATGGTTTATCATTTTATGTTGCATATCAAGGAGATGAAGAGTAAGAAATACTATTCTGATTTCTGCAATACATTGATCACTGAACCCTCAACAGCCGTGTATCTGTCCTGTTTGTTAGTGATTAAATAGCACGTACCAACACAATCTTAGTCAGACAAACCTCTGCCTTGGGGCTTTAGATTTTCCTTTGTTTTCTTTTTGTTCTCCAGGCGCATATGGTCAGGGATTTAGCCCCTGCCAAAGGCTTTAGAAGACCCTACTCCCTGAGAACTCCAGTAAGCAACCACCCCTCCCCCTGTAGAGACAAGTTACAGAGAATGCATAAAAGAGTACCATCAGTTTCCCTGCTTATTCATGGGGTTCAACAAATTTCAAATCAGATGTGGGGTGATGTGACCATGTAGTAATGGAACTTTTTGGGAGCTGCCGCCAGCCTTCAGGTACAATGCATATATCCCCTTGGGGCACGGGGGAACACTGTTTTTAGTCACAGGTGCCTTCCGGCAGACTGGAGCAGGTGCTATCACCCTCTGATTCCTCCAGCTTTCTCTCATTTCATTCAGCAGCTGTTAAACAAATTCAGTTCTCATCACCTAGGGGTGAAGATTAGAGCTTGGGGCAAAAAGAAATGACTGAGGAAAAGCCCATCCTGACCACTCTGAAGCTCACACTGTGGCAGATAGTAGACTGGCACTAGTTTGTAAGAGTTTTGTTCCATAATTGTTAGTCCTTGTGCTGTCCACCCATCTTGTGTTCGTGTCACCCTCATTTTGCTTTTCCATTCTTTGGGCAGATAGACCTCAGCTGCTGAGTGTTGCTTCAGTGTGAAATAACACGTGGTGCTTGTGGTGTGGGAAGGAAGCTGGCTGTGAGAGATAAAGGTTTGAGGTTAAGAGCAGACCGACTGTTATGCTGCTGGGGCTTTGCTGCTCTTTGTATAACCTTGGTGTGGCTGAGTGATACAAATCAGCACTACCTTTTCTGATAAAATCCATCTACCAGAGGCAAGCAGCAGCCATACCTCCACATCTTTTTGTAGTTTATTGCAGCCCTGGTGTTCCAAAGGGTTTGGATGGGTCAAAGGTTAATTTTCCATTATATTGCTGCAAGAGAGTGACCAAGTTTGGTTAAGGCTTGGAGACTTAGGAAATAAACTGAAGAGAAAAAACCATATCAGAGGACTTGCAAAAACCAAAAGCCTTCAGGGAAATTCCAAGATTGCCAAAGAAAAGAACAATTGCTGAGAATGTTTATGCAAAACCACCATCTTCTTCCTTCCCACAAGGATTAGTACAACTCACTTTGAAAGAGAAAGAAACAATCAGGAGAGCAAGAAACATTTCACCCAGCTGTCCCACTCTGCAAAACCCCATTGCTTTACTTCAACCAAAGCAGCAGGCAGAAATGCAAAATCATGCCATTTGTGACTTACAGAAACAAAGCTCAGTGTTTGCATGGGTGGGGGAGAGAGACAGTCAAGCTTATCACCAACTGGAAAAAATGCAGAATAGAAATGCCTTGGTTGCTTTTTTTTTTTTTAATTATATCTATTTTTAATTATTTTTTTCCTTCATACAAGCTATACTTATTTTTCCTCACAGTAAATACAAATCCTAAATGAAGCCAAGCTTCATGGCACATAACAATGGAGATCAAATGTGGTTTCGAAGGCTAGAGACTGAAACTAACGGTTCTGGAAGGTGTTGCACCAAAATCAGTCTTTAACTCTTCAGTGGAAAAAAATAAATAAAATTAAGTGAGGAAGCATTGAAAAAAAGAGGAGATCTAAGCTAATCTCTTCAAAGTGCTTCTTAGCCCTTAAAAAAAAAAAATCTTCTACCTGATTTTCTGAAGTTTAATATCGTAAAGGAAGTTTTTATATTCCTGAGAGCAATAGAATAACCAACTGTGGTTTATCAGGCAGGTCTATGGCAGCTGCAGTGTCTTGCTTTGCAATGTCCAGAGCAGAACAGACATTGTCCTGAGACAACCTTGTTCAACAATTCTGTCATCTGATTCAGATTCAAGCTGTCTGCTCAAAGGGAAAAGTACTGTGGGCATCTGCATAATTGAAACCTGAGGCAAGCAGAATGTTAAATAAGGCTAAAATTGCTAAAAATTTTCACAAAGAAGGAGAAAAAAAATCTGTTCTTTCTCTGAGGTCAGCTCTGTCCTGAACATCACTCTAGGTCTGTCACGTAATCCTGACATAAGAAAGTTATTGCCCCTAAGAAAATTTGGTGGAACCAAGATGGAATTGGCATGTAAAAACCCTGATATTCAAAACTCACAGTTTACATATTTCAGATACTGGTTTTATTAAGGTTTATAAAGTATTACTGATTCTATAAAATACTTTATAGATCATATTCACCTCTGAAGATCAAATTATTTATTGGTAAAATATCTAGTAGTCTAAATGTTTCAACAACGGCAGTTAAAATCAAGAGAGCTCAGCACCTATGAAAATCAAGTCTGAAGTGTGTAAGAGAAGAACAAACTGTTTCCCTTTCACACTGTAGAAACTGTAAACAATGGAATTAAACAAAATTATGCATCAATTGATGTAATAAAAATACTATTTGAACTAAGGTTGAATTGAGAAATTGATGGACTAAAATACATCTGAAAATATTCTGAAAGTGATAAAATTCTGTTTTGTGCTTTCAGCCTTCCTTTTGTTTTCCTTTTTTCTGCATTGTTCAGTTTTTTTTTGGTCTTTCAGTTCTGTCAATGAACACAAACAACCGAACAACAGAATAACCAAATAAATCTGAACTACATTTCACAGAAGGATTTCTAAAGAATTCTAGTTTAGCTAAGTTAGGTCATGAGGGGTTAAAAGATGCTGCTGACTGCTGAAAATACAGTAAAAATACCAAACAACCAGAATGATAACCTTGCCAGTGAATTTAAGAGAACAAACGAATGGACAGAATGAAGTGTGCAGAATAATCTTGAAATAAAAACCCAGATGGGTTTGAAGTAAGAAATGTGTATTATAGAATGGCTACTGGATCAGGCATCAGGGCTTTACCTGAAGCCTTCTATATTCTTGGTAACAACAGCTGAAAGAAAAACTAGAGGAGCCAGTTCAGAGTCTGCCCAGGCAGAGCCCTAGACAGGAGGGATACCATTGGCTTGGAACTTTGAAAAAATTCCTTTTTGAAAACAGTAAGAAATAATTGCTTGAAATCCAATCAAATGTAATTAATGTTTCCTCCTGTAGGACAAATTTTGTTCTTCAAAACACTGATCATGTCCATATTTTAGAGACTGCTTTTTGTTTTCCAATCTGCACCCACATGATATAGTTTATCACAAGTTACATCTTTGTTCACAGAGGGTGGTTTTTTCCTAGCTTTAAGGGGAATTTTGTACCTACTTGACTTGGAAAGGGCCAAATCCGGACAATCTATGCTTTCTCCAGTGAGAGACACAGAAAAAGTCTTGCTACAGGAATCTCTCAGTTTCCTAAGCACTTAAAAGTCACTAGTCCTGAACACTTCGGGGTTCATTTGCATAATGAACCCCTTTCCTTCTATTTCTTGCCTCACACACTAAATTATTTTCATACTGCATGTTAGACCACTAATAAGGTACAAATTTCAGAGAGCATGATCTAGTCTAATAAACACACAAAGTTTAAGAGGACTGAAAACCCCAGGTCTCCCAGATTGTCTTCATTGGCTCTGTGTTTCAGTGCAATGAAAATTAATGATAATGTGTGATATTTCCACTCAGATTTAAATTTTTATCTGCAGATGTTAATAACACTCAGTTTGGGCACATCATAAGGAAAAAATCAATCTCAATTAGTCCTAAGCATGAAACAGGTTTAGATGAATCATCAGAACTCTGAAAAAAAAATGGAAAACCAATTGTGAGTTTTAGTGAATGCTGAATAAAATAATGGTGGAAGAGTTTTTTTCTAAATGTTTGGTTAATAGTATGGGTTTTCATACTAATAGGCATGGTGAGGATATCCTCCTTGCTCAGGATAGGCTGATTTTCACATTTACACTGCTAGGAGTTCCAAAAGTCCCACCTCAAAACCATGTACTATACTCCCAAGGGAACAGAATTAAATGTTGACCTCAAATTCAATGGAGCTAATGATTTTTTTTTTTTTTTTGAGTGTGGATGCACACTAGTAAGACATATTTTGGAGTTTAAGTATATGCTGATTTGTCCCCCCCCCAAAAAAAATCACTAAGCTCTCCATACAAAATCTGTAACAAGTGTGTGAACCAGGACATTTTACTAGAAACAAACAGGATCAACCTTATATTTTACCTAGTCTATCATAGTTTTCAGGAGGAAAGGCATAAACAGCACAGTAGTATTCTATCCAGTAAAGTTCAAGATTTTCATAATATTTTTAGAACTTTTAAAACAACCAAGACACAAAATAACCAGCAGGAAGAGAGAGATGTTAGATCAAACTGAGGAGAATATGGATGTGTTAGTTTTT